>CM035850.1:2446397-3046397 GCA_020510985.1 Pholidichthys leucotaenia
CACAAACTGTCCAGATGCATACCTGTGCTTGAAATCCAGTCGTGGGTCTTGAGACAAGAGTATTTCCACTTTACATCCAGCTGTGGCTGTTCAGAATGCAGTAGCTCCACTTCATGGTGTTGTTAGCATAGCATAGCTCTAGCTTTGTCGGAGCTGAAGATTGCCGTAAGTTTCAACTGGCACTTTAGTTTGCAACCCACCAATATGCTTTTGTCTTTAAGTTTAGTTTAGCTTAATGTTTATTTGAAAGGAACATTACATACTAATGAACATTAATAAAAATGTAAGTATGCCAGATTTAGTAATACTGCTAATTTGTATCTATAGTCCCCTGGCGGGTCACAAAAACACAAACAAACAATCACACATGAGCAGAACAACTGCAATGAAACTGTACAAAGTGGATATGCTAAAGTGCAGAGTTAAGGTTTTAAAAAACAAAACATTCAAATGTCACATGAGTGAAGTGAGGTTTATGCGTACACACACATGCACCCAAGCACCTCACAGCAACAACAGACAGCAACAAACAAGAGGCGGGGCATATGTGTGTGGCACACGGGCACATATATATATGCGCATGCAGCAAAGCAACCAGTAGTTATAGGTATAGTTTTGATTGTTTAAAAGCCATTTTTTACAATGCATCTTAAAAGTGTTCAGTGTGGTCCGTTCTCTGATTGCAGGTGGTATGTTATTCCAGATCTTGGTGACCCTCACTGATAGCACAAGATTGAGCAAATGTGGTGCGTCTGTGGGGGACCTCACAGTCTCCTCTAGTGATTGCTCTGGTGGTTGTACCAGTGACAGTCCTCAATTTAACATATCCCCCCCCCCCGGGGGGGGGGGCTGCATAGCCATTCAATATTTTATAGATTGAATAGGCAACAACCGCAACAAAGGAAAAATAATCTATTTCCACAGAAACAAAGTAGCTTCATCTTTTCCTCCGCTCAGTATCTAAGACTCAGGCTCTCTGCAACAGGTCACGTCAGTTGACCGCTGTGTCAGCTACGTACGTAGGGTCAGTTTGTATATTAATTTATTTGTGCTAAAAATGTCTTTCCATATTAATAAAACATGTAACGAGTAATGCATCTGATCAAATTTCAATAACTGTAACACATTACTGAATTTTTAAACAGTAATTCCGTTACACAGCATATTACTACAAAAGTAGTGGTGTTACAGTAACACGCTGCTCCCAGCACTGTTAGTCATACAGCATGAACAAAACACTCAGGTTCTGACCGTTATCCCTGACTGATCCTGCCTGACTTTTGTAAGTTTTTGTTACAGCTTCCAAGCTGTCAAGTCTGTTTTTGTGTTTTCTGAGCTGCGCCCGTCTGGCCAGCTCCTAATAAATCATCACTGCCAACTTTACATGTAGCACTTGGGTCCAGTCAACCACCTCCCGAGACAGATTTCAGTGAACCAGTAGTACTGCAGTAATGTGAAGTAGTTAAACACAGTGACCAGAACAGCTGCTACTGCCTGACACTGTCGGTGCTGATCATGTGACAGTATCAGTGATGGAGGAAACATGAGCTGGACCAGGATGCAGGTCTGTCACCAGAGGTCCATACTGGCTCTGAGGAAAGATCTAAAGTGAACATGACATGAAACTCTTGCTCAAATCTGGAATGTTCTACAGTAAAAAAAAAAAAAATAAATCCCCAAATAAAGCAGTTCTGGAAAGAGTTCTTCTGTTAAGAATTCTGCTAAAAAGTTCCAGTCCTCTGTGGTGAGAACAGGTTCCTGAACACTGGACTGACTCTGTGGGTCTCCTGGTTGCGTGGCAGCAACTCAGCCCCGGTGGAGAATTTGGGATGTTTGGAGGAGGAGGAGGAGGAGGAAGCTCAGTGGGTGAACCTGTGAGAGAACCTCTGTTAATCTGAGCTGTTAAGGCCCAGTGGTGATGCTCTAGGGCAGGGTCTGAAACCTGTGGCTCCAGGGCCACATGGGGACCATCAGCTCAGACTTCGAGTTAAACAAACAAAAATTTTAAAAATGAGTTTTTTTCCTGTCAGTTTGAGTTCTTGTAAATTTGCTTTTTTTTTGCGTAAAGATAAAAATAAAGATTAACAGAATAGAATAGGCTTTATTGTCATTGTACAGTAGTACAGTACAACTAAATTGTGGGTACTCCACCAGACTACTGCGCAATAAAGTAAGAGAGAAGGATTAGATGTTTAGATGTTTGCGGACGACATCACAGTCATCGGTTTGATCCGGGATGATGATGAGTCTGCATACAGGCGGGAGGTGGAGCAGCTGATCCTCTGGTGCAGCCAGAACCATCTTGAACTTAACCCAGCCAAAACGGTGGAGATGACTGTGGATTTCAGGCGACACCCCCCTTCATTCCCCCCACTCACCATCCTCAACAGCACAGTGTCCACTGTGGACTCCTTCAAGTTTCTGGGTACCACAATCTCCCGGAACCTGAAGTGGTCCTCCCATATAGACACTGTCCAGAAAAAGGCCCAGCAGAGGTTGTTTTTTCTGCGTCAGCTCAAGAAGTTTGATTTGCCTCAGGAGCTGCTGGTTGTCTTCTACACCGCCATCATCCAATCTGTCCTCTGCTTTTCCATCACTGTCTGGTTTGGATCTGCCACTAAACAGGACAAGACCAGACTGCAGTGGATCGTTAAGTCTGTGGAGAGGATCATTGGTACCGACCTACCCTCCATTGAGAACTTATATCAGTCCATAACCAGGAAACGGGCAGGAAACATCTGTGCTGACCCATCACACCCCGGCCACAAACTGTTTGAACTTCTATCTTCTGGTCGTCGTTACAGATCACTGAAGGTCAAAACCACCCGTCACAGGAACAGTTTCTTTCCTCAAGCCATCACTCTGATGAACTCCTAACATTCACCTAGTCCTACCTGTTGCTGTACTCATGACTTTTCATCCATTATTACATTGCACATAACTCTCACACTATTTCTGCAAGTGTGGTTAGTCTGAGTAAATAAGCTGCATATATTCCTGTATATATTTGCATCCTTTTATAGAAACGTGGACAGACTGTAATTTACTGTACATACTCTGTTGTCATTGAATCCTTATTTAAATCCTCCACCTGAACAACGAGAGCAAGTTTTTAGCCAAAGTCAAATTCCTTGTATGTGTTGTGCATACTTGGCCAATAAAGCTGATTCTGATTCTGATTCTGATGATTAGAAAGTTCACCAGGATAAATCCTTATTTTTAAATAACCGTATGGGTATCCCACAAGGGTCCATTCTTGGTCCTTTACTTTTCAGCATTTTTATTAATGACTTGCCGTTACACTGCTCAGCTGCAACATGTCAACTTTATGCAGATGATGCAGTTATTTACACAGCTGCCAAGACTCCAGCACAGGCTGCAGATGTACTGTCTACAAGTATGGTTGATGTCCAAGAGTGGCTCTTCCAGAACCATCTATTGCTGAACCTTCAGAAAACAGTTTCAATGTGCTTTTCAATCAAAAAATGTAACCTGCAACATTTTAAAGTTAATATACATGATCAAGACATCAGTTTAGTTACAGAATTCAAATACCTTGGCATTGTACTAGATCCTCAATTCAAATTTAATCTTCATATAAAGAAAATTTCTAAAACAGTAAAAAAAAATCTGAACTGCTTTAAATTAATTAGATATTACATACCATACCAAGCAGCTGTACTGTATATGCATTCTATGTTTTTTTCTCATATATCATACTGTTTGACAGTCTGGGCTCAAGCAGCCCCTTCTACAATAAGACATATAGGTTCATTATATAATCAAACTCTAAAAATCTTGGATAAAAAGCCCATTAGGTGGCATCACTGTTATATACGTCAGACCATTGTCTGTTAACCTTTGATTTTACTATTTCTGACTATTTGGCTCCTAAAGAAAAATATTATTACAGTAGATGCCTCTCAGATGATGCTGTTATCAAATTTATGCAGTTTGTTTCCTCTATGCCATGTGTCAACACAACGGAAATAAGCTATAGACAGCTTGCTCCTTCTGTAATTGATAACATGGTGGATAGTGTTACAGCTTCTCTGCATCAGACTCTAGACTTGGTGGCCCCCTTAAAAAAGAAAAAGTCTAATCAGAGATTTCTAACTCCTTGGTTCAACACAGAAACTCGTAGCTTAAAAGAGAAGACTCTTCAATTAGAAAGAAAATGGCGCTCCACTAATTTAGATGAAATCTATTTAGCTTGGAGAAATCATCTTTTAATTTATAAAAAATCTCTTAGAAAACCTAGAACGAGTTATTACTCTGCATTAATAGAAGAGAACAAGAATAATCCCAGGTTTCTTTTCAGTACTTGTGATATCCTACCATGTAGCAATGATCACACTTGAGTTGATTTCTTTGGCTAACTCTTGCCATTTATTCTTGCATCACACACGATGACTGAACATACATTCTGCACGGGGTTTTCATACTCTTATTCTAATGTGTCCCCTTAAAGTAGTGCTAAACAATACAGGTAGTTCTCCCTAGAGGCATGTGCCAGTAATGTTTTAATTTAGACTTGCAGTCTACCACATCCCTCCCCTCTAGATTAAACTACTCTTAATTACACTAGCCAATTATACTAGACATCCTGGAACTCCCATTTAACCCTAAACTATCACAGTTACTTTTTAACTCCTTAAAACACATGTGCCATACACATAATTTCTTTCTCTTTTTTTTTTTTATACATGTATAACACACATAACAGTTTAACTAGGGATTTGGGTTGACTACCGCATCCCAGTGAGGTTCCAGGACGCATTCTTGTCCTGTGGCTGGGGAACTCACTACTGACTAAGTATAGTCCTTCAAGTAGTCTGGAGCTTTCCTAGCTTGCTGAGATCTTCTCACGGCTGGTGAGCCAACTGCAGGTGAAGACTCAGACTGCTCCACTGTTTCGGCTGCTGCAGTGCTGCCAGTAGAATCTGCAGAGACGGGTACCTCAGGTATCACCTGAAGTGGTGGTTCGTTGATGCTCTCCTCAGAATGGGTGTCAGACAACCTCTCTGGTGCCATCGGCAGGGGAATGGAGCTCCTACCACGAACTTGGTCGATGTGTCGCCTCACCACTTGTCCATGGCCTAATGTCACCTTGAATGACACAGGGCCTGTCTTTTCTGTTATTTCTCCTGGTACCCAGGCTGGTCCTGAGCCAAAGTTGCGGGTGTAGACCAAGTCTCCTTCTCTCAGTATTCTCTCTCTAGCATGCATGTCATGATAACCTTTTTGTTTCTCTTGTTTGTCATGCACTTTGTTTCTGAAGTCTGGATGTATTAAGTCAAATATTGACCTCAACTTCCTTCCACACAACAGCTCAGCTGGTGACTTGCCAGTTGTAGATTGGGGTGTTATTCGATAGCTGAACAGAGCTCGCGACATTCGGGTTTCAATAGAGTCTCCTGCCATCTTTTTCATGAGTGACTTGAACGTCTGCACGGCCCTCTCGGCTAAGCCATTAGAAGAAGGATGGTATGGCGCAGTCGTGATGTGACGTATGCCATTCTTTTCAGAAAACTCTTGGAACTGTTCACTCGTAAAACATGTACCGTTATCTGATACTATGATTTCAGGTATGCCATGTTGGCTGAAACTCTTTCTAAGACATTCAATGGTAACAGTAGAAGTAGCGCTACTCACAGAATATGCATCAATCCACTTTGAGTATGCGTCAACTATGATCAGGAACATTCTTCCCATCCATGGACCTGCGTAGTCAATGTGAATTCTTCTCCATGGTTTATCTGGAACTTCCCAGGGATGTAGTGGGGCTGCTGGAGGACTGTTCCTGTTCTCCTGGCATGCCGCACATGACTTCACAAGCGCCTCCACCTCTGCATCCATGATGGGCCACCACATGTAACTCCTCGCCAACGCTTTCATGCGAGTGATGCCAGGGTGTGCTTGGTGTAGTTGTTGCAGTAAGGCATTCCGACCAGGTGGTGGAACAACCACGCGTCCTCCCCACAGGATACAACCTTCCTGGGTGCTGAGCTCATCCTGTCGTCGGGCATAGGGAATGAACTCAGGACTGTTCATCTTCGGCCATCCTCGCAAGATGTATTCTCGCACTCTTGCTAGAACAGGGTCTTTGTCTGTCCACTTCTTTATTTGTTGTGCGTTCACCAGGGGCACGCCGATATCTTCAAACAATAGCACTCTCTCCTCCTCCTCAGGCGTGCTGTCTCTTCCTCCATCCAAGGGTAGCCTACTCATCGCATCAGCATTCGTATGGTCCCGTCCGGCTTTGTAAACGATGGTGTACTCATACGCTGCTAATGTAACGGCCCGTCTCTGAATTCTCTGAGATGTCATCTGGGGTATGGCTCTCATTTCACTGAACAGTGAAATTAGTGGCTTGTGGTCAGTCACTATAGCGAACTGTCTCCCATACAGGTATTTGTGGAACTTTTTTACACCAAATACTACTGCAAGGCCCTCCTTGTCTAGCTGGGAGTAGTTTTTCTCAGCTGCACTAAGAGTTCTTGAGACGAACCCTATGGGTCTCTCTGAGCCATCCTCCATACAATGAGAGAGTACAGCTCCCACACCGTAGGGTGATGCGTCACACGCCAGGATGAGTGGTTTGTTTGAATCATAGTGCACTAACACACTACAGGACTGAAGTAGCGCTTTGGACTCTTCAAACGCCTTCTGCTGCTTGACCCCCCATGACCATTTTTCTTCCTTCTTAAGTAAGGTATGTAGTGGTGCCAGCAGCGTGGAGAGCTTTGGGAGGAACCTATGGTAATAGTTCAACAAGCCCAGGTAGGCTTTTAACTCAGTAACATTTTGTGGCTCAGGCGCCTCCGCAATGGCTTCCACTTTGTCTGTCAGAGGGTGTAGACCACTGGCGTTGATCTTGTGGCCTAGGAACACCACCTCTTTTCCCATGAACTCACACTTGCTTCTTTTCAACCTCAGACCGCTTTTCTCCAACCGTTGAAGCACTTCCTCCAGCGTTTTCAGATGTTCTTGTTCATTTGGTCCTGTACAAAGGATGTCATCCAAATAAATGGCAACATTCGGAATTCCACCTAGGATGCCCTCCATAGTTCTCTGGAATATAGCAGGACTGGAAGCTAATCCAAATGGTAAGCGTGTGTAGGTATATAAGCCTTTGTGTGTATTGATGGTTACATACTTTCTTGATTCTTCTTCCAGGACTACCTGTTGGTAAGCGTGACTCATGTCTAATTTCGTGAAGTGTCGACCGCCATTCAGCTGTGCGAAGAGGTCCTCCACTTTAGGAATTGGATACTGATCCACCCGTGATACTCGATTGACAGTGAGTTTGTAATCTCCACATATTCTAATGGAGCCATCCGGCTTTCGCACTGGGACTATGGGCGCCGCCCATTCTGCAACCTGCACTGGCTCAATGATCTTGTCATCCAGCAGCCTCTGTAGCTCGCTTTCGACCAGTGGCTTGACTGCATAGGGCACCGGTCGGGGTTTGCAGAATCGTGGTTGGGCCTCCTTGTCCACATTAATCTTTGCAGTGACACCTTTTAGCTGTCCTAAGCCTTCTTTGAACACCTCAGCATGTCTTTCGAGGATCTCCTCCAGCTGCAATTTGGGCTGAGATTCCACCTTATTCACTAACTGATCAATCATGGCCAGTTCTTGTAGCCAACTTCGCCCTAGTAGATTTGGTCCTTCGCCCCCAACTACTACTACAGGTAAGTCCTTTTCTTTGTTTTCGTGTTGCACCTTCACTTGTGCCATGCCTAGCACGTCTAGCTTCTCTCCTGTGTATGTTTTTAATTTTAATGAACAGGGATTTAATTCTGCTGTGTCTGTTTTCTTCCACAGTTGTGTATATTGCTGTTTACTTAATATGGTTACTCCACAGCCTGTATCAACTTCAAATGTTACTTTCATTCCATTAACATTCATGGTACGCGTGATGGGCGCTACCTTGGTCAGCTCATCTGACATGTTGTAAATTGTGTGAAAACCCATGTCTTCTGTATCACTTTCTCCCTCCCCTCTAAGTTGATTCGCTCGCTGTTCCTTTCCTGGGCCCTTGTTTTCATTCTTTTGCCCTTTAACTGTTGCCTTCTGCACCTGTGCATTGCCCACCTTTGTTCTACATGCTTTCTTAATGTGCCCTCGCTTGCCACAATTATGACACAGCTCAGTGGCAAATTTGCACTCGGCGGCATTGTGCTGGCCTTTGCAGCGATAACAACTGGGGAATTTGCGCTGAGTTTTGTCAGTCGACACTTTGTGGACACCTACTTGGGTCTTAGGCACACGAGCATGCGTTGCTGTGTCCTCTGCTAGCTTCCCTTGCATTTCTCTCACATCTTTAGATGCTGTTTCCATCGCTTGGCATAATTCCAAAGCCTTTGCAAAAGTGAGTTTTGTTTCAGATAAAAGTCGCCGTTGCATTCGGTCATCATTCACTCCACACACAAGTCTGTTTCTTAACATTTCTTCCAATGAGTCTTTGTAATCACAGTGCAGTGCTAATTTCCTCAATTCTGCCACATACTCTGCTATGGACTCAGTGTTCCTCCTTATGCGTGAATTAAATTTGAATCGTTGCACGATTTCACTCGGTTTGGGGTTGAAGTGCTTCTGAAGCTCAGCAGTAAGCTGGTCGTACGTTTTATCTTTCGGTAATGCAGGGCTTACTAAATTTCTCAACAAGCTGTAAGTAGTTGCACCAACTCCACTCAACAGTACAGCCTTCCGTTTGTCTGGCTCCTCAATATCATTAGCTTCGAAGAAAAAGTCCAACATTTCACTATATTCTTCCCATGACTGAGTCGAGTTATCAAAAGGGGTTACCGTTCCGATTACAGCCGCCATTGCTCGTCGTGGTGGGGAAACCTCGTTTTCCTCCTCTGAACTTGCACTCGAACTGCTGGATTCACTTGAGTTCGCCACACTTGCAATGTTCTCTGTTTCTCGTTGATAACTTTTAAATCCTCGTCGCCAATTGTGTGATATCCTACCGTGTAGCAATGATCACACTTGAGTTGATTTCTTTGGCTAACTCTTGCCATTTATTCTTGCATCACACACGATGACTGAACATACATTCTGCACGGGGTTTTCATACTCTTATTCTAATGTGTCCCCTTAAAGTAGTGCTAAACAATACAGGTAGTTCCCCCTAGAGGCATGTGCCAGTAATGTTTTAATTTAGACTTGCAGTCTACCACAGTACTGTAGCCAGGTTGACAAAGAGTCAGGACTCTGTCAATCCTAGCATTCCCTTAGAGCTTACTAGTCAGGACTTTATGAACTTTTTCAATAATAAAATTTCATCCATCAGAGATAAAATTAATCAGATTCTTCCCACAGTTAACTTAAATACTGTAACTACTACAACTCCTTCTATTGATGTCTGTCTTGATGAGTTTACTCCAATCGACCTTTGTGAGTTAGACAAAATAGTTTCCTCATCCAAACCTTCAACTTGTCTTTTAGACCCTATTCCTACCAGGTTATTTAAAGTCTCCCCACTTATTGGTAGCTTTATTCTTCATATAATCAATTCTTCATTAACTTTAGGCCATGTACCGCAGGCTTTTCTAAATGGCTGTAATTAAACCCTTACTCAAAAAGCCAATGCTAGATCCAGGAGCTTTAGCTAACTATAAACCAATCTCTAATCTCCCTTTCATTTCAAAAGTCTTAGAAAGAGTTGTTGCTATGCAATTATTTGACCACCTGCAGGGAAATAGTTTACTTGAAGAATTTCAATCTGGGTTTAGAATCCATCATAGTACTGAAACAGCCTTAGCGAAGGTCACTAACGACCTCCTCATTGCATCTGATAATGGACTAGTTTCTGTACTTGTCCTTTTAGACCTTAGTGCAGCTTTTGATACTATCGATCATAATATTCTACTTGATAGATTAGAACACTATGT
Organism: Pholidichthys leucotaenia; assembly: GCA_020510985.1. Classification (NCBI taxonomy): domain Eukaryota; kingdom Metazoa; phylum Chordata; class Actinopteri; order Cichliformes; family Pholidichthyidae; genus Pholidichthys; species Pholidichthys leucotaenia. The sequence goes on from CM035850.1 coordinate 2,456,303, forward strand.
TGGACTTAATGGAACATCGTTGCAGTGGTTTAGATCTTATTTATCTGATAGGTTCCAGTTTGTTCATGTAAATAATGAGTTTTCTTTCAACTCAAAACTTAGTCATGGAGTTCCACAGGGATCTGTGCTAGGCCCTACTCTTTTTAGTTTCTATATGCTTCCGTTAGGCAACATTATTAGGAGCCACTGCCAGGGACAGACTAGGCTGCAGCGCGTCGTGCGCACTGCTGAGAAGGTGATAGGCTGCGAGCTCCCATCTCTCCAGGACCTGTACATCTCCAGGACCCGGAGGCGTGCTGGCCGGATCATAGCCGATCCTTCACATCCTGGTCACGTGCTGTTTGCCCCCCTCCCCTCAGGTAGAAGGCTTCGGTCCATTCGGACTAAAACCTCCCGGCACATGAACAGCTTTTTCCCCTCTGCCATCAGACTGCTGAACACTAAGTGACTTTTGACTCTCGTGCACTATGTACAGCAGCTCAACCAGACTCATGTCAATCATCACTGTTTTTCTGTTGCATTATTGACTGCACTATGTGGTACTTCACATTATCTGCTACATGCTAATTTTTTAAAACTGCCTTGACTAGTACTACTCATTATTACTAGTATTATTATTATTATTAATTATTATTACTTATTTTTCTACACTTATTGCACGTTTTCTAGTCCTTTAGTTTTTTAGTTTATCCCTTTTTCTCATTATGTTTTTAATGTTGCAGCATGGCACCGAGACAAATTCCTAGTTTGTGTATTACATGAACAATGGCAATAAATCTGATTCTGATTCTGATTCTGATTATTAGAAAGCACTGTATACATTTTCATTGTTATGCAGATGACACACAATTATACCTGTCAATGAAGCCAGATGATAGTAATCAATTAGCCAAGTTAGAAGCCTGTCTTAAGGAAATCAAAGCTTGGATGACTTGTAATTTCCTGCTATTAAATTCAGATAAGACTGAAGTCATTCTTGTTGGTCCAAAAACCTTAGAATTCCTTTCCAAATCAAACTTTCAGTTTGGATGCAGTTACTCTTTCTCTTAATAGCTCTGTGAGGAACCTTGGAATTATTTTTGATCAGGATCTGTCCTTCAATTCACATATTAAATTTGTTTCTAAGACTGCCTTCTATCATTTGCGTAATATTGCCAAGATTAGGAGCATCTTGTCTCAGAGTGATGCTGAGAAACTGATCCAGCCTTTTGTTAGCTCGAGATTAGATTATTGTAATTCTTTATTATCAGGCTGTCCCTAAAACATCTTTAAAAAGTCCTTCAGCTGATCCAAAATGCTGCAGCAAGAGTTTTAACAGGTACAAGAAAGTGAGTTCATATCTCTCCGGTTCTGCCTCCCTTCATTGGCTTCCCATAGAGTTTAGAATTAAGTTTAAAATCCTTCTTCTTACTTACAAAGCTCTAAACAATCAGGCTCCTTTTTATTTAAAAGATCTGATACTACCGTATTATCCTAACAGAGCACTACGCTCCCAAAATGCAGGATTACTTGTAATACCTAGAATCTCCAAAAGTACAATGGGAGGCAGAGCCTTCAGTTATCAAGCTCCTCTCCTGTGGAACCAGCTGCCAATCTGGATTTGGGAGTCAGACTCGATCTCTGTTTTTAAGAATAGGGCTAAAACCTACCTTTTTGATATAGCCTACAATTAGGGAGGGATCATGTGTTTCTGAACCCTCCCTTAGTTATGTTGCTAATAGGTTTAGTCAGCCGGGGGACCTCCAGTAATGCACTGGGCCTCACTCCTTTCTTCACTCTCAATGAAATATTTTTTTTTGCTGGTCATTAACATTTGTTTGTTCTCTCCCATAGATTGAGTCCCCATCGTGCTGTTTGCTCTCTACATGTCTGTTCTTTTCTTCTTCTCTATCCCCTCACCCCCCAGCCAGTCATAGCAGATGACTGCCCCTCCCTGAGCCTGGTTCTGCTGGAGGTTTCTTCCTGTTAAAAGGGAGTTTTTCCTCTCCACCGTCGCCAAGTGCTGCTCACAGGGGATCGCCTGATTGCTGGGGTCTTTCTGCAACTGTGGGGGTTCCCCCTACAGTTGATAGTGCTATGAGATGACTGTTGTTGTGAAATGGCGCTATATAAATAAAGTTGAATTGAATTGAATTGAATTAAGCAACAGGGTGAAACAAGGATGTGTGCTGGCACCTACACTCTTCTCGCTATATCTGGCAGCCATGCTTGAGGTGGCCTTGAAAGACACTTCAGAAGGAGTATACATTCAAACATGGAAAGAAGCAGATTTGTTCAATGTGGCATAGTTTAAAGCCAAGAGTAAGACATCAATAAAGGTAGTAAGAGAAATGCTCTTTACCGACGACAGTGCTCTAGTTGCACACAGCGTGGAAGATATGCAATCTTTAGTGGAGAAATTTGCAAGAGCAGCTAGCCAATTCAGCCTCAAAATCAACATCAAGAAGACAGAGTGCCTTTATCAACCACCAAAATTCCAGTTATCAACATCACTACCAGAAGAGATCAGCATTGGTACAGAGCCACTAGTCAAGTGCAAGACTTTCAAGTACCTAGGGAGTACTGTTTCAGAGAATGCTAGGCTGGAGGATGAACTATCTCTCAGAATGGGAAGAGCAAGCACTGTGTTTGGAAACTTGAGGGAGAGACTGTGGAACAATCGACGTGTCTATCCGTGTGAAATGCAAAGTGTACAGAGTGACAGTACTGGCTACTCTATTGTACGGTGCTGAAACTTGGACTGTCTACAGAGTGCAGGTGAAGAAACTCCACACGTACATGATGAGACACCTTCGAGCCATAATGAACATCTCATGGAAAGACAAGATAACCAACATAGCAGTGTTGAAACGAGCTGGTCTACCATCAATGGAGGACATGCTAATATAGATGAACCTGAGATGGCTTGGACATGTTGAGAGGATGGATCACCAGCATCTCCCTCGGCAGTTACTCTACTCACAGTTATGCGAGGGCAAACACAATCAGGGTAGACCAAGACTCAGATTTAAAGACACTGTAAAAAGAAACCTGAAGAAGTTGGATATAGACAGGAGTTCCTGGCAGCGGAAGGCTAAGGACAGAGCTGCGTGGAGGAACCTGATCAGACCTAAATGAAACAGTCATTGTCGCCCACAACAGACTGCTATGATGATGATGATGATCTCAGAAACATATTTGTTATCTTGTGGCAATGATATTAATAACTTGAGATCATGAGAAAACAACTGAAATTACTTTGTTTTTATGAGAAAACACAGAAAATAAAATGTATGAAGGAATGGCCGCTTTGAGCTTCTGCTCTTTTTCCTCATAAATTTGCAAATTTTGTTTTTTTTTGTTGGTTTCTTGTTGTTTTTCAGTGACAGTCATAGGCTTGTTGTTGAATTATTGTCTTTGTTGGTTTATTTTTGTTTTTGTTGCTTTATTCTTGTTTTGTGGTTTTATTGTAGTTGTTGTGGATTCATTGTTGCTTTTGTTGGTTTGTTCTTGTTTATGTTGGTTTAATGTTGTTCAGTGACAGTCTCAGGGATGTTGTTGATTTATTGCTGCTGTTTATGTTGATTTATTGTTTGTTGTTGTTTTTCCATGAGAGTCCCAAGGTGGTTGCTGATTTATTGTTGTTGTTGTTTTATTGTTCTTTTTGTTTGTTTATTCTTCTTTGTGTTGGTTTAGTGCTGTTATTCAGTGACAGTCTCAGGGATGTTGTTGATTTGTTGTGGTTGGTTTCTTGCTGTTGTTTTAGTTGATTTAATGTTGTTTGTTTGTTGTTGTGTTCCAGTGACAGTCCCAGGGTTTCACCAGTTAAACTCACAGAGGAGTCAGACCCAAGGAGGAGCAGTGGTGGGATAGTGGGACAGAGGCTGGGATTGTCCTCACTTCTGTGGGGACAGAATAAAGACTGTTGTGTCTTTAAGAGGCTGGTGGTGGTGGTGGTGGGCCTGTGAGTGCCAGTGTGTGCGATAGTTGCCAGTTCTGTTTGTCTCTTGTAACTTTGGGCTTTTCTTTTTAAATCTCTCATCATCAGTGGGTCGTGTTTTAGGGGTGTCAGCAGTGACAGTTATGGAACCCCGATGATTTTCTAGATTGTCTTATTTTTTATTTGATGGTTAACAGTTTATGAAAGACAGACAGTAAGGTTGTTCGTTGGAAGAGAAATGACTCTAGAAACATTGACAGGAGCTTAGAGAAATCTAAAAAATGACTGGGTCAGAATGAAGAGTTTAGGTGGAGGAATGAGGGAATGCAGGAACGTTTCAGGGGAACGATCATCATCAAAGTCCGATGAGTCACTGCGACCCCTGGTGACTTCCCACACCATCGTTCTTCAGCCTTCACCATCTCTCCTATGTTCTTTTAGGAGTGATAATGTCCAGTCTGTGGCTTCAGTGATGGCGTGTGTCCATCTTTGTCCAGGCCTTCATCTCCTTCATTGTCCACTGAGACCAGGACTGGACTGGAACAAAAAATCGGCCCTGGCACTTTTGGTCCAGGCAGCCCATCGGTTAAACAACATCACAGTCCATATGTGCACGTAGTGTGCCATTCCCCAGGCAAGAATAAAGCTGAGTAGTACATGCAAAACAGGAGAATATGCCGGGGGGAATATAATTAGTCATGTGATCACATTGTTTCCTGTTTAAATGACGCATAACTAGGAATAATTTCATAACATAAAGATTGTTCCCTTACAGCAGTAGCAGGGATGAACAGAGACATGTTGAGGGGCTGAAGTAAGGGCCCCCTCCCACTCTGACTCCTGTTACTATATACTTGAGTAATTAACAGCCTACTGTAAATCTTCTAATATTAGAAACTTTGTTAATGGCTTCATATCCCCGATCAACAATCCGTTAAGTAGCAGCATTCACCATCACACTTAGTGGTGTGACGGAGGTCAGACGTGTCCCACTTTTTCCCTGGACAAGAGACTCCCTGTGGTTTGGGGGGAGAGAAGGAAGGAAGGAAGGAAGGAAAGAAAGAAAGAAAGAAAGAAAATTACTGTATTATCTATTTTGAAAAAATATTTTTATCATAATTTTTAACTCAAAATTTTCCTAAGGTGCAAAATTTTGAGGGAAAAGCCACAAATTACAAGGGAAAAAAATTACAAAGATATACACAATGAAGGCTTCAAATTTATTACAAATATGTAACAAGTTTATAGGGACAGAAGCCCATTTATTTATAATACTATATTCATGAGAAAAAAATCTAAATTACAAGAAAAACAAACTCAAATTTATTAGATAAAAGTGAAAAATTTATGACAAAAGTTGCAAATTTATGAGGAAAAAAGTTGCAGCTGTACAATAACAGTCACTGAAAATGTATAAAACACCACAAGTTATTTAAAAAAGATTTACTGAATTCATTAATAAAAAGTAAATTGAATCAATAAATGAATAACTTGTTTAGACAAAGGTCAGAAAATCATAAGAGAAAGGAAGATCATTTGCAATAATTTGAAAAAAAAAATTAAGGAAAAAAGTCAATGGAATGACATTGACCCAAAAGTCACAATTTTAAAATAAAAAAAAAGTATTTTCATGCATTAACACTCTCCCCCACCCCCCAAAAAATCTTGAAGTTTCAAAGTTTTGTTGAAGTCTATAATTAACAAAAGAGTAAAATAATCACAAGGAAAAGTAAGTAATTTATGAGAACTCTCCAAATTCACATTAAAAATTTCCACTTTCCAATAAAAAAAATCTCTCTAATTTAGGAGGTAGAGTAGCAAGTAGGTTATCACTATATATTATTACTCAAATGTACGCACCCAAAAATAGTTGCGTAAGAAAGGAGCTACTTAAAAAGTTAATGAGATGAGACTTCAGTCTGGACAGTTTGAGGTTTTTCTGCTAAATTTATGAGCTTTATTCTAAATTCACTACTTTTTCCTTCTAAATTTGAAAGATTTTGGCAACACTGCATAAAGCTGTCCATATTTACCTTACCTTTATAATATAGATTTAATCGGATGTGCAGTGATCCAAATAAAATGTCCATTATCCACAGTCCAAATGTCTGCTGTGACAGAGACATGATCCAGTCCCTCAAATTCCTTTTGAAGATCAAATCCATTGTTGAATAATCTTTACCCAAGTAGCAAGTAAATGTGTTTTAACTTCAGTGGATCACATTCTCAGTTGTCTGATGGAAAGTCACTGTTATCATGTCTTCAGTCTGTAACCACGTATTTGGCAATCAGGTTTATTTCTTGCTGATTCACAAACTGTCCAGATGCATACCTGTGCTTGAAGTCCAGCTGTGGCTGTTGAGAAAACAGTAGATCCACTAACATGGTGTAAGTTGTTAGCTTGCTGTTACTTAGCACAAATTATCACAATAACCCACCTGTCTTTTCACGTCTCACTTTCATGTACAGTATATTGGCCCATCCGTGAAACCACCATTATGCATATTTTCAATAATCACTGGGCCATTTTACTCAATTGTGTCTTCAAATGTGTGTCTGCATTCTGCACTCTTATGTACATATTTCCACCTGCATAGCCACTACCATACCTGTGTATATTTCTATAATCCTGGGCCATTTTTATTTTATTTTTATTTTCATTTTTTTTTCAGTCGTATGTTTAATTGTATGCTCTGTAACCGTGTTTTATCTAATTCTTCTCTCTTACTTTACTGCGCGGTAGCCTGGTGGAGCACCCACAATTTCATTGTACTGTACTACTGTACAATGACAATAAAGCCTATTCTATTCTATTCTATTCTACTAGCTTTGTTGGAGCTTGTTGTTGTTTTCAGGTGCTTCTGAGGATTGCAGTAGCACCGTCGATCCCGACCGTCAGTTCATCGTGGAAGTCGACACTTCTGATTCAGGGGTGGGGGCACTCCTGTCCCAGAGGTCGGCTGCAAACGGTAAGCTCCATGCCTGCACCTACGTATTTCTCTCAGCGACTGAGCCTCACCAAGAGGAACTACAACACTGGGCTCTGGGAACTACTAGCCGTGAAGCTGGCTCTAGAAGAGTGGTGCCACTGGCTCGAGGGCTCCACCTTACCCCTTCTCATATGGACTGACCACAAGAATTTGGAGTTCCTCAGAAATTCCAGATGCCTCAACTCCCGGCAAGCCAGATGGTCTCTGTTCTTTGGTCGCTTTCAATTCACCATCACCTAACGTTCTGGTTCCCGAAACACCAAACCTGATGCCCTCTCCAGGCAGTTCTCCATCGGACCCACGGAAGGCTGCCCTGAGACTATCATCCCGACCAAATGTGTAGTAAGGTCGCTCACATGGGAGGTGGAGCAGAAGATTCGGGAGGCACTCAAGACCCAGCCTAGCCCGGGAAGGGGGGGGGGGGCATTTGTTCATACCTCCTACACTCAGGGGAGAGGTCAGTGACTTATTGCACATGTCCCGGCTTACCTGTCATCCAGGGGTGGCCAGAACCCTGACCCACCTCAAATGCACCTTTTGGTGGCCATCCATGAGCAAAGACATCCAGGAATACATTAAGGCATGTACCCAGTGCTCCAAAGGGAAGTCACCTACCTCCCCCACTGCCAGGTTGTTCCAACTCCTCCATACTTCTGGTTGCCCTAGGTCCCACATAGCAATGGACTTCATCACTGGTCTTCCCCGTCCAGTGGTCACACTTCCATTCTGACTATCGTTGACACGCTATCCAAAGCTGCCCACTTCGTCCCCCTTCAGAAGCTGCCATTGGCAAAGGAGATGGTTGACCTGTTGACGGCACACATGGTAAGGCTGCACAGCATACCAACTGACATTGTCTCTGACCGAGGCCCTCAATTTTGCTCCAAGGTCTGGCACGCCTTTTGCAAAGCCATCAGGGCCACTGTCAGCCTTACCTCCAGCTACCATCCCCAGTCAAATGGTCAGTGTGAATGGATCAACCAGGAGTTGGAGGCGACCCTACACTGCATCACAGCCTCCCGACCCTCTTCATGGAGCACCCACTTTCCCTGGGTAGAGTATGCCCACAACACCGCCACTTCCGCTGCCACAGGCTACTCACCCTTCGAAGCCTCATTGGGTTATAAGCCCCCTCTCCTCTCCATCACTGATGTACCTGCCATCCTCCATCATGTTCAGAGGTGTCACTGCATCTGGAAGGCCACTAAGGCAGCACACCAAGGCAGCACTTGAGGTGCATGGAGTGTCAGGAAGGGATAGTACCTCTGACGGGTTAACAGTTACACCTCTGGGTGGTCGGTACGCTTTGGTTCCCACTTGGCACTCAACTTTCACCTGTGGCTTCAAGTAGCTGTTTGCATGCAACAGTGGCCACACCCCGGTAAACCGCTTCAGCTGGTGGGTGAAAACAGGTGAGGGTAGCCGACAGGTTTGAAACCCTTGGTGAGGTAGGGCTTGTCTACCTACGCATGCGTAGACTGGACCCGGCAGACTGTGCGGAGGAAACCACCAGATTGGCTCAACGGGCAGGAAGGCAGACCCAGCAAAGCATTGTGGAGCACAACTAGGGCACAGTGAGACACGTAGGACATTGCTGGCCATCCACTGCATCCTAACCTATCTCCAGCTGTCTTGACTACGTCTTGCCACTGGATCCAGATAGGCTGGGACGAGAGAGTGAGGCTGACGATCCTGTGCAACTCTCCCTCACTTAAATCAAATTCACGTGCAAGTCAAGACATCACCCCCCCCCAATTTCCTTCTCACCCCCCCCCCCCCCCGTCCCTCCAAGTCCTGTGGCAATGGGCAAGTGACAAAGCAGGCAGGTGTGGATACACTGGAAGCTGGAACCACAATCCCACACACAGGCAGCCCAGGGCACAGGGTTGCTCTCTACTGGACCGAAGCAGCAGAGGAGTTCAGCAGCCCCCTGGGTGTCTGAGCAGCCCTCTTTAGGATTCACTCTGCTCACCTCCATGGCCTGAGGAAGGGGCTAGAAAAGGTGCCCTAAAAATAGCCTGCTTTGCTACACCCTGGCCAGCAAGCCGCAGCTGGCGGGAATCCCACCTTATCGGTCGAAATTCTCAGAGAAATCAACTAAGGTGACATCACTCACCATTGGCACTTGGAATGTATGAACGCTCATGGACAGCTCCAAAGCGGACAGACCTGAGAGATGCACAGCACTTGTCGCAAGAGAACTCAGCAGGTACAACATCCACATTGCAGCTCTGAGCAAGTCCAAGTTTGCAAACAAAGGTCAGCTGACAGAAGTCAAAGCTGGCTGCACCTTTTTCTGGAGCGGCCGAGGCAGCGAAGAACACTGTGAAGAAGGAGTGGGTTTCGCGATCAGATCCAATCCGATCATCAAGCTTACTAGCCTCCCCAAAGGAAGCAACAACCGCCTCACGACCCTGCAGCTCCCCCTCTGAGGAGAATGCCATGCCACATTCATCAGTGCATATGCCCCCACCATGACGAACCCAGATGAGATCAAAGACAAGTTTTATGAGGACTTAGAGACGCTCATTGAAGGTGTACCGAAGGAGGACAAACTCACTGTTCTTGGAGACGTGAGAGTGAGAGTTGGTATAGACTACCAAACATGGGAGGGAGTCCTTGGGAGAAATGGAGTTGGAAAGTGCAACATCCTTCTGATCACTAATACCATCTACCGCTTGCCAAATCGCAACAAGACCTCCTGGATGCATCCACGCAGCAAGCATTGGCATCTGACTGATTACATCATTTTGAGGAGAGACAGGCAGGACGTTAGTGATGAAAGCGATGTGTGGCACAAACTGCTGGATGAATCACAGACTCATTCTCTTAAAGCTCAACATGCACATCCAGCCCAAACGCCATCCACAGGGGAAAAAGGCAAACAAGCGACTCAATGTCAGCAAGCTGGAACAGCACTCTGTGCGACAGAACCTCAGTGAGGACCTGGACAGCAAGTTTAGTCAACTCGACCTCGGGGCATATGGAGCAGAAGAAGACTGTGCAGCTTTCAGAGACATGGTGTATGATACCTCACTCACTCATTTGGGCCAGAACACGCACAAACACCATCCTCATGTCAGTGTCGACATCCAAAAGCTGCTCGGAGAAGCATGAAGCCCACAGAGCGTACCAGCAAGACAGCAGATTTGTCTCTAAGAAGGCAACCTTCAACTCCATCAAAGGAAAGGTGCAGGAAAAGCTCAGAGAGATGCAGGACTTCTGGCTCAGCAAAAAGGCAGATGAAATACAGCAGTACGCTGACAGCAACAACTCCAAATGCTTCTGTGATGCCCTTAAGACCATCTATGGGCCTCAGTCTTCTGGAACATCACCACTGCTCAGTGCTGATGGGTCCACTCTCTTCACCAACAAGAATGCAATCCTGGAAAGATGGGCAGAACATTTCAGCAGCGTCCTGAACAGACCTTCGACCATCAATGCAGAAGCCATCACTCACATGCCCCAAGTAGAGGTGAACACGTCTCTGGCAGAACCTCCAACGGAATCAGAAGTCCAAAAAGCGATCAAACTCCTTTTGAACGGCAAAGCACCAGGCTCTGACTCCATCCCAGCTGAAATCTACAAGGTAGGAGGACCAGTTCTAATACAGAAACTCATCGAGCTCTTTCAGACCATGTGGCAGCAGGAAGTTATCCCCCAGGAGCTCAAGGATGCTTCCATTGTCCATCTCTACAAGAGAAAAGGAAATAGGCAGTCCTGCAACAACCATCGTGGGATCTCTCTCCTTGCCATTGCTGGCAAGATCCTCGCAAGAGTCCTTCTCAACCACCTTATTCAGCACATGGAAGGCAGTCACCTGTTGGAGAGCCAGTGTGGCTTCAGAGAGGGTCGTGGAACTGCTGACATGAACTCCGCCGCACGCCAACTTCAGGAGAAGTGTCAAGAGCAGAACAGGGACCTCTACACAACATTTGTAGATCTGACCAAGGCTTTTGATGCCATCAGTCAGGAGGGGCTGTGGAAGATCATGGCGAAGTTCGGCTTCCAGGACAAGTTCAGCAGCATGGTGCACCAGTTCCACAATGGCATGCTTGCTCAAGTACTGGATGATGGAGACTCCTCCAAAGCTTTCCTAGTCACCAACGGGGTCAAGCAGGGCTGTGTACTCGCACCCACACTTTTCAGCATGATGTTCACAGCAATGCTGTCTGATGCCTTCTGCGGTGATGAAGAAAGCGCCATCAGGATCGGGTACAGGATGGACGGCAGGCTCTTCAACCTGTGGAGGCTCCAAGCCAAAACCAAGGTGGAAGGGGGCTCAGTGCGAGACTTCCTGTTCACAGATGACTGCACACTCAGTGCCACTACAGAGGCCCAGATGAAGCAGGGCATGAATTGCTTCTCCACTGGTTGCGACAACTTTGGGCTCACAATCAGTTCGAAGAAAACCAAGGTCCTGCACCAATCTGCACTGCAGAAGACTTACGTGGAACCAGTCATCACTGTCAACGGGGAGACCCTTAAGTGTCACGTGCCGAGCCGGCTTGGCTTTCCCCCGGCTCGGCCTCGATCTCTTTGTGGGGTTGGCTTTGCTGGTGATGTGTATTTTGATGTATTCTTGTACTTTTTCCATGTCACTAGCCACTGTCTGACCGGCAGCTGTTAGTCAGCATTTGTCATCTCCTTTCTCTCACGCTGCTGACAGGCTGCTGGCCTAGCCACGCCCCCTCACTCTCCTTCTGGCTCATCAGCTGTTTCCAGTTCCCGGTGATGATCTGTCCGTGCCTCACCCAGGTGTTCCCTATTTGCTGTGACCAGCGGTGTCTGTACTAAAGGAACTCTCGCTGGACAGGCGCCGCTGGATCATTGTACATGTTGGATGTCTGAGCTTCACCATCTAATGGTCATGTCGACGAAGGACTGTTTTCACTCACTGGACGTTTTGGGACTGCTCCCTCTGTGAGTAAACTGTTAGTGTTTGCTTTGTGCTGCCTTTACGCTGTGTCAGAAGCGTTCCTGTCAATCCCGCTTCACTTATGGCGGCGTTTCCTGTCCGCAACACCATCGTTATGCTTTGGGTTAGCCCAGTTTACATTCCCTGCAGGTGTGTAGAGCTACCCTCTGTTTTCCCTGCTTCCCCGAGTGCAGCCATCATTCACTAGTCACTGTACTGGTCTGCCAATAAATGTGTGTGTGGTGAATCCCAGCATTTAAATCCTCGTCCTCATTCTTCCTTCTCTCCACCGTGCGTAATAGTAGAACGCACGGTGGAGTTCATGACACTCAAGGCTATCGACAAGTTCACGTACCTCGGCAGCATACTCTCCAGGTCTGTCAACATCAACAACAAGGTTCAGTCGCACATTGCCAAGGCAAGCTCAGCATTCGGACGGCTACGTGCAACAGTGTGGGAAAGGAGAGGCATCAGGTTGACCACAAAACTTAAGGTGTACAACGCAGTTGGTCCTTGCCTTTCCTACTGTACGCCTGCGAGACCTGGACAGTCTACAAGCGCCATGCCAGAAAGCTAAACCGCTTACACATGAACTGCCTCAGAAAGCTCCTGAAGATCACCTGGCAGGACAAAATCCCTGACACAGAGGTCCTCTCACGAGCTGAGCTGCCTAGCATCCACACCCTGCTCAACAGAACCCAGATTAGGTGGGCTGGCCACCTTGTTCGTATGCCTGACTCATGCCTACCAAAGAGCCTGTTCTATGGAGAACTAGCAGAGGGCAAGCGGTCATAAGGTGGTCAGAAGAAGCACTACAAAGACACTCTTAAGGCCTCCCTGAAGAGCTCTGACATCAGTCCTGACACCTGGGAGACTCTAGTGCTAGACCGACCAGACTGGCGTAGCCGTACCAGCAAAGGTGCTGCCTCCTTTGAGCTGACCAGGGATTGCCAAGGCCCAGTGAAAACATGAGTCTTCACAAGTCCAGGAGCCACCCCTGTATCTTCTTCCTGCGCAGACCACCTGTGCCCGGACTGTGGCAGAGCCTTCCGTGCCACATCGGACTGATTTGCCACAAGCCAGACCACACCGCACCTAGTCCTCTTCTCATCATTGAGAACGAGGGACGAACAACAACACTCCTATGGATTGCGACCAGAATACAGGCGGGCTTACCAATGGAGGCGCGTGGCACCCACCTAACATGGTCGGGCAGAAGATTTAAGCTTTCCACCAAGAACATTCCACTCAAGACCAATGCCAAAAAGCTATCCCCTGGTTCATTCGGCTTTTACCATTTCCCATATAATCAATTCTGCTTCAGTTCGGCTCAAGCTTCCCCCTCCCTCTGCATCCACCCATCATTCCATGTTTCTCACCTCAAACCTGTTTCCACCAGCCCTTTGCACCCCCCCATCCAAGCCGCCTTCTCCCCCCACTGTTATTGATGACGGCGGGGCCTACAAGGTCAACCAGATCAAGGACTCTCATTGTCGTGGTTGTGGATTCCAGTTCCTTATCAACTGAGAGGGTTATGGACCTTAGAAGCGATCCTGGATCTCAGGGTCTGTTGTCGAGGACACCTGCCTCATCCACATCTTCTACAGGAGACACCCCAACAAGCCTCGGGCACCAGGGGTTGCCTCTTGATGGGAGGGTACTGTCATGGTTTGGCTGCACACTGCCCTGTGTCTCTCACTAATCAATCTTATTCCTTAGAAGTTGTACTCACCATCTGCAAGCAATCACCAGGCTCCTTAAATAGCCCCAGCATCCTGCATTCATCAGGAGATCATTGATGACTTCACACTGGCCTCCAGATGCATGTGCAGCCAATACCTCTCCCCTTTCTCTGAAAAACAAAAGGAAAGTAATTTCACTCCACTGTTATTCCCTTTCCCCTTCTCCAGGATTCCCCAGATGGATGGTGGACCCCAACCATGGCAGATAGGACTCCCTGTACTGAGGAGGCTTCACCTGGACCCCCTCTAACCTTTAACCCGTAAGTGCACTTACCAGCGTTCCATAACCTGTCTGCCTTTCCCCCAAGCTCTTCAGTCTCCCCCTTTCAAGCACTCACTTGTCCCGCTGTGACGTTGAAGGCTCCAGCCATTACCTTCACCGCCCAAGTCCCCACAGCACCTGTAAGCAAACAGTTATCAGCATAATGAATTTGTTGCCTGCTGCTGTCATACTCACCTTTGGTTTCTCCTCTCCTTCCATAGGGTTGTCAGGCCTCTCGCCGCAGCTCACTCCCATGCATTATTCTTAATAAAATCCTTGTTAACTCGCCATCTGTTCACTCTGTTGCCTGCTTTTGAGTCAATACTATTTGAGTCATGACAAAAAATAGCTTCATCTTTTCCTCTGCTCAGTAGTGAAGACCCAGCTCTTTGCAACAGGTCACGCTGACTGACGGCTACGTCTCAGCTATGGTAGGGTCAGTTTTTATATTCATTTATTTGCGCTAAAAATATCTATCTATATTAATAAAATGAGTAATGAGTAATGCATCTGATCACATTTCAGTAACTGTAATGCATTACTGAAATTTTAAACAGTAATTTCGTTACACAGCACGTTACTGCAAAAGTGGTGTTACAGTAATGCGTTACTCACAACACTACTTGTAAGCCATAATCATCAAAATTAAAACAAATAAATGTTTAAAATATATGACTGTCTGTAAAGAATCAATATATGAGTTTCACTTTTTGAATTGAATTACTGAAATCAATTTACTTTTCTTCTAATTCTAATTCATTCTAATTTATTGAGATTTACCTGTATATTGTTAACAAATCTTGTTCCATGTGCCCCTTTTTTGAAAGTTGGGCTCCTGCTCCTCAAATGGTCTCGGCACGGCCCTGGTGTCTGCCCTTTACAATTTCACCTTCACAGGAGGTTTTGGGATTCATTTTGTCCACTGCAGACCTGCTGGTTTCCTTCTTGGTCCAGGGAATCTTTGGGACTCTCCTCCAGTACCACATCTCAAACGCCTCTATACGACACCTGTCCTGCTTTCTTCTCATCCAAGTCTCACATCCTTATACATGTACGGGAAAAACCAGGATCGGCACCGTCTTTATCTTGGCCTTTTTTTTTACTGAATTCACTGCTTCTCATGAGGTATTTGAATTCTACCTTTGCTGCTGTTGCCATGTTGGGCCTTATTATTATTGGTAACTAAGCTGTGGAGAAGGTTGAAGGACTGGACCACCTCTGTGTTCTCCAGATTCACACTGAAGTTGTGTGTGTGTCATCTGTCATTATCACTTTGATCTTCTCACTGTTCAGATACAGCCCAGCCTCAGAGTTTCCTTCTTCACCTTTGTGATAAACCTCTGCAGATGTTGACTTTTTCCTGCCATGAAGGTGTTGTCATCTGCGCATCACGTCATCCAAGGTCTTCTTCATCCAAGTCAGCGTCTTCATTCTTTCAGCACAGAGGCTGAAGACCTTGTTGGACTCCTGTGCCTACACTAAACAACTCCCCAGCAAACATGTCCATGTGGGCCCTCCCACAGGTAAAATCTGGGCTGTGGGTTTGTCTACGGCAGGGGTCACCAACTAAAACTGTAAAAGGTCCTCCTTCCCAGCCAAGGTCCAAACTAAGTGTGGGAATCTTTAGGCACCTTGTGATCTGATTATGATTCAGAACACTGACTTGATTCTAAAACCATTCTCAATGCATCTTGATGCATTTTTTTTCTATTCAGGCTTTTTCCCTTCCACTGTGTGACAACTTCATCCTTTTAAAGCAAAGTATTTGCAATGACCCATGAAATAGCACGGCAAGCACGGATGCTGAAAAGACAAAATAAGATACAGGCAACATGGACAAGAAATTGTAGAGTTTGGATCAAACTAAATGGAACACCTGAGGAAGCAAAGAGTATAATAATCAGAGATGTTACTGACTTAAATAAATATAGATGAACACTGATTAAGAAAATTAAGAGACTATGATAATCTATATCCACACACACGGCAAGAATAGTTCTTTTGACATACCATGTTAATGTACTTTAAAAAAAAAAACTAAACAAAACAAACAAAAAAATTTATGACTGACTTGAGTAGACATCAATTATCCCCAGTTGGAGGAAGTCATTTGACACAGAGTGAGGAAACTCAAACTCTGAAAATATGCCATGATGCTGAACATAAACTACAAGAGATGGAGAATGATATTGATCCTGATAACCACTTTTTCAATAATATTCATAACCATTGTGAATATTACACTGAAAAGCAATTCAAAAGTCAAGTGCAACTAGATGGTAAACTATCAATAATACACTTCAACAGCAGAAGTCTTAACAAAAACTTTCCACAGATTCAGGACTATTTAAAACAGCTAGACAGAAAATTTACAGCTATTGCAGTCTCTGAAACTTGGCTTAATGAAGAGCAGGCTCCCCTGATGACAATAGAGGGATATCAGATGTTTTATATTAACAGATCTCAAAAAAAGGGTGGTGGTGTTGCACTGTATATTGATGACCTGTATAGGTGTAAGCTTGTAAATGGAATGTCCTTTGCACTACCAGGGATCTTGGAATGTGTTACTGTTGAGATTGACCAGATAAAACAAAAAATCTAATTATAAGTTGTATATATAGAACGCCGGGAACTTGCATTGAGACATTCAGAGATAAATTAGTCGAGCTGTACAATAATATTACTAGTAAGAAAATGGTAGTAATTTGTGGAGATTTCAATATTGATTTACTAAATCCACATCAACAAAATGTAATTACAGAGTTCATGAACTCTATGTACAGCATGAGTCTATATCCCACAATAACACATCCCAGTAGAATCACAGCTCACTCTGCTACACTTATTGACAACCTGTTTGTTAATATTATTGATAAGAAAATAGAAAGTGGATTATTGATAAATGACATAAGAGACCACTTGCCAACCTTTGCACTTATCCATGGCCACACGGGGGCCAATACAGAAAAAACTTTAAAACCGTTCACATACAAATCACCAAATGCAATCAGTTCTCTTAAAGAGGACTTGCTGAAGCAAGACTGGACAGAAGTCTATGTATCAGATGTAAATGAAGCCTATGACACATTTATAAACATTGTAACCACTCTTTATGAAAAAAATTGTCCATTAGTAAAGAAAAAGCTTAAACATAAATTTGCCGATAAGCCATGGTTAACCAAAGGATTACAAAAGGCGTGTAAAAAGAAAAATTTATTATAAGATAAGATAAGATAAGATAAGATAAGCCTTTATTAGTCCCACAACGGGGAAATTCCAGGATTGCAACAGCACAGGGATAGCAACACTCAGAGCAACAATCAGAAGGCAAGAAAAAACAAGCAAGCAAGAGCAGCTAATATACATATGTACATATTACTATAAAATATATATATACACACAGACACACAGACACACAGTGCAGAGCATTGTAGCTGGATGGAATAAATATATGAATATATGAACACACAGTGCAGAGCATTGTAGCTAGATGGAATAAATATGTAAATATATAAACACCCACAGTATGGAGCATTGCAGCTAGGTGGAATAAATATGCAAGTATATAAACACACACAGTGCGGAGCAATGTAGCTAGATGGAATAATATGTAGATATATAAAAACACAGTGCGGAGCATTGTAGCTAGATGGAAAAATATATAGATATATAAATAAAAACACACCCAGTGCAGAGCATTGTAGCTAGATGGAATAAATATGTAAATATATTAAACACACACAGTGCAGAGCATTGTTGCTAGGTGGGATGAAACAGCATAACCGTCTATTTAGTTATCCTACATGGTATGATTATGTGCCCATACATATTCTCACCCTCCATAGCGACCGGTATGTTCCTAGTTGTATGCCGGAGAGGACCATTGTGTAAGTCTATTGCATCTTTTGCATTCAAAAAAAAAAAAAAAAAAAAAAAAAAAACTATTAGTTTGTTACGTCTTTTTGCTATCTCTGCGAGCAGCCCTGCTTAGGTTGTACAGTCTGACAGCCGTTGGTAGGAAGGACCTACGAAACCTCTCGGTTGTGCACCTGGGATGATGTAGTCTGCTGCTAAATGAGCTCCTCAGTGCATCCAGTATGTCCTGCATAGGGTGGAACTCGGACTCCAGCAGAGATGACAGTTTAGCCACCGTCCTTCTCTCTCCTATCTCCTCCATCGGATCAAGGCGTTGCCCCAGGACAGAGCTAGCTTTCTTAATCAGTTTGTTCAGTCTCTTCCTATCGGCTGCAGTAATGCCACTGCCCCAGCAGACCACTCCAAAAGTGATGGCTGATGCCACCACCGTGTCATAGAATGACTTCAGCAGCGCCCCTTGTACACCAAAAGACCTGAGTCTCCTCAGCAGGAACAGCCTGCGCTGTCCCTTCTTGTAGAGTGCGTCAGTATTGTGTGACCAGTCTAGTTTATTGTTCAGATGAATACCCAGGTACTTGTAGGATGTCACCATCTCGATGTCTGTTCCCTGTATATTTACTGGTACTGTGAGGGGCTGCCCATGCCTCCGGCAGTCCACCACCAGCTCCTTAGTTTTCCTCGCGTTGATCTGGAGGCAGTTCCGATGGCACCAGTCCACAAAGTCTGGATAAGCCCTCTGTACTCAGCTTCATCTCCGCTGGAGATGAGACCAACGATCGCAGAGTCATCAGAGAACTTCTGTAGATGGCAATGTGTTGTGTTGTGTGAGAAGTCCGCAGTATAAAGAGTGAACAAGAAGGGAGCCAGCACCGTTCCCTGGGGGGCCCCCGTGCTACTGATGATCGTGTCGGAAACACAGTCCCGGGTTCTCACAAACTGAGGCCGGTTCGTGAGGTAGTCCAGGATCCATGATGACAGGTGCTGGTCCACCCCTGCGCGCAGCAGCTTGTCCTTCAGGATCATCGGTTGGATGGTGTTGAAAGCACTGGAGAAGTCAAGTTATATAAAGCTTTCCTAAAGAAAAGGACAAAAGAAGCAGAGCAGCGGTATAAAACATACAAAAATAAGTTAACATATATAATAAGATGCAGTAAAAGAGACTATTACAGTAAAGAACTGGAGAAAAACAGAGACAATATTAAAAATACATGGACAATACTTAACAATATTCTTGGAAATAAAAACAGAAATACAAGCTACCCAACCAATTTTTCCAAAAATAATAAAACGACTCAGAGTGTGAATGCAGTTTCTCCTGCAGATGAATTTAATAACTTTTTTGTTAACATTGGTCCTAATTTGGCTCGAGAAATACCCATTACGGCACCTACAGGTGATACAATAAGCAAAAACACTGCTATAAAAGACTCCATTTTCATAAAGAACACAGACGAGAGAGAGGTCATTGAAATTGTTAAATCGTTTAAAAGTAAACATCTACGGACTGTGATGGTATTGACATGCTCTTAGTCAAAACTATTATTGAGTAATATTATTATTATTATTATTATTGAACTGTATAATCAGAGGAGTTATTGTCTAATTTGACCTTGTTGGATTTTCTTTCCCCCTTTGTTATATTATTGTGTTTCTTTTTTAATCTCTACTTTTAATATATCCGAAATAAAGATTCATTCATTCATTCATTCATTATTAAAGAAACTACAAAATTGAGGTATTAGGGGGGTAGCACTGTCCTGGTTATGTAGTTACTTAAAGAACAGATATCAGTATATATGTGTTGGTAACAAAAACTCACAGTTACTGAAGGTTACTTGTGGAGTCCCACAGGGTTCAGTTTTGGGGCCATTGTTATTCAATATGTATATAAATGATATATGTAATGTTTTGGAAAAAATGGATTTAATATTGTTTGCCAATGACACTAATTTATTATGCAGTGGGAGCAATTTGGAACAACTTTTGGATACACTCAGAAAGGAATTGGGAAAGCTTAAACTGTGGTTTGATTCAAACAAATTAACGCTCAATTTAAGTAAGACAAAATTTATAGTTTTTAACAACCATCACAACAACTCAGTATCTAAACTCAGTGTAAATGGTGTAGAGATTGAAAGGGTATCTGAAACTAAATTTCTTGGAGTAATAATTGATAATAAACTGTGTTGGAAGTCATGTAATTATATTAAAGGTAAAATATCCAAATCAATTGCAATACTACACAGAGTGAAATATTTGCTGAATCAACCCACACTATATACCTTGTATCATTCATTAATACTCCCATACATGACATATTGTACTGAAGTATGGGGAAATACATATAAAACAAACATATATCCACTCTTTATGCTTCAGAAGAGAGCTATTAGAATAATAAACAAAGCTGCTTACAGGGAACCAACAAACCCACTTTTTCTTAAATTAAAAGCTCTCAAGTTGAAAGATCTACAGCAAAGTAAAAACCTTGACCTTGAAAGGAGAAAGTAAAATGGCGATTGTCCATGGAACATAAAGACCAGGATCACAGAAAGTGAAAGCTTTGCTCTGTCACAAAGTGGACAACAGCACGCCATTCACTCTTGCCTGAAAAGTTTGGAGCACACTTCTGACGCAGCGCAGCCATTGTCAGCTCTTGCAGGACGTCCGAATCAACACCATCATTGTTCTGACAGGAGGACAGGTACCAGACATCTTCAAATGAGGTTTGAAGGTGGTTTGAGGCTGTGTGACCACAGCTGGCTGCCCAGCCAGAGTTGTGATGCATTCAAGGAAGGGCAACTATGTCAGATTTTTGATCGAAAAGGAAAATTTGTTGCTTCGCAGAACTGCTTGGTCTGGATATGTTTGGAGTGCATCTGCTGTTCCGAGGCATCCATCATAAAGTTGTTTTCATGTGAAAGCATTCAGTATAAACTTCTTTCATTTCCTGTGGTAATGTATCGTCACTTCCTGTGTTGCTGTCTGGTGTGGTTTGCTTTGCGCTTAGCCCTCCTCCCTCTCCTGGCGATTATTGCCTTTTAACCCTTTGAGTGTGAGAATTTGCGTGCCCCTAGTGGCAGAGCGCAGCACTGCGCCTGCCTTCTCACTCTGACTTTGTCAAAAGTAAGTGAGAAATTTCTGTTGTTTTTTTTTTAAATGTACTGATTTCTTGTTCATATACATTGAAGATATGATGATGAGGTACGTCTGTACAAAAAATGGTGTCAAAAGACTGAACCATCTTTTGTGTAAATACGTCCAAAGTCCATCTGAACTATTTTATTGACAAAAAATATTTACCACTCTTGACCACTTGGGGTATGTTGCAGTTCTGCGCCATACACACTCAAAGGGTTAATTGTATTTTAATCACTTTTTTCCATCTCCCATCCCATCATCTTCCCGTCATCTCACTGCTGCTTAACAAGCCTCTTGCACCTGTGTGGGCACTCAGTGTCATGTATTACAAATCGGTATTATGTATTATGTATTATGTATGAATGTATTATTATGAATCGGTGTGTGACTTTGCCAAAACAACCTCTGTAGTATTCTCTGGGCCCCTCCCCAATCTGACCAGTGATGACATGTTTAGCCGCTCGTCATCCTTGAACCGCTGGCCGTCTGTGTGGTGTCCTGCAAACAACGTGGGCTACATTGACAATTGGAGCTCATTTTGGGGAAAACCTGGTCTTATGAGATGAGACAGCATTCATCCCACTTTGGATGGTGCGTGTAGGGAGCTTGGAATGAAGAAGCGATGTGATTTTATAAATCAAAGTTTATTATCAGCTTCACCTCCCTAACAAGTCTCAGCTCGGTGCAGAAGCAGAATAAGAGGTCAAACGCAGTCAGACCTCATACTTATACCCACACTAACACTCAAAAAGACATTGCATATCAAGCTGACATCCCGCATTAACATAATCCCCCTCCATTGTCCTCCATCTCCTCCACCTGACCCTGGGTGGTCAGGAAGTTCGATCCAGTCTCCACCGCTGCGACTCAGTCTGTTCTTTGATCCTCGCTGGTAGTTGAGACCTCTTGTCCTGTTCTGAGGCGTGAGGTCATTCCACATATGTAATCACTAAACATTCTAATATGTCTATACATATGTAGGTATGGAATATATGATTAATATAAGCCACAGCCCCCCCCCCCAGACGACTAAGAAAAGGACAATCAAATTAAGTTTACAGTTTAAGATAATCTCTATGACATATTATACTGTTAAACCTCTTGACAGGGAAAACAAGGAAAAATACTTCCAGCAGTCATGATCCTGTAGAAGATTCAGTGGTAACAACAACAGTATAGTAATGTCACAAATCAGCCTTAAAACTGTCACGGCACAATCTGATAACATAGTTAACAACTCTTTGTCAATTTTGCATCAGTCCCTGTGCCGTCTGGGTTTTAATCTTCTCCCGAATCTGCTGTAGGTCCGCTTGGGCGTCCTGGTGGGACCCTCCTGTAAGGAATCTGCAGCTTGGGGAGGAGGAGTGATTTATTTGTTCCGGCAGGGGGGCTGAGTTTTTTTTCTTGGGGGGGTCTACCCCCGCCGAGTGCTCATCGCCACCCGTGCAGGTTCGTCTCTCAACAAGAAGGCAGGTTTAAGTCTGTCAGTGCTGACTGTTTCTTTCTCTGTCCCCTAAATCAAGCACAAAAAGCTTATCACCAGGTTCCAGCACTCTGAATGGTCCGTCGTATGGTGGACGGAGGGTTGATTTTAAAGCTTCGTGTCTACAAAAACGATACTCGGCGGTTTTAAAGCGTGGGGGGGACAAAAACCCAGTTGAAAAGGAGTGATGTGCCGGTCCGGGGAGCATGTCCGGTCCGGTGCTGCTTAAGGGTCTCAGGGCTGGAAGATGCCCAGGCTCTGGATGCTCTGGTAAGAACTCACCTGGGAGTCTGAGAGGTTGTGCAAAAACTAATTCTGCTGGGGAGGCGTCTAGATCCTCTTTAGGCGCAGAACGCAACCCTAATAAAACCCAGAGAAGTTTATTCACCCAATCTGTATCCGTTAGTGAGGCCCTGAGGGCGGCCTTTAAAGATCTGTGAAAACACTCGCATAACCCATTAGCCTGAGGGTGATATGCGGTGGTGCGGTGAATTGTCGCCCCTAAGCTGCTGGCCATGGCTGACCACAGTTCTGAGACAAATTGAGGCCCCCTATTGGACGTGATGTCCGATGGGACGCCGAAACGTGCCACCCAGTTTGTTAAAAAAAAACGCGAGCGACTTCCGCGGCTGTGGTTGACGCCAAAGGGACCGCCTCCGGCCAGCGCGTAGTACGGTCTATCATTGTTAACAGGTGTGTGAAACCTTGAGACGAAGGTAGTGGTCCCACGAGGTCGACATGAACGTGGTCAAACCTCCTGGCTGGGATTCGAAAAGGCTCTAGAGGAGCTTTTGTGTGTTTGTGTATTTTGGCGCGTTGGCAAGACATGCAAGTCTTTGCCCATTCCTTTACATTTTTGCGCAGGCCCGGCCAAACAAACTTTTCCGCGACCATTTTAACCGAGGCGCGCGAGGGAGTGAACCGAGTCAAAAATGCGGCGGCGCCATGCAGCAGCTGGAACTACCGGGCAAGGTCGGCCGGTTGACACGTCGCAGATTAGGGGGGGTACACCGTCACGTAAACCCCTTTCCTCCAGTCTTAACCCTGTTGGTCCAGACAGGAGCGCGCGCAAGTCCGCGTCACTGCTTTGTTCCTCTGCCATGGCTGCATAATCTATCCCTACGTGAATTGGGGCCGCATACACGTCCGCATTGGCGAAGAGTTCTGCGGCTGAGGTAGTATAATCTGTCTCCTCGTGCTCTGGCAATGTCACACAAGCGCAGAGAGGAGGCAGTCTGCTACCATGTTAAGATTGGCCTGCCACATGTCAAATGTCTGTGGTGAACTCTGAATTGCAGCTAGCTTGTCTTTATTGCCTGCCTGACCATGGTTCTGAATTTAGCTATCGCAAAAGTGAGTGGTTTATGGTCTACAAAAGCTGTGAAACGCCGCCCTTCTAGCCAGAACTGGAAGTGGCGGATGGATAAATGAAGCGCCAGCAGCTCCCTGTCAAAAGTGCTGTATTTGCACTCGGTTTGGTTTAGAGATTTGCTAAAGAATGCTAACGGTTGCCAGGTTCCGCCAACGTGTTGTTCCACAACTGCCCCTATGGCCAGGTCTGAAGCATCTGTGGTTAGCGCTATGCGGGCCGAGGGATCAGGGTGAACCAATAATGTGGCATTCGCTAGAGCATTCTTTACTTCCACGAAGGCGCTTTAGCGCTCCGGGGTCCATTCGACCGCGTTGGAAGGCTTTTGTTTTCTGAGTGCGGCATACAGGGGTTGCATGAGTTGAGCTGCGCGGGGGAGGAAACGGTTGTAAAAATTCACCATTCCCAAAAATTCTTGCAGCGATCTGATCGTTTGTGGTCGTGGAAAATTTTTTACCGCGCGGACTTTGTCTGGCAATGGGACTGCCCCCTTTGGTGAAACTCTGTCCCAAAAAATCAATTTGTGACACGCCGAATCAGCATTTGGCTGGGTTGATTATTAACCCGTGCTCTTCTAGTCTTTGAAAAACTGTAGAGAGGTGTTGTTCGTGTTCTTCCTCTGACGGGCTGGCTACCAGCATATCGTCGAGGTAGACGAACACGAAGGGGAGGTCGCGTAATACCGCGTCCATCATACGCTGAAAGGTTTGAGCAACGCCTTTGAGGCCGAACGGCATTCGCAAAAATTCAAAAAGACCAAAAGGGGTTATTACAGCCGTTTTAGGAATGTCTTCCGCTCGAACGGGGACTTGGTGATAGCCGTGGACCAGGTCTATTTTAGAAAAAATGCGCGCACACGCCAGATGTAGTGAAAAATCTTGGATGTGAGGAATTGGGTAGCGGTCATGCGCTGTCGCATTGTTTAATCTGCGGTAATCGCCGCAAGGTCTCCAAGAACCGTCGGTTTTCGGGACCATGTGGAGTGGCGATGCCCAAGGGCTTTTCGAGCGCCTAATAATGCCTAATTTTTCCAGGCTGGCAAACTCGTTACGTGCTATGGCGAGCTTGGTCGCGTCTAAGCGCCGAGCTTTGGCAAACACGGGTGGGCCTGTTGTGGGGATGAAGTGTTCAACCCCATGTTTCGCTACTGTTGCTGAAAATTTTGGAACTGTGAGTGCTGGAAATTGGGTGAGGAGTTGGTCAAACTTACCTCCTGCTGTGGTGACGCTGGCCTGCACGGGTGGTGGAGAGACTCGAGCTGAGCAGGGGATAGAAGAAAATGACAGTGCATTAACCAAGCGTCTATTTGCTAGATCGACTAACAACCCATGTGCACACAAAATAATCAGCACCCAACAAGTTAAAACTCACCACCGCTACAATAAATGTCCATCTATAGTTGCGGCCTGGTGAATGCAAAGAGGCAGGTTCCTTTCACTTTCCCCAAAAAAGTGTCGATGATCGAGCCCGTTGGCTGCCATCGCTCTTTTCCCCGGGGTCCCATGCCCGGTCTGCGTGGAAAGGGGTGATGAAGCTACCACTGAGCTCCGGTGTCGATAAGGAACTGTCTCCCCGGTGTGTCCGTCAGTCACATAAAGCAGCTTATTCGTCTCGCCGAGAGCCGTAGCTGCCAACGTTTCCGGGCTTTGGCGTTTCCCGAGTTTTTGAATTGCAGGGAGGCACGCATTTGTACGCCCTCTCGGCGAAACGCTGATGAAAATAGCAGAGGTCGTTCCGCCTGCTGCGCCTTGGCCGTGTCGCTGCCATGGTGGGCGGGCTCTGCTCCATTGTCTGCGGTTCTCCGCTGCTCTGGGCTTCCGCGCTGAGATCTGCAGATGCTGCTGTGGCCATCTGTTGCCGCAGCGTTGATGAGCCACTGCGCTTCTCGGGCCAGCGCACGGAAGTCCTGCTGGGTGGTTGCACTGCATGTTGACCAGCGTCCCTCTCAGTTGTCGTTGTCCTCTTCCTTAAGCTGCAGCATGTCCTCCATGAGGGCCCTGGGTCTGCATCCTCTGTGGCCGTAGATCGCCAGAATCCTCTCTGCTCTCTCCTCGGCTGAGGGGACGAAGTTCTCAATGATGGTCGCCTTTAGTTCTCTGTATTTGTCGTGGGCGGGCAGTTGTCGAATTATGCTCCGCGCGCATCTTGACGTGGCGGCGGCGAGTTTGGCGACGATGTGGTAAAATTTCGTCTCGTCCGCCGTTATGCCCGCCAGTGCAAACTGAGCCTCAGCTTGCTGGAACCACGAGCTCGGGTCGTTTTGCCAGAACTCTGGCAGCTTGATGGTGACGCTTGTATGGGCCGTCTCTGATGTGTCCGCCAGGGTGAAACCCTTTCTTCTGTCCTCACGGCAGAGCTGGGGATGTGCTCCAGTTGAGCCCTACTCTGTGATTTCTGCCGTGGGGGAACGTCTTCCATCCGTTCCCCTGTCTGCATGGCACGGCGCTTGCCTGGTTGCCTCCGATGAGTTTTGGTCGCGGGAGAACGTCTCTGTTCCATCCTCAGCTTGGAATGGAAGAAGCGATGTGACTTTATAAATCAAAGTTTTATTATCAGCTTCACCTCCCTAAAATGTCTCATCTCGTTGCAGAAGCAGAATAAGAGGTCGAGCACAGTCAGACCTTCATACTTATACCCACACTCAACAAAAGACATTGCATATCAAAGCTGACCTCCCGCATTAAACATAATCCCCCTCCATTGTCCTCCATCTCCTCCACCTGACCCTGGGTGGTCAGGAAGTTCGATCCGGTCTCCACCGCTGCGACTCGGTTCTGTTCTTTGATCCTCGCCGGTGGTTGAGACCTCTTGTCCTGTTCTGAGGCGTGAGGTCATTCCAACATATGTAATTACTAAACATTCTAATATGTCTATACATATGTAGGTATGGAATATAGATAATAATAAGCCACAGTGCGTCTCATTTATCTAACAATCTGGCATCATTTTTAGCCAAATTTCCAAAACCATGACTACTCAGAGTTGGGACCAGGAAGCAGAGTCGCAGTCTTACACGCCTCTCTGCAGCTCCTCTCCATCCACCACCCCTCAACTTAGCCCCTGTCTTCCCCATCAGAGAATCATTGTCTGCTCCCTCCAAAGTTAATAAAAATATTAATGTATAAGCATCCCAAAGTGATTAAACAAAAAGTTGGTAAAACTCAAATTAAACATGAAGCCTCTAAATTGAATGACTTGGCCTCTGTTTCCGCCTCATAATTTAAAAATTAAATGCGGTTTGTTAAATATTAGGTCTCTAACTCCCAAGTCTCTGCTAGTCCATGATCTGTTAATTGATCATCAGATTGATTTAATTTCCCTTACAGAGACTTGGTTAGGACAAGAGGATTATGTTGGTTTAAATGAATCAACTCCCTCTGGTTATTTAAACTGTCAAAATCCCAGAAGTTCTGGTCATGGAGGAGGAGTAACAACAATTTACCATTCCAAATTACTAGTTAATGTAAAGCAAAAAACAAGTTATAATTCCTTTGAGGGCCTGGTCCTCAGTATTAGGCATGTCAGCAATTTTAGGCTAAACCCAATTTTATTTGCCATAGTTTATCGTCCTCTCTCAGCCTACTCAGAGTTTTTATCCAAATTTGTCAAATTCTTTGCAGATTTAGCGCTGAAATCAGATAGAATAATTATAGTAGGGGACTTTAGTATACATGTAGTGTCATGAACCTGGGTTTGGCAGTTCCAAACCCAGTTCTGACTCATTGTTACTTTTTGCCCTATTTTTCATCAGGCGCGTCAGGGAACTGTTTGGGTCCTTCGCTCTCTGACAGCTTGGGCACGCCCCCTCCTCTTGTCAGTGCCATCAGCTGTTTCACATAACAGGTGTTAACACACATACACACACTCACTCCATTCATTCCTATTCACACACTCAGACACTCACTCATGCACACCAGGGTTTAATTGTGTTCAGGCCACGTTTCCTTACACCGGCAATCTCTTCCCTCATTTGCATCATGATTACAAATACGCTGCGTTTGTGGGAAGAGATTGTCGGAGCATTCACCTCCATACGTGGCAGCGTGTTTCTCCACGTATGCGCATTTCATTACCTTCATGTTTGTTCAGCCTGTCCTTTCAAGTTCAGTTAATCCCTTGATGTTAGCAGCTGACCCTGCTTACTCCCTCATCCTCCAGACTGCACAGACAGCCCTGGATCGTTCCAGTTCCGTAAGTTTCATGTTTGCCTTTCTTCCTGTGCCAACAGCAGCCCTGTGGCACTAGGCAATTCCTCCGCTGGGCTGTAGAGCATCCGGGTGGCGTTCCTGCATGTCTGGTAGCCTAATCTCACCATTACAACCCTCTGTATTTGTGTGGTTACTGGACTTGTTACTTTGTTGTAGTTTATGTTAATAAATGGCACGTTCTACTCCAGCAACTGGGTTTTTCATTCTTTCCCTTGTGTGCCGCGTAATGGTGCACGAGGAATCATGACTTGTAGATGTAGATAGTGATTGTCTTAGTATGGCATTTAAATCAATATTAGACTCAATGGGGTTCCAAGGTTGTCATAGCCAGGAGTGGTACTGGGGTTAAGCTCCCAGTGCTCATAAAATGCTCCTTACGGCGTGCGTCTCGAAAAGCCTCTGACAACTAAGTCCAACTCCTAGCCTGCCCGTGTGGTTTAGTCTCTAAGCCCGGCGGAACTGCTTTTACTAATAGGAGAAGGGGCGAGGGCGGATCTCTGGCGCCTTAAAACCAGATGCTTCGGGTAGATGGTGGCTTGTCAACCTGGGAAGGTAGCCCATCTAGGGGAAGGTAAACCCTG
The DNA here is from genome assembly GCA_020510985.1 of Pholidichthys leucotaenia. Classification (NCBI taxonomy): domain Eukaryota; kingdom Metazoa; phylum Chordata; class Actinopteri; order Cichliformes; family Pholidichthyidae; genus Pholidichthys; species Pholidichthys leucotaenia. The sequence continues at coordinate 2,484,792 of CM035850.1, forward strand.
ATTTCAAACCTCTGCTGCCTTGCGGCACACCCGGTCACGGGAAAGGCTTCAGGAGTCAACCCTGAGGAAAAATCCGGAGTTGGAGCCCCTAAGACAGTTCTCTGTTGTGCTCAACATCGTTCTGGCAGCTCCTGCGACGGCGCTGGTGCCAAACTATAGCAGCCCTGCTGTTCCTTTGGACTCATCAGTGACGTGGAGAGGGGGGACATGCTGCATGGGTAACATCTTGTCCTCCATATTTTCCTGCCCAGGCTTGAATCCTACCAACACCCAACACTGGAAGGTAGAACACCGGTGCGCATCGGCCTGTTCAGCCACAGGCGGTGCTGTTCCAGCAGAGTAGACGTTTAGGATTCTCTTCCATGGTCATCATAGACTGACGGAGGCCGACGACGACGACTCGATGGGGTTTTCTCAGAAAGTAGGAAATTCTACCCATTATCTCCACCACATGTTGGATCTTGTTCTGACATATGGCATAGAAATAAAAAATCTGGTAGTATCTCCTCATAACCCTGTACTGTCAGAAGATTGTCTGCTAACCTTGGATTTTACTATTTCTGACTATTTGGCTCCTAAAGAAAAATATTACTACAGTAGATGCCTCTCAGATGATGCTGTTACCAAATTTATGCAGATTGTTTCCTCTATGCCATGTGTCAACACAACGGAAATAAGCTATAGACAGCTTGCTCCTTCTGCAATTGATAGCATGGTAGATAGTGTTACAGCTTCTCTGCATCAGATCCTAGACATGGTGGCCCCCTTAAAAAAGGAAAAACTCTCATCAGAGATTTCTAACTCCTTGGTTCAACACAGAGACTCGTAGCTTAAAACAGAAGACTCATCAGTTAAAGGAAAATGGCGCTCCACTAATTTAGATGAAATCTTTTTAGCTTGGAGAAATCATTTTTTTTTTTCCACAATATCTTTATTGAACCTTTTTTTTTTTTTTAACAAACATGATACAAACAATCAAACACTAACGCTAAAGTACTACAAAAAAAAAAAAAAAATGCACTAAAAACACCAACAACCACCAACAAAATCAAGTCTTCAACAATGCTCCTCTGTTTAGTCTAGACAATCCAATACATAAGTATACATATTATGTTCACCAGTTTGGAATTTACAAGGTCCACACACATCATTCACCTTCTTCTTCAAGAGTTATGTTTAAATTTTTTACATAATCAATAAAAGGTCTCCATATATTCTCAAACACAATTTCCTTTGATTTCAGTATATATGTTATTCTTTCTAATGGAAGGTTTGTTAACATCTGTCTTAACCACTGAGTCACATCTGGTCTATGAGTCTTTTTCCATAATAGTGCAATACATTTTTGGCATTAAGCAAACTGAGGTCTATGAATGTTCTTTCACTTTTATTAAAATTATGCTTTTCTGGGTACAGACCCAACAAAAACAGTTTAGGATTCAGTATGATTTGTTTTGAGATTATTTTTTCAATTGTTACCCTCACCTCTTCCCAAAACATTCTTATTAATCTACATTCCCATAAACAATGAAATAGGGTTCCTTTACTTTCCATGCATTTTGTGCATGTATCTGTATATTTTTGTTATATCTATTTAACTCCTCCGGTGTAACATACATCCGCATTAACCATTTGAAATGTATCAATTTAAGGCGTGCATTTATTGATTTGGTTTGAGCTTCTGTACAAGCCAATTCCCATTGTTCCTGGAGAAATCATTTTTAATTTAGAAAAAATCTCTTAGAAAAGCTACACTACCGTTCAAAAGTTTGGGGTCACTTAGAAATTTCCTTATTTTTGAAAGAAAAGCACTGTTTTTTTCAATGAAGATAACTTTAAACTAATCAGAAATACACTCTAATATCTAATATACATTGCTAATGTGGTAAATGACTATTCTAGCTGCAAATGTCTGGTTTTTGGTGCAATATCTACATATGTGTATAGAGGCCCATTTCCAGCAACTATCACTCCAGTGTTCTAATGGTACAATGTGTTTGCTCATTGCGTCAGAAGGCTAATGGATGATTAGAAAACCCTTGTGCAATCATGTTAGCACAGCTGAAAACAGTTTAGCTGGTTAGAGAAGCTATAAAACTGACCTTCCTTTGAGCTTATTGAGTATCTAGAAAAAATTATTATTTCAAATACAAATCATTATTTCTAACCTTGTCAATGTCTTGACTATATTTTCTATTCATTTTACAACTCATGGTGGTAAATAAGTATGACTTTTCATGGACAACACAAAATAATTGTCTGGGTGACCCCAAACTTTTGAACGGTAGTGTAGAACAAGTTACTATTCCGCATTAATAGAAGAGAACAAGAAAAAAACCCTGATTTTTATTCAGCGCTGCAGCCAAGCTGACAAAGAGTCAGGACGCTGTCAATCCTAGCATTCCCTTAGAGCTTACTAGTCAGGACTTTATGAACTTTTTCAATAATAAAATTTCATCTATCAGAGATAAAATCAGTCAGATTCTTCCACCGTTAACTTAAATACAGTACTCTACTACAACTCATTCAATTGATATCTGTTTTGATGAGTTTACTCCAGTTAACTTTTTTTTTTTTTTTTTTTTTTAACCTTTTAGAGTTAGATAAAATAATTTCCTCATCCAAGCCTTCAACTTGTCTTTTAGACCCTATTCCTACCAGGTTATTTAAAGAAGTCTTCCCATTTATTGGTAGCTTTTTCTTCAAAAAATCAATTCTTCATTAACTTTAGGCCATGTACCGCATGCTCTTAAAACTGCTGTAATTAAACCCTTACTCAAAAAGCTAATGCTGGATCCAGGAGTTTAGCTAACTATAGACCAATCTCTAATCTGCCTTTCATTTCAAAAATCTTAGAAAGAGTTGTTGCTACGCAATTATTTGACCACTTGCAGGGAAATGGTTTATTTGAAGAGTTTCAATCTGGGTTTAGAATCCATCATAGTGTTGAAACAGCCTTAGTGAAGGTCACTAATGACCTCCTGATCACATCTGATAATGGACTAGTTTCTGTACTTGTCCTTTTAGACCTTAGTGCAGATTTTGATATTATTGATCATAATATTCTACTTGATAGAGTAGAACACTATGCTGGACTTAATGGAACTTCGTTGCAGTGATTTAGATCTTATTTATCTGATAGGTTCCAGTTTGTTCATGTCAATAATGAGTTTTCTTTCAACTCAAAGCTCAGTCATGGAGTTCCACAGGGATCTGTGCTAGGCCCTGCTCTTTTTGGTTTATATATGCTTCCGTTAGGCAACATTATTAGAAAGCACTGTATACATTTTTATTGTTATGCAGATGACACACAATTATACCTGTCAATGAAGCCAGATGATAGTAATCAAATAGCCAAGTTAGAGGCCTGTCTTAAGGAAATCAAAGCTTGGATGACTTGTAATTTCCTGCTATTAAATTCAGATAAAACTGAAGTCATTCTTGTTGGTCCAAAAAACCTTAGAAATACCTTTCCAAATCAAACTCTTAGTTTGAATGCAGTTACTCTTTCTCTGAATAGTTCTGTTAGGAACCTTGGAGTTATTTTTGATCATCATCTGTTTTTCAATTCACATATTAATTTTGTTTTGAAGACTGCCTTCTATCATTTGCATAATATTGCCAAGATTTGGAGTATCTTGTCTCAGAGTGATGCTGAGAAACTGATCCACACTTTTGTTAGCTCTAGATTAGACTGATGTGCCCTGTGACCTGACTTTCACTCAGAACAAATACTGTTTATAGGTTTTTAAGAATTGATGAAAATTTATAAATTAGATTGACTAAGAAAGGTGTTTGGCCCTGTTATGTCCTTTTTAAAATCAGTTTTGATGCTTTTTCTTTAGAACAGATGTTTTTTCTTCCTTAAACACTTTAACCCCAATTGCTCCTGGTGGGTCTGGACAGCGCCACGTTGGGCAGCTATGCTGCCATCAGTGTGTGAATGTGTGTGTGAATGGGTGGATAGCAGGATCTGTAAAGCGCTTTGGTCATCTAGAGATGAGAATAAAAGCGCTACATAAGTGAATGCCATTTACCATTTTACCATATATCATTTGCGTAATATTGCCAAGATTAGGAGCATCTTGTCTCAGAGTGAAGCTGAGAAACTGATCCACGTTTTTGTTAGTTCTAGATTAGATTATTGTAACTCTTTATTATCAGGTTGTCCTAAAACATCTTTAAAAAGTCTTCATTTGATTCAAAATGCTGCAGCAAGAGTTTTAACAGGTACTAGAGAGATCATATCTCTCCGGTTCTGGCCTCCCTTCACTGGCTTCCCATAGAGTTTAGAATTAAGTTTAAAATCGTTCTTCTTTTTTTTTTTTTCCCCTTGTCCTGTCAGGCAGCTAGGCAAGCAGAACAGGGATCTGTCACCCTTATTGTGCCAAAACAGATTTACTTTGCCAAGAGGAGCTTATACAGTACCTAACTGTGTATTGTATTTTGCTGTAAACTCCTCCTGTAATAACTTTTAATACTTTATTTTAATTATTTTACCCATGGAAGACCTGACAGGAAGGGGAAAGAAAAGGGAGGGGAACAGACAAAAAAACAAACAACCAACAACTAAAACAAACAAAAGACAAACTGCTTCTTCCACCGAAGAGGTCTCAACACGAGTCTGGTTTCCGCACCTGTTAAAGGAGAGACACTTGTGCGTGTATGTCTGCATGCATATATATGAGAGCACGTGCAAAATAAGTGTGTGCATGTTAGTGGTTTGTCAGGAAACATACGAAGCGGAGGGCTGGTTGCAGCAGCTCTCCCCCCAGGAACCCTGAGCCGGCAAAGCAGTGCCACCAATCCCCACAGGGCACAAACGTCCGAGGTCAGCAAGCCCCAGGAAAGCCAGGCATCCACCCCTGGAGGGACGATCGAGGGAGGCCAGGTCGCCAAGCGGCTGGCGCGGTGAGCCCACACCACCGGACCCGCCAGCCCCCTACCCCTCCAGTGGGGCCAACGTCCGTCTCTGGGACCCAGGCACCAGGAGGCCAGCGACCCCACCCCCCGGGCCAGAGATTGGCCTGAACCCCCCAGCGTGAGACCCCTCCAGGCACCCCCACAGCGGGCCCGCCCCAGCGCCACTGCCGCACACCCCAGGGACCCCCATGCCCAAAGAAGTCCCCCCTCCCAGAGGAGCCCACATTGCTGAGAGTCACTACCCCTTAATCCAGCACCTCCCGACTCACTGACACACCCCTCCCCACACCTTCACACCCACTTGCTGCCATGCGCACCCATATGGACTAACTCCCTCTCACTCACCCAGACCAACCCATTCTCTCTCACTCCTGTACCCATTCAAACTCACCCCTCATTCACCCTTGTTTCATAAGGCAGCTGCGAAGCAGATGCAGTGAGCCTGAATGCGCACCAGTGCCCAGCAGTGACCAGGGAGAAGATCCTTCTTCTCACTTACAAAGCTCTAAACAATCAGGCTCCTTTTTATTTAAAAGCTCTGATACTACCGTATTATCCTAACAGAGCGCTATGCTCCCAAAATGCAGGATTACCTGTAATACCTAGAATCTCCAAAAGTACAATGGGAGGCAGAGCTTTCAGTTATCAAGCTCCTCTTCTGTGGAACCAGCTGCCAATCTGGATTCGGGAGTCAGACTCGATCTCTGTTTTTAAGAATAGGGCTAAAATCTTCCTTTTTGATATAGCCTACAATTAGGGTTGGATCAGGTGCCCCTGAACCCTCCCTTAGTTATGCTGCTAATAGGTTTAGTCAGCCGGGGGACCTCCAATAATGCACTGAGCTTCACTCCTTTCTTCACTCTTAATGAAATATTTTTGCTGGCCATTAACATCTGTTTGTTCTCTCCCATAGATTGAGTCCCCGTCGTGCTGTTTGCTCTCTACATGTCTGTTCTTTTCTTCTTCTTCTCTGTCCCCTCACCCCCCAGCCAGTCGCAGCAGATGACTGCCCCTCCCTGAGCCTGGTTCTGCTGGAGGTTTCTTCCTGTTAAAAGGGAGTTTTTCCTCTCCACCATCACCAAGTGCTGCTCACAGGGAATTGCCTGATTGCTGGGGTCTTTCTCCAATTGTGGGGGGTTTTCCCTACAGTTGAAAGTGCTATGAGATGATTGTTGTTGTGAAATGGTGCTATGTAAATAAAGTTGAATTGAATTGAATGATCTGTCCGAGGGTTCCTGCCATGATCTGTCAGATGTCGTCATGCAGCAGTTCACTTCTGCTTTTTTTCCCACCAAAATAAAACAGTCTCCCTTTTCCCCAGATTGTATCAAAAGGTCTTTGGGATCCAGATGGAGGACTGGCAGGGTCTGGATCTGGACCAGAGTCCACCAGTATGGGTTCCATGTTGGCCCCATCTGTGTTTGCCCACATGGACTTTACCCATTTACCTGTTTTCTATTTATTTTCTCATAAATTTGATGTTTTCTTGTAAATTTGTGACTTTCCCCCCAATTTCATCATTTATTTTGTAAATTCGAAACTTTCTCGTAAATTTACAACGTTTTGAACTTCAAACTTGCAATTTTTTCCTCGTAAATTTGTTACTTTTTTCTTGTAAATCTGCTGTTTTCCTTGTAAATTTGTGAGTTTTCCCATAAATTTGTGACATTTTTCTGGTAAATTTAGAACTTTCTCCCAAATGTTTAACTTTTTTATGGTGAACGTCCAACTTTCCTCCTCACTCAGCAACTTTTTTCTCATCATTTTGTCTATGGCACCTGCTCACCCACATTAAACCCATGTGGGGCCAGAGGGGTCTAAAGCAGGGAAACAGATTAACCCGCCCTCCTGGACCGCACCTAAAGTCCATGTGGGCAGTGATGGGGCCAACATGGAACCCACAGACAAACCCACCTGGACCCAGAAGACAGCTCAGAATAACCTAGAGTGGGCCCACATGGGCATGCAGGCTGGCTCTGTGTCCCATGTGGATTTTTACTCCAGATGCCCGTCCTGACCGGCACCAGGAGGACACTGACTTCCATTCTGTTCTGCTGAGCGCCAAACTAAAGTCAGAAAGTAGCCAACAGCATCGTGCTGTCATAGCCAGGTCACTTTGACTAAACATGTGAGGCGCTCTGCACGTTGGCAGGACATTGGCTACACGTCGGCGACCTCTAAAAGATGTTGAGCAGACGTCGTGAGTTTCTGCTGCAGTTTCCTTGTTAGTCTCCATATCTGGCAACCCTGGCGGATGCGTGTCAGACAGAGAACACAGTGGACTCATGACTTCATCTATCTAAGGGACCTTCATCAGGCTCCAGGTCCGGTGTTAGGGTCATGGTCCAGCACCAGCAGGAGAGGGGACTCCCCAGTCCGGAGCAGGAGGTCAGGCGGTCCTGGGAGGGTGGGCGCAGGGACGGAGCGTCTGCCTGGGTTTCTAGGATCTGGTTGTGGTCCTCTGCAGGTTTTTGGAGTCATAGGAACCGAAGCAGGGACGGAGCAGCAGGATTTGGTCCCTGGATCCAGTTTTGGTGTTTCTCTTCAGCCACCAAAGAAACTCTGAAGACGATTCTGTTGTTTTTGGAGCAAAAATGGTGATTTTTCTGCTTCATTTTGCTTCTCTTTTGGCTGCTGCCACTTCTGGATTTTAGCAGAACCAAGTCTGGTTTTGTTTCTGAGTTCAAGAGTCTGCGGGTCCAGAGTGGAAGGAGACGTTTAAACTGCACCAGATTCTACTGGTGAAGTTCTGAGCAGCTTTTTACCATCAAACGTCTCTCAGACTTTTACAAATTCTGCATTTCAATCCGCTCAGTCTCTGCTCTTTTTCACGGTTTTCCTAAATTCGCTTTCTTTAAAAAATTGACAGAAATCTCAGTTCTACATTTGAAAACGGCATTTTCTTGTAAATGTGCCTTTTCCCTTCATTTAGTTTTTTGCTGCAGATTTCCTGCTGTTGCGCCTCTTGATTTGTGCGCATTAACCTCCCGTCTCCTGATGCTGCAGCAACATTAATTCCCTCTGAAAAAGACTCTTTTTTTACTTCAAAATTTATTCTTTTTCCCTTGTAAACTTGCTGTTTTTTCTGGTAATTTTGCACTTTTTTTGCTGATGTACTTTGCACATTTTTTACTTTTGCACATGTTCTTCTATAAAATTGTACCGAACATTTTTCTTGCAGATTTTCCTCCCGACGTTACACTTTTTATTGAAGCTGTCCTATCATCTGTTTGCAGCTACATGGAACATTTTTATTGTAAATGTGCATATTTTTTACTTTAAAAAATAAAGTTTCTTCTTAATTTAGCTTCTCTTTCCTTCATTTTCTTTTTGCTGCTCATTTGAAGATTTTCTCTTGTAAATTTTGATTATTTTCTCCGTACAATTTTTAATCTTTTAAAACATTTGCACATTTTTCATTGTAAATGTGCATTTTTTCTGATTACTCTCGTATAAATTTGCACGTTTTTTTCTGCTGAATCTGAACAGTTTTTAATGATTTTTCCATTTTTAAAAAACTTCTTGCACATCTGCAGATGCATGTGGAACATTGTTTGATTTTCCCCTCAAACTTGCATTAATCTCCCTCCCAGATTTGCAGGCCCGGGTTTTCATTAATCCTGTTTGATTTCAGACGCCGGTGGTGGACAGTGGTGCCGTTGACCGCTGGACAGTCCAGAATAAAGGCTGAAGCGGCTGACCGGTTCATGGATGCAGCAGCAGCTTCTCTGACCCCCATCCACACCCTCCGCTTCTTCTCGTGTTTCCAGGATAAAGTGTGAATCTTAGCGGCTGATTGTCCAAACGCAATTCTTGACGCAGCTCGGAGTGGAAAACCAAGAATTGTGAGTGGACATCTGTTGCTGCAGATTCAGGATCAGCAGGAAGGATCAGGTCAGATCGACGCTGCAGGCTTTAGGCCCCAGAGGAGCAAAGGAGGAGAAATAAAGGGTTTTAGTTTGATTTGAGGTGTTTTAAGGTAAGAAATGGACTGATAATTACTTTACTGATGTATATTTTACATTTAATTTATTTTAGCCTTTCATCCAGAGGTCTCAAACGTATGGCCGGCGGGCCAAATCTGGCCTGCCAGAGAGTCCAAAGCGGCCTGCAGGATGAATTTGCAACGTGTGAAAATTAAATAATAGAATACACAAGCAGCACTTTTTCGGTAAAGTACTATTCCCGGTTTGTCCATCTGGGGTCACACAGGAGTAGCAGACACAACAGTGATCCCTGATTCCACTGAGGGAGTCTGTTCTGCAGGTCAGCAGGACAGGATTTCTTCCAGAAACACTCCAAGGCAAACCTTTCCACCTGGCTCTGTTATCCCTTCTCACCCATCACTAAAAATATGCAACAAGTCTTTTTATGGATATGAAATATCATGGCACTGTATTTAAAAACTGTTCTTGAAAAATACATTTACCCCGTTCCTCGCAGCTCAGTTGGGGGGGGGGGGGGTCAGTTTGCTGCCATTTACCAGATGTTTTTACGGTCGGATCCAGTTCTTGCCATAAAATGTTTTGAACATTCAAAACAAGAGAAGCTGCAGGTGTCGTGCCAAAAAGTGATGGGTCACCAGAAACTGATTGGTTCGCTGTAGGAGCACCTCACTCGGCTAAACCTGTGTCTCTTCTGATTCTGAGGCTGACAGCTGCTTTTGAGCAAAGAAAATGTAACTTTTTGTCCATGCAATTAGTGAAGGTATGTCTGTGAATATTTAATGTGGTGAGGGATTAGTCATAATTTTAGACCCATGAGTTTTGTGTTAGAATAATCAGACATGACATTTTATCCTGAAGCAGCTTTTGTTTTTCCTTTTATGTTTAGAAAAGTGTGCTGAAATTAACTAAATCTGTGTATAACGATGTAAAAGTCAATAAAGCTTTTCTTTCCCATGAATACCAGTGTCTGTGCATTATTTATCTCCTATATCTCATATATACACTACCGTTCAAAAGTTTGGGGTCACCCAGACAATTATTTTGTGTTTTCCATGAAAAGTCACACTTATTTACCACCATGAGTTGCAAAACCGGAGTGGTGGCTCAGTTGGTAGAGCATCCGCCCCACACCCGGGAAGCAGGGGTTCAAATCCCGGCCGGATCATGCCAAAGACCATATAAAAGTGGAACTTCCTGCCATCCAACTTGGTGCTCAGCAATAATGGAATGGAGGAGGGAAATCTGTGGCGGCACCTTGCATGGCAGCGGCCCTCTGATTCTGGGGTGTGTGTGATTAACACAGTAGATAGGTAAAGCACAATCTCGTTCTACTGAACATGATTTGTTGTACGGTTGAATGACAATAAGGGTGATTTAATTTAAAATGAATAGAAAATATAGTCAAAACATTGACAAGGTTAGAAATAATGATTTGTATTTGAAATAATAATTTTTTCCTTCAAACTTTGCTTTCGTCAAAGAATCCTCCATTTGCAGCAATTACAGCATTGCAGACCTAACATGATTGCACAAGGGTTTTCTAATCATCCATTAGCCTTCTGACGCAATGAGCAAACACACTGTACCATTAGAACACTGGAGTGATAGTTGCTGGAAATGGGCCTCTATACACCTATGTAGATATTGCACCAAAAACCAGACATTTGCAGCTAGAATAGTCATTTACCACATTAGCAATGTATCGAGTGTATTTCTGATTAGTTTAAAATTATCTTCATTGAAAAAAAGGGCTTTTCTTTCAAAAATAAGGAAATTTCTAAGTGACCCCAAACTTTTGAATGGTAGTGTATATATACTGTATATCCTCTGCATTATTTATCTCCTTCTGTAATTGATAGCATGGTAGATAGTGTTTCAGCTTCTCTGCATCAGACTCTAGACATGGTGGCTCCTTTAAAAAAGAAAAAGTCTAAGCGATTTCTAACTTCTTGGTTCAACACAGAAACTTGTAGCTTAAAACAGAAGACTCGTCAATTAGAAAGAAAATGGCGCTCCACTAATTTAGATGAAATCTATTTAGCTTGGAGAAATCATCTTTTAATTTATAAAAAATCTCTTAGGAAAGCTAGAACAAGTTATTATTCTGTATTAATAGAAGAGGACAACCATAATCCCAGGTTTCTTTTCAGCACTGTAGCCAGGCTGACAAAGAGTCAGGACTCTGTCAATCCTAGCATCCCCTTAGAGCTTACTAGTCAGGACTTTATGAACATTTTCAATAATAAAATTTCATCCATCAGAGATAAAATCAATCAGATTCTTCCCACAGTTAACTTAAATACTGTAACTACTACAACTCCTTCTATTGATGTCTGTCTTGATGAGTTTACTCCAATCGACCTTTGTGAGTTAGATAAAATAATTTCCTCCTCCAAGCCTTCAACTTGTCTTTTAGACCCTATTCCCACCAGGTTATTTAAAGAAGTCTTCCCACTTATTGGTAGCTTTATTATTCAAATAATCAATTCTTCATTAACTTTAGGCCATGTACCGCAGGCTTTTAAAACGGCTGTAATTAAACCCTTACTCAAAAAGCCAACACTGGATCCGGGAGTTTACCTAACTATAGACCAATCTCTAATCTGCCTTTCATTTCAAAAATCTTAGAAAGAGTTGTTGCTACACAATAATTTGACCACTTGCAGGGAAATGGTTTATTTGAAGAGTTTCAATCTGGGTTTAGAATCCATCATAGTACTGAAACAGCCTTAGCGAAGGTCACTAACGACCTCCTCATTACATCTGATAATGGACTAGTTTCTGTACTTGTCCTTTTAGACCTTAGTGCAGCTTTTGATACTATTGATTATAATATTCTACTTGATAGATTAATTCAATTCAACTTTTGTATAGCGCCATTTCACAACAACAGTCATCTCATAGCACTTTCAGCTGTAGGGGAAACCCCCACAATTGCAGAAAGACTCCAGCAATTAGGCGATCCCCTGTGAGCAAGCGCTTGGTAACGGTGGAGAGGAAAAACTCCCTTTTAACAGGACCAGGCTCAGGGAGGGGCAGTCATCTGCTGTGACTGGCTGGGGGGTGAGGGGATAGAGAAGAAGAAGAAAAGAACAGACATGTAGAGAGCAAACAGCATGAACGGGGATTCAATCTACGTGAGAGAACAAACAGATGTTAATGACCAGCAAAAATATTTCATTGAAAGTGAAGAAACAAGTGAAGGCCAGTGCATTGTTGAAGGTCCCCCGGCTGTCTAAACCTATTAGCAGCATAACTAAGGGAGGGTTCGGGGGCACATGATCCCGCACCACTGGTCAACACCAAATTTATTGTCAAAGTTTTTTTTTTTAGCTGATTTAGGACAATTTTGATGTGCTGAATCCAAAAATCACATTGGTTTTGCTCAATCAGGTCAACTTTTTGAACTATAGCCACATGTTTTTTTTTTACGTTTTTGTTTACATGTACAGGTAGTTTCACTTTATATGGTGCAAAATTATTTTTTATTTCTTGAAATTCTCTGAATTTTGAACAATGATGATGTAACATTCAATTTACATGTACTTACCTTTATCATTGTCTACTATTCAACTTACAGTACAACTGCTTAAAACTTAGCATAAAAACCTGACCTGATCGAGAAAAACAGATGTCATTTTTGGATTCAGCGGTGCAAAATTGTCTTAAATCAGCTGAAAAAACACAGACAACTTACAAAAAAAATATTTTTTGTTATGTTGTGCCATAGGCTATATCAAAAAGGAAGGTTTTAACCCTATTCTTAAAAACAGAGATCGAGTCTGACTCCTGAATCCAGATTGGCAGCTGGTTCCACAGGAGAGGAGCTTGATAACTGAAGGCTTTGCCTCCCATTGTACTTTTGGAGATTCTAGGTGTTACAAGTAATCCAGCATTTTGGGAGCATAGTGCTCTGTTAGGATAATAGGGTAGTATCAGATCTTTTAAATAAAAAGGGGCCTGATTATTTAGAGCTTTATAAGTGAGAAGAAGGATTTTAAACTTAATTCTAAACTCTATGGGAAGCCAATGAAGGGAGGCCAGAACCGGAGAGATATGATCTCTCTTTCTAGTACCAGTTAAAACTCTTGCTGCAGCATTTTGGATCAAATGAAGACCTTTTAAAGATGCTGTAGGACAACCTGATAATAAAGAATTACAATAATCTAATCTACAGCTAACAAAAGTGTGGATCAGTTTCTCAGCATCACTCTGAGAAAAAATGCTCCTAATCTTGGCAATATTACGCAAATGATAGAAGGCAGTCTTAGAAACAAAATTAATATGTGAATTAAAAAAACAGATCTTGATCAAAAATAACTCTAAGGTTCCTCACAGAACTATTAAGAGAAAGAGTAACTGCATCCAAACTAAGAGTTTGATTTGGAAAGGTATTCCTAAGGTTTTTTGGACCAACTAGAATGACTTCAGTCTTATCTGAATTTAATAGCAGGAAATTACAAGTCATCCAAGCTTTGATTTCCTTAAGACAGGCTTCTAACTTGGCTAATTGATTACTATCATCTGGCTTCACTGACAGGTATAATTGTGTGTCATCTGCATAACAATGAAAATGAATACAGAGTGTTCTAATAATGTTGCCCAGCGGAAGCATATATAAACTAAAAAGAATAGGGGCTAGCACAGATCCCTGTGGAACTCCGTGACTGAGCTTTGAGTTGGAAGAAAACTCATTATTGACATGAACAAACTGGAACCTATCAGATAAATAAGATCTAAATCACTGCAACGAAGTTCTATTAAGTCCAACATGGTGTTCTAATCTATCAGGGAGAATATTATGATCGATAGTATCAAAAGCTGCACTAAGGTCTAAAAGGACAAGTACAGAAACTAGTCCATTATCAGATGCAATAAGGAGGTCATTAGTGACCTTCACTAAAGCTGTTTCAGTACTATGATGGATTCTAAAACCTGATTGAAACTCTTTAAATAAACCATTTCCCTGAAAGTGGTCAAATAATTGTTGTGTCTCAAATTATAGAGTTGAGGTGATGTTTTATGTTTTATTATAGCAAGAACCAGGAACAAAGGAGTCTCTACCGCGAGTGCAGGAGCCACAGTGAAGAGACGATATGTCTTCCGCAGATGGTTTATATACCTCAGGTGACGCCACCCCCCAGAGGCAGGGCGTCACCCCTCTCTAGCCTAGGGCACTGCCATAATAATAGAATATATAATATACGATCTCACATCCGCCCCCCTCCCGAAAATAATGCAACCATACAAATTCACTCAACTCTATAATTTACACCCGACTCACACTGTAATACAAAATGGATATAGGCCCACACACACACACACACCACACTGGCCCAGCAGAGCACTCTGCTATGTAAACAGAACAGTCAATGAAAAGAAAAGGGCCACACACCAAAATAAATTAATCCCAAAATAAATAGTTATACATGCACAATTAAACAGTAATTACAAAAATCAACAATGGCGGTGCCCGACTCCATAAACTTGCAGGATATTACACAAACAGACACAGAGACTCTTGAATAAAAAACCCTACACAAATCACACAGCATAGGGCAAATATCATACTTACACCCCCATACTAATTCTTACACCCTCAACATACACAACATTCAGTCCCAAGGCATTCACAACTTACAACGGTGGTCATGTGCATATAAAACATCTATTCAAATAGTCAACATCACACATTTTACCTTCCCATGTTTACAATAACTGTGCCTTTTGTATTTCTTTATCTCTCTTGAACTTATTTTGAACATCTTAAAATTAACATTATCAGACACACTGTCAAATGCACTGAACCAGACACGCTGTAAGCCCCACGTAAAGTCTCAACCTGGGTCTCCCGAAGGCCCCCCTCTGGAGTGTCCATCCCAGGGCCCACTCCCAGAGTGTCTCCGTTTTCTCGTGGCCGGAGATGAACTGCACTGACATTCCTTTCTACCCAAACGCTGCAGCTTGTTCAGGTGCTGTCTCGACCCATCAGTCAATTTCAGGTACCCGTCACCATCGGACCAAATAACCCATAGATTATTCTGTCCAACTTTCAGTTCTCTCAAACTACGCACCCGTCCTAGCCGAGGCTCAACCCTAGGGCAGACATCATCACCCTTGCCCAAGGGAACGTTCACTGGCTTTCTCGGTCCTCTGTGTTGCGATCTGGCACCTTTATGGCTCCTCAGCAGTGTGCCAAGTTTGCTCGAGCCTAGTCCCTTGCTTTCATTTTTGGCACGGCTAGGGTTCATGCCATCTGGTGTTACCCCGGTTACTTGTGTTGCATTGGAGCGGCACCGGCAGTGTCCGGCTCAACAGTGGTACTCGGCTGGCCACCGGAGCCCCGCTGCGCTCGCTCTCTGAACCCTTCCGCCTTCGCGGGGGCCAAACCATGTCATTCCGGTCCCTTGTCCTCGGGACCGCAAACACTGGCACAGAGCCCCCGTCTTGTCGGCGTACTCTGGTGCTGGTGGCATCCCTCTTCACCTGGAATGGGCCACTCTAAGTCCCACGCTTCTTCGCCACTTCCTACATAAAATGGCCGGTTCCACAGTCAGTCCACCACCTGACCACTCCTGCACTTCTCCACAGGTGATGGAGAACCCAAGCCCATAAAACAACATTAAATTATTACCATCTCGAGACACCATGAACTCGGCTGCACACACAGAGGCCTCCTTATACCTCACCGACAGCCACACCGAGCCCACAATGTCAAGGGGATTATTGCCATACCCATAACAGGCTATGCTCATTTTACTCACAGTGTAGTGGGGAAAACACCGTCTCACTGTTGCCAAGTTCAGGATGGAGGCCTCCGACTCCGTGTCACCAGCATCGGTATCGATGTCCCGTCCAACAAAATGTTGCAGATAATGTGACCATCAGTGTTGGGCGAGACAGTGTGGACCACTGTAGGCGTCTTTTTATTTATACTGTTCTTTGCAGGTCTCCGTTCCTCCTTGTCAAAGTTGCGGCAAACTCTGGTGAAGTGGTGGAGCAGACCACACCATCCACAACGCTTGCCCCTCGCTGTGCACTCCCTCACTCTATAGCGGTTCTGGATCCGCAGCTGTGGCATCTCGGCGTCCCCGGAGTGGACTTTATTTTTACGATGGCCATGTACTCATTGTCGCTGCCATCATCTGAATCCAAGGCCAGAGTCTTCCACTGTGCGTTGTTCTTGGGAAGGACTTCCTTATCACTGAGATTCCTCGTTAGCCGTTCTGCTGCCTCGTGTTGCTGCACTAGCTCCAAGGCCGCTACCAGGATTAACTCACCAGCATGGGTTAGCAGGCGAACTCTTGCCGAGGAATAGGCCATGTGTTCGGCCAACTGGTCGCGGACCATCTCCTCCTCCACAGCTCCAAACCTGCACTCACCCGCCAGCTGTCGAAGGTCCGCCACAAACTGCTGGACCGACTCTCCAGGTCACTGGCACCGCTGTCTAAATTGAATGTGCCGCATTATGATGTTCCCAGGGGCGCGAAAGTAGCCGGCCATGAGCCTCACAACGTCGTCGAAAGAGTCATCTCCTCCAAGCGTGCTCAGGATTCTTTGGCCCTCCATACCCAGGTTATGGACCAGAATAGCCCTCGCTCTTAATTTGTCAAGGTCGCCGAGGTCTAACACTAACAGATAGTTCTCAAAGGCCGCATACCATCTGGCACAAGGGACCAACGGCTCACCTGGAGCCTCCAAAAAAGGACAAAGCGTGGTAGCAGCCCTCTCCATCTCCGTATATCCTCATCGCCAAATGTTGTGTCTCAAATTATAGAGGAGTCGAGGTGACGTTTTAGAAGTTTTATTATAAGATAAAATTAGCCTTTTTTAGTCCCACAATGGGGACATTCCATGATTGCAACAGCACAGGGATAGCAACACTCAGAGCAATAATTTAGAAGATAAGATAATAAGAGCAGTGAATATACATATGTACACATAAATATATATACACAGTGCAGAGCATTGTAGCTAGATTGAATAAATAGCATAACAGTCTATTTAGATACCCCACATAGTATGAATATGTACCCATACAGCATATTATGTATTTGAATCATCCTAGCTGTCACCCTCCGTAGTGATTGATATTGTCCTAGTTATATAATGGAGGGGATCATTATTGTGCAAGTTTGTTGCGTCTTTTGCATTCAATACTATTAGGTCATAATGTTTCTTTACTTCCTCTGCGAGCAGCCCTTCTTAGGTTATAAAGTCTGACTGCCGTAGGTATGAAGGACCTGTGAAGTCTCTCGGTCGCACACCTAGGATGATGTAGCCTACTGCTAAATGAGATCCTCAGTGCATTCAGTATGTCCTGCAGAGGGTGGGACTCAGACTCCAGCAGAGATGACAGCTTAGCCACCATCCTCCTCTCTCTTATCTTCTCCACAGGGTCGAGGCACTGCCCCAGGACAGAGCTGGCTTTCTTGATCAGTTTGTTCAGTCTCTTCCTGTCAGCTGCTGCGATGCCGCTGCCCCAGCAGACCACTCCAAATGTGAGTGCTGATACCACCACCAAATCGTAGAAGGTCTTCAGGAGCACCCCTTGTACACCTAAAGACCTGAGCCTCCTCAGTAGGAACAGCCTGCACTGTCCCTTCTTGTAGAGTGCGTTGGTATTGTATGACCAGTCTAGTTTAATGTTCAAATGAACACCCAGGTACTTCTAGGATGTCACCATCTCAATGTCTGTTCCCTGGATGTTTACTGGTGCTGAGGGAGGTTGTCCTCACCTGTGGCAGTCCACCACCAGTTCTTTAGTTATAACAAGAACCAGGAACACAAGAGTCTCTACCGCGAGTGCAGGAGCCACAGCGAAGAGACAATATATCTCCTGCAGATGGTGTATATACCTCAGGTGACGCCACCCCCCCAGAGGATGGGCATTACCCCTCTCTAGCCTAGGGCACCATGATAATAATATAATATATAATATACGATCTCACAACAACTGTGTAGCAACAACTCTTTCTAAGATTTTTGAAATGAAAGGCGTATTAGAGATTGGTCTATAGTTTGCTAAAACTCCTGGATCTAGCGTTGGCTTTTTGAGTAAGGGTTTATTTACAGCAGTTTTAAAAGTGTGCAGTATATGGCCTAATGTTAATGAAGAATTGATTATTTGAAGAAGAGAGCTACCAATAAATGGGAAGACTTCTTTAAATAACCTGGTAGGAATAGGGTCTAAAAGACAAGTTGAAGGCTTGGATGAGGAAATTATTTGATCTAACTCTAAAAGGTCAATTGGAGTAAACTCATCCAAACAGATATCAGTTAAAGGAGTTGTAGTAGTTACTGTATTTAAGTTAACGGTGGGAAGAATCTGATTGATTTTATCTCTGCTAGATGAAATTTTATTATTGAAAAAGTTCAAAAGGTCCTGACTAGTATGCTCTAAGGGAATGCTAGGATTGACAGCGTCCCGACTCTTCATCAGCCTGGCTACACTGCTGAAAAGAAACCTGGGATTATTCTTGTTCTCTTCTGTTAATGTGGAATAATAACTTGTTCTAGCTTTCCTAAGAGATTTTTTTTAATAAATTAGAAGATGATTTCTCCAAGCTAAAGATTTCATCTAAATTAGTGGAGCGCCATTTTCTTTCTAATTCACAAGTCTTCTGTTAAGCTATGAGTTTCTGTGTTGAACCAAGGAGTTAGAAATCTCTGATTACTTTTTCTTTTTTAAAGGGGCCACCATGTCTAGAGTCACATGCAGAGAAGCTATAACACTATCTATCATGCTATCAATTACAGAAGGAGCAAGCTCTCCATAGTTTATCGCCGTTGTGTTGACACATGGAATAGAGGAAACAATCTGCTTAAATTTGGTAACAGCATCATCTGAGAGGCATCTACTGTAGTAATATTTTTCATTAGGAGCCAAATAGTCAAAAACAGTAAAATCAAAGGTTAGCAGACAATGGTCTGACAGTACAGGATTATGAGGAGACACTACCAGATTTCTTATTTCTATGCCATATGTCAGAACAAGGTCCAATGTGTGGTGGAGATAATGGGCAGAATTTCCTACTTTCTGAGAAAACACCATCAAGTCTAATATTGAATTAAATGCCATATTAAGGCAATCACTATCTACATCTATATGTAGATTAGGACACCATGTTGGACTTAATGAAACTTCGTTGCAGTGGTTTAGATCTTATTTATCTGATAGGTTCCAGTTTGTTCATGTCAATAATGAGTTTTCCTCCAACTCAAAGCTCAGTCACGGAGTTCCACAGGGATCTGTGCTAGGCCCTATTCTTTTTAGTTTATATATGTTTCCCCTAGACAACATTATTAGAAAGCACTGTATTCATTTTCATTGTTATGCAGATGACTCACAATTATACAGTACTTGTCAATGAAGCTAGATGATGGTAATCAGCCAAATTAGAGGCTTGTCTTAAGGAAATCAAAGCTTTGATGACTTGTAATTTCTTGCTATTAAATTCAGGTAACACTGAAGTCATTCTTGTTGGTCCAAAAAACCTTAGAAATACCTTTCCAAATCAAACTCTTAACTTGGATGCGGTTCCTCTTTCTCTTAATAGTTCTGTAAGGAACCTTGGAGTTATTTTTGATCAAGATCTGTTTTTTAATTCACATTTTAAACTTGGTTCTTAGACTGCCTTCTATCATTTGCATAATATTGCCAAGATTAGGAGCATCTTGTCTCAGAGTGATGCTGAGAAACTGATCCACGCTTTTGTTAGCTCCACATTAGATTATTGTAACTCTTTATTATCAGGTTGTCCTAAAACATCTTTAAAAAGTCTTCGGCTGATCCAAAATGCTGCTGCAAGAGTTTTAACAGGTACTAGAAAGAGAGATCATGTCTCTTTGGTTCTGGCCTCCCTTCATTGGCTTTCCATAGATTTAGAATTGATTTTAAAATCCTTCTTCTCACTTACAAAGCTCTAAACAATCAGGCCCCTTTTTTTATACATAAAAGATCTGATACTACCCTATTATTATAACAGAGCACTATGCTCCCAAAATGCTGGATTACTTGTAATACCTAGAATCTCCAAAAGTACATTTCCAGGCAGAGCTTTCAGTTATCAGGCTCATCCCCTGTGGAAACAGCTGCCAATCTGGATTCGGGAGTCAGACTCGATCTCTGTTTTTAAGAATAGGGTTAAAAACCTTCCTTTTTGATATACAGGTACATCTCAAAAAATTAGAATATCATGAAAAAGTTCAATATTTTTTTAATAATAATGCATCAGATTTATACAGCGCTTTATCATAGACACTCAAAGACGCATTACAAGTAGATACATTATTCATTCACTCCAGACAGACAGTGGTAGTGGTAAGCTACTACTGTAGCCACAGCTGCCCTGGGGCAGGCTGACGGAAACGTGGCTGCCAATCCGCGCCAACGGCCTCTCCGGCCACCACTGAACATTTATACACATACCCAGTGTTATGGGCACTGGAGGCAATGCGGGTGAAGTGTCTTGCCCAGGGACACAACGGCAGGATATCTGGGGAGAGCGGGATTCAAACCGCCAACCGTCTGGTTATTAGACGACCTGCTCTACCTCCTGAGCCACTGCCGCCCCCAATGGGTTTCACTCATTTGAGAAAGTGAAACCCATATATTGATTCATTACACAGAGAGTGATATATGTCAAGTGTTTCTTTATTTTAATTTTGATGATTATGACTTACAGCCCATGAAAACCTCAAATTTTGTTTCTCAAAAAATTAGAATATTACATAAAATTAATTTAAAAAATAGTTTTTTAATACAAATGTGGACCGACTGAAAAGTCTGTCCATGTACCACTCAATACTTGGTCGGGGCTCCTTTTGGATTAATTCCTGTATCAGTGTGGCGTGGCATGGAGGTGATCAGCCTGTGGCACTGCTGAGGTGTTATGAAGGTCCAGGTTGCTTTGACAGTGACCTTCAGCTCGTCTGCATTGTTGGGTCTGGTGTCTCTCATCTTCCTCTGGACAATCCTCCATAGATTCTCTATGGGGTTTAGGTCAGGAGAGTTTGCTGGCCAATCAAACACAGTGATGCCATGGTCATTAAACCAGGTTTTGGTACTTTTGGCAGTGTGGGGGGTGCCAAGTCCTGCTGGAAAATGAAATCAGCTTCTCCATAAAGCTTGTCAACAGAGGGAAGCATGAAGTGCTCTAAAATTTCCTGGTAGACGACTGCGCTGACTTTGGTCTTGATAAAACACAGTGGACCAACACCAGCAGATGACCTCTGTTCAGATAAAAGTAAATTTTGCATTTCTTTTGGAAATCAAAGTCCCAGAGTCTGGAGAAAGAGTGGAGAGGCACAGAATCTAAGTTGCTTGAGGTTTAGTGTGACGTTTCCACAGTCAGTGATGGTTTGAGGAACCAGGTCATCTGCTGGTGTTGGTCCACTGTGTTTTATCAAGACCAAAGTCAGCGCAGTCATCTACCAGGAAATTTTAGAGCACTACATGCTTCCCTCTGCTGACAACCTTTATGGAGAAGCTGATTTCATTTTCCAGCACAACTTGGCACCCCCCCCCCCACTGCCAAAAGTATCAAAACCTGGTTTAATGACCATGGCATCACTGTGTTTGATTGGCCAGCAAACTCTCCTGACCTAAACCCCATAGAGAATCTATGGAGGATTGTCAAGAGGAAGATGAGAGACACCAGACCAACAATGCAGACGAGCTGAAGGTCTCTATCAAAGCAACCTGGACCTTCATAACAGCTCAGCAGTAATTAATCCAAAATTTGCCCCGACCAAGTATTGAGTGGTACATGGGCATACTTTTCAGTCGGTCCACATCTGTATTAAAAAACTATTTTTTAAATTAATTTTATGTAATATTCTAATTTTTTGAGAAACTGAATTTGGGGTTTTCATTGTCTTTAAGCCATAATCATCAAAGTTAAAATAAATAAACACTTCAAATATTTCACTCTCTATGTAATGAATCTATACAATATGAGTTTCACTTTCTGAAATGAGTGACAAAGAATATTGAACTTTTTCATGATATTCTAATTTTTTGAGATGTACCTGTAGCCTATAATTACGGTTGGATCAGGTGCCCCTGAACCCTCCCTTAGTTATGCTGCTAATAGGTTTAGACAGCCGGGGGACCTCCAATAATGCACTGGGCCTCACTCCTTTATTCACTCTCAATGAAATATTTTTTTTGCTCATCATTAACATCTGTTTGTCCTCGTCGTGCTGTTTGCTCTCTACATGTCTGTTCTTTTCATCATCTTCTCTATCCCCCCCCCCCCGCAGCCAGTCACAGCAGATTCAATTCAGTTCAATTCAACTTTATTTATTTAGCGCCATTTCACAACAACAGTAGGGGAAACCATCACAGTTGCAGAAAGACCCCAGCAATCAGGCAATCCCCTGTGAGCAAACGCTTGGTGACGGTGGAGAGGAAAAACTCCCTTTTAACAGGAAGAAACCTCCAGCAGAACCAGGCTCAGGGAGGGGCAGTCATCTGCTGCAACTGGCTGGAGGATGAGGGGACAGAGAAGATGAAAAGAACAGACATGTAGGGAGCAAACAGCACGATGGGGACTCAATCTATGGGAGAGAACAAACACATGTTAATGATGAGCAAAAAAAATATTTCATTGAGAGTGAATAAAGGAGTGAAGCCCAGTGCATTATTGGAGGTCCCCCGGCTGACTAAACCTATTAGCAGCATAACTAAGGGAGAGTTCAGAAACACATGATCCCTCCCTAATTGTAGGCTATATCAAAAAGGTAGGTTTTAGCCCTATTCTTAAAAACAGAGCTCGAGTCTGACTCCTGAATCCAGATTGGCAGCTGGTTCCACAGGAGAGGAGCTTGATAACTGAAGGCTCTGCCTCCCATTGTACTTTTGGAGATTCTAGGTATTACAAGTAATCCTGCATTTTGGGAGCATAGTGCTCTGTTAGGATAATATGGTAGTTGTGGCGGTTTGGGAAAACCCCCACAAACAGACTAAGGACAGACAACTCGCTACTCCTGGTTTTTTCCGCTACACTACTGTGATAATGTCACCTTTCATGTATTGTGTTCATGCGTCCTGTCCTTACTGTGACCTAGAGACTCAGATCAATATGTAGATGTGCCTGTTAACCCCTTTGTTCTGCACCTAGAGCACAGTCTAGCAAATCTGCCTATTGTGATGTATGCCTCTCAAATGCAAATGCCATACTCCCTGCTGTGAATGCCTTTCATGCATTGTTTGTAACTGGTATTTAAGCTGACTGAAATCCATGCTCTCTCTCTCAACCTCTGCTGTAGGACACACACGTGTCCGCCTCTCCTCTCCTTCTCTGAGAGCCAGAGGATCCCGCTCCGGCCTGCACACACTTGGGCTGGAGAGAGGATCCCGTGACGGTGGTATGATAATAAAACTCTACTTAAAACCTCCAACAACGCTGCTTTATTTCATGCCGCCGCACTGGTGACCCGATGCTGAAACGAACACACTGCCAGCGAACGCAACACCCGGCGGTGATTCTCCGACGACAAGCGAACGCGGCAGCCTGACTGATCTGCCCTCCCTTCTGCTCCAGGGAGACCGCAACGCAGAGTTTCCAGGCGAAACTCCACGGAGAACACCCACGACCGGGAAAGCTGAGCAACGTTTCATGGTGAGATCTGCACGCCTAGATCGGCACATCCACGCTGGACCGGCCGCGCTCACAGCTCCTCCACTCGAGAGCGCATGTACCTCGTCCTTTCTCCGCGACGGCGACTCTCATGGCCAACGGAGCACACGTGGACCTGAACGCACCATGACCGAGCGAGGGACAAGAGCGTCTACTTTCCTCGCACCGCTCCAACGCACCACGACCGAACAACGCAACAGACAACAGGGATGATCTCCAGCAAGCTCCCTGACCCTGGTTCTCCTCTCCAGCGGCCCACCCACGCACGGGACCCCGGCACACGCACCGGGGAGTTACGAGGACGGCGCACACCACGCACGGGACAAATACGGCTTTTCTGACCGCCTTCCTTCCGCTGCGCACTGGCCCTTCAGGCTTGCTCGTTCACCTGAGGCATGCAGCTTGCTCACTGGATTTTATGGTCTTAGCCACGGCACACAAGGGGAATTCAGCTGTCTGCGGTTCCCGAGGCTTTAGGGTTACGCCTGAACCTTAAGTCAACACGCCAGTCCCTCTGCCCTCATCACAGCCGCCACGCAGCCTCGTCTTTTCTTCATGGCCGCTATTAATCCTTGCAGGACTTAATCGCGAGAGGAGCCAGTGACTAATTTTTCTTCTTGTGGACCTCCGCACGTTCAACGGGACCAGCCCTTCGACATCGTGGACCCACAAGCAATTTTTGCGCGGCCTGGACGTCGTCATCGTCTCCGGCCGGCTTTTGCTACCCCCACCCCCCCCCACCCCCTCCTGCACAGAGCTTTTCCCTGCTCGCTACCCAAGCTGCACTATCGAGGTCTCGACCACCTGCCGAGCCCTCTGGGGGGGAGCTGTGGCGGTTTGGGAAAACCCCCACAAACAGACTAAGGACAGACAACTCGCTACTCCTGGTTTTTTCCGCTACACTACTGTGATAATGTCACCTTTCATGCATTGTGTTCATGCGTCCTGTCCTTACTGTGACCTAGAGACTCAGATCAATATGTAGATGTGCCTGTTAACCCCTTTGTTCTGCACCTAGAGCACAGTCTAGCAAATCTGCCTATTGTGATGTATGCCTCTCAAATGCAAATGCCATACTCCCTGCTGTGAATGCCTTTCATGCATTGTTTGTAACTGGTATTTAAGCTGACTGAAATCCATGCTCTCTCTCTCAACCTCTGCTGTAGGACACACACGTGTCCGCCTCTCCTCTCCTTCTCTGAGAGCCAGAGGATCCCGCTCCGGCCTGCACACACTTGGGCTGGAGAGAGGATCCCGTGACGGTGGTATGATAATAAAACTCTACTTAAAACCTCCAACAACGCTGCTTTATTTCATGCCGCCGCAGTAGTATCAGATCTTTTAAATAAAAAGGGGCCTGATTGTTTAGAGCTTTGTAAGGAAGAAGAAGGATTTTTAACTTAATTCTAAACTCTATGGGAAGCCAATGAAGGGAGGCCAGAACCGGAGAGATATGATCTCTCTTTCTAGTACCTGTTAAAACTCTTGCTGCAGCATTTTGAATCAAATGAAGACTTTTTAAAGATATTTTAGGACAACCTGATAATAAAGAGTTACAATAATCTAATCTCGAGCTAACAAAAGCGTGGATCAGTTTCTCAGCATCACTCTGAGACAAGATGCTCCTAATCTTGGCAATATTACGCAAATGATAGAAGGCAGTCTTAGAAACAAATTTAATATGTGAATTGAAAGACAGATCATGATCAAAAATAACTCCAAGGTTCCTCACAGAACTATTAAGAGAAAGAGTAACTGCATCCAAACTAAAAGTTTGATTTGGAAAGGTATTTCTAAGGTTTTTTGGACCAACAAGAATGACTTCAGTCTGATCTGATTTTAATAGCTGGAAATTGCAAGTCATCCAAGATTTGATTTCCTTAAGACAGGCTTCTAACTTGGCTAATTGATTTCTATCATCTGGCTTCATTGACAGGTATAATTGTGTGTCATCTGCATAACAATGAAAATGTATACAGTGCTTTCTAATAATGTTGCCTAACAGAAGCATATATAAACTAAAAAGAGCAGGGCCTAGCACAGATCCCTGTGGAACTCCATGACTGAGCTTTGAGTTGAAAGAAAACTCATTACTGACATGAACAAACTGGAACCTATCAGATAAATAAGATCTAAACCACTGCAATGAAGTTCAATTAAGTCCAACATAGTGTTCTAATCTATCAAGTAGAATATTATGATCGATAGTATCAAAATCTGCACTAAGGTCTAAAAGGACAAGTACTGTACAGAAAGAAGTCCATTTTCAGATGTGATCAGGAGGTCATTAGTGACCTTCACTAAGGCTGTTTCAGTACTATTGTAGATAATGTGAAAATGACGAGGCAGAGTTCATCTCACGAGTCAGGTTTATTCACATCATCCAACATCATCAAAAGCAGAAAGAGGAAGAAACCCAGACATTCATCCTTTAAATACCTCAGGACTTCAAAGCACACAGTCATATTGTATTTAATCCCAAGTAACAATACATCTTCCTTCAGATCTTAACACCGCCACCCCCAGCCTCTGGTGGCCAGGAAAATCCCCCCAGGCCGTCTCTCTGCATACCAAAGACTAGACTTTCACATCCTCCTGTTATCTCCAGAGAGGCTCAGTCCTTTGTTCAATCTAAGATGTGAAGCCTAAAGTGGTATACATATGAAGCATGAAGTGATATACATAAGTGCACGTATATGTGTCTCACATGACCCCCCCCCCAAACGTCTAAGATGGAACAACGGAATAACAGTCTGCATGTCATAATAAACCATTACACATCAGTCCACGTGCTGCTTGGGCCTCAGTCTCCTCCCGTATCTGCTGTAAGTGGGCTTTACCACTTCCGCGGCGCCATCCTGCTGGGGAGCTGCTGTCTGAGGGTGAGAACTGTTAGTCAATCCCTGTGGGTGTTCTGGGGAATGTCCCCTAGGGGGTCTGCCGCGCCGAGGAGCCCTGGCCAACAGCACATCCTCGTCTGCCACCACAAAGGCGGGTTTGAGCCTGTTTATGCCAATCTTTTCTTTCCTGCCCCCCAGATCTAGCAAAAAATGATTATCCCCTGTTTCCAGCACTCTAAATGGTCCATCATAAGGTAGTCGCAACGGTGGGCGATGGGCATCGTGTCTGACAAAAACAAACTCCGCGTTTTTTAAGGCCTTAGGCACAAAAACGCGCGGAAAACTGTGGTGAACGGGGCCAGGCAGCGTGCCCGATTCCGTGGCATTCTGCAACCGCTGAGCCGGGGAGCATTCTGGCGCAGGATTATCTGGGAGAAATTCCCCGGGCAGCCGAAGTGGCTGCGCAAAAACCAGCTCAGCCGGGGAGGCTTCTAAATCCTCTTTAGGTGCAGAACGCAACCCCAATAAAACCCACGGTAGCCTGTCTACCGAATTTGCATCCGTAAGCAACGCTCTGAGAGCCGCTTTCAATGACCTATGAAAACGTTCGCATAACCCATTAGCCTGCAGATTGTACGCGGTTGTGCGGTGGATCGTTACCCCCAGGCTGCGGGCCATTGCTGACCAAAGTTCGGAAACAAATTGAGGACCTCTATCGGACGTAATGTCCGACGGGACTCCAAAGCGCGCCACCCATGCTGTTAAAAACGCGCGCGCCACCTCCTCGGCTGTGGTTGACGACAGTGGGACCACTTCCGGCCAGCGCGTGGTGCGGTCTACCATTGTCAGAAGGTGTGTGCACCCCTGTGATGGCGGGAGGGGGCCTACGAGGTCCACGTGAACATGATCGAACCTCTTAGACGGGATGTGGAACGGCTCCAAGGGAGCTCTCGTGTGCCTGTGTACCTTGGCTCGTTGACAAGCCATGCAGGCTGCTGCCCAATCTCTAACTTGTTTGCGCAGGCTCGGCCAAACAAATTTCTCTCCCACCATTTTGACCGACGCGCGCACTCCTGGGTGCGCCAGAGAATGAATCGAGTCAAAAACGCGGCGGCGCCACGCGGCCGGTACCACAGGACGCGGTCGCCCAGTGGAGACATCACAGATTAGGGGGGGCATACCGTCTTGCAGCACCCTGTTCTCCAGCCTTAACCCTGTTGGTCCAGACTGGAGCGCGCGCACATCCGCGTCGCTACCCTGATCCGCGACCATGGCTGCATAATCTATCCCTACGCGAACTGGGGCCGCCACGGCGCGCGAGACAGTCTGCCACTACATTCAGTTTACCCGCCACATGCTGAATATCGGTAGTAAACGCTGAGATCGCGGCCAGCTGTCTCTGCTGCCGGCCTGACCACGGTTCTGAAACCTTGGCCATCGCGAATGTCAGTGGCTTGTGGTCAACGAACGCGGTGAAACGGCGTCCCTCCAGCCAGAACTGGAAGTGGCGAATTGCCAAGTGGAGAGCTAACAACTCCCTGTCGAATGCGCTGTATTTCCATTCGCTATCGCGCAAAGTCCTGCTGAAAAAGGCGAGCGGCTGCCAAGCCCCGGCTACATGCTGCTCCACAACCGCCCCTATGGCCACATCTGACGCGTCAGTAGTGAGTGCTATACGGGCCGTTGGGTCTGGATGTGCTAACAACGCAGCGTTTGCCAGGGCTGTTTTGACCTCAGAGAACGCTTGCTCTCGCTCCGGAGACCATGCGATCTTATTTGTGGGTTTTTGTTTTTTTAGTGCGGCATACAATGGTTGCATGAGCTGCGCTGCGCGGGGGAGGAAACGGTTATAAAAATTCACCATTCCCAAAAACTCCTGTAACGCCTTGACTGTTTGTGGCTGGGGAAAATTTGTTACCGAGCGCACTTTGTCAGGCAGCGGAACCGCTCCTTCTGGGGAGACGCAATGCCCCAAAAAATCAATCTGCGTCACCCCGAACTGACACTTCGCTGGGTTGATTATTAACCCGTGCTCTTCCAACCTCTGGAAAACTGCCGTGAGGTGGTTTTCGTGTTCGTCTCCAGACGCGCTGGCTACTAAAATGTCGTCCAGGTAGATGAATACGAAGGGGAGATCGCACAACACCGCGTCCATCATGCGTTGGAACGTCTGCGCAGCGCCCTTAAGCCCAAACGGCATGCGCAAAAACTCGAATAGGCCAAACGGAGTTATTACCGCTGTTTTGGGTATGTCTTCAGCGCGCACTGGGACTTGATGGTAACCGCGGACCAAGTCTTAGAAAAAATGCGCGCCCCCACCAAATGAACGGAAAAATTTTGGATATGCGGGATTGGGTAGCGGTCGTGCGCTGTGGCGTTGTTCAACCTGCGGAAATCTCCGCAAGGTCGCCACGAGCCATCAGCTTTCGGGACCATGTGAAGCAGGGAAGCCCATGGGCTTTTCGAACGCCTGATGATGCCCGACTTTTCCAGGTTGGCAAACTCCTCGCACGCTATGGTCAGTTTAGCTGAATCCAAGCGCCGAGCTTTTGCAAAAACGGGCAGTCCGGTGGTAGTAATAAAATGTTCCACTCCGTGTTTAGCGACGGCTGCTGAAAATGTGGGAACCGTGAGTGCTGGGAACTGAGTGAGCAGTGTGTGGAACTTACCGCTTGCCGTTGCGACGTTGGCTTGTGCTGTGGGCAGGGTCACTCGGGCTGCACAGGGAATAGAATAAAAGGAAAGTTCATTAACCAGGCGCCTGTTAGCAAGATCAACCAACAAACCATGTGACCACAGAAAATCAGCCCCCAACATATTGAAACTCACTGCAGCTATGACAAAAGTCCACTCAAATGTACGGCCGTGTAGGGACAGAAGCAGGTTCCTCTCACCAAAGGTCTTAATCTCCGAGCCGTTCGCTGCTGACGCCCCGTGACCTCCGGGACCCGCCAGCCGGTCGGCGGAGGTAGGCGTGATGAAACTCACTTGGGAGCCTGTGTCCACGAGGAATTGCCTCCCCGAACGCGCATCCGTCAAGTAGAGCAGCTTGTTCTCTTCACCGAGGGCCGCAGCTGCTACCGATCCCCGGTCTTGGTGTTTCCCAAGCGCTTGAACTGGCACGGTGGTATACATTTGCATGCCTTCTCTGCAAAGCGGCGATGGTAGAAACAGAGGGTGTCTCCTCCGTGATCCTTGGCCCTCGCCGCCGCCGTCGTCGGTGGGTCTGCTACCGCCGTCTCTGGCCCCTCGCCATCTCTGGCCGTCGCGCCGAACTCCGTCGCTGCCGCGGTGGCCGCGCGCTGGCCCAGGAGGCGCACCAGATTCTCAACGCCAGCAAACAGTCCCGCTGGGCCAACAATGGCGAACTGGCCAGGGTCGCTCTCGTGGCCGAAGGTAGGGTTCTCAGGAAAATGTGGGTGAAGATGAAGTTGTCGCCGTCTGAGCCCCTCAAGCTCAGCATGTTCTCCATCAGGTCAAGGGGCGTGCCATCTCCCAAGTCGTTCAGAGCCAGGAGCCTCTCAGCTCTCTCCTGGACTGAGAGAGTGAAGCGTTGGATGAGCGCAGCCTTCAACCCGCCGTATTTGTCGTCGGCCGGAGGCTGCTCCACAAGGCTCTGCACATGCCGAGCCGTGCGGTTGTCGAGCTTGGCAATCACATGGTAGAACTTCGTGTCATCTACCGTTATCCCCCGGAGGGCGAACTGTGCTTCGACCAAGTGGAACCAGGAGCGCGGGTTGTCTCGCCAAAAGTCCGGTAGCTGGACGGTAGCGGCATACGCTTGGCTGGGAGCTCCTGACCCGGCTGGCTCGGGGGAATTTCTTTCACTCATGATACATCTTAGGGTCACCAGTGTAGATAATGTGAAAATGACGAGGCAGAGTTCATCTCACGAGTCAGGTTTATTCACATCATCCAACATCATCAAAAGCAGAAAGAGGAAGAAACCCAGACATTCGTCCTTTAAATACCTCAGGACTTCAAAGCACACAGTCATATTGTATTTACTCCCAAGTAACAATACATCTTCCTTCAGATCTTAACACCTCCACCCCCAGCCTCTGGTGGCCAGGAAAATCCCCCCAGGCAGTCTCTCTGCATACCAAAAACTAGACTTTCACATCCTCCTGTTATCTCCAGAGAGGCTCAGTCCTTTGTTCAATCTAAGATGTGAAGCCTAAAGTGGTATACATATGAAGCATGAAGTGATATACATAAGTGCATGTATATGTGTCCCACACTATGATGGATTCTAAACCCAGATTGAAACTCTTCAAATAAACCGTTTCCCTGCAGGTGGTCAAATAATTGTGTAGCAATAACTCTAAGATTTTTGAAATGAAAGGGAGATTAGAGATTGGTCTATAGTTAGCTAAAATGCCTGGATCCAGCGTTGGCTTTTTGAGTAAGGGTTTAATTACAGCAGTTTTAAAGGCCTGCGGTACATGGCCTAATGTTAATGAAGAATTGATGATTTGAAGAATAAAGCTACCAATAAGTGGGGAGACTTCTTTAAATAACCTGGTAGGAATAGGGTCTAAAAGACAAGTTGAAGGTGTAACGGCAGCAGCTGTGTTTGTTTGATCCATGCGAGAAACATGGCAATTCTTGTGACTGTTGTAATTTCCCCGCTATATATGTCAACAGTGACATCCTTTCTAGTATTTGACCTTTGGTTGTACAGCAATGCCTCCCAAAGATTTGTTTTGGCAGGTATATACGTATATTCACAGCCTGGCTCTGTGTGCCAGTCAAAAGTTGTTTACTTTGTGTCTGGGGGAACCCCCAACATGGAAATGACCTTTGACCTCTGGGGAATCCCTTGGGAATTCCCTACCTTTTGTTTTTTTTTATTTATTCCCTCCATATTTTCTTTTAAAAACCTAGGTTTGGAAATTTGTCCTTTGAGATTTAAAAATTATTGAAATAATTTGTCATCAAAAATACATGAGGTATAAGCATTATTCACAACAGGAAGTAGACGATTTGAGACTTCCTGCCCAGCAAAATATGACAACGGACGGATTGAGCATGGCTGGCTAAGACAAAGACCCAAAGCCATCCAGCTGCTTACCTCAGCCCAGGTAGGGTGAAACTGTCATAATGATGAAATAATCCCTCATATCCAATTATCTACCCGATATTTTGTAGGTTGTTTGAGAGATGATGATATTTTTGAAGTTTGTTGAAGTGTGACTAGACCATGTGACTGTCAGTAATAATCCATGCCTATGTAACATTTCACCTAGTCTCCATGCATGTGCGAAAAACTGTAATAGTTGTGAAAAAGTAATTTTTGAAGCTTCATTCTGTGAATAGGGATGTATTTTGACTTGAAGTAAATGCAGTATTATTCTGGTCAGTCACTTCTACAATTCCCGGCCTGCATGGCCTTGGTAGCTTTTAGAAGTGCAAATCTGGCAATCCTTCATTATTTACTGGATGCCTAGTTCTAGTCAATTTTATTGTTATGTTTTTGAATTGACATCTTGACTTTAAATTAGCTGAAATACCAATTTACAAGGTATTTATTCCGGGCTATTAATTGCAGACAAAATGTGAGAGCCTGCAAGGAATTTCTGCCCTCGGAAGGCTGCAACCCGGCAAAGTGGTTAGTGAAATGTTTAACTCTGTTGAAGTTTAATGATGGTTGTTTGAATATGCACAAGTCCAAAGAATAGAAACTTTTGTGTGTGTTTCTAATATGAAAATCTGATGTGCACAAACCATACAATTTTAAATGTGGATTTGATAATCTGTTGTATTTGTTTACAGTAAATGCTGCATAATTTTTGCTGGTAACTTTCTTGCAACAACTCAGTAAACCTAAAAAATCTATCAATTTGAGATCATAAATGTTTACATTTGTGTGTATGCAGTATGATTTAATTTCTGTAATACTAGAATTTTGTGTCCACAGCTAAAATAATGTTTCTTGTGTTTGATATGTTTCAGTCTTTACGGTGTTTGATGCATTAAAGTCAAAAGCAAGGACATTAAAGATGTGTCAAACATCAGTTATTGCACACCAAAATGCAGCTCATAATCCGGGGCCGGAACAGTAAAGACACTACCTCATACTCGTCTGTACCAAGTCATCGTGGACGAGCGTGGGTGTGCAAGCAAAGAACGCTGCAGATTCAAGAGGTTGAGTCATGCCGTGTCATCGAGATCGTGATGGTGACATCCTGTCGGTACCACTCACCAGTGTGCTAGTGCTAGTATATGACAATTAAGTAAGAGACATTCACTTTTCTGCTACAGCCTGTAAGTGAAGGACATGTGTCCAGTGATTGAACCTTGAGGACACATTTTAAGTCAAGTCAAGTCAAGTTTGTGTTTCTCAAGTGCAAAGTCAAGTTTATTAGTCACTGAATACTGTGTTTATTTTGTGCTGATGTTGAGAGAAGTGTTTGCATTATTCTGTTTTCATTGTACATGTACTGCTTGTGCACATCCTGTTGCTAGCATATTTCAATCAGTATTTTTGAACATCAATTTAAATCAGGCTAGTAAGATCAAGGGCTGAGGTAAGGGCTGGTTGAGCTCCAATCCAATGATATAAGTATATTTCAAGATTCCTCAAATTTAATTCAATTTTGAATTAATCAAATCAAGTACAAGCTTAAAGTATTTAGGGAATCATATACCCCAAAGATAAGAATTCCCTAATTCAAGTATAGTTTCCATTCAGTTATTTTGAGTGGAAATTTTGAGGTAAACATAAAAAACACATTGTGTTTCAGGTTTGCATAATATTTTTTATCTCCAGGTTTTCACTCAAGAAATCTGGTTGGTGAAAATCCCAATTACCAAGTCTGGCTAGCATTGTCTGTCAGACCATCCAGATTTACTAAACATTTTTTTTTACGGTCATTAGATTGCCAAACGGCTGTCGGGTGGCATATGCTGTCACAAAGAGTTCACCAACTCACTGAAACAGTTGACAGTGTATGTAATACTGCCGGCAATCGAAACTCACTTTATTCAAAGAGGTAATATAAATTACCATTTCATTTTTTGTCCCATTTCCTCACTATTTTCCATAAACACTGTACTGCAACAAAATGGCTGCAGCTGCCAAAAATGCAACTGAGCAAGAATTGCGAGAGCAGATCACAGCTGCCAAAGAGCAATTACAAGCCATAAATGCTGACTTGGCAGTTGAAACCTTGTCTGAGGAAGAGCGAGCTCAACTCAACACTGATGCAGAAACAGTACACGGTGCAATAGAAACTCTTGAAATGGAGTTGGCTACAATCAGTGAACAAGAAAAGAATAATGGTGACAAGAAGCAACCAGAAGGAGAGAATGCGGTGGCTGGAGTCCAAGAAAAAGAAGATGCAAGTGATCCAGAAGATGGCACCACTGGCAAGACTAACCAGAACACTGCACAAACAAAACTCAGGCATGTCCCACTTCATGAGCTGAAGCAAAGGCGAGAGACATGCATGAAGAGACTGAAAGAAGTCAGGCGGTTAGTGAAAGCAAAGGGAGAGGATAAGTCTGTCTCACCAGAGATTTCTGCTGAATACGACAGCCTCAATGACAGAGTTGCGACTTTAGATGCTGTCATCAGTAAAAAAGAAGAACAAGAAGCACAGGTAGACAGAGCAAACAAGAAGTTTATGCAAACATACAGTAAAGTAAAGAAGGCTGTGTTCGCTCTTTTTTATGCATACAAAGATGAGGTCTTGGACACAACTGAAGATGACTTGGAAGACCTGATTCGCCTGGACAAAGAAATGACAGCTACATATGAAGCCTGTCGAGATCTGTGCCCGCCAGACAACGAGATGCGGCGCAGAGTCGACAGCGCTAAGCAAATGTGCTCAGACATGGCGAAAACCTTGAAACAAATTGGAGAGAATCCAATGATGGCAGACAAGGAGAGAAAAGGCCTTCTCAAGACTACTTGGGGAATGAATTATTCCAGGTCTCTCTTTGGAAGCAAGTTAGACTATGAGTCTGATATTTCTGCCAAGTCTAAAGTCTCCATTCAGTCAAAGGTATCTGTAAGTACACAGATTTCAGAATCTTCAACAGGCTCTTCAACAGGATCAAGTAATGCCTCAGAAAAGGCCAGGAAGCTGGCTGAATTGAGCGCTAAGCGAAAGTGTGCAGAACTTCACGCAAAGATAAGGAAATACAAGGTGGCCTTGGAAAGTTGTCATGAACAATTAGAAATAACAGAAGAAGAGGAAAGAGTCCAAAAGTCAGATGACATCTCTTGTTGCAGTGACAAGCCTAGTAAAGGTTATCTGAATCCAGAGGCACCTGCTTTTTCTCCTGAGGCCAGATCACCAAGAGCTGAAGATTGCGCAAGCCAAGTAGAGTCACAGTTGGCCTTCATCGCCCAAACATTCTCAGATAGCGTCAGCAAATCAAGGCTGCCTGTCCCCACACCTCCTGTGTTTGATGGTGACCCACTCAAGTTCATCAACTTTCGTAAAAGTTTTGTGACACTTGTTGAGAACAAGGGAATTCCACCATCAGACAAGCTGTATTATCTGCAGCAGTACCTTACAGGAGAAGCCAGAGCGGCAGTAGAAGGTTGTTTTTTCGGAAGTGATGAAGCTGCCTACAACCGTGCATGGACCACGTTGGAAGAGCGGTTCGGACACCCCTTCACCATTCAACTCTCCTTGAGAAACAAGTTGAGAGACTGGCTCAATGGCAGTCAACAGGCAAAGATAAGAAAGGTCTTCAAGATTTCAGCGATTTCCTGAGCACCCTCAAAGAAGCTATCCCCTACGTGAAAGGTCTTGAAGTTTTGAACGATTGCGTCCAAATCCAGGAAACAGCAACCAAGTTACCCGAGTATTGCAACACTAGGTGGACACAGCGTGTTACAGAAGACATAGATGTTGGAAAGGGCTACCCTTCGTTTCAAGAATTTGTCGACTCCGTAGCCAGAGAAGCCAGAGTGGCTAACAACCCTATATGCGTGGTCGCTCAAAACCAAGACAAGTTGCCAACCGCGAATAGAGGAAACGAGTTTAGGGCAAAGACAAAACGAGCACCTGGCATTACTCATGCCACCAACACCAACACCAGTGCTGAAAAAGAAACCCCTAAAAGTGGAGCCAAAAATTCTCCAGTTTGCACCTACTGCGACAAAGATCACCTCATCTACAAGTGCAATGCTTTCAAAGAGTTGCCTTATGATGACAAAATACAAAGCATTCGAAGCAAGGCCCTTTGCTTCAAATGTCTCAGACGTGGCCACACATCAAAGAAGTGTCTAGTTAAAGTGTCCTGCAACACGTGCAAAGGCAAACACCAAACTCTGCTGCACTTAGACAAGAAGAAAGCAGACACAAAACTTACAGAGTCAGAAGCCGACAAAGATGAAAACACATTTGAATCTATTTCAAACAAAACCAACCAAGATTACATGAAGAGTTATACTTCAATGATCATACCTGTTTGGGTCAAGACAGGCCAAGCTGGCTCGCAAGTAGTATTGGTTTATGCACTGATTGATTCCCAGAGCGACAGCTCCTATATCACAGAGGATCTGGCAGCCAAGCTGTGCATGCCACATGAAATAACAAGAATGAAGATAACAACTATGACATCTTCATCGGTGGTCTATTGTAAGAAGTTCTCAGACATCAAACTGAGAGGATACGACTCGACTGTCGAAGTCCTAGTCAAGTCGTGCTACACAAGAGACCACATCCCTCACAACAGGGAGCACATTCCTTCAAAGGTAGCGGCAAGTATGATGCCTCATTTGGCTCGAATAGCCCCCTTCATTCCTCCTATTCAAGACTGTGAAGTGGGACTGCTCATTGGATACTCCTGCCCACAAGCACTCAGACTGGTGGAGATAGTCTCCGGAAATCCCGAAGAAGCCTTTGCTGTGAAAACAGACTTGGGATGGAGCATCATTGGAGGCCCTTGTTATGAACAAGGCAACAATGGTGTATGCCATAGGATTGTCGCCAAAGAATTGATAGTGCCACCACCCTGTGAGATCCTGAAGGTTCTCGACCAAGATTTCAGCGACACCAAAGATGAAGTGAAGGAGCTAATCTGCCAGGCCACTGAAATATGCAAAAAGGGCAAAGTTAGACTCCATAAGTTCCTGTCGAACAGCATAGACGTCCTGGAATCTATACCACCTTCAGAAAGAGCCACTACCGTCTCCGAAATAAACTTGGAACTGGAACCTCTCCCAGTTGAGCGCACACTTGGAACAAGATGGGATGTTCAAAATGACTGCTTCAGGTTCAAGATAACACTACAGGATAAACCCAACACAAGAAGAGGCATCCTCTCTACAGTCATGTCAGTCTATGACCCAAATGGATTTGTTAGCCCTGTGGTGTTGCAAGGGAGAAAGATCCTGCAAGAACTGTGCAAGCAAAAGAAATCCTGGGACGAACCTGTCGAGCCTGTCATAATTGAACGGTGGGAGAGCTGGAAAGCAGATATTCAGGAACTGGAGGATCTGAAAATACCCAGATGTTTCAAGCCTGACAAGGAAGTGAAATCTTTCGAGTTGCATCATTTCAGTGATGCCAGCACTCAAGGTTATGGGCAGTGCTCGTATGTCAGAATGTGTGACCAAGATGGAAGCATAGACTGCGCCTTGCTCATGAGCAAAGCGAGAGTGGCACCATCAAAAGTTGTCTCCATTCCTCGGCTTGAATTGACAGCAGCAACAACGTCAGTGAAAATCAGCAAGTTCCTCAGAAGAGAGCTCGAGATCCAGGTCACCAAGGAATATTTTTGGACAGACAGCAAGGTCGTGCTGGGATACATCGCCAACAGTGCAAAGCGGTTTCACGTGTTTGTCAGCAACCGTGTACAGTACATTCGGGAGAACACTGAAGTGCAACAATGGCACCACGTACCAACCAAGTCGAATCCAGCCGCTCTAGCTTCGAGAGGCGTGTCGGCCAAAGAACTGGGCACCTCTATGTGGCTGAAAGGCCCAGAATTTCTCTACAAAGCAGAGCTACCACTGACTTCGCCAGACGATACTCTCAACCTTGGCGACCCTGAAGTAAAAGCACAGTGTCTCGGGGCATCTAGCGTTGTTCTACCAACAGGACTGTTGGATGTACTACACAGGATTTCGAAGTGGCAGACCATGATCAACATCTTGGGAACTATGATAAGAAGAGTGTCTTCGAAGACAAGCCATCTACTCCAAGACAGAAAAGCACGTAATCTAGCCATCAAGTGGTTACAAGCCAAAGAGTTTCCTGAAGAGATCACAACCCTGGGGAAAGGTGGAAACGTAGCAACGTCAAGCTGCTTGAAGACTCTAGATCCCATGTTGGATGAAGAAGGCCTGCTAAGGGTTGGGGGAAGAGTTCGTGAAGCAGAAGACATCACCAAGGAAGAATGTCACCCCATTATCCTTCCAAGAAAATCACATGTCACCGAGGCCATCATCAGGCATGTACATCAAAAGACCAATCATGGAAGTCGCAGCTCAACTTTGAATGAACTACGATCTCAAGGATATTACGTACAAAGGGGCTCCAAGACAGTGGCTCAAGTGATACGCAACTGTATCATGTGTCGCAAGCAAAGAAGACCAGCGGAGAGTCAGAAGATGGCTGACTTGCCACAAGAACGTACAGAAGCGCATCCTCCATTCTACAAGTCTGGAATGGATGTCTTTGGCCCGTATCTCATCAAGCGCGGAAGATCAGAAATCAAGCGCTACGGACTGCTGTGCACGTGTCTGTACAGTTGTGCAATTCACCTGGAGCTTCTAGACGACCTCTCAACTGACTGTTTCATCAATGCCCTAAGATGCTTCTAGGCATTGCGAGGTGTGGTTAGAAGCATATTCTGCGATCAAGGTTCCAACTTCATCGGTGCTGACAATGAACTGAAACAAGCTCTCGCCAAATTGGATCATGACAAGCTGGAGACAGTTCTAGCAAACAAGCAAGTGGAGTTCAAGTTCAATGCTCCTCATGCTAGTGAGCAAGGTGGCGTATGGGAAAGACAGATCCGCACAGTGAGGAAGACGCTGAAGTCGGTGATAAACTTTGCGAACACACGACTAGACGACGCCTCCTTAAGAACACCGTTCTATGAGGCAGCATACATCGTGAACAGTCGTCCATTGTCTCCAACGTCTTTGAATGACCCACTCGCCGAACCTCCCATAACGCCAAACGCTCTACTTCATGGCAAGCTTGAGGGAGTCTTACCTCCACCAGGAGCCTTCTGCGCTCAGGATGTTTATGCACGGAAACGCTGGAGGTGTGTTCAACACCTGAGT
Source organism: Pholidichthys leucotaenia (assembly GCA_020510985.1). Classification (NCBI taxonomy): domain Eukaryota; kingdom Metazoa; phylum Chordata; class Actinopteri; order Cichliformes; family Pholidichthyidae; genus Pholidichthys; species Pholidichthys leucotaenia. The sequence goes on from CM035850.1 coordinate 2,523,403, forward strand.
CAGCTCTTTCGAAGTAGATGGAAACAAGAATACTTACTGAATCTCCAACATCGCCAAAAGTGGTGCAAACCACAAAGAAACCTCCAAACAGGAGACATTGTTCTCATGATGGATGAAGGGTTGGCGAGAAACCAGTGGCCACTTGGACTTGTGACGAGTGCAATGGCCGACAAGGACGGACTTGTCCGAAAAGTGAGGCTGAGAATTTCGAACGCCAGAAGTGTGGCTCGTGGGGAGAAGATTAAGCCAGTCTCCGAACTGGAAAGACCAGTGCAAAAGGTTGTGCTCTTGCTGCCGGTTAAAGATTAGGTGACATTGTGAAAATTTTATGTTGGCATGACTTTATAGTCTTCCATCATAAAGATTTTGGTGGGAGTGTAACGGCAGCAGCTGTGTTTGTTTGATCCATGCGAGAAACATGGCAATTCTTGTGACTGTTGTAATTTCCCCGCTATATATGTCAACAGTGACATCCTTTCTAGTATTTGACCTTTGGTTGTACAGCAATGCCTCCCAAAGATTTGTTTTGGCAGGTATATATATTCACAGCCTGGCTCTGTGTGCCAGTCAAAAGTTGTTTACTTTGTGTCTGGGGGAACCCCCAACATGGAAATGACCTTTGACCTCTGGGGAATCCCTTGGGAATTCCCTACCTTTTGTTTTTTTTTATTTATTCCCTCCATATTTTCTTTTAAAAACCTAGGTTTGGAAATTTGTCCTTTGAGATTTAAAAATTATTGAAATAATTTGTCATCAAAAATACATGAGGTATAAGCATTATTCACAACAGGAAGTAGACGATTTGAGACTTCCTGCCCAGCAAAATATGACAACGGACGGATTGAGCATGGCTGGCTAAGACAAAGATCCAAAGCCATCCAGCTGCTTACCTCAGCCCAGGTAGGGTGAAACTGTCATAATGATGAAATAATCCCTCATATCCAATTATCTACCCGATATTTTGTAGGTTGTTTGAGAGATGATGATATTTTTGAAGTTTGTTGAAGTGTGACTAGACCATGTGACTGTCAGTGGTAATCCATGCCTATGTAACTTTTCACCTAGTCTCCATGCATGTGCGAAAAACTGTAATAGTTGTGAAAAAGTAATTTTTGAAGCTTCATTCTGTGAATGGAGTTTTTGCGTAGGCTCGTAAAATTCACGTGACTCGCTGGGGTAAACATAAACACGCCGTAGGTGCCACCATCTTGGATGGCAAGAGCAGCAGTTGCACTGTGACAACCCAGGCGTAACTTGTACTGTTTAGCGATCAGAATGAGTGAGGAGAACACACAGTCACATTCTGACATAATAACATCCTATCATCCTCTTCAACAACTGACACTATGGCCTCTGAAACTGTGTCTGCGATGTCTGTGTCACATTCAGTGGAGTCATTGTCAGCAGTCATAACAGCAGACAAGTGTTTTTAATCTTGCTCCCGTGCGCTCCTCTGGTGTGCTGAAATGCCTCAGTTGAACGGAGGTGACGGGTGTGGGGTAACAGCTGGAGCAATTAGCAGAACAATGACTGCCAGTAATCTGCTCAGCAGGGATGATTTGGGGGCAAACGATGAGATGATATCTTTCAAAGACGAAGGGGAGCAGGAGGAAAAAATATCGGAAAACGTGTCAGCGGAAAGGGATGTGGATGATGTGAAGTCTTGACTGGTGAACGAGTCGGAAAACAACAGCAGCTCCTCACTCAGAGGTGAGTGAAGCGCGCTGCGTGTTTTTTTTTTTTTTTTTTTAAAGGCTCTCCACGGCGCGCCGCGTTAAAACGTACCTGATTTTATGCACATGTACAATAGTTTTCTCCCCTTTCATGTGTGCATCGTAGCAAGCAGAGAGGCGCCCCCAAACCACAAAGTTTTTTTTTTTTTGTTACTTATTTGTATCCGTAGGTAGATTTGGTTTGCAGTCTGGTGACAAGCCACCGGCCGCTGCGTGCGCGAGCGCCCTAAACCTACATGTTTTTGGTATGCGGGAGAAAACCGGAGAAATCCCGGAGTAAACCCACGCAACACGGGGAGAACATGCAAACTCCACACAGCTCACTGTTGGTCGGGGGCTGGGATCGAACCCACGGTCTCATGATCCCCGCGATCCCCCGGCCGAGGGTAAAACTGTGCTGCCACAGTGCTAAACCACTGCTCCACCTTGCAGCCCGTTATGACAAAGCGAGAGATTACGTCAGTGAAGGTAATTATTCAAAAATCCAACTTTTTTTTTTTTTTTTTTTTTGCATTTCACACCGGCCATTTAATTCCCCGCTTATCCCCTTATCAGGGGGAACAACAGGAGGACACCATTTTGCCGAGTTTGTAGATACACGTGAGCTATGTGGTTTATTTCACCCTGCTGCTGCTGTTTCTTGCCATCCAATATGGCGGCACACTCTAACGGGCCAGTGCGGCACGCCCCCTGACGTCATATGCAAAAACTCCATAGGGATGTATTTTGACTTGAAGTAAATGCAGTATTACTCTGGTCAGTCACTTCTACAATTCCCGGCCTGCATGGCCTTGGTAGCTTTTAGAAGTGCAAATCTGGCAATCCTTCATTATTTACTGGATGCCTAGTTCTAGTCAATTTTATTGTTATGTTTTTGAATTGACATCTTGACTTTAAATTAGCTGAAATACCAATTTACAAGGTATTTATTCCGGGCTATTAATTGCAGACAAAATGTGAGAGCCTGCAAGGAATTTCTGCCCTCGGAAGGCTGCGACCCGGCAAAGTGGTTAGTGAAATGTTTAACTCTGTTGAAGTTTAATGATGGTTGTTTGAATATGCACATGTCCAAAGAATAGAAACTTTTGTGTGTGTTTCTAATATGAAAATCTGATGTGCACAAGCCATACAATTTTAAATGTGGATTTGATAATCTGTTGTATTTGTTTACAGTAAATGCTGCATAATTTTTGCTGGTAGCTTTCTTGCAACAACTCAGTAAACCTAAAAAATCTATCAATTTGAGATCATAAATGTTTACATTTGTGTGTATGCAGTATGATTTAATTTCTGTAATACTAGAGTTTTGTGTCCACAGCTAAAATAATGTTTCTTGTGTTTGATATGTTTCAGTCTTTACGGTGTTTGATGCATTAAAGTCAAAAGCAAGGACATTAAAGATGTGTCAAACATCAGTTATTGCACACCAAAATGCAGCTCATAATCCGGGGCCGGAACAGAAGGCTTGGATGAGGAAATTATTTTCCTGAGCCTGGTTCTGCTGGAGGTTTCTTCCTGTTAAAAGGGAGTTTTCCCTCTCTACCATCACCCAGTGCTTCCTCACAGGGGATCGCCTGAATGCTGGGGTCTTTCTGCAATTGTGGGTGTTTCCCCTACAGTTGAAAGTGCCATGAGATGACTGTTGTTGTGAAATGGTGCTATAGAAATAAAGTTGAATTGAATTGAACTACAGAAATGAGGCGAGCCACCTGGTCCAGTGGTGTAAAGAAAATAATCTCTTCCTGAACATGGGGAAAACCAAGGAGATTGTGGTCGACTTCAGGAGGGGTCACGCACAGCAGCCCCCCTCTGATCATCGATGGAGCAGCTGTGGAGAGGGTGAGCAACACCAAGTTCCTGGGGGTGCACATCTCCGAGGACGTCTCCTGGTCCAACAGCACCACATCACTGGTCAAGAAGGCTCAAACTCACATCTATTTCCGCCACAAACTGAAGAGAGTATGAGTCCCACCCCCACCATGTGCTCATTCTACCGGGGCACCATTGAGAGCATCCTCACCAGCTGCAGCACGGTGTGGTATGGAAGCTGCACCGTCGCCTGCCGGAAGACACTACAACACACCGAGAAAGCAGCCAGCAAGATCATTGGTGCCCCTCTGCCCCCGTCTCAGACATCTACCTCACCTGCAGAGCCATCAACATTGCAGGCGACACCTCCCACCCCTCACACTCCCTCTTCAGCCTCCTGCCCTCGGGAAAAAGGTACCGGACCTCCGGGCCTGCTCCACAAAACTGCTAAACAGCTTTGCTCATCAGGCCATCAGGACCCTGAACTCTGTCCACTTCCTCCCCCCCAGACTGTAACACCCGCACCCGCACAATAACTACCTCAGCTGTTGACAAAGAAAGACTGGCACACCAACAGTAATACATCTGCTGCTGTATGTTTCTGCACTTTACTGCAACCATTTGCACAAATGCCATATCCTCTGCTGTCTTATTGCAATACTGATCATGTGCAGTCCTATCTGTCACTGTCTGCACCTACACTGCCACGCTGAACTGCAACTATGGGTAAAACATCTCTAGTCTTCTGTTTATAGGACTGCTGGGTTTTATCATCGCTCATCATTTTCTTCATTTGCACTATGGAAGGTCTGGATCTATCTTTTGTTGCCATTTGCACTAAGGCAGCATTACTGTACATAGACTGCTGTTGTTTTTACAGCCTTGTTCATTTTGTATATTGTGCACACCACTGGAGAGAGAGAGAAACGCCATTTCAATTCTCCTGGATATCCTGTACGTATACTAGTATTGACAAATAAAATCTTTGAATCTTGAATTTAAATACTAATTGAAAGAAAGGAAAAAGAAAATTGGAGAATTGGAACTGTGGCGTCTGGTTAGAATGAAAACAACTACGTTGATCATTTAAGATTCAGTTAAAACAGGCTGATTAATAACTGCACCAAAATCAGAATTGACACTGATCAGAATAATTCAGCTGAAGAAAATGTTGACGTGGATCTTTTCTGATCAGGTTCTTCTTCTGCAGCAAATCAGAAGCAGCTGAGATAAAGGTTTTAGAAAAAGCATGGTAGCTCAATTTAAATGGATTTAATAATAGATTGTAGTGATTTTCTTCATAAATGCCAGTTTTACCTTAATAACATTGCTGCTGTGGGTGAAAACCTCACAGCTCCATATCTGGTCTATTTTAGGTTTTTACATAAACTCAAATCTGTTGATCAACTTTAGGTCTTTAGATGTTTTTTAACCGATATCAAACCAATGTTAATCTTTAGAAAAACCATGTGAATAATCTGATTACTAAATCAGTCAGAAAATAAAGAGTTTATTTTCCTCAAGTCTGTCGTGGAGATAGGAGGCTTGGACTGTGATGATGTCATATGTCTGATTCTGTTCATTTTAATATTTTATGTTGTTTCTGTGGAGAGCTGTCTAACATTCTCCTTCACTGAGCTTTAAATGTAGCAGGATCATGTAAATATTAAAATTATTACAAATGATGAAATTACATGAATTAAACAGGCCAAACAAAAGTTAGAATAAAAAATTAGAGTGTAAAAATTATTTGCGTGTATTGGGTTTTATTTTAACCAATGATTACACTGCTGTTAATTAATAAAAGTATAAAAGCATTACAAACATTTTCTAATTTACATTAATTAGATAATAAAGAAAATATTCCATGAAACAAACACGATAAAATGGCAAATAATCTTGTTAAATACTGAATATGAAAACTTTAAAATAAAAAATTCTAAATCTGGTACAGCTGATTCTCCATTGATGACATCGGTCACTATGGGAGCAGGCCAAAACCTTTATGATCCTGCAGAGGTCAGGTTTGGACTGGGTAACCTGTTCTCCTCTTCACATGTTACACCAGCAGGTTGCTGATCTTCAACCAGGGATCTCTATGAGCAATCCACTCGAGATACTGCACTGAGATAAGTCAAAGTCAAAGTGCCTTTATTGTCATTCCATTGCTAATAAACAATACAACGAAACTGAGATGCTGCTCCCTAAAGACAAACTATCACACTCACAGTTCACTCATGCATTTAACATTCTCATAATTACAACAATAAATAATGCTTAAAACAATAATACCTAAAAGTTGAATACAATATGTACATAGCAATAATAAAAACATACTGAGCGATAAATATATAAGACCAGCTTATACACACAGGGTTATTGCCACAAAATAACCTAAAATAACATCAGCAGTCTGTACGTGTTACATAAATCCGTTCAAAATACGTACTGCTGCTGGGAAAAAACTATGATTAAACCTGGTAGTCCGGGTTTTATGGGATCTGTACCGCTTTCCTGAGGGGAGCAAGTTAAAGAAGTCATGGCCTGGATGAGTGCAGTCTTTAATGATGGCAGTAGCTCTGTTGAGGTACCGAGACCCGGAAATCTCTTCCAGAGAAGGGAGAGAACAGCCAGTGATTTTTTGCGCAGTCTCCATCACTCTCTGGAAGGCTTTGCGGTCTGCGGCTGAACAGTCCTCATACCAAACCTTGATGCCATATGACAGAATGCTCTCAATAGCAGAGCGATAAAATAAAACCAGCAACTGTGCATTCAGGCCATTCTTCTTGAGGAGCCTCAGAAAGTGTAGATGTTGTTGAGCCTTTTTTATCGTAGCTATGGCGTTAACTGCCCAGGTAAGGTTGTGAGAAATACGAACACCCAGAAACTTAAAAGCCTCCACCCTCTTCACACGCTCCTTGCCTATATATAGAGGAGGCGGCTCACTGCTATGCTTCCTAAAATCAATAATGAGTTCTTTTGGTTTTTTTTGTATTCAATAGCATATTATTATCTGAGCACCATCTCACCAGTTTCTGGACCTCATCTCTGTATGCGGACTCATCTCCTCCTGATATGAGCCCCACTACTGTTGTGTCATCTGCAAACTTCACTATAATGTTTGTGGGATGAACAGGTATGCAGGCGCGTTTCAGATGCAGCCGTGTCACCGGAAATGCAGGTTCATTTTCTGTGTCAAGTCAAATCCCTCGTATGTTATCAGTGATCTGTTATCAGTATCTGTTAATGTACTTGGCAATAAATCTTTTCTGAGTCTGAGTCATATGTGTACAATGAATACAAAGTGGGGCTCAACACACAGCCCTGTGGCGAGCCGGTGTTAAGCATGACTGTAGAGGAGGAATGGGATCCGAGTCTAACAGTCTGTGTTCTGTTTTTTAGGAAGTCCTTAATCCAGCTGCAAGTGTGGGTAGGCAGACCAAGCTGAAGCAATTTGGTGATGAGAATGTTGGGAATAATTGTATTAAATGCCGAGCTATAGTCCACAAACAACATTCTTACATAGCTCCCCTTGTCTTCTAAATGGCTGAATGCCGAGTGGAGAGCTATAGCAATAGCATCTTCAGTGGATCTGCTCCGCCTGTAGGCAAACCGGTACCAATCAAAGTCTGGGGGGACACTAGGCAAAAGATGTTTCAATACCATTTTCTCAAAGCAATTCATAATAATGGGTGTTAATGCTGAATAAAATCTTTGACGACCACAGTCTTTGTTAATTTAAAAATATCTTCACTGGAATAAACAAAGAGAAATGCATCTTCCTCATCATCACAAGCCATATTCCTCAGGCATTGTGCTCAGTATACTTCAAGTTTGGCAATTTGCCTCTCATTAGGGAACCACATCTGAATGTGGTAGACAAGTCTAGACTATGCGCACGCTTCTACAGTCTTTCGTCTCGTGTGCATGGATACCCTGCAATTGGTTAGGACATTACGAAGCTCATTGAACTTAGCTACTGCACTGACCACACGATGTCCGGTAAAGCATCCGTCCTCTGTATTGGTAACAATCTGACCAAGATAGCAAAACTGAGTCACATTCTCAATGGCCTTCTATAGAAAACAAGGTTGTCTGCTTTGCAAGGCCTTGGTCGTTGAACACTTGAGTCTTAGTCTTCTTGAGAGATATTGTTAGCCCAAAACGCTCACACGTCTTGCTGAGGGCACTCAAAACTTCTTCCACCTCACGGATAGACTTAGAGGACAGAGCAACATCGTCAGCATACAAGATCCACTTCACAACTTCTGTCCCTCACAGTCGGCCATGACAGCGCTTGTTCTCATTGTACAAAGATGTGGTGTGTTGTATTGTATTTATATAAAGAAAAACACAATGAAATATTTAATATAAAACTTTATTCTTTAGACACACAAAATAACATTTACAAAATAAAAACAGATTTCATCAACATTTAAAGACACTTTTTGGTGTTTTAATGTTTAAATTCAACAGTAACATGAACATTCATGGAGGTTATGATTTTAATGTTTTATCCTCCATGAAGAGTAGAAATAAAGACGATGTTGTCCTGGTCCTGGAGACAGTAGTCCAGCTGTCCCTGAGGAGACAATTTAAATAATCACTGATCCCACACATCTTAATGAATGTGGTTTTAATATCAGAGAGTTAGCACGTTATTTACAGCGGGGAAAATAAGTATTAAACGCACCATCATTTTTCTCATTAAACATATTTCTGATGGAGCTACTGACCAGAGATTTTTACCAGATATCAGTAACAACTCAACTAAGCCATACATACACAGAAATCAAGGCAACTGTGTTCACTACTGTCACGCTGCTGTTACACTGTAATTTCCCAGTTTGGAATCAATAAAGTACATCCATCTAGCCATCTATCTTTAAAACGGTCTGTGAATATTAGAATGTCACACCACAAAGAACTCATGACGGGTAGAAGCAAAGAGCTCTCTCTACACCTTCCTAACCTTACTGTTGCAAAACATAATGATGGCATTGGTTACAGGTGCCTTTCTAAACTGCTGAATGTTCCAGTGAGCACTGTTGAAGCCATCATCCGGAAGTGGAAAGAACATCATTTTACCATAAACCAACCACAACCAGGAGCTCCTCACAAGATTTCTGACAGAGGGGTCAAAAGAATTATCAGAAGACGTATCCAAGAGCCAAAGACCACTTGTGGGGAGCTCCAGAAAGACCTGGAGTTAGCAGGTACTGCTGTTTCAAAGAAAACAATAAGTAATACAGTCAACTGACATGGGCTCTATGCCCGCTCACGTCACAAGACTCCATTTCTTAAGAAAGAGCCTGTTGAAGCTCATTTAAAGTTTGCTGCACAACATTTGGGCAAGCCAGTAAAATACTGGGAGATAGTCTGGTCAGACGAAATTTGAACTTGTTGGATGCCACAACACACAGCATGTTTGGAGGAGAAATGGCACTGCACATCCCATCATGGTGTGGGGGTGTTTTTCAGAACATGGTACAGGCAGACTTCATGTAATTGAAGGAAAGATTAATGGACAAATGTACAGAGACATCTTTGATAAGAATCTGTTGCCATCTGCCAAGATGCTGAAGATGAAACGAGGGTGGACATTTCAGCAAGACAATGATCCCAAACACACAGCCAAGGAAACTCAACTGGCTCCAGAGAAGGAAAATAAAGCTGCTAGAATGGCCCAGTCAGGCACCTGACCTGAATCCAATTGAAAATCTATGGAACGAACTGAAGATCAGAGTTCATAGAAGACACCCATGGAACCTTCAAGATTGAAGACAGTTTGTGTGGAAGAATGGGCTAAAATCACTCCTGAGCAATGTCTGTGCCTGGCTTCTCCATACAGGAGGCATCTGGAAGCTGTTATTATCAACAAAGGCTTTTTTGCTAAATCCATCCATTCATCCATCCATCTTCTATCGCTTTTCAGGAGGTCTGGGTCGCGGAGGCAGCAGTTCAAGCACAGAAGCCCAGACTTCCCTCTCCCCAGCCACCTGCTCCAGCTCTTCAGAGAGGATACCAAGGCGTTCCCAGACCAGCTGGGAGACATAGTCTCTCCACCGAGTCCTGGGTCTGCCCCGAGGTCTCCTCCCAGTGGGACGTGCCTGAAACACCTCAAGTGGGAGGCGTCCAGGAGGCATCCTAATCAGATGCCCAAACCACCTCAACTGACTCCTTTCAATGTGGAGGAGCAGCGGTTCTACTCTGAGCCTCTCCCGGACGACTGAGCTCCTCACCCTATCTCTGAGGGTGAGTCCAGCAATCCTAAGGAGAAAGCTCATTTCAGCCGCTTGTATCCGCGATCTCGTTCTTTCGGTCATTACCCAAAGCTCGTGACCATAGGTGACCGTAGGAACGTAAACTGACTGGCAAATCGACAGCTTTGCCTTAGAACTAAGCTCCCTCTTCACCACAACAGACCGGTACAACGTCAGCAACACTGCAGATGCTGCTCCAATCTGTCTGTCAATCTCTCGCTCCATTTTCCCCTCACTCGTGAACAAGACCCCAAGATACTTAAACTCCTCCACTTGGGGCAGGAGCCTGTCCCCAACTCAGAGAGGGCAGCCCACCTTTTTCCGGCTGAGGACCATGGACTCGGACTTGGAGGTGGTGATTCTCATCCCAGCCGCTTCACACTCAGCGGCAAACCGTCCCAGCAAGAGCTGTAGGTCATTGCTGGATGAAGCCAACAGGACAACATCATCTGCAAACAACAGAGATGAGATCCTGTGGTCACCAAGCATGACACCCTCCATTCCCTGGCTGTGCCTAGAAATCCTGTCCATAAAAATTATGAACAGGATCGGTGACAAAGGGCAGCCCTGGCGGAGTCCAACTCTCACTGGGAATGACTCCGACCGAATGTTGGCAATACGAACCAAACTCTCACAACGGTTGTACAGAGACCGAATAGCTCGTAACAACAAGCCCGATACCCCATACTCCCGAAGCACCCCCCACAAAAAACCACGAGGGACGCGGTCAAATGTCTTCTCCAAGTCCACAAAACACATGTAAACTGGTTGGGCAAACTCCCACGAACCCTCAAGAATTCTCGAGAGGGTAAAGAGCTGGTCCAATGTGCCACGGCCAGGACGAAAACCACATTGCTCCTCCTGAATCCGAGGTTCGACCAACGGCCGGACTCTCCTCTCCAGTACCTTGGCATAGACCTTCCCAGGGAGGCTGAGGAGTGTGATCCCTCTAAAGTTGGAGCACACCCTCCGGTCCCCTTTTTTGAAGAGAGGAACCACCACCCCGGTTTGCCAAGCCAAAGGCACTGCCCCAGACCTCCACGCAATGTTGCAGAGGCGTGCCAACCATGACAGCCCAACAACATCCAGGGCCTTGAGGTACTCAGGGCGAATCTCGTCCACCCCCGGCCACCAAGGAGATTTTTAACCACCTTGGCGACCTCAGCCCCTGTGATAGGCGAGTCGTCCCCCTCGTCCCCAAACCCTGCTTCCTCTGTGGAAGGCGTATCAGTGGGATTGGCGTACCGAGGAATTTACCAATTAATTCATTAAAAATCCTTCAATGTGATTTTCTGGATTTTTTTTTTCTCATTTTGTCTCTCATAGTTGAGGTATACCTATGATGAAAATTGGAGACCTCTCTCATCTTTTAAGTGGGAGAACTTGCACAATTGGTGGCTGACTAAATACTTTTTTGCCCCACTGTAGCTCCTGGGATCACTGGGGCACGCAACCCCCCCCCCCCCCCACCACCACGATAAGGTGACGATCCATGAGTTTTTTGGGGTTTTTTGCTAAATATTAAATGAATTTCACCAAGCATGTTCAATACATATTCCCTGTGTCACTGCACTTTATTAAAAACAACTTGTTTTGTGAACACAGTTGCCTTGATTTCTTTGTATGTGTGGATTACTTGGGTTACTGATATCTGGTGAAAATCTCCGGTCAGTGGCTCCATCAGAAATATGTTTAATGAGAAAAATGTTGATGTGTTCAATACTTATTTTCCCCACTGTATTTATGTACATGAGAAATCTATGAGGAAAAAAAATTCAAATTTACAAAAAAGAAAAAAAGATTATTTAAAAAAAACTTCAAAGAATAAGGTTAATTTCTGCCATGGCAGCCTCACCAGTAACTCCCAGTCTGCATCATTGATTAGAACCAGGACTCCCGGCCTCCTGCAGGGAAAAACAACACCACCAGTCAGGCTCTTTCACCAAAACTCATCAGCTCACCAGAGGCTGCAGGACATATTAGTACTGGGCCATGATGCCATATTATCATGACTAGGGAATTCTGATATCATGTACTGTGACTTCCCATACTCATCTTTGGCCTGTTTGACTCCCGGCTACATCTCACGTGTCTCTGACCTAACCAGACACTCAGACCTATGCATCATGTAATGGACTAAAAAAGCCACCGCGATTTTATTATTCTACTGCCTAAATAGGTAAGTTTTTACTTGCAGACTCATGAGCCACAAAAATACATAAAATACAGATCAGTTTAAAAAGAACAACAGAATATTAAAAAAAAAAAAAACCTGAGTAGAAAACATCCATCCAGTTTCCGGAGGTAAAAGTCTCTGAGGCAGCAGCTCAAGCAGAGAAGAACAGACTTCCCTCTCCCGAGCCACCTGCTGCAGCTCTTCAGAAAAGATATCAAGACGTTCCCAGGCCAGCTGGAAACCACTGTCTCTCAAGTGGGTCCTGGATCCTGGTCTCCTGCCAGTTGGATGTGCTCTAAACACCTCAAGTGGGAGGCATCCAGAAGGCATCCTGATCAGATGCCTAAACCACCTCAACTGGCTCATTTCAATTCAATTCAACTTTATTTTATTTAGCGCCATTTCACAACAACAGTCATCTCGTCGCACTTTCAACTGTAGAGGAAACCCCCACAATTGCAGAAAGACCCCAGCAATCAGGCAATTCCCTGTGAGCAGCGCTTGGCGATGGTGGAGAGGAAAAACTCCCTTTTAACAGGAAGAAACCTGCAGCAGAACCAGGCTCAGGAAGGGGCAGTCATCTGTTGCAACTGGCTGGGGGGTGAGAGGAAAGAGAAGAAGAAGAAAAGAACAGACATGTAGAGAGCAAACAACACGACGGAGACTGAAACTATGGGTGAGAACAAACAGATGTTAATGACGAGCAAAAATATTTCATTGAGAGTGAAGAAAAGAGTGAAGCCCGGTGCATCGTTGGAGGTCCCCCGGCTGTCTAAACCTATTAGCAGCATAACTAAGGGAGGGTTCAGAAACACATGATCCCTCCCTAATTGTAGGCTATATCAAAAAGGTAGGTTTTAACCCTATTCTTAAAAACAGAGATCGAGTCTGACTCCCGAATCCAGATTGGCAGCTGATTCCACAGGAGAGGAGCTTGATAACTGAAGGCTCTGCCTCCCATTGTACTTTTGCAGATTCTAGGTATTACAAGTAATCCTGCATTTAGGGAGCATAGTGCTCTGTTAGGATAATACGGTAGTATCAGATCTTTTAAATAAAAAGGGGCCTGATTATTTAGAGCTTTGTAAGTGAGAAGAACGATTTTAAACTTAATTCTAAATTCTATGGGAAGCCAATGAAGGGAGGCCAGAACCGGAGAGATATGATCTCTCTTTCTAGTACCTGTTTAAAACTCTGCTGCAGCATTTTGGATCAACTGAAGACTTTTTAAAGATGTTTTAGGACAACCTGATAATAAAGAGTTACAACAATCTAATCTAGAGCTAACAAAAGCGTGGATCAGTTTCTCAGCATCACTCAGACAAGATGCTCCTAATCTTGGCAAGATTGTGCAAATGATAAAAGGCAGTCTTAGAAACAAGTTTAATATGAGAATTAAAAAACAGATCTTGATCAAAAGTAACTCCAAGGTTCCTCACAGAACTATTAAGAGAAAGAGTAACCACATCCAGACTAAGAGCTTGATTTGGAAAGGAATTTCTAAGGTTTTTTTGGACCAACTAGAATGACTTCAGTCTTATCTGAATTTAATAGCAGGAAATTACAAGTCATTCAAGCTTTGATTTCCTTAAGACAGGCTTCTAACTTGGCTAATTGATTACTATCATCTGGCTTCATTGACAGGTATAATTGTGTCATCTGCATAACATTGAAAATGTATACAGTGCTTTCTAATAATGATGCTTAACGGAAGCATATATAAACTAAAAACAATAGGGCCTAGCACAGATCCCTGTGGAACTGTGCTAGGAAGGGAGTTCTTCCTCTCCACTGTTGCCAAGCGCTTGCTCACAGGGGATCGCATGATTGCTGGGGTCTTTCTGCAATTGTGGGGGTTTCCTGTACAGTTGAAAGTGCTATGAGATGACTGTTGTTGTGAAATGGCGCTATATAAATAAAGTTGAATTGAATTGAAATCAGAGACTGAGCTTTGAGTTGGAAGAAAACTCATTATTGACAAGAAAAAACTGAAACCTATCAGATAAATAAGCTCTAAACCATTGCAACCAAGTTCTATTAAGTCCAACATGGTGTTCTAATCTATCAAGTAGAATATTATGATCGATAGTATCAAAAGCTGCACTAAGGTCTAAAAGGCCAAGTACAGAAACAAATCCGTTATCAGATGCGATAAGGAGGTCATTAGTGGCCTTCACTAAGGCTGTTTCAGTACTATGATGGATTCTAAACCCAGATTGAAACTCTTCAAATAAACCATTTCCCTATAAGTGGTCAAACAACTGCGTAGAAACAACTCTCTAAGATTTTTGAAATGAAAGGTAGATAAGAGATTAGCCTATAGTTAGCTAAAACTCCTGGATCCAGCATTGGCTTTTTGAGTAAGAGTTTAATTACAGCAATTTTAAAAGCCTGCGGTACATGGCCTAAAGTTAATGAAGAATTGATTATATGAAGACAAAAGCTACCAATAAATTGGAAGACTTCTTTAAATAACCTGGTAGGAATAGAGTATAAAGACAAGTTGAAGGCTTGGATGAGAAAGAACTTTATCTAACTCTAAAAGGTCAATTGGAGTAAACTCATCCAAACAGATGTCAATTGAAGGAGTTGTAGTAGTTACTGTATTTAAGTTAACGGTGGGAAGAATCTGACTGATTTTATCTCTGATAGATGAAATTTTATTATTGAAAAAGTTCATGAAGGGCAGCGCGGTGGCGGCGTGGTTAGCACTACGGCAGCACAGCAACTCACCCTTGGCCAGGGGATCCTGGGTTCGATCCCAGCCCCCGACCAATAGTAATCTGTGTGGAGTTTGCATGTTCTCTCTGTGTCTGCATGGGTTTACTCCGGGATTTCTCCGGTTTCCTCCCACATCCCAAAAACATGTAGGTTAGGTTAACTGGCATAAACTGGGGATTCTAAATTGTTCTTAGGTATGGATGTGAGAGTGAATGAGTGTCTGTCTCTCTGTGTTGGCCCTGCGATGGACTGGTGATCTGTCCAGGGTGGACCCTGCCTCTTGCCCCGATGCTGGGATAGGCTCCAGCCCCCCTGCGACCAGAAAGGAACTAAGCGGAAGAAGATGGATGGATGGATGGATGGAAAAAGTTCATTAAGTCCTGACGAGTAAGCGCTAAGGGAATGCAAGGATTGACAGAGTCCTGACTCTTTGTCAGCCTGGCTACAGTGCTGAAAAGAAACCTGGGATTATTCTTGTTCTCTTCTATTAATGCAGAATAATAACTCCTTCTAGCTTTTCTTTCTAAGAGATTTTTTTATAAATTAAAAGACGATTTCTCCAAGCTAAATAGATTTCATCTAATTTAGTGGAGCGCCATTTTCTTTCTAACTGACGAGTCTTCTGTTTTAAGCTATGAGTTTCTGTGTTTAACCAAGGAGTTAGAAATCTCTGATTAGACTTTTTTCTTTTTTAAAAGGGGCCACCATGTCTAGAGTCTGATGCAGAGAAGCTGTAACACTATCTACCATGCTATCAATTACAGAAGGAGCAAGCTGTCTATAGCTTATTTCCATTGTGTTGACACATGGCATAGAGGAAACAATCTGCATAAATTTGGTAACAGCATCATCTGAGAGGCATCTACTGTAATAATATTTTTTCTTTAGGAGCCAAATAGTCAGAAATAGTAAAATCAAAGGTTAACAGACAATGGTCTGACAGTACAGGGTTATGAGGAGACACTACCCGATTTTCTATTTCTATGCCATATGTCAGCACAAGGTCCAATGTATGGTGGAGATAATGGGTAGAATTTCCTGCTTTCTGAGAAAACCCCATTGAGTCTAATATTGAATTAAATGCCATATAAAGGCAATCACTATCTACATCTACATGTATATTAAAGTCCCCTACTATAATTATTCTATCAGATTTCAGCACTAAATCAGCTAAGAAATCAGCAAATTAGGATAAAAATTCTGAGTAGGTTGATGGAGGATGATAAACTATGGCAAATAAAATTGGATTTAGCCTAAAATTGCTAAAATGCCCAATACTGAGGACCAGGCCCTCAAAGGAATTAATAACATGTTTTTTGCTTTACATTAACTAGTAATTTGGAATGGTAAATTGTTGCTACTCCTCCTCCATGACCAGAACTTCTGGGATTTTGACAGTTTAAATAACCAGAGGGAGTTGATTCACTTAAACCAACATAATCCTCTTGCCCTAACCAAGTCTCTGTAAGGGAAATTAAATCAATCTGATGATCAATTAACAGATCATGGACTAGCAGACTTGGGAGTTAGAGACCTAATATTTAATAAACCGCATTTAATTTTTAAATTATGAGGAACAGAGGCCAAGGCATTAAATTTACAGACTTCATGTTTGAGTTTTACCAACTTTTTGTTGGGATGTTTATACATTATATTGATGAGGAAGACAGGGGCTAAGTTGACGGGTGGCGGATGAACAGGAGCTGCAGAGAGGCGTGTAAGACTGCGGACTGGCCTTCCTGGTCCCAACTCTGAGTTGTCAAGGTTTTGGAAATTTGGATAAAAATTTGTCAGGGTTTGTCAGGGTGGGATCTGGGATCATCACTTCCTTGTGGTAACGTATCGTCACTTCCTGTTTTGCTGTCTGCCTGTGTGGTTTGCTCTCCAGCCACTAGCTATGGCTACTAGCTCTCCTTCCTCTCCTCCTCTGGTGTGCTCTCTCTGTCAGATGTTTAGCTACACCTCCTGCCTCTTTTAGTGATAACTGTAAATGTAATAAATGTTGTCTTTTTGAGGCGCTCGAGGCAAGGTTGTCTGATTTGGAATCTCGGCTCCGCTGCATTGAAACAGACCGTCTGCGCCAGTTAACCGTGACGGACGCCCCTTAGCTGCAGCGGAGCTAGCTAGCTTAGGCCCCCCTGTCAGCGTCCCCCGGCTCTCCTCAGCAGCGAGGAGACTGGGGTGGGTGACGTGAGAAGGAAGCCTAGTTCGGCAAGAGCCCCGGTACTTCCACCAACCTGTTCACGTTTCTAATCGTTTTTCCCCGCTCAGCGACACACCCGCTGAGGAAAAAGCTCTGATCATTGGCGACTCTGTAGTCAGAAAAGTGAACCTAGAGACTCCAGCGGCCATAGTCAAATGCATTCCTGGGGCCAGAGCAGGCGACATCGAGTCAAATTTGAAAATGTTGGCTAAAAGTAACTGTAAATATTCCACAATTGTTATTCATGCCGGAATTAATGACATCCGTCTCAGGCAGTCTGAACAGTACGAAACTTAACTAGAATCAGAATCAGGTTTATTGCCATTGTTCATGTAGTACACAAACTAGGAATTTGTCTCGGTACAATGCTGCAACATTAAACATGATAAGATAAGAGAAATAAACTATACATGTAATAAAGTGTAGGATAAGATTAAGTGAGCTAATATAGAATCGGTGTGTGACTTTGCAAAAACGATGTCTGCCACTGTAGTATTCTCTGGGCCCCTCCCCAATCTGACCAGTGATGACATGTTTAGCCGCTCGTCATCCTTGAACCGCTGGCTGTCTGTGTGGTGTCCTAAAATGACGTGGGCTAGCATTGACAATTGGAGCTCTTTTGGGGGAAAACCTGGTCTTATGAGACGAGACCAGCAATCATCCCACTTTGGATGGTGCTTCTCATTTATCTAACAATCTGGCATCTTTTTTATCCAAATTTCAAAACCCCTGACTACCCAGAGTTGGGACCAGGAAGCAGAGTCGCAGTCTTACACGCCTCTCTGCAGCTCCTCTTCATCCGCCACCCCTCAACTTAGCCCCTGTCTTCCCCATCAGAGAATCGTTGTCTGCTCCCTCCAAAGTGAATAAAAATATAATGTATAAGCATCCCAAAGTGACAAAGCAAAATATTGGTAAAACTCAAATTAAACATAAAGCCTCTAAATTGAATGATTTGGCCTCTGTTCCTCCTCATAATTTAAAAATTATATGTGGTTTATTAAATATTAGGTCTCTAACTCCCAAGTCTCTGTTAGTCCATGATCTGTTAATTGATCATCAGATTGATTTAATTTCCCTTACAGAGACTTGGTTAGGGCAAGAGGATTATGTTGGTTTAAAGGAATCAACTCCCTCTGGTTATTTAAACTGTCAAAATCCCAGAAGTTCTGGTCGTGGAGGAGGAGTAGCAACAATTTACCATTCCAAATTATTAGTTAATGTATTTTAGCAATTTTAGGTTAAACCCAATTTTATTTGCCATAGTATATCGTCCTCCATCAACCTACTCAGAATTTTTATCCGAATTTGCTGATTTCTTAGCTGATTTAGTGCTGAAATCTGATAGAATAATTATAGTAGGGGACTTTAATATACATGTGGATGTAGATAGTGACTGCCTTAATGTGGTAATGTGGCATTTAATTCAATATTAGACTCGATTGGGTTTTCTCAGAAAGTAGGGAATTCTACTCATTACCTCCACCATACATTGGACCTTGTTCTGACATATGGCATAGAAATAGAAAATCTTGTAGTGTCTCCTCATAACCCTGTACTGTCAAACCATTGTCTGTTAACCTCTGATTTTACTATTTCTGACTATTTGGCTCCTAAAGAAAAATATTATTACAGTAGATGCCTCTCAGATGATGCTGTTACCAAATTTATGCAGATTGTTTCCTCTATGCCATGTGTCAACACAACGGAAATAAGCTATAGACAGCTTGCTCCTTCTGTAATTGATAACATGGTGGATAGTGTTTCAGCTTCTCTGCATCAGACTCTAGACTTGGTGGTCCCCTTAAAAAAGAAAAAGTCTAATCAGAGATTTCTAACTCCTTGGTTCAACACAGAAACTCGTAGCTAAAACAGAAGACTCGTCAATTAGAAAGAAAATGGCGCTCCACTAATTTAGATGAAATCCATTTAGCTTGGAGAAATCATCTTTTAATTTATAAAAAATCTCTTAGAAAAGCTAGAACAAGTTATTACTCTGCATTAATAGAACAGAACAAGAATAATCCCAGGTTTCTTTTCAGTACTGTAGCCAGGTTGACAAAGAGTCAGGACTCTGTCAATCCTAGCATTCCCTTAGAGCTTACTAGTCAGGACTTTATGAACATTTTCAATAATAAAATTTCATCCATCAGAGATAAAATCAATCAGATTCTTCCCACAGTTAACTTAAATACTGTAACTACTACAACTCCTTCTATTGATGTCTGTCTTGATGAGTTTACTCCAATCGACCTTTGTGAGTTAGACAAAATAGTTTCCTCATCCAAACCTTCAACTTGTCTTTTAGACCCTTGTAGCATCATCGTCCTCCTCAAAACCAAGACAAGATCACTTCTCTCCAGTTTACAGGAATTTCAATTTATTCATTACACAGGAATATCACCTTTCTGCCTTCTCAGGAATATCACTGGCTTTTTGCTGACTCATGCAGGCTTCTTCCAGACCTGACCAAAGATGCTGGCATTCCCAGGACCCCAATGTAAACAATTGCCGCTTGCAGAGATTGTAAGGATCAGAGTTTGCTTTTAAAGGCTCAAAGGAACATAAAACTCAGGAGACCAGACCTCTCAACATGAACACTGCATTTGATAACGTACCTTTTCACAGGAAACCCAATGTTTTTAAAAGAGTCATAAACCACTTATCTGACGGTTTTATAGCCTATGCTGTCCAGGCCTTCGCCAGATACTAAGGAAATCATCTACAGCTCAACAGTACCTCCTAGCGGATACCTACGGAATGTGTTTTCAGTACGTAGGATGACTTTTAATTTGTTTCAAATATTAAGTTTCTTTCAGCTTATCCTGGATCCTAAGGACACTGAAAATCATCCCCACTTATCACCAACCATGGTTTGCTGCAT
The DNA here is from genome assembly GCA_020510985.1 of Pholidichthys leucotaenia. NCBI lineage: Eukaryota > Metazoa > Chordata > Actinopteri > Cichliformes > Pholidichthyidae > Pholidichthys > Pholidichthys leucotaenia. Next base: position 2,543,192 of record CM035850.1, read on the forward strand.
GTTCTGCTGTTCTAATCTTGATCTAAATGTGAATGCATGTATTATAATTATGTATAAGAAATGTTATATTCATGAGTGTTATTGGAGTAATGGTATAAATGCATGATCACCATATATTAGCCAAGTCATTTAATTTAGTTAGATTTTATATTGAGCATTTATTCTTATAAGAACTGACTGGTTGATTTTTCCCTCTGAAAATTCATGGGATGGTGTCTCCATTTGGTTGGCTGCTCTCAAACAAAGAAAGGTTTCACATTGGATAACAGCCATTTCAAACTGATTCTGAAAGAGTAGATTGGTCGTTTCACGACTGACCTCATCAGTTTTACGACCCGGCGAGGGGTAACTTTAAAAAGACAGAAGTTTAGATTTGAGTTCACAGGAAAACAGGGTTAACAGTTGAGTCACAGCACAGTTAAGAGTTTTTAAAAAAGTCAGAGATCAGACAACAGGCAGGAAGATTAGCTAGAATAGAATTAAGAATTAGAAACACAGAAAGAAGAAAGAGATTTTGAGAAGATTAGGAACTAAATTCAGATTAAAGAAGCAGAATAGTAATCTAGACCTCAGAAGAAGATCATATTCCACCGTTTCAAGGCCCTGTGAAGTTTTATTTTATTCTCTGTGTGTTTGTCAAATCTTTTCTTATATTCTGGAAACTGAGGAGAAACCATTTTTCTTTAGAGCTCGTCCCTTTTTAGAGAATCAAATTCTCAAACTTTTTCCTTCACCTCAGAAGCCAATCTTATCCTAGTAAATGTTTTTCTAACACTTTTTTTTAATGACTTTCCACGCCATTAAAGTGGACCTTTAATTTGCCTAGTTAAAGAGAACAGAGACTGAGAAGATTTTTCTTCAGTTTTCGGGTCGATCCCACTACAAGAGACCCCAAATTTGGACTCTTTTTCAAAGGACTTTCTCACGCCGCTCTGTGACAGACCACCCACTGCCTGCCATTGTCTGGAGAGCCCCCAGCTGAGTTATCACCTCCAAGGCTGTGAGGAGGCATCTTGCAGCAGCTTCCTCGACGTCCTAACTTCAAAACCCAGCGGTACCGACCCGCGGATTTGGACCTAACGGCCGTGTGTGAGTGAGACTTATTTCTCCTATTTCTGGGTTAAAACGTGATGTCCTAACAATTAAATTACAATTGAATATGGCCCGTATTTCAGGGCTCAATTAGTCTCAGCCACAGGATAGAACTGTAAACTGAATGAAAACTTTCAGTCATTTTTAAGTAACTGCCCTTAAATTTTGTAGATTAATTCAGGAGTCATTTTTAAATAATTAGCTTATGAATTTTCCCCATAAAATTGCGATGTTTTGTTAAAACATTCCAGCCTCATTTACTGTTGAAACATAAGTCTAGTTCTCCTTGGTTCTGCAGAGGTGTAATGCTGGATTTTATGTTCAGGAACTCAATATCAGTTGATGTGATATTTTACGCTGTCATCATCTGAATCTGTTTATTCATCATTTGAATGCCATGCCATGTAACCTGAATGATTTTAATAAAGAGTGAATAAGAGCAGTTGAAGTGTTTTCCTTTCGCATATACAGGTTTCCTAATCACGGCAGGACAAAAACTCACTGAAACTTTGAGACTGATTCATTAAGTAATTTAAGGTACAAAATTAATTAAAATTAAAGTTAATTTTATTGTCCGTTAGGACTGGTGCCCCTTTTACGAGTGCTTTTATTTAATTTAGCGGGTGTAGAAGTGACGGTTCAACTCCGCCCCCTTTCACACCCACTATTAAATAAAATAAATAATTCCTGTACCTTATGACAAATAATTTTATAGGCTCTTCATCCTACACCCTATTCCTACCAGGTTATTTAAAGAAGTCTGCCCACTTATTGGTAGCTTCACTTCCGGCTCTGAGAGAGAGTAGACGCTTTTCTAATCCTCTCTTTTCCTTTCTGATCCCAGCTTGCAATGTTGAGTTTTTGTCTGTGTTTAGTCGCTCTTCTGCTGAATCTTAATCTAAATGGAAATTATGGATATGGATTGTCACCACTTCAAAAGAAGATCGGGTCAGGAGGAACCCAACGAGGAGACTCATGGACATTGGAATTCATGCGTCTGTGGAGATTTGGCAGGAAACATTATTGGTTATGATCTCAGGACTTCTATTTTTGGCTGTGAAGTTCCCTGATGTATCAGAAATTGAAGGAAGGTGAGAGAGCTGATCAAAGCGGACCTGGCAAGCTCCTTCATCAAATTCGACCAGTTGGGGAGGGCACGAGTAGCGGCAAACGGTGAACTGAATGACAGTGATTCAGCGGAGGAATACATCTGGAGCCCTGTGCTCTCCATGGAATGGAATGCCTGTTTAAGCCTGTATATTAATATTAAAATTATGAAGCACAAGCGCATGAGAGAGGAAAATTCTATTCTCCGTGGGCTCTGAGCTGTGTAGATTTGACCTTGTTTTGATGCCCTGTTTACATTCCTCCTCGATGAGATAAGCAGAAGTGGCGGCTGCTAACCCAAACAATCGACAGACAGCTGCTGTTGTTTCAGCGGATGAACTTCTCAAGGACAGTCCATGTGCCTTCATCTGCAAGCGAAGAGATAGACTCCAGACTTGTTTATAAGTCACATGATTATAACATCTATCCACTGCCTGGAGGCGCCCTCTGCTGTTCACTAGCAACTGTCACACCTACACTACACAAATGCATACAACATTACACGAACTGACACATATATACTGACTCATGCATACACTGCCTCTCTCAACTCTTATTTGTGTGAGCTATATTGTCTGCTAATTGTGCATAGAGGGTTTTTTTCTGTGTAGTCAAAATTTGGCTCATTTGAGCTTTATATGAGCTTATACGAGCGTTATTCTGATTAACTATGTTTTTTCTCTCTCCTATTGTGTTTTCCTCCCCCTCCCTTCCCCTCTTTACCCCCCACTGTATGACAGGCGCTTCGCATGGCTGCCGCGCCATTGGATGCACCTAACGTGCGCGTCCAATGTCAAGTCAAATTCCTCGTATGTTTACTTGTAAAAATACTTGGCAATAAAGCTGATTCTGATTCTGATTTATTCTTCATATAATCAATTCTTCATTAACTTTAGGCCATGTACCGCAGGCTTTTAAAACGGCTGTAATTAAACCCTTACTCAAAAAGCCAACGCTAGATCCAGGAGCTTTAGCTAACTATAGACCAATCTCTAATCTTCCTTTCATTTCAAAAATCTTAGAAAGAGTTGTTGCTACGCAATTATTTGACCACCTGCAGGGAAATGGTTCACTTGAAGAGTTTCAATCTGGGTTTAGAATCCATCATAGTACTGAAACAGCCTTAGCGAAGGTCACTAACGACCTCCTCATTGCATCTGATAATGGACTAGTTTCTGTACTTGTCCTTTTAGGCCTTAGTGCAGCTTTTGATACTATCGATCATAATATTCTACTTGATAGATTAGAACACTATGTTGGACTTAATGGAACTTCGTTACAGTGGTTTAGATCTTATTTATCTGATAGGTTCCAGTTTGTTCATGTAAATAATGAGTTTTCTTTCAACTCAAAGCTTAGTCATGGAGTTCCACAGGGATCTGTGCTAGGCCCTACTCTTTTTAGTTTATATATGCTTCCGTTAGGCAACATTATTAGAAAGCACTGTATACATTTTCATTGTTATGCAGATTATACCTGTCAATGAAGCCAGATGATAGTAATCAATTAGCCAAGTTAGAAGCCTGTCTTAAGGAAATCAGAGCTTGGATGACTTGTAATTTCCTGCTATTAAATTCAGATAAGACTGAACTCATTCTTGTTGGTCCAAAAAACCTTAGAAATTCCTTTCCAAATCAAACTTTCAGTTTGGATGCGGTTAGTCTTTCTCTTAATAGCTCTGTGAGGAACCTTGGAGTTATTTTTGATCAGGATTTGTCCTTCAATTCACATATTAAATTTGTTTCTAAGACTGCCTTCTATCATTTGCATAATATTGCCAAGATTAGGAGCATCTTGTCTCAGAGTGATGCTGAGAAACTGATCCACGCTTTTGTTAGCTCGAGTTTAGATTATTGTAATTCTTTATTATCAGGCTGTCCTAAAACATCTTTAAAAAGTCTTCAGTTGATCCAAAACGCTGCAGCAAGAGTTTTAACAGGTACTAGGAAGAGAGATCTTATCTCTCCGGTTCTGGCCTCCCTTCATTGGCTTCCCATAGAGTTTAGAATTAAGTTTAAAATCCTTCTTCTTACTTACAAAGCTCTAAACAATCAGGCTCCTTTTTATTTAAAGGATCTGATACTACCGTATTATCCTAACAGAGCACTACGCTCCCAAAATGCAGGATTACTTGTAATACCTAGAATCTCCAAAAGTACAATGGGAGGCAGAGCCTTCAGTTATCAAGCTCCTCTCCTGTGGAATCAGCTGCCAATCTGGATTCGGAAGTCAGACTCGATCTCTGTTTTTAAGAATAGGGCTAAAACCTACCTTTTTGATATAGCCTACAATTAGGGAGGGATCATGTGTTTCTGAACCCTCCCTTAGTTATGCTGCTAATAGGTTTAGTCACCCGGGGGACCTCCAGTAATGCACTGGGCCTCACTCCTTTCCTCACTCTCAATGAAATATTTTTATTTGCTGGTCATTAACATTTGTTTGTTCTCTCCCATAGATTGAGTCCCCATTGTGCTGTTTGCTCTCTACATGTCTGTTCTTTTCTTCTTCTCTATCCCCTCACCCCCCAGCCAGTCGCAGCAGATGACTGCCCCTCCCTGAGCCTGGTTCTGCTGGAGGTTTCTTCCTGTTAAAAGGGAGATTTTCCTCTCCACCGTCGCCAAGTGCTTGCTCACAGGGGATCGCCTGATTGCTGGGGTCTTTCTGCAACTGTGGGGGTTCCCCCTACAGTTGATAGTGCTATGAGATGACTGTTGTTGTGAAATGGCGCTATATAAATAAAGTTGAATTGAATTGAATTGAATAAAAATGATGCCAGATTGTTAGATAAATGAGACACACTATCCAAAGTGGGATGGACGCCGTCTCGTCTAATAAGACCAGGTTTTCCCCAAAATGAGTTCCAATTGTCTATGTAGCCCTCATCATTTGCAGGACCCCACACAGACAGCCAGCAGTTGAAGGATGACAAGTGGCTAAACGTGTCATCACTGGTCAGATTGGGGAGGGGCCCAGAGAATACTACAGAGGCAACCATTGTTTTTGCAAAGTCACACACCGATTCCACGTTAAGTTTTGAGACTTTAGACTGCCGGAGTTGGACGTCATTAATGCCAGCGTGAATAACAATTGTGGAGTATTTACAGTTACTTTTAGCCAGCATTATCAAATGTGACTCAATGTCGCCTGCTCTGGCCCCAGGAATGCAATTGACTATGGCCGCTGGAGTCTCTAGGTTCACGTTTTTGACTACAGAGTGGCCAATGATCAGAGTTTTTTCCTCAGCAGGTGTGTCGCTGAGCGGGCAAAAGCGATTAGAAACATGAACAGGTTGGTGGTGTACCAGGGGCTTGTGACTATGCTTCCTTCTCACCGTCACCCACCCATTCTCTTCTGGCTGCTCAGGAGAGGTGGAAGCCCGGGGACGGCTAGCAGGCCCTATGCTAGGGTGCTCCATTGCAGCTAAGGGGAGTCTGTCATTATTAACTGGCGCTGACGGTGTTTCAATGCAGCAGAACTGGGATTCCAAATCTCACAACCTCGCCTCAAGCGCCTCAAACAGACATTTATTACATTTACCATTATCACTAAAAGAGGCAGAGGTGTAGCTAAACATCTGACACAGCAAGCACACCAGAGAAGAAGTGGAAGGAGAGCTAGTAGCCATAGCTAGTGGCTAACCCGAAGCTAACACAAACACAGATGAAAGGTGAACAGAAGGCTAAAGATGGTGATTAGCTGACACTGAGTGCGCACACAGGTGCAAGAGCCTTGTTAAACAGAAGTGAGAGGTGACGGTAGATGGAAAAAAGTGATTAAAATACAATTAAAGGCAATAATCCTCAGGAGATTGTGGAGAACAAACCACATGATTTTAACCACTCTAACCTCAAGACAGTGCTTCCTAAATTCTACCAGCATGTCTCCTGTCACACAAGAGGGGACAAAACATTGGACCATGTTTACACCAATATTGTGGGAGCCTACACAGCAACTCCCCTCCCCCACCTAGGTCAGTCTGATCACTTACCTTTGTTCCTTACCCCCAAGTATGTACCGCTCATCAACCGGGTGAAGCCATCAGTGAGGACCATCAAAGTGTGGCCAGAGGGGGTTGACTCTGTATTCCAGGAAAAGTTTAGGAACACAGACTGGAGTATGTTCACCTCTCAGGCTACCTGTGGCTCCCACATAAACATCGACTCTCACACCCACTCAGTCCTGGACCATATCAACACCACTATTGACAGTGTCACCACGGAAAGACAGATCACCACGTACCCAAATCAGAAGCCGTGGATGAACAGAGAAGTGCGGCTTCTGCTAAAGGCACGTAACAATGTCTTTAGATCTGGTGACGCACAGGCCTACAGTTCATCCAGGGCAGATCTGAAGAGGGGCATCAAGAAGGCCAAGCACAGCTACAAGCTGAAGGTGGAGGAACATTTTGGGGACTCTGACCCCCGACGCATGTGGCAGGGCATTCAAGCTATCTCTGATTATAAGCCCAGCAACTCCATACCTATAGCCATGACTGTGTCCTTTCTCAATGAGCTAAATGACTTCTATGCTCGTTTTGACAAGGACAATAACGAAAAGAACATCAATTTCCCACCCTCTGATGACCTCCACCACCTCACACTCACCCACACCGACGTCCGTAACGCACTGAGTCATGTCAACGTACGTAAGGCTGCTGGCCCTGACGGCATTCCTGGGCGTGTGCTGAGGGCATGCGCTGAGCAGCTGGCAGGGGTCTTCACAGAAATCTTCAACCTGTCCCTGGCCCAGGCCGTGGTACCAGCGTGCTTCAAGACCACTTCTATAGTACCAGTGCCGAAACATTCAACACCATCGTGCCTAAATGACTATCACCCTGTGGCACTGACGCCCATAGTCATGAAGTGCTTTGAGCGACTGGTCTTGGCACAGCTCAAAAAATGCCTGCCCCCTACACTGGACCCTCACCAGTTTGCCTACCGGAGCAACAGGAGTACAGAGGATGCGGTTTCTACAGCGCTGCACTGTGTACTCTCACACCTGGATGACAAGAACACCTACGCAAGAATGCTGTTTGTTGACTTCAGCTCAGCATTCAACACAGTTATCCCCTCCAAGTTGCTCACTAAACTTGGGGACCTGGGAATCAGTACCTCCACCTGCAACTGGATCATGGATTTTCTGACCAACAGACCCCAGCATGTTAGGTCAGGCCCCAACCGTTCTTCCGTCATCACACTCAACACTGGTGTACCACAGGGCTGTGTGCTCAGCCCATTCCTCTACTCCCTCTTCACCCATGACTGCAGGCCTATGTATGGATCCAATTCCATCATAAAGTTCGCAGATGACACCACGGTGATCGGACTCATCAGGGACAACGATGAGTCAGATTACAGGGCAGAGGTTGAGCACTTGGCTACTTGGTGCGCTGACAATAACCTGCTCCTTAACACCAGCAAAACCAAGGAGTTCATAGTGGACTACAGGAAGGAGAGGGGAGAGACACATGACCCCATCCATATCAATGGCATAGCTGTTGAACGTGTCCCCAGCTTCAAATTCCTGGGGACCCACATCTCGGAGGACCTGTCCTGGTCAGTTAACACCACCAGCCTGATCAAGAAGGCCCATCAGTGCCTCTTCTTCTTGAGGACACTGAAGAAGAACCATCTGTCAACTGACATCCTGGGCAACTTCTACCGCTGCGTGATAGAGAGCACCCTGACCAACTGTGTCACAGTCTGGTATAGGAGCTGCTCTGTCGCTGACCGTAAGGCGCTGCAGCGGGTGGTGAAAACCGCCCAACGCATCACAGGGACTCCACTTCCAGTTATAGAGGACGTCTACAGGAAAAGATGTCTGCGCCGGGCATGCAGCATTCTTAGGGACTCCAACCATCCTGCTCATGGACTGTTCCAGCTTCTCCCCTCCGGAAGGCGTTTCAGAAGCCTTTGGACTAGAACCAGCAGGTTTAGGAACAGTTTCTTTCCAACAGCTGTCACGTTATTGAACTTAGTTCCCCGCTGACTCTCTTACCATCCTCACCTGTACATAACTGCCCATCTAACTTATTGTACATTATTTGCACATAACAGTACTCTTAACTTTCTGCACTGCTACATATATTTGCTTAAATTGCACATACTGTCAATTACTGTATATACTGCACTGCTGTCCTTTGCACTTCTGATTGGATGCTAAACTGTGTTTCATTACCTTGTATTCATACATGTGTAATGACAATAAAGTTGAATCTAATCTAAACATGGACAGCCAGCAACACAGGAAGTGACGATACGTTACCATAGGAAACATTTCAATGTGGAGGAGCAGCGGTTCTACTCTGAGCCTCTCCCGGATGACTGAGCTCCTCACCCTATCTCTGAGGGTGAGTCCAGCAATCCTACGGAGAAACCTAATTTCAGCCGCTTGTAGCCGCAATCTCATTCTTTCAGTCATTACCCAAAGCTCATGACCACAGGTGAGGCTAGGAACATAGACTGATCGGTAAATTGACAGTTTTGTTTTAGAGCTCAGCTCCCTCTTCACCATAACAGACTGGTACAACGTCCGCATCACTGCAGAGGGTGCCCCGATCTGTCTGTCAATCTCTCGCTCCATTTTCCCCTCACTTATGAATGAGACCCCAAGATACTTAAAATCCTCCACTTGGGGCAGGAGCCTGTCCCCAACTCGGAGAGAACAATCCACCTATTTCCAGCTGAGGACCATGGACTCAGATTTGGAGGTGCTAATTCTCATCCCAGCCACTTCACACTCAGTAGCAAACCGTCCCAGCAAGGCCTGTAAGTCATTGATTGATGAAGCCAACAGGACAACATCATCTGCAAACAGCAGAGGTGAGATCCTGTGGTTACCGAGCATGACACCCTCTGATCCTTGGCTGCGCCTAGATACCCTGTCCATAAAAATTATGAACAGGACAAAGGGTAGCCCTAGAGAAGTCCAACTCTCACTGGAAATAAGTTTGAGTGGGTGTTGGCAATACGAACCAAACTCTTGAAATGGTCGTATGGGGACTGAAGAGCTCATAACAACGAGCCCGATACCCCATACTCCCGCAGCACCGCCCACAAAAAAACCCGAGGAACACAGTTAAATGCTTTCTCCAAGTCCACAAAACACATGTGGACTGGTTGGGCAAACTCCCATGAACCCTCAAGGATTCTCAAGTGGGTAAAGAGTTGGTCCGATGTGCCATGGCCAGGACGAAAACCACATTGCTCCTCCTAGATCCGAGGTTCGACAAGCGGTCAGACTCTCCTCCCCAATACCCTGGCACAGACCTTCCCAGGGAGGCTGAGAAGTGTGATCCCCCTAAAGTTGGAACACACCCTCTGGTCCCTCTTTTTATAAAGAGGCACCTCCACTCCGGTTTGCCATACCAAAGGAACTGTCCCTGACCTTCACGCAACACTGCAGAGTGTGGACTTTTCCTCCGCCTTTAATACAATCCAACCTCATATTTTAGTTGAAAGGCTCCTGCAACAATTTGATTTGAGTAATAATCTGGTGGGTTGGATTCTGGATTTTTTAACCAACAGGACACAGAGAGTAAGGATCAATGGTACATTGCCTGACCAAAAGTGCTCTTCTACTGGCTATCCTCAGGGGTGTGTGTTGTCACCACTACTCTTCATTCTGTACACAAACATGTGTTGGAGCAGACATGACAACAGACACATTAAACAAACCCTGGATCAACCCTGAGATAAAAACACTTCTGAGAGAGAAGAAGAGGATCTTCAGGTCGGGGAACAGGGAGATGCTGAAGTCCGTACAGAGGGAGCTGAGGAGAAAGATCAGAGAAGGCAAGGACAGCTTCAGGAAGAAGATGGAGGACAAGCTGCAACAGAGCGACATCAGCGGGGTCTGGAGAAACCTAAAAACCATCTCTGGGCTCCAGAATACCTCCCCCCAGGCCACGGGGGGCAGGGAGTGGGCGAACAATCTGAATCTGTTTTTCAATAGGCTTGACCAACCGCCCTCCCCCCTGACTGCACAACAACCACTGCTGCCTCTAAAGACATCAAGTCCTGCTGCCCACTCCCCACTCCACCAACACTGCGATCGTTGGCCTCATCTCCAATGGAGATGAAGCTGAGTACAGAGGGCTTATCCAGGACTTTGTGGACTGGTGCCATCGGAACTGCCTCCAGATCAACGCGAGGAAAACTAAGGAGCTGGTGGTGGACTGCCGCAGGCATGGACAACCCCTCACAGCACCAGTAAATATACAGGGAACAGACATTGAGATGGTGACATCCTACAAGTACCTGGGTGTTCATCTGAACAATAAACTAGACTGGTCACACAATACTGACGCACTCTACAAGAAGGGACAGCGCAGGCTGTTCCTACTGAGGAGACTCAGGTCTTTTGGTGTACAAGGGGCGCTGCTGAAGACATTCTATGACACGGTGGTGGCATCAGCCATCACTTTTGGAGTGGTCTGCTGGGGCAGTGGCATTACTGCAGCCGATAGGAAGAGACTGAACAAACTGATCAAGAAAGCTAGCTCTGTCCTGGGGCAGCGCCTTGACCCGGTGGAGGAGATAGGAGAGAGAAGGACGGTGGCTAAACTGTCATCTCTGCTGGAGTCCGAGTTCCACCCTATGCAGGACATACTGAATGCACTGAGGAGCTCATTTAGCAGCAGACTACATCATCCCAGGTACACAACCGAGAGGTTTCACAGGTCCTTCCTACCTACGGCTGTCAGACTGTACAACCTAAGCAGGGCTGCTCGCAGAGATAGCAAAAAGACGTAACAACCTAATAGTTTTTTGAATGCAAAAGATGCAATAGACTTACACAATGGTCCCCTCCGGCATACAACTAGGAAAATACCGGTAGCTACGGAGGGTGAGAATATGTATGGGCACATAATCATACCATGTAGGATAACTAAGTAGACGGTTGTGCTGTTTCATCCCATCTAGCAACAATGCTCTGCACTGTGGGTGTTTATATATCTACATATTTATTCCATCCAGCTACAATGCTCTGCACTGTGTGTCTGTGTGTATATATATATATTTATAGTAATATGTACATATGTATATTAGCTGCTCTTGTTTGCTTTTTTTTTTTTTTCTTGCCTTCTGATTGTTGCTCTGAGTGTTGCTATCCCTGTGCTGTTGCAATCCTGGAATTTCCCCGTTGTGGGACTAATAAAGGCTTATCTTATCTTATCTTATAAAGTATGCTGATAATTCAGTTATTGTCAGTCTCCTCCAGGATGGTGAGAGTGGCCACGGCCCTGTAGTTGATGATTTTGTTCACTGGTGTGAGGATTCCTACCTGCAGCTGAATACGACAAAAACTAAAGATATGATTATTGACTTTAGGAGGAAAAATCCCAGGCACAAAGTCACCGTACTAAAAGGCCAGACCACCGAATGTGTACAATCCTACAAATATCTTGCGATGATTATTGATAGTAATTTAAACTTTGAAGAGAACTGTGAAAGGGTGTGCAAAAAGGGTCAGCAACATTTGCATTGTTTAAGGAAACTTGCACGCTTCCAAACTGACCGAACCATAATGACAATGTTTTATCAGGCTTTAATTGAATCTGTTTTATCCTTTTCTTTAGTGTCATGGTTTGGTCAGATAAAACTGAAACAGAGGAAATCCTTGGATCAGGTAGTTAGATGGTCCAGTCGTTTGCTTGGTGAGTCACAGCTGAGCCTGACATCCCTGTACACCAGACAAGTACAGAGGATGGCTACCTCCATTTTAAATGATGACTCCCACCCTTTGTACTGACACTTTCAGCTTCTTCCCTCAAGACGGAGGTTGGCTGTCCCAAAAAGTAAAACCCAGCGCTACGAAAACAGCTTTGTTCCTGCTGCTGTCAAAGAGTTGAACAAGCTGTAACAATATATTGCACATAATTTAGTTACCTATTTATTAATTTCATTTTATATTTACTTATTTTTGTAGGACGTTATTTGGGTTCTAAATCTTTTATTGGGTTTTAGACCTTTTGAGTTTTTAACCTCTTTGACTAGTCTTTAACTTTTTAATCTGACCCTTCTCTCTTATCTCTGGTTTTTCTCTCACCTCTTTGTCTTTATACCCTGATTGGTGGAGCCTTGAGTATTTTTATCATGTCTATAGTCAGCTTCATGTGTGCCTGTGTTTGTGTTTATGTTGAATGTAATTGTGGTTTGTAAATATGGATGTCACCAGACTGCAAAACAAATCTACCTATGGGTACAAATAAAGGAACCTGAACCTGAAGTATTCCTTCCACCGCCCGACAATGTCCCCAGTCAAAGTCAACAGCACCCCATCCACACCATACACAGTTTGGGCAGGGAGCTGCTTCCCCTTTCTGAGTCGCTGGACAGTTTGCCAGGATCTCTTTGAGGCCGACCGAAAATCTTGTACCATGGCCTCACCAAACTCCTCCCACACCCGAGTTTTTGAGTCAGCAACCACCCGAGCTGCACTCCGCTTGGCCTGCTGATACACCTCAGTTGCTTCAGGAGTCTCACAAGCCAACCAAGCTCGATAGGACTCCTTCTTCAGCTTGATGGCCACCTCACCACTGGTGTCCACCACTTGGTTCGGGGGTTGACACCACGAGATGCCCCGATGACCTTGTGGCCACAGCTTTGAGCAGCTGCTTCGACAATGGCGGTGGAGAACATGGCCCATTCAGACTCCATGTCCCCAGACTCCCTCAGAATGTGGTCAAATTTCTTCCGGAGGTGGGAGTTGAATACCTCCTGGACAGGGGCCTCAGCCAGACATTCCTAGCATGCCCTCACTATACGTTTAGGCCTACCGGGTCTGACTGGCGTCCACCCCTGCAATCGGATACAACTCACCACAAGGTGGTGATCAGTTGACAGCTCAGCACCTTTCTTTACCCGAGTGTCCAAGATATGTGGTCGCAGGTCTGTCTCCCCCATGAATCGCCACCTTATCGTGGTGGGGGGTTAACGTGCCCTAGTGATCTCAGGAGCTATGTTGTCCGGGGAAATTTGCCTCTGGTAGGGTCTCCCAAGACAAACTGGTTCTGGTTGAAGGGCCAGACTAAGAGTGATCCAACAGACTCCCGTGATAAATAAAAACAAAGGAACTAGTGTACCCTGCCCGGTAGAGGGTTACCAGCGCCCCACCCTGGAGCCAGGCCTGGGGAAGGGGCTTGATGGCTAGCACCTGGTGGCTGGGCTTCTGCCCATGGGACCCCGCCGGGCTCAGCCCGAAGGAGTTACATGGGTCTGCCCTCCAGTGGGCTCACCACCTGCAGGAGGGCCCATGGGGTCTGGTGCTATGTGGATAAGGTTGCAGGCAAAGGCAGAAACCTTCACAGTCTGATCTTCAGCTTTTGGAACTGGCTTTTGGGACATGAAATGTCACCTCTCTGGTAGGAAAGGAGCCTGAGCTAGTGCATGCGATTGAGAGATACCGGTTAGATATAGTTGGGCTCACCTCGATGCACAGCTCCAGTTCTAGAACCAGTTTCCTGGAGAGAAGAAGCCATCTCTGTTGTCATTCAGTCCATACAGCCAATCATGTACAGTAGAATGAAATTACATTTCTCCTAGCTACAATGTTAACCATATGTAGAATCAGAGGGGTCGCTGCCATGCAAGGCACCACCCCAGAGGGGCTAGAGCTTGGCCTACTCTGTAGTTGCCCCAGGCAAGAGGCGACGTGCAGGGGTGGGTATTCTTGTATCCTCCCGCCTTGCTGTCTCCACATTGGAGTTCTCCCCGGTGGACGAAACGGTAGTTTCTCTGCACCTTCGGGATGGGAAACGGGTCTTGACCATCATTTGTGCCTATGCACCAAATGATGTTTCAGAGTACCCACCCTTTTTGGAGTCTCTGACTGGGGTGCTGGAGGGTGCTCCTCTTGGAGACTCCATTGTCCCACTGGGGTACTTCAATGCGCACGTGGGCAACGACAGTGAAACCTGGAGGGGGGTGATTGGGAGGAATGGCCTGCCTGATCTGAACCAGAGTGGTGTTCAGTTATTGGACTTCTGTGCTAACCACAGTTTGTCCATAACGAACACCATGTTCAAGCATAAGGGTGTCCATATGTGCACCTGGCACCAGGACACCCTAGGTTGCAGGTCGATGATCGATTTTGTTATCGTATCATCAGACCTGCGACCGCATGTCTTGGACACTCGGGGAAAGAGAGGTGCAGGGCTGTCAACTGATCACCACCTGGTGGTGAGTTGGATCCGATGGCAGGGGAGGATGCCATTCAGACCTGGTAGACCCAAACATATAGTGAGGGTGTGCTGGGAACGTCCGGAAGAACTTCAACCACATTCCGAGGGAGTCTGGAGACATGGAGTCTGAATGGGCCATGTTCTCCCCTTCTATTGTTGAAGCAGTGGCCCAGAGCTGCGGCCGCAAGGTGGTCGGTGCATCACGTGGTGGCAACCCCCAAACCAAGTGGTGGATACCAGTGGTGAGGGGGGCCATTAAGCTGAAGAAGGAGTCCTATCAGGCTTGGTTGGCTTGTGGGACTCCCGAAGCAGCTGAGGTGTACCGGCAGGCCAAGCGGAGTGCAGCTTGGGTGGTTGCTGAAGCAAAAACCCGGGTGTGGGAGGAGTTCGGTGAGGCCATGGAACAAGACTTTCGGTCGGCCTCGAAGAGATTCTGGCAAACTGTCCGGCGGCTCAGGAGGGGGAAGCAACTCCCTGTCCACACTGTGTATGGTGCGGATGGGACGCTGTTGACTTCGACTGGGGATATTGTCGGGCGGTTGAAGGAATACTTCGAGGATCTCCTCAATCCCACTGATACGCCTTCCACAGAGGAAGCAGGGCTTGTGGATGAGGGGGATGACTCGCCTATCACAGGGGCTGAGGTCGCCAAGGTGGTTAAAAATCTCCTTGGTGGCCGGGCCCCGGGGGTGGACGAGATTCGCCCTGAGTACCTCAAGGACCTAGATGTTGTAGGACTGTCATGGTTAACACGCCTCTGCAACATTGTGTGGAGGTCGGGGGCAGTGCCTTTGGCATGGCAAACCCGGGTGGTGGTTCCTCTCTTCAAAAAAGGGGACCGGAGGGTGTGTTCCAACTTTAGAGGGATCACACTCCTCAGCCTCCCTGGGAAGGTATATGCCAAGGTATTGGAGAGGAGAGTCCAGCCGTTGGTCGAACCTCAGATTCAGGAGGAGCAATGTGGTTTTTGTCCTGGCCGTGGCACACCGGACCAGCTCTTTACCCTCTCGAGAAATCTCGAGGGTCCGTGGGAGTTTGTCCAACCAATCTTCATGTGTTTTGTCGACTTGGAGAAGGCATTCAACTGCGTCCCTCGTGTTTTTTTGTGGGGGGTGCTTCGGGAGTATGGGGTATCGGGCTTGTTGTTACGAGCTATTCGGTCTCTGTACGACCGTTGTGAGAGTTTGGTTCGTATTGCCAACATTCGGTCGGAGTCATTCCCAGTGAGAGTTGGACTCCGCCAGGGCTGCCCTTTGTCCCCGCCCTGTTCATAATTTTTATGGACAGGATTTCTAGGCGCAGCCAGGGAATGAAGGGTGTCATGCTTGGTGACCACAGGATCTCATCTCTGTTGTTTGCAGATGATGTTGTCCTGTTGGCTTCATCCAGCAATGACTTACAATTCTTGCTGGGATGGTTTGTCGCTGAGTGTGAAGCGGCTGGGATGAGAATCAGCACCTCCAAGTCCGAGTCTATGGTCCTCAGCCAGAAAAAGGTGGATTGTCCTCTCCGGGTTAGGGACAGGCTCCTGCCTCAAGTGGAGGGGTTTAAGTATCTTGTATCCCCTCACTTGTATCCCCTCACTCTCTCATTCACGAGTGAGGGGAGAATGGAGTGAGAGATTGACAGATGGATTGGAGCAGCATCTGCAGTGATGCGGACGTTGTACCGGTCTGCTGTGGTGAAGAGTGAGCGGAGTTCTTAGGCAAAGCTGTCGATTTACCAGTCAACCTACATTCCTACTCTCAACTATGGTCATGAGCTTTGGGTAATGACCAAAAGAACGAGATCGTGGACACAAGCGGCTGAAATGAGGTTTCTCCATAGGATTGCTGGACTCACCCTCAGAGATAGGGTGAGGAGCTCAGTCATCCGCGAGAGGATCAGAGTAGAACCGCTGCTCCTCCACATTGAAAGGAGCCAGTTGAGGTAGTCTTGGCATCTGATTAGGATGCTTCCTGGACGCCTCCCACTTGAGGTGTTTCGGGTACGCCCCACTGGGAGGAGACCCCGGGGCAGACCCAGGACTCGCTGGAGAGACTATGTCTCCCAGCTGGTCTGGGAACGCCTTGGTATTCTCTCTGAAGAGCTGGAGCAGGTGGCTGGAGAGAGAGAAGTCTGGGCTTCTCTGCTTGAACTGCTGCCTCCGCAACCCGGACCTCCGGAAAAGTGGTAGAAGATGGATGGATGGATGGATGGAACAATAATTTCTGCCTTCCCATAGATTTCAATACAAAATTTCTCAAAAATTAGGTCTCATATTACAGAAGAAGAGGGGGCGTGGCTTAAGCTCTGTATATTATATTACGTGACCAGTGTTCATGACAATACTGTACAGTTGCTGCTTTTTTCAGGGGTTTTTTTTTTATGGGAGGGGGGATTTTGGTAAGTTATTAAGTTGATCAGTTTGGACTGAAAACAGAACAAATTTCTGGATAATCACATACAGTGGATGTAAAAAGTCTACACACACCCCTGTTCAATTTCAGGTTTTCGTGATGTAAAAAAATGAAGACCAAGATAAATCATTTCAAAACTTTTTCCACCATTAATGTGACCTATAACCTGTACAACCCAATTGAAAAACAAACTGAAATCTTTTAAGGGGAAAAATAAAAAACTTACAATAACCTGGTTGCATAAATCTGCACACCCTGTTGTAACTGTTCAGAATTAACCAGTCACATTCAAATTCATGTTAATGGGAGTCAGCACACACCTGCCACCAGTTAAAGTGCCTCTTAACCCCAAATAAAGTTCAGCTGTTCTAGTAGGCTTTTCCTGACATTTTTGTAGTCACATCTTACAGCACAAGCCATGGTCCACAGAGAGCTTCCAAAGCATCAGAGGGATCTCATTGTTCAAAGGTATCAGTCAGGAGAAGAGTACAAAAGAATTTCCAAGGCATTAAATCCACCATGGAACACAGTGAAGACAGTCATCATCAAGTGGAGAAAATATGGCACAACAGTGACATTACCAAGAACTGGACGTCCCTCCAAAATTGATGAAAAGATGAGAAGAAAACTGGTCAGGGAGGCTGCCAAGAGGCTGACAGCAACAATGAAAGAGCTGGAGGAATTTCTGGCAAGAACTGGCTGTTTAGTATATGTGACAACAATCTCCCCTCTAGGGTGACAAGACGGAAGCCTTATGTTATGAAGAAAAATATTCAAGCCCAGCTACATTTTGCAAAAACACATTTGATATCTCCCAAACGCACGTGAGGAAATGTGTTATGGTCTGATGAAACCAAGGTTGAACTTTTTGGCCATAATTCCAGAAGGTATATTTGGCACAAACACAACACTGCTCATCACCAAAAGAACACCATACCTACAGTGAAGCATGGTGGGGGCAGCATCACGTTTAGGGGCTGTTTTTCTTCAGCTGGAACTGGGGCCTTAATCAAGGTGGAGGGAATTATGGACAGTTCCAAATACCAGTCAGTGTTAGCACAAAATCTTCAGGCTTCTGCTAGAAAGCTGAAGTTGAAGAGGAACTTCATTTTTCAGCACGACAATGTCCCAAAGCACACATCCAAATCAACAAAAAAATGGCTTCACCAGAAGAAGATTAAGGTTTTGGAATGGCCCAGCCAGAGTCCAGACCTGAATCTGATTGAACATCTGTGGGGTGATCTGAAGAGGGCTGTGCACAGGAGATACCCTCACAGTCTGACAGATCTGGAGCGTTTTTGCAAAGAAGAATGGGCAGATATTGCCACATCAAGATGTGCCACACTGAGAAGATAAGATAAGCCTTTATTAGTCCCACAATGGGGAAATTCCAGGATTGCAACAGCACAGGGATAGCAACACTCAGAGCAACAATCAGAAGGCAAGAAAAAACAACATCTAGTAAACATATGTCCATATTACTATAAATGTATATATATAGACACACAGTGCAGAGCATTATGGTTGGTTGGTGAATGTGCAGCAGAAAGTCTAAGCTCTCTCTCCGCGGATGCGGCGGGCCAGCTGGAAGTCTTTGGGCATGATGGTGACCCCCTTAGCGAAGAAGAGACCACCAGGTGGGCCTCGCTGGTCTCCTGCAGAGCCATGACGGCGAAGCTCAGGAAACGCAGGACGGTCTTGAAGTCCTGAGCGATCTCCCTCACCAGGCGCTGGACGGGCAGCTTACGGATGAGCAGCTCCGTGGATTTCTGGTAGCGACGGATCTCTCTCAGAGCCACGGGCCTGTGACGGCGAGGCCTCTTCACTCTGCCGGTGGCCGGAGCGCCTCTCCGAGCAGCCCTGGTGGCTAGCTGTCTCCTGGGGGGCTTCTTCCTCCACTAGATTTTACGGGCGGTCTGCTTGGTTCTTGCCATCGCTCTTTATTATTCTGTCTTATATTTCTTGCACGCCGCCTAAACTCCAGCCCGGCACCCGCGTCGTTTTCGCTACAGCTCCCGGTATGTCGAGTTTCCCATTAGCACCGGGCGGCGGCCAAGTGCTAGCTAGCACTAGCTCCTCCCCACTGTAACGTCTCCCGCTGCAAACAGTGGCTTCGTCCGCCGACCCGGGAGACCCCCGGGGCGATCCGTGCGATCGTGACATATATACAGAGTGAAAGGTGTAGAAAGAAGAAGGAAGATAAAAAAAAAAGGCTGTTGCAACGGGCAGCCTACTCGTGTGGCGCCACCGGTCCGGCGGAACCGGATATAGACTCCTACCCAAAAAGACTGAGTGCTGTCATAAAAGCCAAAGGTGCTGCTACAAAGGATTAGTTTAAGGATGTGCATATTTATGCAACCAGGTTATTGTAAGATTTTTATTTTTCCCCTTAAAAGATTTCCGTTTGTTTTTCAACTGGGTTGTACAGGTTATAGGTCACATTAATGGTGGAAAAAGTTTTGAAATGATTTATCTTAGTCTCATTTTTTTACATCACAAAAACCTGGAAGTGGAACAGGGGTGTGTAGACTTTTTATATCCACTGTATGTAGGTTAAGCTCCAGACTTTTAGTTTGTAAATTTGAGTCTTTCTAACTCATAAATGTCCGTATTGTTTCTTGCAAATTTATGTTTGTTTTGTTTTTGTCTTATTATTATGTCTTGTTTTTGTTTTTGTCTTATTGTTATGTCTCATATGTCTTATGTTTGTTATGTTTTTGTCAAACCCACAGAGAGCTGGTGGATTGTGACAGAGCTGCAACAGAAAGGTTACTGATCACAGGCAGCATCGACGGAGCCTTTCAACAGGAAAGAACCTTAAGGATGATGATGATGGCGTGTGTGTGTCCCACTGATACACAGCTTTACAGCAGCAGATCACTCTTTCCTGCCTTCTCATTGGCTGCACTATAAACAGTGGAGCACAGAGGCTGCTGACAGTGGACACACACAGGTGATATGTGGCTGAAACGTCTATCTGCAGCGGTGCTACGGATTACCATGTGAAACCAGCTAAAACAGGACAGAACATTTCTGCTCATGTGTCAGTAATGGTAGATTTAGTGGTGCGGCCAGAACAACACAGCGTTCCCTCACACAGAGTCTCCCTGGATGAAGAGCTCCGGCCGCTCCTTCAGCAGGTTCTTCTGGATCCAGACCAGCAGCTGCTTCACGTCCCCTAAAAACACAAAAATACTCAGGATGTCACACAGAATCATGAGCATGGACCTAAACCACAGCTTCTGATCACAATATGAACATTTACACACTGGAGGACTGATGGTTATTAATGATTACTCGTGCCTTTCTTATGCTATATTTAACGATATTTAATCCCTCTCACAGCCCCTGTTCATAGCCTAAACACCAGCAAATTCACACTGTTCATAATTTTAAGACTTGTTTTAATGAACTTCAACACAACTAAAAAAATCTAAATTTCCTGAAAAAAATGCTGTCAGCTGAAAATGTTTCCTGAAATGTTAAAGATAGCTAAACTAGCACAAAGCTAAAAGTTGTAGCTTAAAAGCAACGTAGCTTAAATCCGAATAAAGAGCTTTTTCTTGTCTGAAACAGGTGGGCCAGTCAGGCTTTCTAGGTCCAACTGTAGGCTGTGTTTGAAAGTGGAACACAGAGGTGGAGTCTCTATGTAGGCAACCACATTTTAGACTTTGACAAATATGAAAGGGACTGAACTGAGATTTATTTGTGAATATTAATTACAGAATAATTGAAAATGAATGGGACATCCAATATTAGCCACTGTTTCAGATCCCTTGTTTATTTCTTTGTCAGACTTATTTGTCTGATCTTTTATGACTTAAATTCATAACTGTTGTATCTTCACTTTGGGGAATGGGAGTTGTTCAGTCATCATACAGTGGAGAAAAAAGTATTTAGTCAGCCACCAATTGTGCAAGTTCTCCCACTTAAAAGATGAGAGACGTCTCCAATTTTCATCATAGGTATACCTCAACTATGAGAGACAAAATGAGAAAAAAAAAAATCCAGAAAATCACATTGAAGGATTTTTAATGAATTAATTGGTAAATTCCTCGGTAAAACAAGTATTTGGTCACCTACAAACAAGCAAGATTTCTGGCTCTCACAGACCTGTAACTTCTTCTTTAAGAGGCTCCTCTGTCCTCCACTCGTTACCTGTATTAATGGCACCTGTTTGAACTCGTTATCAGTATAAAGGACACCTGTCCACAACCTCAAACAGTCAGACTCCAAACTCCACTATGGCCAAGACCAAAAAGCTGTCAAAGGACACCAGAAACAAAATTGTAGACCTGCACCAGGCTGGGAAGACTGAATCTGCAATAGGTAAGCAGCTTGGTGTGAAGAAATCAACTGTGGGAGCAATTATTAGAAAATGGAAGACATACAAGACCACTGATAATCTCCCTCGATCTGGGGCTCCACGCAAGATCTCACCCCGTGGGGTCAAAATAATCACGAGAACGGTGAGCAAAAATCCCAGAACCACACAGGGGGACCTAGTGAATGACCTGCAGAGAGCTGGAACCAAAGTAACAAAGGCTACCATCAGTAACACACTACGCCGCCAGGAACTCAAATCCTGCAATGCCAGACGTGTCCCCCTGCTTAAGCCAGTACATGTCCAGGCCCGTCTGAAGTTTGGTAGAGACCATTTGGATGATCCAGAAGAGGATTGGGAGAATGTCATATGGTCAGATGAAACCAAAATAGAACTTTATTGTAAAAACTCAACTTGTCGTGTTTGGAGGAGAAAGAACACCATACCTACTGTGAAGCATGGGGGTGGAAACATCATGCTTTGGGGCTGTTTTTCTGCAAAGGGACCAGGACGACTGATCCGTGTAAAGGAAAGAATGAATGGGGCCATGTATCGTGAGATTTTGAGTGAAAACTTCCTTCCATCAGCAAGGGCAATGAAGATGAAACGTGGCTGGGTCTTTCAGCATGACAATGATCCCAAACACACCGCCCGAGCAACAAAGGAGCGGCTTCGTAAGAAGCATTTCAAAGTCCTGGAGTGGCCTAGCCAGTCTCCAGATCTCAACCCCATAGAAAATCTTTGGAGGGAGTTGAAAGTCCGTGTTACCCAGCAACAGCCCCAAAACATCACTGCTCTAGAGGAGATCTGCATGGAGGAATGGGCCAAAATACCAGCAACAGTGTGTGAAAACCTTGTGAAGACTTACAGAAAACGTATGACCTCTGTAATTGCCAACAAAGGGTATATAACAAAGTATTGAGATGAACTTTTGTTATTGATAAAATACTTGTTTTACTGAGGAATTTACCAATTAATTCATTAAAAATCCTTCAATGTGATTTTCTGGATTTTTTTTTCTCATTTTGTCTCTCATAGTTGAGGTATACCTATGATGAAAATTGGAGACCTCTCTCATCTTTTAAGTGGGAGAACTTGCACAATTGGTGGCTGACTAAATACTTTTTTTGCCCCACTGTAATTGTTTTAGTTTGTGTGTGTAGTTTATAGTCTATCATCAATCTCCACACAGCCAACACCGGCCCCTGCTTGTACACATTGGCCTACAACTTCCAGTCATATACAGCCCAAGGAAGATGCGCTGGAACTTCCGCAAAGCCAACTGGAAGAAATTCAGTGAAACTCTGGACCGGAGCGTTATTACCATCCCACTCCACACCATCACTGTAGATGAAGCATACAACCGCTTCTGCAGCGCAATCTTCAAGGCTGCCCATACTGCAATCCCACGAGGCTACCGACCCCTCTATGTCCCATGTTTGGACGGAGAAAGTGCTGCCCTCCTACAATCCTATCAAACATCAGGGGACCCAGAGATAGCAGACCATCTCATTGAATCGCTAAATACAGCCCGGCGAAAGAAATGGGAGGAGACAGTTGCTGACCGGAGCTTTACCCACTCTAGCAGGAAATGTTGGAGCCTCATCCGTCGCCTAGGAGCTGCACAGAAGCCCCCTAGCCAAAGCCGAGCATCCGTCACACCCAACCAAGTTGCATCCCACCTACTGACTATCGCCAAAGCACCCCAAGACAAAGACACCAGTAGAGCAGTTACAACGGAGCTAAAAAAACACCAAAAAATGCCTGTAGAGGAAACGAACCCTGAACCCTTCGAGGCTGCTGAACTGGAGAAAGTCCTACAGGGCCTGAAATATGGAAAGGCAGCAGGATACGATAACATCTTCCCAGAATTCATGAAAAATCTTGGCCCCCAAGCCCTAACCTGGTTGACACAATTCTACACAAGGATCACACAACCAAACTCGATCCCAAAGAAATGGCGGACAGCAAAGGTCATTGCCATCCCAAAACCTGGCAAAGACCACAAATTACCAGCAAGCTACCGCCCAATCTCCCTACTCAGCGTTCCTTACAAAATCATGGAGCGCCTAATACTGCAACGCATTTCCCCAGAAATAGAGGATATTCTAAGTGTGGATCAAGCAGGTTTCCGCAAGGACCGCAGTACAGGAGAACAAGTACTGGCCCTAACCACCTTCATTGAAAATGGCTTCGAGAGCAGACTGAAGACAGGGGCTGTGTTTCTCGATCTTACAGCCGCCTATGATACGGTCTGGCACAAAGGCCTCCTCCTGAAACTTATAAAGGCGATCCCTGCTTGGGCAACAGCAATTATAAAAACCCTGCTGACCAACCGAAGGTTCAGAGTCCACCTCAGTCAGAACACAAGTGCATGGAGAATGCAGAAAAACTGACTCCCACAAGGCTCAGTTCTAGCTCCAACTCTGTTCAACCTCTACATAAACGACCTGCCTACTACAAAATCCTGCAAATTCATCTATGCAGACGACATCTGTTTGGCATTCCAAGCACCAGACTTTGAACCACTGGAACGGGTGCTCACGGAAGATCTTGCCAAACTGGACCAGTTCTGCAAAATCTGGCGCCTAAAACCAAGCCCAGCAAAAACCGTCTCCAGTGTATTTCATCTCCACAATGCAAAAGCTGCCAGAGAACTAAACATCCACCTGAGCGGACTCAAGCTTAAGCATGCCCCAAATCCAACTTATCTTGGAGTGACCCTTGATAGGACCTTATCCTTCAAGGAACATCTAAAGGGGACGGCTGCTAAGGTGAAAGTACGAAACAACCTGCTCTGCAAGCTTGCTGGTGCAAAATGGGGGGCGGCAGTCTCCACCCTGCGCACCTCAGCACTGGCCCTTTCATACTCTGTAGCAGAATATTGTGCCCCTGTCTGGTCCAGGTCATCTTACACACACCATGTAGACACCCAGCTCAACTCAACCATGAGAACTATAACTGGAACAATCCGCTCAACACCACTCCCCTGGCTCTCTGTACTGTCAAACATAGCCCCTCCACACATCCGGCGAGCAGCATTAACTCAAAGGATGCTCCAAAAAGTTAAAGATTTTCCTCACTTACCAATCCATGCAGATATCTACACCCCACCCACTGCCTGACTTTCATCCAGACGGCCGATTTGGAAAAACCCTCCCCCAGCTGACTTTACCATCCAGACAGCTTGGCAAGAGGAATGGGAGACCAAGGAGGTCCCAAACAAACAGCTGGTGATAAACCCCAACCAACAGGTCCCGGGCACCAACCTCCCAAGGAGACAGTGGTCTACACTCAATCGCTTCAGGACTGGACATGGCCCCTGCTTGGCCAGCCTTCACAGATGGGGCAGTAGCCCTAGCCCACTGTGCGCATGTGGAGAGGAGCAAACTATGGAACACATCATAGAGGCTTGCCCGCTCCAAAGACTGGAAGGAGGATTACACACCCTCCATACAGCAAACCAGGAGGCAACTGCTTGGCTTAAGGACTTTGCATTCGCTAAATAAATAAATATCATCAATAAACTCATGCAGTACTATAACAGGACATGTTTACAAATATTTGAGACCCATTCTAGTGCATCCCTTAAAACCCAACATTATTATACACATTTTAGAGAGCCAAGTGCTGCAGCAAAAGAAGCAGCCATCCATTCATCCATCCATCTTCATTGCTCCCACCTTGTTATTATCTCATGTGTGCAGCCCCGTTTTCCATGCTCAGTAATTTGGCAAACCTTCCCACTCATGTGACCCACACCTGCTATCATTTGTGATCATCCGTTTCTGGCTCTATTTAAGGACTGCTGTTTCTCTCCCTTATTGCTGGACTCTCAAGTTCATTACCCGTCAGAACCCCTTCCTGTTCTGATGCCCAACCTGCCTACTCCTGTTTTGCCTTATTGTAAGTTTTGTTCTCGTGCACTGTTTCAACTTGTGTTTTTTCATTAAATACCACAAACTAGCAGTCCAGCATCTGGGACTTCCTCTCTACTCCAAGGGCGATTCATGACAGTAGAGTCCAGCCAGTGTGTGACCCAGCTGCTGCTAGTTTGTGTTTTTTGTTTCACCCACCTGTTTTTGCAGTTCCTGGAGCAGTCAACATGTCCCCAGCTCATACGGACTCTGCAGGTGGGCGCAGCTACCCGATGAGCCTGGGGTGGGAGTGCTGCAGGACACTCATGGAGGTGGATGGGCTCATCTCCGCAGCTCGCATCACTCCTACCCCGAAAGACGCATTGTGGTACCTGGGTCTTGCCTGGGTCTTGCAGAGGCAGCTGCTCGCCGGTGCCCACAGCTCAAGGAGCAAGCTGAGGGGGTGGAAAGGATTTCTCTGGTGGCGGCTCTGCAACGTGAGAACGGTGAGATGGTGAGGAATTCCCCGAGAAGACCTGGGCCTGCACCGCAGGGGTGGCATTCCCGGGCCCCTGTAGTATCGGCTCCTCACCAGCCTCCAGTACCCGTTCCTGCTCCCGCTCCACCTACTCCAGGACACTGCTGCCCAAGGAAATCCCACCGGAAGAATGCCTCCACCTCTCAGTCAGCAGTTTCTCACACATCGAGTCAGTCAATTCCCGCAGCAGTTTCTTCCTCTCGTTTGCTTTCACCGGCTGTCCGGTCAGCCTCCTCCTCCTCCTCCTTTGCTGCTGCAACTCCCGTCTCCTCGACATGTCTTCCCGCTGCTGAGGGTTCGGCTGTTTCCTCGCCCGTCACCGTGACTGTAGGGGTGGCTCCTCCACGTTCCCCTGAGGGGCCCACAACCACTGAAGTCACGGAGAGGGTTGATTCCCAGCCAGCTGCAGCAGAAACCATTGTGCCCTGGGAATACAGGCAAGTGCTTTTTTCAGTCTCCTTTCCCTTAAAATGAATTACCTTGCCCGATTCCTGGTGGTGAGGCTCAGCTACTGCAGTCCACTGAGTCCTCACCGCCTGCTGCAAATATTAATTCCTCACCAGCTACCTCTGTGTCTCCTCCTATATCCCCTGGATGTCTGCCGGTCCTGGGATTGAGCAGCCGGATGATGGAGGAGCCTGGGGGCCTGGAGGACCAGGTTCAAGCCCTGCAACCATGGTCTGGACAGAGGAAAAGTGCTGCCCCCAATCTGAAGCCTGAACTAATGATAGAGCGTCCCCTGACTTCAGCTAGGCAGGATCCAGCACCACCGGTGAGACGACCTCCTGCCGCCATGCCGGGCGAGCCACGTGCGTGGGTCACTTTGCTGAGGGGGTCTGGGACTGCACCTACTACCATACTTGCTGCAGGGGCCGACGCAGCAGAGCCGGTGTTGGACCTCCAGAGGGCCGGGCCCGAAACGAGACGTCGCCGCCTGGATCGATGGAGTCCAAGACAGCGGTGGAGCTTGAGCTCAGGCAAATGCTCTCCCTTGTTTTCGTTGTTTCCATGTTGGAGAGATCTTGCCTGGCTCTTGGTGGGGAGAGTCAAGTGTAGTCACCAGTTGCACCTGAGCTCACCTCGCCGGGCTCCATTGCCACCGGTGACCCTGACCCTGTGTCTCTGTCCCCTTTGTCTGAGCCTTTCCCCAGGGTCACCGAGGTTCATCCAACTTCACCTGAGGTCTCCGTGGGTTTGGTTTTGCCACCTGAGGTCTTTGTGGGTCTAGCTCCTTCTGCCGAGGTTGTCGTGGGTGCTCCATCCAAGCCCGGGACCTCCGTGAGTGCTGCTCTACCTCTAGTAGAAGTCTTCGTGGGTGCGCCGTTCCAGCCTGGGGCTTCCAAGGGTACTGCTTCCCTGTTAGCTGAGGTCATCACGGGTGCTCCGTCCCAGCCCGGCACCTCTGTGGGTGCAGCTCCTCTTCAGTCTGGATCTCCATGGGTGTGGTGTCCTAGTCGGGAACCATTGTGGGTGCTGCGCCCCAGCCTGAAACCAATGTGGGTGCTGCGCGCGAGTGTGGGTCCGCCATGGGCGTTACGCTCCAGCCCGGGGGCCACCGTGGGTGGAGCTCTGGCTCAGTCCAGGTCCACCATGGGTGCAGCTCTGGCCCAGTCTGGGTCCATCGTAGGTGCAGCACAGGCCCAATCTGGGTCCGCCGTGGATGCAGCTTTGCTCCAGTCTGGAGCCACCGCAGGTGCTGCCGGGCAGTCCGAGGGTGTTGGGGTTCCCTCTCCTCTGCCTGACACCATCGTGGTCCCCTCTCCTCTGCCAGACGCCGTCGGGGTTCCCTCTCCTGTGCCAGACGCCATCGTGGTTCCCTCTCCTCTGCCTGAAGCCGTTGGGGACCCTCTCCCTCGCCCGTCGGGGTTTTTGTTTTTGTTCCCGACAAACCTGGTTCCCCCACCTCCCTCCCGGATTGGTTCATTGTGTTTCTAGAAAGAATCCCCCCCCCCCCCCCAGGGTTCTTTCTTTTTCTTTGACATTACCCTGTTGATGTTTCTTTTTCTTTAATGTTACCCTAGGGTGTCTGGAATCCACCCCTGGGGGCGGGGGGGCTCTGTCATGGGGTTGAGCGCGGTGCTCACCGTGCTCAGTCTCTTAATTCATTTCTGAGTATTCCTTGCATTTTTCCAGCGTTGTGTGTTTATTTTCCTGTGTGTTGGTTTTGGGTGCGTTCTCAGTTATCAGTTGCTCTGTTTATGTATTCATTAAATTAAATTAAATCACCCCTTATTGTCATTCAACCATACAACCAATCATGTACAGTACATGTCATTATTCTGTCAGTTCTTTAGGCCTCTCTTCCCATTTAATCAGAATCAGAATCAGAAAAAGATTTATTGCCAAGTACATTCACAAGTAAATAACTGGTAAATATACGAGGGATTTGACTTGACACTGAGAACGACATAGGTGACATTTTCAGTGACGCGGCAGCGTCAGTGACGTGCCTGTCAGCAGAATGGGAACAGGAAGCAATGGGGGAGAGGGGGGGTAAACACAATAGGAGAGAGAAAAAAGCATTGTTTATCAGAATACAGTTCATATATGATCAATATTATGATTACAAGAAAAAAACTCTCAATGCACAATTAGCAGACAATAGAATCCATACAATGACACAAAGAGAGCAGTGAGTGAATGAATCTTCAAGTCAGTACAGTGAGTCAGTGTGAGTGAGTGTGTTGAGTGCAAACAGTGATATCAGTTAAGGACAACAAAAGTCTCTTCCCGCAGGAGATGTTATGGCTACCGTCTGAGCAGAGGCGCGTGTCCTTGGCACGGCAGATGGAATAGTCTGCCAGACAGCTGGCTGTCCTTGAGAGTCAAATGCTGCCCGCCATGTTATGAAAAACAAATATACTGAAGATTATCTGGAGGACTGGGTGCTGAGGGCGTCAAAACAAGTCGAATACTTCAGAGAAAAAATTTTCTATTCTCTTACAGATTCAGTGCTCAAATCCTTCATGGTCAGGCGTTGAAATCGATTCATGGACGGCTCTCAGCGTGATCGTGATGTAATCCATTTTCCTGTACAGTTCTCCATTAGCCGCTGTCACAGTCCTGCCCAGTTGGTCAATTTGATGGGTGAGCCTCGCTGGGTCCGCTTTTTGATAGGCTCCGTCCATCTTCTTCAATTTGCGGTACACCAGAACAATCCCAAATCCAATCAGTAGAATTCCGATGACCACTGCCCCGAATAGGTATAAATCTTCAATATCTTCAATAGAAAGATTACACAGGCACAAGAGTTTCCAATTACTTGTGTCCTTTAGATAACCCGCAGCAGCAGTGCCTGCGGGACAGATCGGCTCCCCCGGGCTATTTTTCCTCGTTGAAAAAACAGTGTCAATTGCGCTCAACGCCCAGCTTATTAAATCCATAATTTCGTTCGATAATCAGCAGTAAAGACACGCAGACAGACAATAGCAAGCTGGGATCCAGTCAGTTAGAGAAGGAAAGAGATAAGGAGCCGGAGCTGGGAAGAAAAGCATCTGCTCTCTTTGGAGGGCGGAAGTGAAGTGAATCCTTAGTGTTGTTATATGTGTATACCTTTTCCTCCAGATACTCCCACCTTGTTATTATCTAATTTGCGCAGCCCCGTTTTCCATGCTCAGTAATTAGGCAAACCTGACCGCTCATGTGACCCACACCTGCTATCATTTGTGATCATCTGTTTCTGGCTCTATTTAAGGACTGCTGTTTCTCTCCCTTATTGCTGGACTCTCAAGTTCATTCCCCGTCAGAACCCCTTCCTATTCTGACACCCAACCTGCCTACTCCTGTTTTGCCTAATTGTAAGTTTTGTTCTCGTGCACTGTTTCAACTTGTGTTCTTTCATTAAATACCAAAAACTAGCAGTCCAGCGTCTGGGTCTTCCTCTATGCCCCGAGGGGCGATTCTTGACACCTCCAACACATCTGTGACTGCACTGACCTAAACTACTTCAAATCATTACTCAAAACCCATCTGTTCAGACTCACTTTTAATCCTTAATCTTTTTTTTTTTTTATGTAAAGCGTCTTTGACTGTCTTGGAAAGTGCTATACAAATAAAATGTATTACTATTATTAAATATGTAAAAAACATTAACATGTAAAAATACTGTTTACATTAACAGTTAGAGGTAGAATATGTAGTATTTTCAACTTTTAAATGTTCCAGAAATACCTAAAAATATAATTAGAGTGTAAAGAAACATCTCTTTGTCGTCATGCCAAATATGATCATTTATGATATCGCAGAGCTGTGAATTCATTTATGATGTTTGCTGGGCTGATAAAGTGATAAATACCATGTCATCAAAAAAAAACAACTTCAGCCTAGTGGATGAAGTTTCATTACTGCCTTCTGGTGTTGCCAGTAATACAACTGCAGTTTCCACATAGTCCACCGTTAAGCTAACTGCAGGTGACCTGTCGGTCAGCCCCTCCCCACAGAGCTCTACCGAGGTCAGAGAGACACATTGATTTTAAATCGATTTGAAGTTGAATTTCTAATTTTTGGGTTTGGGCAAAAACTGAATATGGCACAAATCCCAACAGCACACATACGTCAGGCCAACATTGGCAAGTTTACATCGGGAATACATCTTAGAGAGGATGGCACATCGCCAATGCTGACATCTAGCCAATGTCTTGCTACTTAGCAAACAACCTCTATAAGATGTACTCCCAGCGTAAACGTTGAACACTGGGCCAACACTGATTCA
Source organism: Pholidichthys leucotaenia (assembly GCA_020510985.1). Taxonomy (NCBI): domain Eukaryota; kingdom Metazoa; phylum Chordata; class Actinopteri; order Cichliformes; family Pholidichthyidae; genus Pholidichthys; species Pholidichthys leucotaenia. The sequence goes on from CM035850.1 coordinate 2,573,404, forward strand.
AGATTCAAAGGCTTTACTATCATGTGCACAGTTAAGAAATGCTACATTTCCTGAGCAATGAAATTCTTACTTTGCTCTCAGAGCGAATGCCAAGGTAATAGGTACTTTGGTGCGAGGTATGGAAGCTAATATTTCCAGTGAAGTTGGTACTAAATCAGAAATGTGTGGATTCACCTTTGTCAGAATAAAACAGGTCTGGTTTGGTTACAGCAGCATTGATCTTTACTCCCAACAGAGAATCATGTTTGTTTGGGGGAACAGAAAATACTTAAAATGCTTAATTGTCTTCCGATCAAAATATCAATTGAAATCAAAAGTTCAAAGTATCATGAAAAAACTGTGAAGTTTGTTTTCAGGCCAAGCTCAAGTTATAACCGAGCATCAATGCATCTGTCAGTGATGTCGGCTTTTCTTTCTTTAATTCTGCTGAGATGTTCAAACCTACTTATTTCTAAGCTTTTGACATTTTACTGCAGTCACACGACTTAAGAGAGTATTTTAGAAAGTTAAAACCCACAAAGACAGCATGAAGAGTGTGGCTGTTGTCGAGACTACCCTACAGAAATAATGACTGTTGGGTTCAGGGTTAGTTTAGCTTTAAAATCAGTTACTCCACAGTAACAACAAAACCTGACAATGAACAGTCTACTGAAGAATCATGATGTCATAAATGATTCTGTTTATGTGAAGAAGATGAAGAGAATGTAAAACAAAAGAGAATGACTAGCTAGTTAGCTAAATTAGCAACTGTTCTTCTCTCGGTGACTGGCGGATAGCAAACAAATGAAAGGTGCATACCGCCACCTACTATACAAGACTGTGTACCATTATGTCATCTGAGCCCAACCCCTAAATTCTATGACTTAATCCTGTGTTATTTAAAAAAAAAAAAGAGAAAAGAGCCCTTCTCGTGATTCTTAGTGCCTCTCCAACTCCATCTGTTCCCAGAATCCCAGTTAAATCCCATTCCCTACCGGCCTGTCGAACTTCATTTTTTATTCTCTCTCTTTCATTTCCATACCTGTGACAGTGTACTAAGATGTGCTCGACATTTTCTATTACTCCACATTCTCTACATGTCACTTTCATTTTTCCCCATGGTGAATAAAGTGCCGTTTAAACCTGTGTGATCCAGTCTGAGTCTTGTCATAATGATGTCTTCCCTCCTGGTTGTTGTTTTATAAATTCTTTATTGCAATAGATTTTTGTATTTTGTAATACAATCTACCTTTATGATCTTCAGCCCATCTTTTTGCCATAGCTCAGTTCCTTTTTTCTTTATTACTGCTTTCCCTTCACCTTTTCCAAGAGACAATGGTATAGTTACAGTATTTCCTTCCCAAGTGCAGTTTTTGCTAATTTGTCTGCACAGTCATTCCCTTTCAACCCTTCACGTGCAGGAACCAACAAAACTGAACTTCTCCACCACCCCTGTGTACCCTAAATAAACTGTGATATAGCTCAATCACCAAGTCTTCCCTTGTAGATTTGAGTGTCTGTATGGTTTTTAAAGCTACAAGTGAATCTGTGCACACCACCACCCGGTCCAGTCTGACCTCCTCAAACCACTGCAAAGTAATAACTATTGCCACCATCTCTGCTGTAAACACGGATATATTGTTGGAGAGTCTTTTTGAGATGGCCACTTGAAACTCTGGAATGTATACTCCAACTCCAACAGAGCCCTCTTTGTTCTTTGAACCGTCAGTATAGAGCTGTAGGTTCTGGTTCAGGTTCAGGTTCAGGTTCCTTTATTTGTACCCGTAGGTAGATTTGTTTTGCAGTCTGGTGACATCCATATTTACAAGCCACAATTACATTCAACATAAACACAAACACAGGCACACATGAAGCTGACTATAAACATAATAAAAATACTCAAGGCTCCATCAATCAGGATATAAAGACAAAGAGATGAGAGAAAAACCAGAGGTAAGAGAGAAGAGTCATATTAAAAGTTAAAAACTAGTCAAAGAGGTTAAAAACTCAAAGGTCTAAAACTCAATAAAATATTTAGAGCCCAAGAAACATCCTACAAAAATAAGTAAATATAAAATGGAGTTAATGAATAGGTACCTAAATTATGTGCAATATATTGTTACAGCTTGTTCAACTCTTTGACAGCAGCAGGAACAAAGCTGTTTTTGTAGCGCTGGGTTCTACTTTTTGGGACAGCAAACCTCCGTCTGGAGGGAAGAAGCTGAAAGTTGCAGTGAAAAGGGTGGGAGTCATCATTTAAAATGGAGGCAGCAATCCTCTGTAGCTGTCTGGTGCACAGGGATGTCAGGCTCAGCTGTGACTCACCAAGCAAACGACTGGACCATCTAACTACCTGATCCAAGGATTTCCTCTGTTTCAGTTTTATCTGACCAAACCATGACACTAAAGAAAAGGATAAAACAGATTCAATAAAAGCCCGATAAAACATTGTCATTATGGTTCTGTCAATTTGGAAGCGTGCAAGTTTTCTCAAGCAATGCAAATGTTGCTGACCCTTTTTGCACACCCTTTCACAGTTCTCTTCAAAGTTTAAATTACTATCAATAAACGTCCCAAGATATTTGTAGGATTGTACACATTCGGTGGTCTGGACTTTTAGTACAGTGACTTTGTGCCTGGGAGTTTTCCTCCTAAAGTCAATAATCATGTCTTTAGTTTTTGTCGTATTCAGCTGCAGGTAGGAATCCTCACACCAGCGAACAAAATCATCAACTACTGGGCCGTGGCCACTCTCACCATCCTTGGAGGAGACTGACAATAACTGAGTCATCAGCATACTTTATAATGTGTCTGTTGTCATGTCTGCTCCGACACATGTTTGTGTACAGGATGAAGAGTAGTGGTGACAACACACACCCCTGAGGAGAGCCAGTAGAAGAGCACTTTAGGTCAGACAATGTACCATTGACCCTTACTCTCTGCGTCCTGTTGGTTAAGAAATCCAGAATCCAACCCACCAGATTGTTGCTCAAATCAAATTGTTGCAGGAGCCTCATGAGGTTGGATTGTATTAAAGGCGGAGGAAAAGTCCACAAATAAAAGTCTGGCGTGTGTCCCATTAAAATCCAGATGTTTAAAAAGCATGTTAAACAGAGTGACAGTGGCGTCCTCCACTCCTCTGTGAGGCCTATAGGCAAACTGCAGAGGATCCAATGCATGTTCAGTCTGCTTTAAGGACCTCACATCTGACCAGTTTTTCAAAAATTTTCATTAAAATTGAAGTCAAAGCAACTGGTCTAAAGTTGTTTACCGTTTTAGGACAGCTGGATTTTGGAACGGGAACAACCACGGCTTCTTTCCAGATCTTAGGCACATGTTGTGTTTGTAAGGACTTATTGAAAATGTAATGAAATATAGGACTCAGTTCATGTGCACAGGACTTTACCAAGCGCCCACATATATTATCAGGGCCCTGACTTTTGTTCACTTTTACAGCGCAGAACTCCCTTTTAACATCCTGCACCTCAATATTAAAGTGCTGATTGTCTTTGAGTTTCTGTTTCAAATCTTGGGTTTCAGTGCTAAAATGAAAGGAGTCAAAACGACCATAAAAACAATTAAGAGCATTAGCCAGCTCTGTGTCTGAGTTAAAACCATCTAAAAACACACGATTACTGCGCTCTGTGTTATGAAGGCCTGCAATAGTTTTCATACTGGCCCAGGCTGAACCAAGTTTCTTTGTTGCCATCTTGCTTTCCAACTCTGATTTATAATTCTGTTTTGCTCTTAAAATTTCGGACTTCAGCTCTTTTGTGGCAACCTGTAGCTCAGAAACAGACCCCTGTTTAAAGGCAAGTGCTTTCCTCTGTAAGCAGGATTTAACTGATTTTGTAACCCATGGCTTGTTGTTGGGATATATTTTGACACGTTTACGTGGAACAATCTTATTTTTACAGAAAGCCATGTATGAGCATGTGACGTCCACCAAAGAGTCCAAATCATCCCCGCAGGACAGTGTGAACATCTCCCAGTCCGTACAGTCAAAGCATTCCTGGAGGCTGTGCACTGAATCATCTGTCCACACATCAATGTCTCTCGTCTCCACCTTGCCTCTTCTGAGAGCAGCTTTATATGTGGGCAGCAAATGTACACAGTTGTGATCTGAGGATCCTAAAGGAGGAAGGGGGAGTGATTTATAGGCCCTCTCTATGGATCCATAGCACAGGTCCAATCTGTAGGTAGTTATAGTAATTGTTCCTGAGGTAAATGCTTGTTTTAACACCAACTTCACTCATATGACGATCCTTTTTCCTCATTAGCAGACTAATGTCTACTTCTTTTCCCGGAAACAGCCAAGAGGGAACATTACTCACTGGACTGGTGTTAGCTATATTGTCACAGGAGGATTTACACAACATAAAAATAATTGTTTTGTAAGTTGTCTGTGTTTTTTCAACTGATTTAAGACAATTTTGCACCGCTGAATCCAAAAATGACATCCGTTTCTCTCGATCAGGTCAGGTTTTTATGCTAAGTTGTAAGCAGTTGTACAGTGGTACTGTAAATTGAATAGTAGCCACTGATAAAGGTAAGTACATGTAAATTGAATGTTATGTCATCATTGTTCAAAATTCTGAGAATTTCAAGAAACAAAAAAGAATTTTGCATCATATGAAGCAAAAATACCCGTACATGTAAACAAAAACGTAAAAAACATGTGGCCATAGTTCAAAATGTTGACCCGACTGAGCAAAACCAATAAGATTTTTGGATTAAGCACATCAAAATTGTCCTAAATCAGCTATAAAAACTTAAACAAATTTGGTGTTGACCAGTGTTACAGAGTGAAGTATGTGGTGGTAATGCACTTGTAAGCTGGTTGCCAATTGCCAATCAAATCTAGAAAAAGAAGAATAGATGGCTCAAAGCCACTAAACGATGACTGAAGGACAACAGTAGATGTGGTTGAACATCTGTGTAGAATGACAATAAATCTATAGTATTCTCATTGTGTTTGTGTTAGCAACCTAGCATTAGCCTCACCCTTAACGTAACTGGTCTTAGCGTAGTGATGCTAGTCTGGGTGGAGCTACAGAACATCAAACGAACTAGAGTCCAGAATCTCTTTCCCTGCGTTCTAATCTCTATGATAGCAGATACTCACAGGGCTCCGATTGGCTCGGGAGGGTCACATGATGCTCCTTCACACCATCAAAGAGCAGCTCCGCTCCTCCACTAGAAATGTGAAAAGAAAAACTTTATTTGTGCCTGGTTTCTTAAGGTTTAACAAAGGTAACATTAACCACTTGCACTCCGGGCAATTTTCCTAAAAATGCCCAAAAATAACGTGCCCAAAGTAAATCGAAAGCTGTTATTCAACCCTTTGCAGCATCTTCATGGGGTTGGTCTCATTTAAAAGAAAACACTTTGAATTTTTTGGCAAAAAAAACATAATCTCTCTACGTGCTCCGGCCACTGAGTTACAGTCATCTAAACATACTGAACTTGAAGAAAAAAAAATTGGACAGTGTTTTTTTGGATACAAATGCTTGTAAATAACACACAGCTGTCCGATCCGGCTGGAAAATGCAACAGAAATGTAGAACCAAGTGTTATCCAGCTGAGATCCAAATTTGGTAACAATACCACCAAAAATGAATATTTTACACGGCTTTGTTCTCAGGCTGTTCCCAGGCGTTATGGAACTGTGCCAAATTGTGCCAAATGGCACAGTTTGGAAAAACGTCTGTAACTTTTGAATAATTCAATGTAGAATCTTCATTTTAGGCTCTAATGAAAGGTCACACTCAGGGCTGTGTCTGTGTGTGTGTGTGTGGGCGGGGGGTCGTTCCCCGCCCCCCCCGCTACCAAGGACCAAATTCGGCCCTCGCTACATGACGGAATACACTCTTTTTTTTTTTTTCCTTGCATGTTTTCACAGCGGCTCCCCCCCCCCCCCTCGCTACTGTGTGTGTGTGTGGGGGGGGGGGGGGAACCGTGAACGCCCCCCCACCTTGCTACAGAAGAGGGCCATCGCTACATGATGGAATAGACTGATATGCTTCCCCCCCCGCGGACCGGGGAGCGTTCGGACCGTGCCCCCCCCCCCCCCGCTCCTCTTCTGCAGTGGGGTGGGGGGGCGTTCACGGTCCAAACACGGCAAATGAACCGTTTATCGCGGCGCACGCACTTCGTATTTCGTGCGCAGTACAGTTGTAATTTACCGATCGGTCAAAAGTCATTTTTGGATTACAGTTTTCAGGGATAAATAATAATTTAGCTTATAACACCTTACCTCTTCAAAGCAGCAGAGTCGTGGCGAACAGCTCTTCCCACGCGTCAGACGAACGCGACGCTGCTCCGCTCGTGGATCCCGACCAATATAATTCCATTATTGCCGTTTTGGTGAATGATTTACGACTTTTATCGTCGGCCTCCGTCTATTCTGCTGGAATGAGTGCAGGTCCCACTTGTGGGTGTTCTCCATGCTGCTGGGTGAGCCTGGGTCTGTAGGAGATTCGTACAGAGTCCTTCTGCAGCAGTAAATATCGCTTCACCCAGCCAGAATTTCTGTGCTTCAATTGGCTCCTGCGTTCACAGTAGGCGGGTCCTCCTTCCTAGATTTTCATTCATTGGTTCTTCAAGGTTTCAGAAACCCAATTCAGGGCTCTTATTAGTCGAATGAGAGGTCAATCAGATGAACTAATCTGTTCGCGGCTGTCTCTGCAGTTTTTTTTTTGAGTGGCGCTTGGACGCTACTACATCACCATCACCACCATCATGCGTCATGCGCACGAGGGCGCACGAGCGCGCTCTCGCGCGCCCTCGTGCGTCATAGGACGCAGAGACTTGCCCGCCCGCGGAACAACGGAGCGCAAGTAGTTAAGATGCTTTTAGGCTCTCATACTACAAAAATGGCAAAAATGTTTTATTAGAAGAACGAAAATGAGAGAAGAAAACTTTAGACCATTCACCTGTTTCCTTTAAATACTGATTTTGGCATTTAGACAGTTATTAAATGATTCCAGTAAAAGCACAGAAACTGGTCCACACCCCCACGGTCACATGTCCCAACTTTAATACACCATGAAAACTTTGTTCCTCATACATTTATAGTTTTTTTTTAAACATATTTGAGACACTTTTCTCATACATTTTCAACAATTTTATATACAGTGGTGTGAAAAAGTATTAGCCCCATTCCTGATTTCTCATTTTTTTAATGTTTGTCACACTTCAATGTTTCAGATCAGGTTCAGGTTACTTTATTTGTACCTGTAGGTAGATTTGTTTTGCAGTCTGGTGACATCCATATTTACAAGCCACAAATTACATTCAACATAGACACAAACACAGGCACACATGAAGCTGACTATAAACATGATAAAAATACTCAAGGCTCCATCAATCAGGGTATAAAAAGACAATGAGATGAGAGAAAAACCAGAGGTAAGAGAGAAGGGTCATATTAAAAAGTTAAAAACTAGTCAAAGAGGTTAAAAAACTCAAAGGTCTAAAACCCAATAAAAGATTTAGAACCCAAATAAAATCCTACAAAAATAAGTAAATATAAAATGGAGTTAATAAATAGGTACCTAAATTATGTGCAATATATTGTTACAACTTGTTCAACTCTTTGACAGCAGCAGGAACAAAGCTGTTTTTGTAGCGCTGGGTTTTACTTTTTGGGACAGCAAACCTCCGTCTGGAGGGAAGAAGCTGAAAGTTGCAGTGCAAAGGGTGGGAGTCATCATTTAAAATGGAGGCAGCAATCCTCTGTACTTGTCTGGTGTACAGGGATGTCAGGCTCAGCTGTGACTCACCAAGCAAACGACTGGACCATCTAACTACCTGATCCAAGGATTTCCTCTGTTTCAGTTTTATCTGACCAAACCATGACACTAAAGAAAAGGATAAAACAGATTCAATAAAAGCCCGATAAAACATTGTCATTATGGTTCGGTCAACTTGGAAGCGTGCAAGTTTCCTCAAGCAATGCAAATGTTGCTGACCCTTTTTGCACACCCTTTCACAGTTCACTTCAAAGTTTAAATTACTATCAATAATCGTCCCAAGATATTTGTAGGATTGTACACATTCGGTGGTCTGTGTGGGGAGCGTGAAATAAAGAGACTGAATTATTTCTCAATTCAGGTTTATTGCAGATTTCACATCTCCAGCTTTCTCTCACGACAAGAGAATGAGCTGCGTCAAAACCCCCACATTTATACATGACACATCAAAGGCAGAATTACACATTGCTGTCAAACCCCCATTTGACAATAATTCTCCCCCTGAGTCCCTTAGTCCTCCGTCTGGCTCCAGGAGGTCAGGAAGTCCTTTCAGAGTCTTATCACGGCACCTCTGTCCTCCTGCCCTTATCCACAGGCGGTCCAGACGTATTGTCCCATCCAAGACGTGAGGTCAATCAACACATGCAGTCCTAAGCATCTCCTTGTGCTTATACATATGTAGGCAAAAATATATGAGCCACAGTCTGGCCTTTTAGTACGGTGACTTTGTGCCTGGGAGTTTTCCTCCTAAAGTCAATAATCATATCTTTAGTTTTTGTTGTATTCAGCTGCAGGTAGGAATCCTCTCACCAGTGAACAAAATCATCAACTACTGGGCCGTGGCCACTCTCACCATCCTGGAGGAGACTGACAATAACTGAGTCATCAGCATACTTTATAATGTGTCTGTTGTCATGTCTGCTCCGACACATGTTTGTGTACAGGATGAAGAGTAGTGGTGACAACACACACCCCTGAGGAGAGCCAGTAGAAGAGCACTTTAGGTCAGACAATGTACCATTGACCCTTACTCTCTGTGTCCTGTTGGTTAAAAAATCCAGAATCCAACCCACCAGATTATTACTCAAATCAAATTGTTGCAGGAGCCTTTCAACTAAAATATGAGGTTGGATTGTATTAAAGGCGGAAGAAAAGTCCACAAATAAAAGCCTAGCGTGTGTCCCATTAAAATCCAGATGTTCAAAAAGCATGTTAAACAGAGTGACAGTGGCATTTTCCACTCCTCTGTGAGGCCTATAGGCAAACTGCAAAGGATCCAATGCATGCTCAGTCTGCTTTAGGACCTCAAATCTGACCAGTTTTTCAAAAATTTTCATTAAAATTGAAGTCAAAACAACTGGTCTAAAATCATTTACCGTTTTAGGACAACTGGATTTTGGAACGGGGACAACCACAGCATCTTTCCAGATCTTAGGCACATGTAGTGTCTGTAAGGACTTATTGAAAATGTAGTGAAATACAGGACTCAGTTCATGTGCACAGGACTTTACCAAGCGCCCACATACAGTGGGGCAAAAAAGTATTTAGTCAGCCACCAATTGTGCAAGTTCTCCCACTTAAAAGATGAGAGAGGTCTCCAATTTTCATCATAGGTATACCTCAACTATGAGAGATAAAATGAGAAAAAAAAATCCAGAAAATCACATTGAAGGATTTTTAAAGAATTTATTTGCAAATTATGGTGGAAAATAAGCATTTGGTCACCTACAAACAAGCAAGATTTCTGGCTCTCACAGACCTGTAACTTCTTCTTTAAGAGGCTCCTCTGTCCTCCACTCGTTACCTGTATTAATGGCACCTGTTTGAACTCGTTATCAGTATAAAAGACACCTGTCCACAACCTCAAACAGTCAGACTCCAAACTCCACTATGGCCAAGACCAAAGAGCTGTCAAAGGACACCAGAAACAAAATTGTAGACCTGCACCAGGCTGGGAAGACTGAATCTTCAATAGGTAAGCAGCTTGGTGTGAAGAATTCAACTGTGGGAGCAATTATTAGAAAATGGAAGACATACAAGACCACTGAAAATCTCCCTCGATCTGGGGCTCCACGCAAGATCTCACCCCGTGAGGTCAAAATGATCACGAGAACGGTGAGCAAAAATCCCAGAACCACATGGGGGGACCTAGTGAATGACCTGCAGAGAGCTGGGACCAAAGTAACAAAGGCTACATCAGTAACACACTACGCCGCCAGGGACTCAAATCCTGCAGTGCCAGACGTGTCCCCCTGCTTAAGCCAGTACATGTCCAGACCCGTCTGAAGTTTGCTAGAGAGCATTTGGATGATCCAGAAGAGGGTTGGGAGAATGTCATATGGTCAGATGAAACCAAAATAGAACTTTTTGGTAAAAACTCAACTTGTCGTTTTTGGAGGAGAAAGAACACCATACCTACTGTGAAGCATGGGGGGTGGAAACATCGTCCTTTGGGGCTGTTTTCTGCAAAGGGACCAGGACGACTGATCCGTGTAAAGGAAAGAATGAATGGGGCCATGTATCGTGAGATTTTGAGTGAAAACCTCCTTCCATCAGCAAGGGTATTGAAGATGAAACGTGGCTGGGTCTTTCAGCATGACAATGATCCCCAACACACCGCCCGGGCAATGAAGGAGCGGCTTCGTAAGAAGCATTTCAAGGTCCTGGAGTGGCCTAGTCAGTCTCCAGATCTCAACCCCATGGAAAATCTTTGGAGGGAGTTGAAAGTCTGTGTTGCCCAGCGACAGCCCCAAAACATCACTGCTCTAGAGGAGATCTGCATGGAGGAATGGGCCAAAATACCAGCAACAGTGTGTGAAAACCTTGTGAAGACTTACAGAAAACATTTGACCTCTGTCATTGCCAACAAAGGGTATATAACAAAGTATTGAGATGAACTTTTGTTATTGACCAAATACTTATTTTACCGAGGAATTTACCAATTAATTCATTAAAAATCCTTCAATGTGATTTTCTGGATTTTTTTTTTTTTCTCATTTTGTCTCTCATAGTTGAGGTATACCTATGATGAAAATTGGAGACCTCTCATCTTTTAAGTGGGAGAACTTGCACAATTGGTGGCTGACTAAATACTTTTTTACCCCACTGTACGTATATTATCAGGGCCCTGACTTTTGTTCACTTTTACAGCACAGAACGCCCTTTTAACATCCTGCACCTCAATATTAAAGTGTTGATTGTCTTTGAGTTTCTGTTTCAAATCTTGGGTTTCTAAGGAGGGTGGGGCAAACACTGCTGTGTTATCTGTCCCACCCAGATATAATCACGCCAGTCCAGGGATCAAACCCGCGACCCTCTGCTCACCAGTCCACATCCCTAACCATTAGGCCCCCACTGCCCGCAATGGAGGGCAGTGGTTTAGGGGGCAACCACTTTTTCCACACAGGGCCACGTAGGTTTGGATATTTTTAACCCTTACTAATAAACACCTTCATTAAAAAAATGCATTTTGGTTTACTTGTGTTATCTTTATTTAATGTTTAAATTTTTTTGATGATCTGAAACATTTAAGTGTGACAAACATACAAAAAAATGAGAAATCAGGAAGGGACAAACACTTCTTCACACCACTGTACAGTATATCTCGACACTAGAGCTGCAGCTATTGATGAATCAGATAAATTTTTGCCCGCTGCAATACTTACTGCTAAAATAACTGTCATATCGACTCTTTGTGACAGTTACTGCAAGTAAGTAGTTAACCCCTTGCACTCCGGTCAATTTTCCTAAAAACGCCCCCCAAAAAAATGTGCCCAAAGTAAACCGAAAGCTGTTCTTCAACCCTTTGCAGCATCTTCATGGGGTTGGTCTCATTTAAAAGAAAACACTTTGAATTTTTTGGCAAAAAAAAAAAACATGATCTCTCCAAGTGCTCCTGTCACTGAGTTACAGTCATCTAAACATAGTGAACTTGAAGAAAACAAATTTGGCCTGGGTGTTTTTTTGGATACAAATGCTTGCAAATAACACACAGCTTCAGATCTGGGCTGGAAAATGCAACAGAAATGTAGAACCAAGTGTTATCCAGCTGAGGTCCAAATTTTGTAACAATACCACAAAAAATGAATATATTACACAGCTTTATGTTCAGGTTGTTCCCAGGCGTTTTGGAACTGTGCCAAATTGTGTCAAATGGCACAGTTTGGAAAAACGTTTGTAACTTTTGAATGATTCAATGTAGAATCTTCATTTAGGGCTCTAATGAAAGGTCACATTCAGGGCTGTGTGTGTGTGTGTGGGGGGGGGTTGTCCACCTCCCCCCCCCCGCTACAGAGGACGGCGATCCGCCCTCGCTACATGACGGATTACACTCAGATAAGGCACGTTTCCACAGCACCGCTGTCACTGCAGCTCCCCCCAACCCCCCGCTACAGAATCGTAGCGGCGGCGGCGGGGGGGGGGGGGGGGGGGGGGCGTTCACGGTCCGGAGGCAGCGAACGAACCATGTAATGCGGCGCACGCACTTCGGACATCGTGTGCCGCACAGTTGTAATTTACCGATCGGTCAAAAGTCATTTTTGATTACAATTTTCAGGGATAAAAAATAATTTGGCTTATAACACCTTACCTCTTCACAGCCACATTGTCCTGGCCAACTTCTCTTCCTCATTGTCAGACGAACCGACGCTGGTCCGCTCTGGTTCTGGTCTCGCGACCCGGTGAAAACATAATTCCATGATTGCGGTTTTGGCGAATGATTTACGACCTTCGTCGTCGGCCTCCGTCGGTCTATGATGACCATATAAGAGAATCCTAAACACTCTGCTGGAATTAAAAAAATAAATAAATAAACCACTGCCTGTGGCTGCTGAAGCAGTCTCTCTTCACCCAGCTTTAGACAAAACAGCTCAGCAAACTTCTGTGCTTCAATTGGCTCGCAGCCGTTGGGAGGCGGGTCCTTCTGGCTAGGTTTTCATTCATTGGTTCTTCAAGGTTTCAGAAACCCAATTCAAGGCTCTTATTAGTCGAATGAGAGGTCAATCAGATGAACTAATCTGTTCGCGGCTGTGTCTGCAGCTTTTATTTTCAGTGCGCGCTTGGACGCCATACACCACCTACATCACAATCTCCGTGATGCGTCCTAGAGTGCACAAGAGCGCCCTTGTGCGCTCTCGTGCGCTCTAGGACGCAGAGACTTGCCCACCCGTGGGACAACGGAGCGCAAGAGGTTAATGTAAAGTTTTGTTACCACACAAACAGCAAAACTTGGGTAACAAGGTCTTCAAGCACAAGAAAAATCAACACAAAACTAATCAGATCAATCAATTAATTGATAGCTACTGCAAGACAGTGTTTAGCTTGCTCACATGTGTGTGGGGTAACAATGGGCCTATTCTTTATTATATTATGGTCACTTCCAGCAGAATCACTACTGTGATATGTTCACTGATGCTGCACTCTCATGGCTTAATTATGAGTCTCGTCAGTGAATTATAAGGGAGAAGACAGTAGCAAGAAGAAAAAAAAAACGTTTTGAAAGCTTCAATTAACCATGATGCTGATGTAAGGAAAAACTGCCCCCCCACACACACACACGTACGTGTGTTTCCTGTCATAACGATGCTGCAGCTGCTGTGAGCCATTATAATTACTTAGATAATCTGTAGCCTGCATTTGTCATGGAACAGTCAGCCATGACCTACCTACTGTTTCAGATGTAAATATTATGATCACTTAGGACCAAAAAAGAGAACATCAAAACTGTGGAGGAACAAAATAAGTTCAGGCAAGACACGGCGAGCTGAAGGTTTAAGAGTTTTATTCCTCCATCATCATGAGACACACTGCAGCGCTCCCCCCAGAATGGTCAGAAGGGGTTGTGACACCCCCCCCCCTTCGTTTGGGCTCCAGCTACGGTAGAACTGTTGGAGGGCATGTCAGTCCGTGAGGGGGACGGGGGAGGGGTGGAAAGGGCAGTGTGCTCCACTCCGAGTTCCAGCACGTTGAACGGCCGTGGATCGTGGGCGCACGGGCCGGTGTGTTTCGTGCATAAGATAAGATAAGATAAGATAAGCCTTTATTAGTCCCACAACGGGGAAATTCCAGGATTGCAACAGCACAGGGATAGCAACACTCAGAGCAACAATCAGAAGGCAAGAAAAAAAACAAGCAAGCAAGAGCAGCTAATATACATATGTACATATTACTATAAAATATATATATACACACACACACACACAGACACACAGTGCAGAGCATTGTAGCTGGATGGAATAAATATATGAATATATGAACACACAGTGCAGAGCACTGTAGCTAGATGGAATAAATATGTAAATATATAAACACCCACAGTACGGAGCATTGCAGCTAGGTGGAATAAATATGCAAGTATATAAACACACACAGTGCGGAGCAATGTAGCTAGATGGAATAATATGTAGATATATAAAAACACAGTGCGGAGCATTGTAGCATAATGGAACAAGACGGCGATCGGTCGGCTTAGGGAGTGAGGTGCGGGAAAAGCTCTGTGCAGGAAGAGGGGGAGGGGGTGGGAGTAAGCGAGTGCCGGCCCGGGACGTCAAAGGTGTCTGGGCCGCGCAAAAATTGTGTGTGGATCCGCGATGGTGAGGGACTCTCCCGTTAAGCTTGGCGGAGGTCCACAGCGGCTGTGAAATTTTTTTTTTTTTTTTATCTGACTCCTCCCACGGCTCAACCCAACAAGGATGTGGGGAAAGCGAGCGGCCAAATTCCCCGAGGATGCGTAGTGGCTATGATAAACTGAAGCTGTGTCAGGGACTCGGCAGTTTGGCTTTAGGAGTGGGAAGCAGACCTAAAATCATCGGGGAAAGCAATCAGCTAAATTCCCGTTGTGCGCCGCGGCTGAGAAACCCATACAAAGTCCTGTGTGCAGGCTGCACGTCCGCTCCAGGTGCGCGAGCAGCCCTGAAGGTTCCGAGGGTGGCGATCGGCCATTTTTCTCGGGCATGTGCAGCGGTGGAGGAAGCTGTATCAGTCTGTGAAGCCGGTTTGTCACTGGTGCAGTGACCACATAGCTGGCAGTTGTGCTGTCCTCGTAATCCTGCAGAGTGCGTGCAGAGCTTCTGTGCGCGGGAGGTCCGCTGTCCGGAGTTTAGTCAGAGTCGGGGAGCTCAGTGGAAATCAGCGCAGTCGGCGTCAATGATTGTCCCCGTTCAGACTGCTTCTTTCGTTCGCTCGTGTCGATCATGGTGCGTTTTGGTGTCAGCGCTGCGCTCCAGAGCGCGCTCCGGTGAGGATTAAGAGGTTGCAGGCGTTCTCTGGTCCTCTGGGATCCACAATGCGGTGAGAGGGAGCAGATGGTCATTCTCCCTCGTCAGGTCACCAGTGTGGAGGTAAAGATCAGGCGAGGAGTGCACCATGACGAGTGCTGAGGCTTTTCCGGTTGGGATAATCTCCGGGGTGATCGCCTAGTGTTCCATTCTTCGTCAAGGGTCACCAGTGTGGAGGAACAAAATAAGTTCAGGCGAGACACGGCGAGCTGAAGGTTTAAGAGTTTTATTCCGCCATCATCATGAGACACACTATAGCGCTGTGCGCTGTGCTGTCTGTGTATGTGTGTGTGTGAGTGAGCTCGTGAGGCATGTAAAGTCAGCTCTTTTATACAGACAAGAGAGAATGCATGGCACATTTACATATTGATATACATATCAGTCAATACATATCAATCGCATGATTAACTGGCGCCAGACTTCCTCTCCTTACTCCGGGGATGTATAACAATAGTCATTGTTCTGGTTATCCCCCTAGGGCTCTCTGTTCGTATGCAATCCCTGCTGAGCATGAATATTATCAGTCTGCATTGTGCTGGGTGCCCACAAAACTTTATTTACACACCTTTCTAAACATTTTGTAGCGTTAACCCTTTTCTTGGTTCCAATCTATAAAATTATTCTTTGCTGAAAAAAAATTGTTTCAACTCAAAAGTCTGGTCATGAACTGCTTCTTTCACCCAAGACCCAGAGCTGTAACACTATCCATCAGCCATAAAGTGGAAATTAATCCCTTCTCCAGGACTTAGTCATTCTCCCCTCTCTGCTCTTTGGCAAATGAATGTTTCAAATTGACAGATTTATGGTTGATATAATCCAGACTTGGGGAGTCAAGATTCTCCAGTAAACAACCAGACAGTTTCACAGTGCCGTCTGGTGGATGAATCAGGAATATTTATTTTTTTTTCTCTTTGCAGTGGAATTTATGCACTATGGACAAATAAATTAATTCATATTCTTTCTCTCAAGACAGTATCTGCTACTGAAGACATGGTTGAACTCTTAGGATGGACAATGTGGTTTCAAATGCTTTTATTGATATGATTTAATATGTGTTGCTTCATTTTCAGGAAGAAATTAATTTTTGCATGCATACTATCACAAATTAATTACAGTTACAATATAGAGACATTGTATGTTCCCTTAGTATTGAGTAGAATATCTTAGTCACTAAAGTTTAAGGAATTTATGCTTTATTCAGCAACATGTGTCTTTTTTTTGGGGGGGGGGGGGAGTCTCACTTCTCATATCCAATGTCTCTCCCCCCTCCTCTCTCTGCTCTTTAGGAGACCATAGCTGGACTTTAACTGACCAATAGAGCTCGAGGCTTCACTGCATTTCCTTTTTAGATCGAATTTATGACTTCTGTTGAACAAAACGCCATGTAATTGGTTCAGCTCAAGTTCCATGAAATTCAGTGAGATTCTGCCACACCTAAAAAAAAAAAAAAAAAAACAACTTTCCTTTGTTTCGGTTTTGGGGTGGTGGTCAAGCTGTAAGGAACCTCTTATGCTGTTCCATTTTTTTTTATCTTCCAAGTAAGGCCTAGAGCCTGTCATGCTCTGTGAAAATCCTGTTTCTTTTCTTTAAAATTCACTTTCCCTTATTTTAATCTTTTTCTTTAAATTACCGTGCAAGAAGATTTTGTTTGATTTTTTCTAAACTTACACAAACTCATTTAAACCACCAACATCGGAAGAAACTGATTTGTGATGTGTTTTTGCTTCAGACTGAATTTCTGATGGCACTTTGCACAATAAACCAATTCCTTCTTCAGTGCATAAGAGAAGACCTTGCCCAGCTTGCTGAAGAACAGCCCGATTGCGATCTCAGGAGCACGGCCTTGTGGGAGAATCTGTCTATCAGCCTCTCCATCAACAGAATCCACGGACATCCAGCTGAATCAAGGTTGGCATGTGGGGGCCCTGCTGCCACCAGGGACACAATGATTCTGCTTGGCTAATGGTCTGGTGTTTAATTTAAACTTAATTCTTCAGAATATTCCTGGAATAAGTTCTTTAAACTTAATTTCATGCAAACCCCCATCAGAATTTCAAAATGCATTTTGTCCTTTCATTAATTTATGTTCTTTTTCAGAGTAACACCAATTTTTTATTTTTATAAATAGTTTAATTATAATAATAATAATACATTTTATTTAAAAGCGCCTTTCAAGACACTCAAGGACACTTTACAGAAATAGATAAAAACAAAGTATCAATAAACAACAAAAACACAAAACGACAATCATAAAAAACCATGGCAGTTACAATGAAAATGCTAATCTGAACAGGTGAGTTTTGAGAGTGGATTTAAACTGAGGGAGGGAGTCAGTGTTTCTGATGGCAGGTGGGAGTGAGTTCCAGAGTTTGGGAGCAGAGCGACTGAAGGCTCTACTCCCCATGGAGCTGAGTCGAGCAGGAGGGACAGCGAGGTGGACAGAGGAAGAGGATCTGAGGGAGCGGGTAGAGGTGACAATGTAAAGGAGGTCAGCCAGATAAGTAGGGGCGAGGTTATGGATAGCTTTGAAAATATGAAGGAGGATTTTGAAGTCAATGCAAAATTTGACCAGGAGCCAGTGAAGTTGCAGAAGAACAGGGGAGATGTGAAGGAAGGAAGGGGTTTTGGAGATAATGTGGGCAGCTGAATTCTGGACCAACTGGAGCTTGTGAAGGGATTTCTGAGGGAGACCAACGAGTAGGGAGTTACAGTAATCTAAACGGGAAGTGACAAGGCTGTGTACAAGAATAGAGGTAGTGTGGGGGGTGCGCGAAGGACGGAGACGATTAATATTGCGAAGATGAAAATAAGCAGACCGGGAGATGTTATTGATGTGGGAGTGAAAGGAAAGAGAACCATCGAGGATGACACGCAGAGTCTTGACCTGAGGGGAGGGGCAAACTGAGGAGCCGTCGATGGTGAGGGGAAAAACTATCAACTTTTGATAATGTGGATTTGGTGCCAACTAAAAGAATTTCAGTTTTATCAGTTTGCGGTGAACCAGGTCTTTATTTCAGAAAGACAATTAGTCAGGGAGGAAGGCGGGAGAGTGGAATTTGGCTTGGTGGAAAGGTAGAGCTGAGTGTCATCTGCGAAGCAGTGAAGGAGAATATTGTACTTACGGAAAATAAAACCGAGGGGGAGGAGGTAAATGATGAAGAGGGAAGGCCCCAGGACTGAGCCCTGGGGCACACCAGAGGAGACGGGGGAGGGTTGAGAACAGAAGGATTTAAGTTGGATGAACTGAGTGCGGCCATAGAGGTAAGAATGAAACCAGTCAAGAGGAGTGCCAGTGATACCGATGGAAGACAATCTGTTGAGGAGAATGGAGTGGGAGATTGTGTCAAAGGCCGCACTCAGGTCAAGGAGAATGAGAATAGAAAGCAACCCAGAATCAGCTGCAATGAGGAGGTCGTTAGTGATTTTCAAAAGGGCAGTTTCAGTGCTATGGTGGGGGCGAAAACCCGATTGAAAATCTTCATACAGACTATTGTGGGATAAGTGGGAGTGGAGTTGAGAAGCAACAACCTTTTCGAGAATTTTGGAAATGAATGGAAGGTTAGAGATGGGACGGAGGTTATTGAAATTATTGGGATTTGAACCAGGTTTTTTGAGGATTGGGGAGACAGCAGCAGTTTTAAAGGATAAGGGAAATGATCCAGTGGTGAGTGAGGAGTGGATGATAGCAGTGATAAGAGGGAGCAGTGAGGGGAGGCAGGATATGACCAAGGCTGTAAGAAGGGAATCTAGAAAACAAGTGGATGGCTTGGATTTATAAAAGAGGTCAGAGATGGCAAAGTGGTCAGGAAGTTGAAAAGAGGAAAGTGAAGAACTATAGGAGGGAGGTGCCGAGGGGGAGGGAGAAGAGGGAATGGGACACAGGTGGTGGTGGATCTTTTCAATTTTCGCATTAAAAAACAAAAGGAGGGAATTGCAGGTGTCCACTGAGCACAGATGGGGGGGGGGGGGGTCCAGGGGTTGAAGAATTCTGTTGAGGAGCAAAAGAATTGCCATGGTTGGAACAGATGAGACCAGAGTAATAAGCAGATTTGGACTGTGCAATGGAGTCCTTGTACTGTGAAATATGAGTTTTGTACATGTTAAAATGAATAGTGAGACCAGTCTTTTTATAAAGACGCTCAAGTTGGCAGCCTTTAGCTTTCATGGAGCGAAGTTGAGGGGTAAACCAGGGGGCAGAGAGGGAGAATGAAACAGACCGGGTTTTAACAGAAGCGAGGGAGTTGAGAATGGAAGTTAGGGAATTGTTGTAGTGGTCAACCAGTTCATCAGGGGAGGAAGAATACTCAGGGTCTGGTAAAGTGGCAATAAAGGAGGAAAGGGTGTCTGGATTAATGTCCTTAATAGTCCGATATGAAATAAGACGTGAAGGCTTGGTTGTGGAGAGGCGGAGTGTGACATTGAAGGAGATGAGGAAATGGTCAGTTATGGGGAGTTGATCAGCTGTACAGCCGGAGGGTGAAAGGCCAGAACAGCAGACAAGGTCCAGAGTATGTCCTTTAATATGAGTAGGAAAATCGGTGAAGGAGTGAAAATCAAAACTCTCAAGGCAAGAGGAAAAGTTGCGGGTGAGGGGGAGGTTGGTATTGTCCATATGAATGTTGAAGTCACCTAACAGTATTACATTAGGTGAAAGAGTGGAGAGATGAGTGAGGAGAGCAGCAAAATCATTAAAAAACTCAGTGTGGGGCTTAGGTGGGCGATAGATAATAGCCAGGATGATGAGAGTGGGACCAGGCAGTTTACAAGCAAGACATTCAAATGCCTTGGATGCTGGAAAGGAGACAGGCAGGACTTTCCACTTCTCGCGGTAAATTATCGCGAGACCTCCACCGTGACCGGAGCCACGGGGTTCGGAAAGGTAAACAAACCCAGGAAGAGTAGCATCGTTTAATTGGGAAAAGTCATTCGGATGCTGCCATGTCTCTGTCAGGCAGAGAAAGTCAAACTTACGGTCGACGAGGTAGTCCTGGACAAGGTGGCCCTTGCTCGTAAGAGAGCGGATGTTGAGTAGCCCAAAGCTAACGGTGGTGTTGTCAGTCTTGACAGTAGCGTTAGCCGAGCTAGCTAGGGTGGCTAGCGAGCTGTGGTCAACCCGGCGGGACGCAATAGTTCTCCGGGGACGACGTGAGGAGGACCAAATGGACTGTATTACTTTAGAGTTGTCAATGTGGAAGTTCCGGCAAGAGCCACGATGGATGTAATTTCGGCGAGGCAGGCGAGTAATGTCCAAGTGCTGGCGCAGCACGGGCGGAGGCTCTGACAGGTGACAGTGGAGCCGGAGGAGCTCGACAGCCGAATACATGAGCAGGCCAGGCACGGAACGGTGAAACAATGATAGCGTAATCCAAACAAGTGCAGACCAAGTAAGTAGCTTGGAGGTCAACATTGTAGGTTTGTAAAGCCAGGTGAGCTACTAAAACACATTAAAAGCATTAAAATTGACCGGTGAGTAGCGGCAGCCAAGCACGCCAGCGTACACTCAGTTTACTCATCATTTTCTTCATAAAACTGCATCCACTTTTCTTAACCAATGCTATTTTATGGTTTTCCAATTTCCAGTATATCGCCAAGTTAAACTAGGGTTCTTTGGTTCCAAAAATGTTTGATTCACAGGTTACACTCATAACTAAATAACAGTCTATGATGCTCATAACACATGTTGAATTCTCTGTTTTAAACTTATCCATTTACGTTAACCTATTCTGACATTTCTTACTAAACCACTGAAAGACATATGTGAGTTATTGTATGATTTCATGTCCATCTTCTTGATTATTAGCAGACAAGAACTCACAAGGGTTTTTTTTTTTCTTTTTTTTTTTTTTTGAGACTGATTCATAATTGGTACAAATAAAGAATTGTTAATAAAATTGTCCATTATCTGGACTGGTGCCCTATGAGGATATGTTTGCGTAAGGAAAGGAAATCTTCATTCCTTCTCACATCCATATTTACATTAATACTTGTACCAACAATAAAATACCTATAAAACTCGTAAACTCGCTACAATGTTGTTGATGTTGTGGGGGACCTAGATGTCACATTCTCCACTCACACTGAAGGGCACAGGAGGAGAGAAGCTGACGGAGGGTCGAGACGGGACAGTGGAGGTGAAGGCGCTAATGGACTATATGTTAATGGTGCTGAAGGACTGTATGGTAATGCGCCGACAGGCATTGTGATAATGTGTATTGTGGTGTGAGCCCCCAGGTTGCTAGGAAAGGCATGTAACATATAAAAGAGAGATGCCCCGCGACCTGGCTTTATTCTTGCTGACTTGAGGATAGAGACAAATAAAGTCCACACTGATCCCGCTCACTGCCTCACCTGCTCATTTCTCTCTACACTGGTGACCTTTAACGTAAAATGGAATTCGAGGCAAACACCCTGGAGATGGCCCGGACTGGAAGTGCCAGCACTGCGTGCGCTGTTTCAGTCAAGCTCCCAGACTTTTGGCTGCACGACCCGACAGCTTGGTTCCTCCACACCGAGGCCCAGTTCGCACTCCGTGGAGTGACAGTAGATGACACCAAGTACTACTATGTGGTTGCAGTGCTGGACGCAGGCACAACACAGCAGGTGGCAAGCCTGCTCCAATGGCCCCCAGCCCACGGCAAATATGACGCTCTCAAGACAGCGCTGACCCAACGCTACACACTCTCGGACTGCAAGAGAGCGGAAAGGCTCCTGACGCACTCCGAGTTGGGAGATGGGTCGGCAATCGAATTAATGGAGAAAATGTTGGCATTGATGGGCACAGATGGCGAGCCGTTCCTGTTTGCCCACCTTTTCCTCCGGAAATAGCGTCCAGAGCGGTCCTCGCCAGTTCACCGCTGCTGGCCACGCAGAATTAACGGACGCTGGCACAAGAGGTGGACCGGATTATCCTGGCGACCAGAACCTTTGCGGTGAACGCAGTGGCGCCAGAACCCAATGAGACAGCTAACGAGGGTGAGGAGCCATCAATGGTGGCCGCTGCGGAGGCCAAGAAGCACCGGAGGGGCGTGATCTGCTTCTACCACCGCCACTTCGGAGAAGACGCACGGCGATGCGTGCCACTGTGCCAGTTCAAGTGCTTGGGAAACGCCAGGACCGGCAGTCGGTGGCAGCTGCGACCGCCGGTGACACAACCAAGCTGCTCTATGTGAACGGGTTATGCGAGCGTTTCCATAGGTCGCTTAAAGCAGCGCTCAGGGCTTTGCATACGGACGCAAATTGGGTGGACCAGTTGCCGTGGGTTCTGTTAGGGTTGCGTTCAGCACCGAAGGAGGATTTGGCTGCCTCCCCAGCAGAACTTGTTTTTTCCCAGCCGCTGTGGCTCCCTGGTGAATTTTTGACTGACAACCCCGCGCCGAACACTGTTCCATCCCCGCCTTCACTACATAGAGCAGAGGCAGGGACGGTACCGGGCCCGGCACACCACTGTTTTCCCCGCATTTTCGTCCCAAGGACTTTGAAGGATGTGCTGTTTGTGTTTGTCAGGCACGATGCCCACCGGACCCCGTTGCGCCCGCCCTACGATGGCCCGTTCAGAGTGTTGCAACCTGGGGCTAAACATTTCGAGTTAGACTTGGGGGGACGCAGAGAATCAGTCTGCATAGACAGCGTTGGTATTAGCAGACGAGCAGGTGGTGTTGGCCCGGGCTCCTCGGCACGGACAACCCCCACTGAGAGCTCCCCAGGTAAATGACTGGTCAGCTCAGGGACAACGGCATGATGTAGATGTGTTTTCCTCCCCTCCCCAATGTTTCCCCACAGACGGACGGGCCTCTGGGAGTGCCCCGCTGGCAGAGCAGTGCCTCGGAGCCGGCGACCCCCGTTACAGCCGCTACGGACGTTGGCTGAAGCCCACAGGACATGAGGGTTAAGGACCATTCTGAATGTTCGGGGGGGGGGGGGGGGACCTAGATGTCACATTCTCCACTCACACTGAAGGGCACAGGAGGACAGAAGCCGACAGGGGGGTCGAGACGGGACAGTGGAGATGAAGGCGCTAATGGACTGTAAGTTAATGGCACTGAAGGACTGTATGTTAATGGTGCTGAAGGACTGTATGTTAATGGTGCTGAAGGACTGTAAGGTAATGCACTGACAGACATTGTGATAATGTGTATTGTGGTGTGAGCCCCCAGATCGCTAGGCAAGGCATGTAACATATAAAAGAGAGATGCCCCGCGACCTGGCTTTATTCTCGTTGACTTGAGGATAGAGAGAAATAAAGTCCACGCTGATCCAGCTCACTGCCTCGCCTGCTCATTTCTCTCTACAATGTATTATTTGTTTTTTGTTTTTTTGGCAGTGGCCATGGTTACAGAGCTGTACCCAAAGAATTCCTGTTACAGATACAGCTCCAATCTGATTGGTCAGTACGTTCTATGAATGCGTATCTTAAAAGCAGCAGCCTACAGGTACGGAAATCTGAGGCATTTATTTGTTTAAAATTGTAACTAATATCTGTTTAGAACCTTTTTAACATTGCCTACTCCCACATAAGGCTCTTCATTTTAATTTTAAATTTAAATTCATCTCGCAGTAAATGTATTGGACAAGGTGCTGATAGCAGGACACGAACCAGCAACCTTCTGGTCACAGCTCCACCGTACTGTCTACCTCAGCAGGACCTGAACCAGAGTGGTGGCTGAGTTGGTAGAGCATCCATCCCACACCCAGGAGGCGGGGGTTAAAATCCCGAACGGGTCATGCCGAAGACCATATAAAAGTGGAACTTCCTGCAGTCCAGCTTGGTGCTCCGCAATAAAGGAATGGAGGAGGGAAATTTGTGGTGGTGCCTTGCATGGAAGCGACCCTCTGATTCTAGATGTGATTAAAATTGTAGATAGGAGAATCGCAATTTCATTCTACTGTACATGATTGGCTGTATGGATTGAATGACAAAGTTGGCTTTATGAACCAGCAACCTTCTGATCACAGCTCCACTGTACTGTCTGCTTTATTGCAGAGAGAGGAATGATCAGGCGAGGCGGTATGGGGCAGAGCAGACTTTATTCATCTCTCTCTAACATCAACAAGAACAAAAAGCTTAACCCAGGTCGTGGGCACCTCTCTTTTTATACCATACAACCTGCCTGGCCACCTGGGGTGTTTGCATTAAAATGCATACATTTACCATGACAATTCCCTTTGTCAAGGTTTGCATTAACACACAGATATCTACAATGACAATTCCCTTTGTCACCCAGCCTGTCGGCGCATTACTATGCATACCCGAGGAGAATGCATATTCTCATGTGAAAACCATAGACTGCCTTGCATATGGGTGTGTTTTTTGGGGGAGGGTCCAGTGCACTATATCAGGGGTATCCGACTTTCAAGCGCGCTCTCTTTTTCTGTAATTTGCAGATGTCGGTTTCGTTTTTATAATATGCAAGGGAACATAAAAGAGTTTCAGACTTGCATTGCAATTTAAAAAAAAAAAATCATTGATTTTGCCGTTAGAATTGAAACTATTGGTCGTGTCCCCTCATTTTTCCCAGTTTTTGTGTGACATGAAAATCGCATCAATTTCAAAGTACTGTAACGTGATCTCTGAGTAACTCTTTCTACTCAAAATGCAAGAGATAACAGAGTTGTAATGCAAATTCAAAATAAAACATTCCCCAATGTAATCGGATCTATGGTTTTTGTACGGCGACCCCTGCAAATTTACTCGTACGACGTAAATTTCCGTGCCCCCGAATTTACGCAGCAACATGCAAGTTATTTGGTAAAGTAACCAGAAAACAGGAAGTGCTGATGCTTTTCACTTTGCACCTTTCAAATCCCAAACCATACACATAAAAAGGAGATCAGTCTTTGTGAAGCTCAGATGTAGAATATTTCAATAAAATCTCAAACATTTATGACACATCGAATATGGTGTCCTTTAAAAAATTTACGTCTTCGGTCTTGGTCGGCCGCGCGCAGCCCCGTCTGGCGAGGTGAGCGCCCTGGGAAAGCACTTTTATTTTCTCTACCCCGGATGTGCTCAACCCATGTGGAGAGGATTAACCGTGGCCACTTTATATTGAAGTTATCGAAGGTCCAAACTTCCGTGTCCCGCATTTACGCCTTTTGTGATTTTACGTCTTATCCAACAAACAGGGAGAATTTGAAGGTATGTATACACGTTATCACATCTTAATATGTCATGAAAATGTAGCTGTTGATGAGTTTTGATGCGTGAAAAATACTGGAAGTGTTGAAGTTGTTTGGTGTAAAACGTGTGCCATTGCAAAGTGCATTGGCACACGGGGAAACAAAAGCCCGAGTGTCCCGTTTACGTCCCCATTTACAAGTAGTTGAAGTGAGCGCTCATCCTCAAGAGTTCCTGAACGCCAATGCCGTTACGAAAACAGTTAATAGTTTCATAAACCTGACACAATTGGATAGTGATTAGTCAATTTCATGTGCAGATTTGATCAATTTTAAATTTTGCCACCAATGTCACACATTGGACCCCTAATAAATAAAAACACCCATATCCCTTCCTCAGCTCTTATGCATCTCCTCCTGCTGTGCCATTCAGTCTGAGCAGAGAAGGTACTGACTGGGTCCCCCCACAGTACCAAGATTTACCCACTCTATTGAACACTGCACATTTTTTCCAACTCCAGTCTGAAAACTTAATTATATTTTCTGAAGAGCTTGGAACATGCACACAGCACTCCACACCCGTCCCTGGTATTCATGCTAGCTGATGAACGCACGTGTCTGACTTGACATAACTGACATGTTATAAATAAAGAGAGGCCCATACCAAAGCAAGAAACTGAGAAGCAGACATAAAGGTGGGACAAACTGGTTTATTTTAACATTCTGATCTGATCCAAGTATAAGAAGTGATGCTGGTGTAATAGTACATTATGAATAAATATCACATTTCCTAAGGATGTCATACATTGTTCTTAATGGTATTATATGCTCACAGAATAAACCTGAAAATGTGATCATCTGTGAGGTAATGAATCAAGGCTTATAAATTTTTCAAAAAATAATAAAACGACTCAGAGTGTGAATGCAGCTTCACCTGCAGATGAATGTAATAACTTTTTTGTTAACATTGGTCCTAATTTGGTTCTAGAAATACCCATTACGACATCTACAGATGATACAATAAGCAAAAACACTGCTATAAAAGACTCCATCTTCATAAAGAACACAGACGAGAGAGAGGTCATTGAAATTGTTAAATCGTTTAAAACTGAAACATCTAGGGACTGTGATGGTATTGACATGCTCTTAGTCAAAACTATTATTGAATGCTTAGTGAAACCACTGACGTATATCTGTAACCTGTCTCTCCAAACAGGTATATTTCCCAATGCAATGAAAATAGCTAAAGTAATTCCGATACACAAGACGGGTGACAGAGGGGAATTTTCAAACTATAGACCAATTTCACTATTGCCGCAATTTTCCAAGATACTTGAAAAAATATTCTATGAGAGAATTGACAACTTCATACTGAAGAATAATTTATTGTGTGAGCAGCAATATGGGTTCAGACACAAGAGGACAACTGCATCTGCTGTAATGGAATTTATAGAAAAAATATCAACAGCCATTGAAAATAAAGAGTATTCAGATGGGGTATTCCTGGATCTTAAAAAAGCATTTGATACAGTGGATCATAATTTATTATTAAAGAAACTACAAAATTGTGGTATTAGGGGGGTAGCACTGTCCTGGTTATGTAGTTACTTAAAGGATAGATATCAGTATGTATGTGTTGGTAACAAAAACTCACAGTTACTCAAGGTTAGTTGTGGAGTCCCACAGGGTTCAGTTTTGGGGCCATTGTTATTCAATGTGTATATAAATGATATATGTAAAGTTTCAGAAAAAATGGATGCCGATGACACTAATTTATTATACAGTGGAAGCAATTTGGAACAACTTCTGGATTCACTCGGAAAGGAATTAGGAAAGCTTAAACTGTGGTTTGATTCAAACAAATTAACGCTCAATTTAAGTAAGACAAAATTTATAGATTTTAACAACCATCACAACAACTCAGTATCTAAACTCAGTGTAAATGGTGTAGAGATTGAAAGGGTATCCGAAACTAAATTTCTTGGAGTAATAATTGATAATGTTCAAGCATAAGGGTGTCCATATGTGCACCTGGCACCAGGACACCCTAGGCCGCAGGTCGATGATCGATTTTGTTATCGTATCATCAGACCTGCGACCGTATGTCTTGGACACCCGAGTAAAGAGAGGTGCAGAGCTGTCAACTGATCACCACCTGGTGGTGAGTTGGATCCGATGGCAGGGGAGGAAGCCATTCAGACCTGGTAGACCCAAACGTATAGTGAGGGTGTGCTGGGAGCGTCTGGCTGAGGCCCCTGTCCGGGAGGTCTTCAACTCCCACCTCCGGAAGAACTTCAACCACATTCCGAGGGAGTCTGGAGACATGGAGTCTGAATGGGCCATGTTCTCCACCTCTGTTGTTGAAGCGGCAGCCCAGAGCTGCGGCCGCAAGGTGGTCGGTGCATCTCGTGGTGGCAACCCCCGAACCAAGTGGTGGACACCAGTGGTGAGGGGGGCCATTAAGCTGGAGAAGGAGTCCTATCAAGCTTGGTTGGCTTGTGGGACTCCCGAAGCAGCTGAGGTGTACCGGCAGGCCAAGCGGAGTGCAGCTCGGGTGGTTGCTGAAGCAAAAACCCGGGTATGGGAGGAGTTCGGTGAGGCCATGGAACAAGACTTTCGGTCGGCTTCAAAGAGATTCTGGCAAACTGTTCGGCGGCTCAGGAGGGGAAAGCAGCTCCCCGTCCACACTGTGTATGGTGCGGATGGGACACTGTTGACTTCAACTGGGGATATCGTCGGGCGGTGGAAGGAATACTTCGAGGATCTCCTCAATCCCACTGATACGCCTTCCACAGAGGAAGCAGGGTTTGGGGACGAGGGGGGTGACTCGCCTATCACAGGGGCTGAGGTCGCCAAGGTGGTTAAAAATCTCCTTGGTGGCCGGGCCCCGGGGGTGGACGAGATTCGCCCCGAGTACCTCAAGGCCCTGGATGTTGTTGGGTTGTCATGGTTGACACGCCTCTGCAACATTGCGTGGAGGTCGGGGGCAGTGCCTTTGGCATGGCAAACCGGGGGTGGTGGTTCCTCTCTTCAAAAAAGGGGACCGGAGGGTGTGCTCCAACTTTAGAGGGATCACACTCCTCAGCCTCCCTGGGAAGGTCTATGCCAAGGTACTGGAGAGGAGAGTCCGGCCGTTGGTCGAACCTCGGATTCAGGAGGAGCAATGTGGTTTTCGTCCTGGCCGTGGCACATCGGACCAGCTCTTTACCCTCTCGAGAATTCTTGAGGGTTCGTGGGAGTTTGCCCAACCAGTTTACATGTGTTTTGTGGACTTGGAGAAGGCATTTGACCGCGTCCCTCGTGGATTTTTGTGGGGGGTGCTTCGGGAGTATGGGGTATCGGGCTTGTTGTTACGAGCTATTCGGTCTCTGTACGACCGTTGTGAGAGTTTAGTTCGCATTGCCAACACTCGGTCGGAGTCATTCCCAGTGAGAGTTGGACTCCGCCAGGGCTGCCCTTTGTCACCGGTCCTGTTCATAATTTTTATGGACAGGATTTCTAGGCGCAGCCAGGGAATGGAGGGTGTCATGCTTGGTGACCACAGGATCTCATCTCTGTTGTTTGCAGATGATGTTGTCCTGTTGGCTTCATCCAGCAATGACCTACAGCTCTTGCTGGGACGGTTTGCCGCTGAGTGTGAAGCGGCTGGGATGAGAATCAGCACCTCCAAGTCCGAGTCCATGGTCCTCAGCCGGAAAAAGGTGGATTGTCCTCTCCGGGTTGGGGACAGGCTCCTGCCCCAAGTGGAGGAGTTTAAGTATCTTGGGGTCTTGTTCACGAGTGAGGGGAAAATGGAGCGAGAGATCGACAGACGGATTGGAGCAGCATCTGCAGTGATGCGGACGTTGTACCGGTCTGTTGTGGTGAAGAGGGAGCTTAGTTCTAAGGCAAAGCTGTCGATTTACCAGTCAATCTACGTTCCTACTCTCACCTATGGTCACGAGCTTTGGGTAATGACCGAAAGAACGAGATCGCGGATACAAGCGGCTGAAATGAGCTTTCTCCGTAGGATTGCTGGACTCACCCTCAGAGATAGGGTGAGGAGCTCAGTCATCCGGGAGAGGCTCAGAGTAGAACCGCTGCTCCTCCACATTGAAAGGAGTCAGTTGAGGTGGTATGGGCATCTGATTAGGATGCCTCCTGGACGCCTCCCACTTGAGGTGTTTCAGGCACGTCCCACTGGGAGGAGACCCCGGGGCAGACCCAGGACTCGGTGGAGAGACTATGTCTCCCAGCTAGTCTGGGAACGCCTTGGTATCCCCTCTGAAGAGCTGGAGCAGGTGGCTGGGGAGAGGGAAGTCTGGGCTTCTCTGCTTGAACTGCTGCCTCCGCGACCCGGACCTCCGGAAAAGCGGTAGAAGATGGATGGATGGATGGATAATTGATAATAAACTGTGTTGGAAGTCACATATTAATTATATTAAAGGTAAAATATCCAAATCAATTGCAATATTACACAGAGTGAAATATTTGCTGAATCAACCCACACTATATACCTTGTATCATTCATTAATACTCCCATACATGACATATTGTACTGAAGTATGGGGAAATACATATAAAACAAACATATATCCACTCTTTATGCTTCAGAAGAGAGCTATTAGAATAATAAACAAAGCAGCTTACAGGGAACCAACAAACCCACTTTTTCTTAAATTAAAAGCTCTCAAGTTGAAAGATCTGGTTGACTTTAAAACTGCAATAATAATGTTTAAAGTGAAGAATCTATCACTGCCCGCAAATATCCAAAAGCTGTTCCAAATAAGGGAGAAACAACATCATTTCAGAGGAACATGTATATTTCAAAAACCTTCAGTGAGAACTACCACCAAGCAACACTGTGTCTCAGTGCAAGGAGTCAGATTATGGAACGATTTTGGACCTGAATTAAAATCATGTACAACGCTTGGACAATTTAAACAAAAACTAAAGGAAGAAATACTCCAAACATATTTACAAGATGACATGTAAAGTCACATCAGGATTGTCATATCCAGTCTGCGTTGTGTTGTAGCTTAGTTTTTTGTCACATTTTGTCTTAGCTTTGTTCTGAATTGTAATCGTTCTTGTTTTGTTTTTCTTTTGAATTCTTGGATGGAATATGGTGGGCAATAGAAGCTGCGGCTTCAGCCATCACCCATTTCAGATAACTGATGTTGAACTGTATAATCAGAGGAGTTATTGTCTAATTTGACCTTGTTGGATTTTCTTTCCCCTTTTGTTATATTATTCTGTTTCTTTTAACCTGTACTTTTAATCTATCCGAAATAAAGATTGATTAATTGAAGGCTTATAAATGGATTCTGCGCTATAATTCTGCACTAGTCTGGTTGCTTTTCGACAATCAATACATGTTTTTTGTAAGCTAGTTAAATTCTTGAAAATTAATATTCACGTCAGACCCGCTGCATTTTGATTTTATTTTTACCGGGGGGGGGGGGTGATTAAGTGGAACGTCATTGGTGTATGCGGTCACTTACCGCAACCTGATTGGTTCGTCAGCTAAAGCTGTTCTGAGAGATGCCGGACAGGACTGACGATAAAAACGTAACTTTATTAAAATAATGGGGCAGACCGAGGCTCCCAACACATTCTGTCAGATTTACCAAAAATAGAGAAGACTATATTTAAAAAATGGCGCACTCTGCCGATGCGGCTGGCGCACCACTCGATCACGTGTTCTGCACTGTTATGGACACAGCTGCACCCGTGAAGCCACTACGGGACCTGTGCCCACGTCCACAGTCCCGGACCATTTTTATTTCTGTTGTGTGATTAATGTTCTGTAGCTGTTTTATCTTTTCTCTTTATAGCGCAGCAGCCTGGTGGAACACCCACAATCTGTTTCTACTGTACAATGACAAGAAAGCCCAGTATTCTATTTAATGACGCTTATCTCATATTTAGTCACTTTTCTGGGTGTTTTTCCTTATTTTCTGCCTGTCCTGCTCCGGTTTTGACTCTGATTCTGATCGTGTCATAAATCGGTTTAAAATTTATCATATTATTCATTTTTAAAAAGTTGTTAACACGTAAAAAAGCAGCAGAAACACCTACCTGAACTCCAGACGGAGCTCCATGGCCGCCGCCATCTTGTTGACACACACAAGAAGTGACGACAGCAGACGGAAGTGACGCAAAAGCATTTAAAGAATAAAACTAAATAACTCAACAGGACGAAAAACAAGGAATGAAAAACTCTGAAATAATCTTGTACATGAATCTCTTTAAGGTTTAAAAAGGCTCTTTAAGAAAGGTCAGAGTTAATTTAATTTATGTTAGCAGAAATTTAAAAAACTATCAGGGTTTTAAATGTGTTTGTCCACCTTATTCCTCAGCCCCATGATGCCTTGCATGAATTATGGTAGCAACTTCCGGTACTAGTTTAGAACATATGGTTGTCACTGAAATGGGACATTTTCCTTCTTAAAAATAATGACTTTGGCATCAGAAATGCGGGAACACGGCCTTTTGCACCTCAAAACAGTAATATTGTGGTGGCACTGAGTGGGGGGTTCTCCACCCAGAGTCGGAAGTCGGGGGGGGGGGGACTGAAGGAGGAAGTGGCACCAGGGGGGTGTCAGATGTAACTGAAAGGACTAGCGGCACCCCAGGAGTCAGGAGACACCGAAGTTCTCTAGAGTGGGAGGGGAGTGAGAAGCAGGGCTCGTGTTCTGTAATGTTGATGTTCCAGACAGGCTCTGCGTACCGTGTGTACCGTCTTTGGCTCCCTGGGTCTCATGGGGCAGAAATAAAGTGGCATAAAACGAGGCGCCCAGAGACCCCGGGATAAGTTTTTTCTGTTTTTATTGTTGGAAGTTGAATAAAGTTCAAGTGTCGTCTAGCTCGCGGTCTCGTTTGCTTTCATCTTCCACAATATAATCAAACCACTTCCCATGACTATGGAGGCATGAGACGATGACTTAAAAAGTGACCTGGCAGACTGTAGCTCTGTTTGTTAGCGCCACTGTTAAGATGCTAACGCTGTGAACAAGTGACCCGTGCTGGCAAAATGAGTCATTTTGAGAACATTTTCAAAACTGATGTAACGTTATTTCCATATTCTGTATTGAAAGACCTTCAAAATGATATTTAATTTGGAGGAAATTGCTGGATATTGTATAGGGTGTACTAATATGACGGCATCCTGGGTGTAGTAGGAGGTGACGCCTTGCCTTTCCGGTGGTGGCGTCATGGGGAGTATAAAGGGCTACAGCGGAAGAGGCTCTGTCTCTTTTGGCTGTAGACCCATTGACCCATTGCATCTGTACGGAGCGACTCCTGTTGGTCTTGTATATAGATAATAAAGTGAGTTTGACTGTCCCTCGCCTCCTCCTTTGAACACCGGTTTCCAGATGTAACATTTGGTGACGAGGAGAAAAGATATGGAATGAGCTGCCACCGCTTTTCGGCTGTTTTTAGAAGTTCCCGGGGAGCCACCCATGCCGTGGACCAGGTGGTATGTGGCCTTTGAGAACTATCTGGTAGCTCTCAACCTCGGTGAGCTCAAAAAGCTGCATGCGAAGGCAATTCTGGTCCATAATCTTGGAACGGAGGGCCAGAGGATCCTTAGTAAGTTGGGAGGTGGTGATAGTTTTCAAGAAGTGGTGCAGCTAATGGTGCGCTATTTTCGCGCCCCGGAAAACATCATTGTGTGGCGAATTCAGTTTCGGCAGCGCCGCCAGCGGCAGGGAGAGTTGATGCAACATTTTGTGGCTGATCTGCGCCAGCTGGCGGGGGAGTGCCAATTTGGAGCTTGAGAGGAAGAGAAGGTCTGCAACCAACTAGCGGAGCATATCCTTAGTTCCTCCACGAGAGCATGGCTCCTGACATCCACCAGAGAGCTATCGCTGACCACGGCTGTGGAGTTGACACAACAGTACAAGGTAGCAGACAGGATGGCCAAAAATCTTGGTGAAAAGGAAGTGCCACAGAAGAATGAACAATAGTGGAAGGCGCTGGCCATGGACCCGGATGGCAAAGCCGGCACGAGTGACGAAGAGCATGCTGCCACCGTAAAAGTTAGGTCCGTCCCAGGAACACCAAGGTGTTATGGCTGTGGGTCCGCTAGGCACCGTTACAAGGCAAGAGAGTGTCCAGCGAAAGGGAAGCGCTGTGGAAAGTATGGTCTATTTCATCACTTCACCAGGGCCTGCAAGAACTTTGAATGAGGAGACCGGAGGGGGGCTCCTCTTCAAATGAGCCTACAGTGGTTCACACAATCTCGTCGAATATGGATGGATGAATCTACTGTAGTGTTGAATTAGACGGAGTCGAGGTACTGTTACTAGTGGACACGGGATCGGCGATCTCCATACTAAATTGGGCCACGGTGAAGAGTTTGTTTCCACACTACAGAGCGGGCGAGTTAGAGGCGACCTGTTATGGCTACGGTGGTAACCTACTTAACATCGTGGGCTCACTACAGCTGTTGGCGAGATACAGGTTGACAGGAATGTGTGACATCCATTTTGTGGTGTCTGCCGAAGGGTCGAACCTAATGGGATGTGACATGTTCTGTGGGCTTGGTTTCTCAATACCCAGTGGCGTTGGTGAGGAGTGGTCCGGCTGCAGGCTGTGGGGCTGGCCTTTTCCAATCGTGGAGGACAATGAAATGTAGGACAATGATTGGCCCGGGACAAGAGAAGACGGGCCGGACCAGCACTATGGGGCGTCACTGCGGGGTGATCCTGGCGCCAGAGTTCGAGTTGCCCTTGACAAGGGAACCGAACGGTGGGGAGGGACATACACGGTGGCAGATAAAGCCAGCATGGAGGCACCTCCTGGTTCCAGAGTCCAGCCGAGTACTGCCGGAGAATGGGACACTGCCGTGGCTGATTCATCGCACGAAATGAAAGAGAGCACGGCTACTTAGAGCTGTCTGATGGATCCAGGAGGCACCCTAATGAGCTGCGGCGTGTAGGAGAGGACAAATCAAATCAAATCAAATCAAACTTTATTGTCATATTGCTGTACATACAACTGTAGTGCAGGCAAGATGAAATTACGTTTCTCTCGGCATCCATATAAATAGAAGCAGCATGATTTAAGACACACTCACACATAGCTTCACCCCCCCCCACCCCCACCCCCCCATCCATTCACACATCCCTGAGACATACTTGGGGGGAAAAAACAAAACAAAGCAAAACTAACTATAATATACAAATAATATACAAAATGTCTGTAGGTGCAGTAGTGTGTATGAGAGATTCCGGGTCAACTGTTCAGCATCCTGACAGCTTGTGGGAGGAAGCTGTTGATCAGTCTGGTGGTTCTGCCTCTGATGCTCTGGAATCGTTTGCCAGATGGAAGAAGTTCAAAGTGTTTATGCAGAGGGTGAGAACGGTCCTTGACAATGTTCAGTGCCCTGCTCCTACAACGGCTCTGCAAAAGTTCTTGGACAGAGGGGAGGGAGACTCCAATTACCCTCTCAGCCCCCTTGACTATCCTCTGCAGGGCTTTTTTGTCTGACATACTGCAGCTGGAGTACCATGTAGCAATGCAGTACGTCAGAACACTCTCCACCACACCTCTGTAGAAGGTCCTGAGGATGCAGATGGGGAGAGAGGCCTGTCTGAGTTTCCTCAAGAAGTGTAGTCTCTGCTGAGCTCGCTTCCTGATCCCCAAGGAATTCTTGCTCCAGGTCAGGTCCTGTGAGATCTGCACTCCGAGGAACTTGATGTTCTCCACTCTCTCCACTAAATGGCCGCCGATGCTGAGGGGGACGTGCTCAGGCTGAGACCGCCGGAAGTCGATAATCATCTCCTTTGTTTTGTCCACGTTGAGCACCAGATTGTTCTCCCTGCACCAGCCCTCCAGGTCTCTCACTTCTTCCCTGTACACTGATTCCTCATCCCTCTGAATAAGTCCCACCACCGTGGTGTCGTCTGCAAACTTAATAATCTGGTTCCCCTCGTGTCTGGACACACAGTCATGTGTTAGAAGTGTAAACAACAGTGGACTGAGTACACAGCCTTGAGGGGTTCCGGTACTCAGCGTGACAGAGTTGGAGATGTTGTTTCCAACCCGGACAGACTGAGGTCTCTCAGTCAGGAAATCCAGGATCCAAAGACGTGGCGGTGTTCAGACCGAGAAGGAGTAATTTCTCCATCAGTCTCTGGGGAATAATGGTGTTGAATGCTGAACTGAAATCAATGTACAGGAGTCTGGCGTAGGTGTCTTTCTGGTCCAGGTGGGTGATGACAGAGTGCAGGGTGGTGACTATGACACCACCCTACACCCTAGACACCAGCACAGCTTGTCTCCAGCGAAGAAGAGGGAGGGAGCCGCCAGACGGACATCCTTGGATGGGTCTCCATGGGGGTCTATAATGTGACTTTAAAGGGGGGGTTAGCGGCATGTTATGTTGTTCTGAATAGTGAACCATTTTAATTTTCTGAAGCTGCTTAGCCTATGAATAAGGTTGCGTTATTTCTCCTGTGTGTGTGTGTGTGTGTGTGTGTGTGTGTGTGTGTGTGTGTGTGTGTGTGTGTGTGTGTGTGTGTGTGAAAAAAGAATGTGTGAAATGGGAATTCCCACAAAACTGTTTGGTTTGCCCATGCTGTGGGGTGGGAGTGTTGGGGTGGGGGCCACCATTTGGTAATTGTATATATTGTTTATTGGTGTTTAATGTTTGCTGTGTTATGACGATGTACA
Organism: Pholidichthys leucotaenia; assembly: GCA_020510985.1. Classification (NCBI taxonomy): domain Eukaryota; kingdom Metazoa; phylum Chordata; class Actinopteri; order Cichliformes; family Pholidichthyidae; genus Pholidichthys; species Pholidichthys leucotaenia. Next base: position 2,609,186 of record CM035850.1, read on the forward strand.
TATGTTCAGAATTATTTTCTTTTTAGCACACAGCCATTTTATTTCCATGGACTCTAATGGTTGAGGCGGCAGAATAATCCGTGCAGGGGGCACCAGTAGACCACCTGACCCCTCTAGAGTTGTTTTGTGGTGTGCATGGATAGGTTATGGATTTCTGTTGTATATTTTAATGTTAAGCGTGTGAGTCGGGTTATAAATTTTGGGAGGATCTAATTGGTGTGTCTGTGCATTTTTCTATGGGGGGGATGCTGGATATTGTATAGGGTGTACTAATATGGCGGCATCCTGGGTGTAGTAGGAGGTGAGGTCCCGCCTTTCTGATACTACTGTATTATCCTAACAGAGCACTACGCTCCCAAAATGCAGGATTACTTGTAATACCTAGAATCTCCAAAAGTACAATGGGAGGCAGAGCCTTCAGTTATCAAGCTCCTCTCCTGTGGAATCAGCTGCCAATCTGGATTCGGGAGTCAGACTTGATCTCTGTTTTTAAGAATAGGGCTAAAACCTACCTTTTTGATATAGCCTACAATTAGGGAGGGATCATGTGTTTCTGAACCCTCCCTTAGTTATGCTGCTAATAGGTTTAGTCAGCCGGGGGACCTCCAGTAATGCACTGGGCTTCACTCCTTTCCTCACTCTCAATGAAATATTTTTTTTGCTGGTCATTAACATCTGTTTGTTCTCTCCCATAGATTGAGTCCCCATCGTGCTGTTTGCTCTCTACATGTCTGTTCTTTTCTTCTTCTCTAGCCCCTCACCCCCCAGCCAGTCGCAGCAGATGACTGCCCCTCCCTGAGCCTGGTTCTGCTGGAGGTTTCTTCCTGTTAAAAGGGAGTTTTTCCTTTTTCCTCTCCACCGTCGCCAAGTGCTGCTCACAGGGGATCGCCTGATTGCTGGGGTCTTTCAGCAACTGTGGGGGTTCCCCCTACAGTTGATAGTGCTATGAGATGACTGTTGTTGTGAAATGGCGCTATATAAATAAAGTTGAATTGAATTGAATTGAATTTCTGGTGGTGGCGTCACGGGGAGTATAAAGGGCTACAGCGGAAGGGGCTCTGTCTCTTGTGGCTGTAGAGCCCCTGCATCTGTACGGAGCGACTCCTGCTGGTCTGTATAGTTAATAAAGTGAGTTCAACTGTCACCCTCACCTCCTCCTTTGAGCACCGGTTTCCAGATGTAACAGAAGTGCGTAAAAACGGATGGAAAAAGACGATTTGTTTATATTTTGGCTAAGCTGAAAACTCGCGTTTGATCGATTGGGAATTATGTCTTAGAAAGTACGATTTCTAAGCTTTCCAATGTTCCTACAGCGGCACCCCCAGGAATAAGGTGGATATATGATTAAAATAATTTACATTTACTTAATCTGTTTAGTCAATATTCATTTATTTATTATAATTAGGACTGAACAATTAACATTCACAATATCTGACATGATTAAAGTATGATTTTCTAATCATAGTTAACTATCTTGGACAAAAAGCCCATTAGGTGGCATCACTGTAATGTTTTAAAAAAATACAACCTATTGAGTTTTGAGAGCTTCATTGACCTCTGTCTTCTGAAATTAACGTTCAAATGTTTCCATAAATCAGCACCCGAGCCACTTGCTGGTTTCGTCCAAAGACAGGACAGCAGCAGAGCCACCAGGAGTTCTGTTAACAATAACTGTAAAATATTCCACCGCAGAACCACATTTGGACAAACAGCTTTCTCTATAAAGGGCAGTCACATCTGGAACACAATGCCAAATGAAATTAAAATAATAACGGACTTTAAAACATTCACTAAAAATGTTAAAAACTGGCTGAAAAATAAACAAGAATGTACTCATGTATGAATTATTTGTCTGCAAAGTGAGAGTGAATGAAGGGAAGGAATAAATGTGTTTGTTTATAGTGAGTGACGGAGGGAGGGAGGCCTGAAATAGGCAAATGTGAGTTATGTTATATGTGTTAAATGTGAGTCAGGCTGTTATATTTGTGTATTTATAATATTTATAATATTTATGTTAAATGTGAGTCAGGCTGTTATATTTGTGTATTTATAATATTTATAATATTTATAATTGTGTATTTATAATTTTTCTGCATTGATGTATGTGGTTATTGTGTATATTTTTTATCTTGATTCTTTTTTCTAAAGCCCATCCAGGGACAAGAGTTGCAAATTAGCTAATAGCTATACACTCTATGTGCAACACATCAGATTGATTGTCTTTGATTAATTGTCTATGTTTATTGCACTGTCCCTGTCAAATAAACTAATCTACTACTACTATGTTTTGGTCAAATGGAAGCAGCTTGCTGCAATTTCTCAGAACCAATGACTCATGGTTATTTTGGGGAAAAAAACTGTCAAATCTATAAAAAAAAATGTTGCACAATTACGAGAAAAAAATCTGCATTTGATGGGTCAAAGGTGGTAAAAAAAAATTAAGGAAAATATCTTAAATTACAAGATAGAAACGTTCAGTTTGTTCAAAAAGTTCATAAACTTATGTAAATAAAATAAAACTAAAATATCACAAAAAACAATCATCATCTGAAATTTTGTGTGAAAAAAAAATCAAAATTTTCCATGAAAATAGATGTAAATTTAATAGAAAAAGTTGAAGTTTTAATGAGGGTGTTTTTCTTTGATAGTGAAATACTGACCCCTGCTGGATGATTAGGAGTAGTGCATAGAAACGTTTTTGTGGCGTCGTAGGGACAATTATAGGCGGAGCTTCCGGTTTCAGCTGATGTGTTAAATCAGTCAGTAAGAGTGGAGTAGTGGGCCATTTAAAATAGCGTTTTAAAAGTTTTTCAAATTCATTTTAATGTATAGTCCACATACGTGTTTTGCACTCAAGTGGCAGCTAATTTCAGCACTTGTAGTTTTTATATTTTTTGAATGTTTTGGCGTGGTTCTGGTACTTGCTGCTGGTGGTCGTGGTTGTGCCATAGACTGGATAAATGGAGGCTTCTTTGTAGCTCTGACGAGATTCTCTGTCTGCTCTGAGGTAAATCTGATTATGTCCAACATATTTTAACCAAATGCAGCCGACTTTATTGCGGTGGAGACATTGATATTGTGACCCATGCTGGCAAAATGAGTCGGAATGCGCACCGCGTCATTACGAGCGACAGGCAGAGAAGTCATAAATCATGACTCTTTGTTTGCTAGCGGCAAAGTCCCAGGAAAACCACCATGAGTGCCTCTCATCATTGGAAAGCTTAGAAATTGTACTTTCTAAAAAATACCTGTTTTTGCGGAAGACGTAACTCCTGACCGATCGAACGCAAGTTTTCAACCTAGCCAAAATATAAACAAATCGTCTTTTTTCCGGGTCCATTTTTGCACACTTCCTACAAATTCAATATCATTTTGAAGGTCTTTCAATACAGAATATGGGAAAAAAAATCATTACATCAGTTTTGAAAATGTCCTCAAAGTGACTCATTTTGCCAGCAAGGGTCATTTGTTCACAGCGTTAGCATCTTAGCAGTGGCGCTAACAAACGGAGCTACAGTCTGCCAGGACACTTTTTAAGTCATCTTGCCATCCCTCCATAGTCGTGGGAAGTGGTTTGATTATATTACAGTTTTGAGGTGCAAGAGGCTGTGTTCCCGCATTTCTCATGCTGAAGTCATTGTTTTTAACAAGGAAAATTGTCCCGTTTCAGTGACAACCATATGTTCTAAACTGGTAGCGGAAGTTGCTACCATAATTCACGCAAGGCATCATGGGGTCTAGGAATAAAGATTCAAAGATTTTATTGTCAATACTACTATACGTGCAGGACATACAGGAGAATTGAAATGGCCTTTCTCTCTCTCTACAGTGGTGTGCATTTTATGAAAGAAGGAAATTGGGCTGGATTAAAAAAGAGAAAAAAGGAAAAAAGAAAAACAAGAACAAACAGCGACAGCAGCATCTATGTACAGTGATGCAACCTGTGGTGCCAATGGCAGCCAGAAGGACTCTGAGCTCCACTGAGGTAAACGATTAGTGGTAATAAACCCAGCAATCCTATATTCAAACAGCTAGAGATGAATAGCTGTAGTGCATTTCAGTGCAGTAGTGTAGGTGCAGGTAGTGACAGATATGACTGCACATGATCAGTATTGCAGTGACATACGTCGTCGGCCTCCGTCGGTCTATGATGACCATGGAAGAGAATCCTAAACGTCTACTCTGCTGGAACAGCACCACCTGTGGCTGAACAGGCCGATGCACACCGGTGTTCTACCTTCCAGCGTTGGGCGTTGGTAGGATTCAAGCCTGGGCAGGAAGATATGGAGGACAAGATGTTGCCCATGAAGCATGTCCCCCCTCTCTACGTCACTGATGAGTCCAAAGGAACAGCAGGGCTGCTACAGTTTGGCACCAGCGCCGTCGCAGGAGCTGCCAGAACGATGTTGAGCACAACAGAGAACTGCCTTAGGGGCTCCGACTCCGGATTTTTCCTCAGGGTTGACTCCCAAAGCCTTTCCCGTGACCGGGTGTGCCGCAAGGCAGCGGAGGTTTGAAATCAGGGTTTACCTTCCCCTAGATGGGCTACCTTCCCAGGTTGACGAGCCACCATCTACTCCAAGCATCTGGTTTTAAGGCGCCAGAGATCAGATGTGCCTTGGGACCAGTGACATACAGACTGCAGCAGATATGGCATTTGTGCAAATGGCTGAGGTTAAAGTGCAGAGACATATAGCAGCAAAAGTACAACAGAACAACAGTTTTATTGTCGGTGTGCCAGTCTTTCTGTGCCAACATCGGAGGGAGTTGATATGAATAAGGTGGATAAATAAAGTTTTTGTGTTTTGTTTTTTAAACACTGGCCTGAATCAGGGCCATGTTGCAGAAATCAGGTTTAGTGTCTTATCTGGGTAAGTTAACTTGGAGTTTGTGGTAACTCTGAGTTTTCTGCTCCAAAACTCAGCTGTGTTTGTAACCATGGTAACAAAGGCTGTGAACATAAGCTGCTCCTGACTAGGTTCTTCTTCTTCTTCTTTTAGATTTGATTGGTTCTGTTCAGGTTCTGTTGTAAGAGGAACCACATCCACAAACAGAAGTGTGATGGCAGAGAATCAGAGAACTAATCACTCAAAATCAAAACACTCCATCACTAATTTGTTTTTAACGTTCCTTCTTTATTTCCTGAACAAACATCATTTCCCTCCATCTTCACATGCAGATATTTCATCTCCTAATCTATTTTCTGATTTTTTTTTTCTACTTACATAGATTTTGTCCAGATCTTTTGCTGATAACTGCAGTGAAATTCTTACATTTAGTGATCTTAAAGGTAAAATATTCATTTCTGTTCAGCAGTAAAGTGTCTCCCATTAAGATCAATAAAATCAGTTTCTTCCATGTCAGATGGTGGAGGAGGATCCACTCCACTGACCTGTTCAGGCTCTGATGGAACAGAAATAAGTTCTGCTGCAGATCCTCCGTCTTCAAACCCCACAGTCACATAGTGATGCTTGGCATCTCTTGTCCATATAGTTTAGTGGACCCTCTGGACCCTCCATGTCCACTTCTGTCCCAGCTGATGCTGTCTCCTCTTCAGCCTTTTAATTGTAGTAACAGTCTTATGGCCTTTGGCCTAACGAGAGATAGTTTGTCAAAAAGCAAAAAACAAAACTATATTTAGATCACAAGACAAGGACACTGTTCTGGACTGTGAAGGTGAAAAAATTGTAAAAAAAAAAAAAAAAAGTTAAAATTAAAAGCCCACATTCATTCAATATAAAGAGGCTTGTGAGAGAAATTGGTTGAATAGAAAAACCCTTGAAAAGGTTTGTTGTAGTGGACTCTAAGGACATAATTCACCACCACATGTATTTTCATGTGAAATCTGTTTAGGCAGTGTTATGTCTAAGATTAGGCTGGTATTAGTAAGATGGCGGCCGGGTTGGTCATGAGACAGACCGGGGTGGCTACTACCGATTTCCGGTGGTGACACCGCCCATGGTATAAAAGAGTGGGCAGAAGAGGCTCTGCCTCTTTTGTCGTGAAGCCACCTGGCATGCAGGCGAGTGCCATAAGCCTTTATTGTATATAGTTTATTATCCTGAATAAACCCTGTTAACCAACTCTAGTCTCACTCGTCATTCCCAGCATTATGGACACAACATTTGGCGACAAGGTAAAAGCAGTAATGGAGCGCTCCGTTGCCAGCTTTCAGCAGTTTCTCGAGGCCCCGGGTGAGCCCCTCGTGCCGTGGCCTTGTTGGTTTGTTGCTTTCACCAACTATCTCGTTGTCTTAAACCTGGGCGAGATGGAGAAGCTCCCGAGCGTGAGCTGTGTTGGTGCATAATGTGGGAATGGAAGGGCAGAGGATTTCAGAGAACCTTGGAGGTGCTGACAGTTTTGATGAAGTGGTTCAACTAAAGGTGCGGTACTTTAGGGCGCCAGAAAACGTCACCGTGAGACACATTCAGTTTTGACAGCGCCGCCAACGGTCGGGAGAGCCAGTAAGAAGATTCGTGGCGGACCTCCGTGAGCTGACAAGGGAATGCAGGTTTGGAGGCCTGGAGGACGAGATGATTCGGAACCAGCTGACAGAGCACATCTGCTGCCCGGCGGCTCGGTCCAGGTTGTTGACACACCCAGGGGAGATGACGTTAGCTGAGGCTGTCGAGCTTGCCCAACAGTTTGAGGCGGCAGAGACCATCGTGAGAGGCCTTACTGAAGGGGCCTGTCTGGGAAAGAATGAGTCTTGCGCTGAGGCACTGATCCTGGACCCTTGTGATGGCGAGTGCATAGAGGATGATTTTGCCTCTGTGGTCAGGATAAGGTCTGCCCCTGGTACGCCAAAATGTTGTGGATGTGGGTCCACTGAGCACCACTATAAGTCCAGAGAGTGCCCGGCGAAAGGAGAGCATTGTGGCAAGTGCGGTGTTTTGAGCCATTTTGCCAGGGTGTGCGAAAACTTCGTACGCAGGAGCCGTGGGAGCGAACCAGGTGCTGCACAGAAGACTCCAACGGTTGTGCATTCTGTCTCCCCAGAGACGACAGGGAGGATCGGCTGCACCGTCACGCTAGATGGCTTTGAGATCCCGCTCTTGGTGGACACTGGAGCAGTGATTTCCATCCTGAATCTGGAAACCATGGAGAGACTGTTTCCCCACCGACAGATAAGAAGGCAACAGGAAGAATTTTATGGTTATGGATGGAACAGGTTGGCTATTTTGGGCTATATGGAAATGGAGGCCCTGTATAAGGACAGTGTGGCACCCAGTGTTCGCATTAACGTTTCAGCATCCAGTGTTAATGTTATGGGTTGTAACCTATTTTACAGTCTTGGGTTCTCCATTGCAAATGTTTCGGGTGAAGAATGGTCTGGATGTGGACTGTGGGGCCGACCTGTTCCAGTCGTGGAGGGTGCTGCGGTGTGGGATTCAGACTGGGTGGACAAAGTGACAATGGGAGAGCACACACTGCGCCACGCGGCGCCGTCTTGGGCTGGACCCGATGCCGTCATGCAGGCTGCCCTGGACGAGGGTGCGGATGGCACGGCGGGACCCCTGATGAGGCTCGTGAGGATGAGGTGCCAACGCCGGAAGAAAACGGGGCTAGACCGTGGAACGTGGTGATCGTAAAGCACTCCCGGGGCCGGCCGGCCAAGAGGAGACCAAGACGAGCCCCTGAGCCAGAGGGATTGGTGACAGAGGCCTGTTGCAGCTGTGGTAGCCTGTGTGGTGTGGTGCCTGTTTTCTCTGTGTTTTAGTGTTTTAGCTGATTGGTGTTTGAGTGCCAAAGTTTATGGTTAGAATAGGGGCGGCTCTGTGTGTTCATTACATTGGTAAAGCTGGGCCTGCCTGATTTATTTGGTTTATTTTAATTGGATATCCCAACGGGATTTTACTCTGTGTACCCAATGTGGGGTGGGAGTTGGGGTGGGGGCGCCAATAGTATAAGTCTTGTGATTATTGTATGTGTGTGTTTAGTGTTGATATGGGATTGGTTTATAGTTAGAAACACGGCTTTTGTTAATTTGGTTCCAATGTTCTCTTTTAGCAGCAGAATAACCCGCTCAGCCATGTGGGGGTGCTGGTAGTCGACCCGGCCCCCCAGCCTTAGTTGTGTGAGTGGATAGGTATTTTATTTGTTTCTGTACATACGAGTATGTTTTCCTGATTAGTGTGTGAGTCGGGTGGCAAATTTGGGTGGGTTATTTGTATGCCTGGCATTTTTTTGAGGGGGGGGCAGAGATGTTATGTCTAAGATTAGGCTGGCATTAGTAAGATGGCGGCCGGGTTGGTCATGGGACAGACCGGGGTGGCTACTACTGGTTTCCGGTGGTGACGCCGCCTGTGGTATAACAGAGTGGGCGGAAGAGGTTCTGCCTCTTTCATCGTGAAGCCACTTGGCATGCAGGCGAGTGCCGTAAGCCTTTATTGTATATAGTTTATTATCCTGCATAAACCCTGTTAACCGAGTCTAGTCTCACTCGTCATTCCCAGCATTATGGACACAACAGGCAGTACGGTTGTGCTCTCAGGCTTTCTTATCAGGCACCTTCTAGGCAGCTGCAGAAGGACCTTTTTTAGAGGGAAAAGAGAGTTGTCGGTCAGTTGATGTCGGTCTGTTGGACGTTTCCACAGACAGCTCTCACCATACATGGCAGCTAATGCAGTCTCTCTAAAGCTACTGGAGTTCTGGGAGTCATTGGCTTCAGTGTGGTTTGCCCAGACGGAGGCTCAGTTTGCCCTACAGGAGATCACAGCAGATGACACAAAATATTATTATGTGGCTTCAGCTGTTGGGAGTTCTACAGCAGCCAGAGTACTGAGCCTGCTCAAACATCCTCTGCAGCAGGATAAATATGCAACACTCAAGGCCTGCCTACTTAAAACTTTTGAACCCTCCGATGTGGAGCGAGCCAACCAGCCTTCCTCACTACAAGGCCTCGGCAACAGTAAACCATCTGAACTGATGGATAGGATGTTGGATCCTTTGAGTGAGCATGAGCCAGGTTTCCTCTTTGTTCAGCTCTTTCTGTGACAGCTACCCTCACAAGTACTAGCTGCTTTAGCTAATACCACCACCACTGACTGTCATGCGTTGGCTGAGGAAGCTGAAATTTTTCCTGGCTGGGCAGCAACATTGTGCAGCTGCGTTATTACCTGCCACGTATCACTCCACTGCTGTCCATGGACATGACAGCTGCTGCAGCCACTACACCCTCCAAGCAGCGACATGAATCTGGTTGGTGTTTTTACCACACAAGATATGGAATTAAAGCCAGGCAATACCGCCCTCCGTGAGATTTCGGTGCAGTGGGAAATGCCGAGGCCAGCAGTCAGTACTGGCCGTGACTGTCGGCCATAATGGACAACTGCTTTTTATTGAGGATACCTGTTATGTGTGAGATTTGACTCTCGGGGCTTGCCGTAGCCTGGCCAAGGGGGTTGGGGTAATGATGTCAGGCGGGCTATGGCTGGAGTGTATATTGTGTTGTTCTCGATAATAAAGTCAATTCAGTGTTCTGTTGAGAGTGGCTCCAGTCTCATGTTATTCAGACATAACATTCGGCGACGAGGATAAACCATGGGAGCATGTATCAGACAACCGCCTCCATTTTTACAATCTCTGCCACGCCAGCTATACCATGGGTCCGCTGGAGGGAGACGTTAGATGTGTATGTGGCTGCGGCCAGCCTAAGCAACGTTGATGAAGAGAGACGGAGGAGCCTAATGGTCCGCTACCTTGGTGAGGAAGGCCAGCGGATATTTTTTGGGCTGTGTGGCAGCGACTCACTGAAAGACGGTTTGGAATTAATGGACAGTGTTTTTGGAGACCATTCCACTGTCAAGGCACGGAGATATGAGTTTTTTGACCGCCAACAGCGAGCGGGTGACTCCACTCAGTCTTTTGTTATGGAGCTCTGTAGCCTAGCAAGAGAACGCGCCTTCAGGCCTATAGAGGAGGAGCTGGTCCAGGATAAGCTAGCCCACAGTACTAACAGTGTGTGGCTGAAAAGCAAGCTAATGCTAACTAAAGATACTAAAGGTTTTTGAACTGGTCAGGCAGATTGAGTCCACAGTTCAGCTGAGCCTGCCGGTGTTGGCTAAAGGGAGTGTAGCCACCCAAGTTTTCCCACCAAGCACAGCTGTTAGCAAGGTAGTTAATTCTCCGGGGCGGATTCCCAGGAGGCGGCAGACTGTGGCGTGGGACAGGGCCTACACTATCACTGCTAAGTCATCTGCGGTGGAGTCCAGAGACACAACACAGGTGTGTGTGGCACGCGCAAAGAAGGGACCATTGAAATGGTACGTCCTAAAACTCAACGGAGTCGACATGCCACTTATGGTGGACTCAGGGGCCGGTAGGTCCATATTGAGTATGGCTACTTTGAAGAGACTTTTCCCAAATAAAACCATCAATGCTGGAGCAGTGAAAATGTTTGGATACGGCCACACCAAAATTGAAATGGTAGGCACAGTTGACTTTTCAGTGAAATGTGGGTCGAAGACAGTTCCTGCACTCACTTTCCAAATTTCCTGCCAGGGGATGGACTTGCTAGGGATAGTGTCACTGTGTCATGGATAGTGTCATGGATAGTGTCATGGTGGGATGTGTCACTAAAGATGGCACAGTCCCGTTCTATCAAAGGTAGCCACATTTGTAAATTTCCCACCCCCACTCACAGTCAAGTCTCTGTAAGAATTCCTCAGCATGGCTAATTTTTTTTTTACCATTGTTTCATTCCCCACGCTGCACTACTTATGCGTCCCTTATATGAGGCTCTCAAGGACAGGAGCCCCCACCACACAGTAATGTGGTCGGTCGAGAGGGAAAGAGTGTTTGAAGATGCCAAGTTGAGCCTGGCAAATGCGACAATGTTGGCCCACCCACCACCCAATGCTCCCATAGCCATTACCACAAGTGCTTTGAACAATGCTGTTGGGGCAATTCATGAACAATAGGTCAACAGAATGTGGCAGCCCCTTGCATTTTTCAGCCGGCAGTTGTGCCCCAGCAAGCAGAAGTATTCCACCTTTGATTGCGAACTGCTTGGTCTCTACTTGTCCATCAGTTACTTCCGCACCCTGCTGGAAGGTTGGAAGTTCACGGCATTTGTAGATCACAAACCGTTGACATTTGCCATGGCTAAAGTGGCCGAACGATGGTCATGCCGCCAACAGATACAGCGCTCCTACATCTCAGAGTTCACCACGGACATACAGCACATCACTGGCAAGACCAACCTTGTAGCTGGCTGTCGTTCCCAGGCTGTCACAGCAATGGTTCACTTAGGACTGGACTACACCCGTATGGTGGAGAACCAGGCAGCTGATCCGGAGGTGCAGGCAATCAGAACGGTAGTCACCGGGCTCAGTTTAGAAGATGTACATTTTGATGATACAAGAACTACCCTTCTCTGCGATATTTCCACTGACAAACCCCGGCCAATTGTTCCCGCCAGTTGGAGACAGTGAGTTTTTGACGCAGTGCATGGCCTCTCCCACCCTGGCTGGAAGCCATCCCAGAGACTGGTGGCTGCAAAGTTTGTCTGGCATGGGTTCAAGAAGGATGTGAGAGATTGGGCTAACACCTGTGTCGAGTGTCAGCACTCCAAGGTGCAACATAATATCAAGGCCCCACTGACAGAGTTTCAGGTGCCAGAAAGGTGTTTTGACCATGCTAATGTGGACTGTCGGCCCCATGCCTACCTCTCGTGGCTTACAGTAACTTACTTGCTCACCATGGTGCATAGGACGACTCGATGGCCAGAGGCTGTCCCATTGGTGACAGCTACATCTGACGAGGTGGCTTGGGCTTTTATCGGTACTTGGGTTGCCCCATTTGGCACTCCATCTGGCCTCTCTTCCGACTGTGGTTCTCAGTTCACCTCAGAGCTATGGAACACTGTGGCTGAGAGCTTGGGGGTAAAGCTCCACTGCACCATTGCGTACCACCCACAGGCTAACGGATTGTGCAAATGCTTTCACCGTTCTATGAAGGCTGCACTTTGGGCCAGCCTCATGGGCAGCAGTTGGGCAGATAGGCTTCTGTGGGTCATGTTGGGACTCAGAACTGCTCTTAAGGGGGATCTCCACACTTCACCTTCTGAATTGGTTTATGGTCAGCCGCTACATGTATCAGGAGATTTTGTCCCCAACATAACAACCCCTTGGTCCATGGCTGCTCAACGCCAAATGCTCCTTGAGAATGCCAAAGCTTTTGTGCCGGTCCCCACTTTACAACACGGGCTCCCTCACTCGCATTTTTCCTGCAAACCTGCAGTTGGCAGACTTTGTTTTTGTCTGCCACAATGCTCACCATGGCCCTTTGAAACCTCCTTATGACAGTCCATTCCATGTATTGGCACCGGGAGAGAAACACTTTGTTGTGGATGTTGGAGGCAAGTCAGAAAAAATTTCAGTGGACCGCCTAAAGCCAGCCCACCTGGATGTGGACAGGCCTGTCACTCTTGCACAACCCCCTCACCGGAGACACCCCACCCCTCCCAACCAAACCAGTTTAAGCGACCCGTCATGTGGGTGACCCTCCTCTCTCTCTTATTTGGCAGAGCCGTCATGGCCGAGCAGTTCGCCCTTCACCCCCATGTTGACTCTGATTTTTTTTTTTCATTGTGGTAAATTCTGGGGGGATGTGTGTAGCACACTCTATGGACATAATTCACCACCATATGTATTTTCATGTGTAATCTCTTTAGACAGTACGGTTGTGCTCTCATGCTTTCTTATCAGGCACCTTCTAGGCAGCTGCAGGGAACCTTTTTTAGAGGAAACAGAGAGTTAGTTGTTGCTACTGTGTTACTGCTGTTAGTGGTGTGCGGTACCGCAAGATTTGGCATCGATCTGACAAGTAAATACAGGGCCAGTATCGCCGATACCAATACGATACTGATACTTTTTTAATAATTAAGGTGGATAGCGTCATCAAAAGGGTAATTATGTTCAATCAAATCTGAGCCATATTATATTCACTATATTTGTTTCAATTCCAGTAAATGTATTCATTTAAATAAAACGTTTCAATGGGATAAATATAATATACCAAGGTCTGAGCAAAATTTATACTTTTTGAGTTGGTTAAAGTAACAAATGACCAGTTGCACTTTGAAAATTACTATTAACTAATGCTGAAGATGACTAAAATATTACTTTCACCACTAATATCTACCTGGAAATTCTCTGCCATACTGAAAGGCCTCTGCCAATGATCTTCTGCCTCTGGGTCGGGGTCTGGTTCTGTCAAGGCCAGGGGGTGGGGGATTCCTCCTGTCTCCGTTTTTGTAGCTCAGTGTTGTCTTTTGGATGATTTTTCATATACTTGTAAGATTAGTTGTGTTACCACTGTATTTCACAGCCTTTTTACAAATTGTATGTCACGGGGTGGAAGTATTTTATTGTGTTTTTTGGGATTTTATATAGGTTTTCAATTTATGTTGCATGTTTTATGAGTTTGCATGTTTTGTGGTTTTTGTATTTTAATTGTGTGCTTCTAGTTGGAAATGTTATTTGCTTCCACCCTGTTTCCCCTAATTAATGATCAGCAGCAATACCTGTGTTGATTGGGATGTGCAGCACCTGTGGCTGCACATGATGTCAAAGGTGCTTTGGCAGTCCAGAGACAGGTTCTGCTTGAGGAGGGAGCTCGTGCCAGGAGGAAGGAGCCCTGCCTGAGGGAAGGCCCAGCTGAAGGTACTGATGTTAAAACCGAGGACTCACAAAACAACGAGCAACTTTGAGACGATAGCTTCATGAGCAACACAGTGTTATGAAACATCTAATAAAGACTGCCATCTGTTGACTGACTGTCAGAACTACATCAGAGTTGAAAAACCTGAAAAAATCTCAATACTTTTTTTTGAGCATCTGAGGTCTATTCAAAATTGGATAGCAGGAACAAACAATACAAAGCAAACAAAAAAAAACCTAATACACAGATGTGGAGATAATTAGGCCAGCCGGCACGCAGAGTGGATCATTACGGTACCCTCCCCCCCCCCCCCCACAGGGCCGATCCAACCTACCCAGGTGTGTCCGGTGGAAGTCCCTGATGAGTTGTGGATCCATCACAAAGGAGGGACGCACCCAGGACCTCCATTATGAACCGTAGCCTTCCCAGTCCACCAGGTACTGGAAGCCACGACCCCAGCGTTGGACGTCCAGGATGGAGTTGACTCTCCACACGGGGTCACCATCGCTCATTACTGGTGGGGATGGTGTCTTGGGAGGGGGGCACAGAGGGCTAGAGACGAACAGCTTGACCTGTGAGACGTGGAAGGTGGGACAAATGCGGGGGGGGGGGGGCCAGGCACACAGCGACAGGATTCACAATGTGTGTAATGGAAAAAGGACCAATAAAACGCCGTGATAACTTCCTGGATTCAGACTTGAGGTTAATGTTCTTAGTGGATAACCATACTTGCTGCCCGACCCGGTAGGGCGGAGCCGGAGTCCTGCGGCGGTTGGCAATGTCGGTGTTACGGTCCGCCGTGCGCCGAAGCGCAGCCCGGATAGCTTTCCACTGCCGGCGACAGCGCTTCATATGGGCCTGCACGGAGGGCACTGCGATGTCTTCCTCCTCCTCTGGAAACAGTGGGGGATTGTATCCCAGGGAGGCCTGTAACAGGGACAGACCTGTGACAGAGGAGACCATGGTGTTGTGCGCATACTCGACCCACGGCAGATGGGAGCTCCAGGACGCTGGATTGGAGGTGGTGATGCACTGTAGCGCTACCTCTGATTCCTGATTGGTGCGATCAAACTGGCCATTACTCTGGGGGTGGTACCCTGAGGACAGGCTTACCGTGGCCCCGATAGCCCTACAGAAGGCTTACCACATCTTCGAGACAAACTGGGGATCACGATCGGACACGATGTCCGTCAGGATGCCGTGGAGCCGCACCACATGGAGGACGAGCAGGTTCGCAGTCTCCTTGGCCGTGGCCAGACCCTGTAGGGGGATGGTGAGCCACTTTGGAGAATCTGTCCACGATCGTGAGGATGACGGTGTTGTCGGAAGAGGGAGGAAGGCTGGTGACGAAATCCAGTGCCGCATGGGACCAAGGTCTGTCGGGGATGGGAAGAGGATGGAGCAGACCCGCTGGAGGAGAAGAGGACGTCTTACAGGTGGCGCACTGGGGACAGGCTCAGATGTACTCTACGACATCCTTCCGTAGAGACAGCCACCAGAAGGTTCTCTGCTGCAGGGCCACAGTACACGCCATCCCCGGGTGGCACAGGAGCTTGGAGGAGTGGGCCCAATTGCTGACCTCGCCCTAGACCACAGAGGGCACATAAATCTTCCCCACTGGCCCCCCACCTGAGTCGGCCTTCATCTCCTGCGCTCTTCTGACTCTCTCCTTGATGCCCCACGAGAAGGTGCCCACGATACATGAAGGAGGCACCATGGGATGTGATGGCACCTCTGCAGCATCCAAAGGGAATTGTCTGGACAGGGTGTCAGGCTTGATATTCTTGGACCCCGGGCGATAGGTGATGGTAAAGTCGAACCTGCCGAAAAACAAGGACCAGCGGGCTTGCTGGACGTTGAGTCCCTTGGCCGTCCTGAGGTACTCCAGGTTTTTATGGTCGGTCCAAATGATGAATGGCTGGGAGGCCCCCTCGAGCCAGTGGCGCCACTCCTCCAAGGCCAATTTGACTGCCAGCAGCTCCCTGTCCCAGATGGCGTAGTTCCTCCCTGCCGGGGAGAGGCGGCAGGAAAAGAACGCGCAGGGATGGATCTTATCGTCCACGGGGGAATGTTGAGATAGAACTGCTCTCACTCCGGAGTCCAAGGCATCCACCTCCACCAGACACTGCAGCGGAGGGTCCACCTGAGCCAAGATAGGAGAAGAGAACAATAATTTCAATTCCATGAAGGCTGCCTCCGCCTCCCCCGTCCACCAGAAGGGCACCTTGGTGGAGGTGAGGCAAGTGAGGGGTAGGGCAATGATACTGTAGTTTTTAATGAAGCGGCAGTAGAAGTTGGCAAATCCCAGAAACTGCTGTAACTGCTTCCGGGATGAAGGAACCAGCCACTCTACCACCACTTTTACCTTGGCTGGGTCGGCGATGATCTTGTTAGAGATGACGAATCCTAAGAACGAGGTGGATGGGGCGTGGAACTTGCACTTCTCGGCCTTGACAAATAATTTATTCTCCAGCAGCCCCTGCAGAACCTGCCTGACATGTACCCGATGTTCGTCAAGGGACTGGGAAAAGATGAGAATGTCATCCAAATACACGAACACAAAAGAGCCCAAGAAATCCCTCAAAACATTGTTGATCAAACATTGAAACACTGCAGGAGCATTAGTCAGTCCAAACGGCATCACCAGATATTTGAAGTGGCCACTAGGGGTGCGAAAACCCATCTTCCACTCATCCCCCTCTCTAATCCTCACCAGGTGGTAGGCGTTGCAGAGGTCTAATTTCGTGAACACGGAGGCCCCCTGAAGAGAATCAAAGGCAGTGTTGATTGGGGGAGAGCGTATTTGTCCTTAATAGGGATGTTGTTCAGTTCATGAAAATCAATACAAGGCCTCAAAGAAACATCCTTCTTTCCCACATAGAAAAACCCCACCCCCACCGCTGAGGAAGATGGTTGAATAATGCCCGAGCTCAGGGACTCCTTGATGTATTTCTCCATCGCTTCCCACTCCGGGGCCGACAGGCTGTAAAGCCGACTGGATGGCAACGGAGCCCCCGGCAGGAGGTTAATGGCACAATCGTATGGGCGGTGGGGGGGAAGTGACAGCGCTTGAGTCTTACTAAAGACGACGCCCAAGTCATGGTATTCGGAGGGAACTCGGGGCAGGTCAGGCGGGGGTATGTCAGGGGAACAGAGGGGCACGGAGGGAGAGCAAGCAGCAGACTGAAGGCAGGCACTTAAACAAAAGGAACTCCATGAGATGATATTACCTGAATGCCAATCAATGGATGGGTTGTGCAGCTGAAGCCAAGGGTAACCCAAAATAACCGGGAAGGCCGAAACGGGCAGCACAAAAAACCTGATCTGCTCCTAGTGATTGCCTGATATCAGAACAGACACGGGGGCAATCTGCTTGGTGACTATGGCGAGCGGAGTCTTGGACAGAGCGATCAGCTTTAAGGGAGTCTTCAGCTGGTGGAAAGAGATCCCCAGCCGGGTTGCCAGATTTTCAGAAATAAAGCTCTGCTCAGCCCCGGAGTCGATGAGTGCGTGAGTGGAGATTTCATGGTGATTGTGTATGAAGCGGATGGGAAGCAGAAGTTTGCTAAGGGGATTTTCCTGGAGTGAGTCCGTGAGTCCCCCTACTGTGGCCCACGGACTCCCCCTTTTGGCCGAATGGAGCAGGAGGCCAGCTGGTGTTCCTCACTAGCACAGTATAAGCACAGCCTGAGCTCCCGGCGGTGCTGTTTTTCGGCCGGGGGCAGCTTGGACTGGCCCATCACCATAGGCTCCTCAGTGTCAAGGGAATCAGAGGGAGGGAGGGCCAGCAAGGGGGGCTGCAGGGAATGGCAGAACTGTGAGGCCGAGTGACCAGAAGGTCGATGCTCGTTGGCCCGCTTCCTCGGCCGATTGTCAATGCTAATAGCTAGGGAAATTAGCTTGTTTAGTCCACTAGGCTTATCAATGCGGGCTAACTCGTCCCTCAGATTAGGGCTAAGACTGCGAGTAAAAATACTGCAAAGGGAGGCATCCTCCCACCCCACCTCTGCTGCCACCACCCGGAAGTCTGCAGAATAATCGGCCACCGATTTATTCCCCTGTTTAAGATTGAGTAGCCAGGTGGTGAGCACACTATCTCAGTCCGAGTGGTCGAATACCTCATTAAATTCACTCACAAACTGGTCATATGTTAAGCTAGCATAGCCAGACCGAGCCATTACCGCATAAGCCCAAACTAAGGCCCGTCCCTCCAGGAGATTAACAACGTAGCCAATGCGGCTGTGACTAGTGGGGAAATCCCCTGGCACACGCTGAAACACGATCCCACACTGCAGCAAAAAACCCCGTGCTTCCCCTAGCTTACTGTTAAAACATGTTGGTGTGGGGACTGGAGTCAGCCGAGACTGCAGAGAGGGGAAAGGGGTGGAGCTGGCTGGTCCGGCCGCCCCGTCGGGAGCAGGTGGAAAGGGCTGCGATCCAGGCGTGTGTTGATCTGCATAAGCTGAGTGAGTATGACCTGTTGCTGATGGGATAACTGGTCTACCTGAGCCTTGATGATGTTAAGTTTTTGTGCTAACGCACCGTCTGCTGGGTCCGCCTGATGGAGACGTACTGACATGTTTGGTTGACACAGAAGCAGACTCGGACTCGGACTTGAAATAGACACAATTATCTTTTATAAGATAAGATAAGATAAGCCTTTATTAGTCCCACAACGGGGAAATTCCAGGATTGCAACAGCACAGGGATAGCAACACTCAGAGCAACAATCAGAAGGCAAGAAAAAAAAACAAGCAAGCAAGAGCAGCTAATAAACATATGTACGTATTACTATAAAATATATATATATACACACACACACAGACACACAGTGCAGAGCATTGTAGCTGGATGGAATAAATATATGAATATATGAACACACAGTGCAGAGCATTGTAGCTAGATGGAATAAATATGTAAATATATAAACACCCACAGTACGGAGCATTGCAGCTAGGTGGAATAAATATGCAAGTATATAAACACACACAGTGCGGAGCAATGTAGCTAGATGGAATAATATGTAGATATATAAATATATAAACACCCACAGTACGGAGCATTGTAGCTAGATGGAATAAATATGCAAATATATAAACACACACAGTGCAGAGCATTGTTGCTAGATGGAATGAAACAGCATAACCGTCTACTTAGTTATCCTACATGGTATGATTATGTGCCCATACATATTCTCACCCTCCATAGCGACCGGTATGTTCCTAGTTGTATGCCGGAGAGGACCATTGTGTAAGTCTATTGCATCTTTTGCATTCAAAAAACTATTAGTTTGTTACGTCTTTTTGCTATCTCTGCGAGCAGCCCTGCTTAGGTTGTACAGTCTGACAGCCGTTGGTAGGAAGGACCTACGAAACCTCTCGGTTGTGCACCTGGGATGATGTAGTCTGCTGCTAAATGAGCTCCTCAGTGCATTCAGTATGTCCTGCATAGGGTGGAACTCGGACTCCAGCAGAGATGACAGTTTAGCCACCGTCCTTCTCTCTCCTATCTCCTCCATCGGATCAAGGCGCTGCCCCAGGACAGAGCTAGCTTTCTTAATCAGTTTGTTCAGTCTCTTCCTATCGGCTGCAGTAATGCCACTGCCCCAGCAGACCACTCCAAAAGTGATGGCTGATGCCACCACCGTGTCATAGAATGACTTCAGCAGCGCCCCTTGTACACCAAAAGACCTGAGTCTCCTCAGCAGGAACAGCCTGCGCTGTCCCTTCTTGTAGAGTGCATCAGTATTGTGTGACCAGTCTAGTTTATTGTTCAGATGAATACCCAGGTACTTATAGGATGTCACCATCTCGATGTCTGTTCCCTGTATATTTACTGGTACTGTGAGGGGCTGCCCATGCCTGCGGCAGTCCACCACCAGCTCCTTAGTTTTCCTCGCGTTGATCTGGAGGCAGTTCCGATGGCACCAGTCCACGAAGTCCTGGATAAGCCCTCTGTACTCAGCTTCATCTCCATTGGAGATGAGGCCAACGATCGCAGAGTCATCAGAGAACTTCTGTAGATGGCAGTGTGTTGTGTTGTGTGAGAAGTCCGCAGTATAAAGAGTGAACAGGAAGGGAGCCAGCACCGTTCCCTGGGGGGCCCCCGTGCTACTGATGATCGTGTCGGACACACAGTCCCGGGTTCTCACAAACTGAGGCCGGTTCGTGAGGTAGTCCAGGATCCATGATGACAGGTGCTGGTCCACCCCTGCGCGCAGCAGCTTGTCCTTCAGGATCATCGGTTGGATGGTGTTGAAAGCACTGGAGAAGTCAAAGAACATGATCCTCACCATATTCCCGGGCTTCTCCAGGTGGGACAGAGAACGGTGAAGGAGGAAGATCACCGCATCCTCCACCCCAATGCCATGCTGGTAGGCGAACTGGAGTGGATCCATCGCTGGTTCCACCAGGGGGCGGAGGTGAGCAAGGAGCAGTCTCTCCAGGGTCTTCATCAAGTGGGACGTCAAGGCCACCGGTCTGTAGCTGTTCAGGTCTTTGGGGTGGGAAGTTTTTGGTACAGGTACCACACAAGATGTTTTCCACAGCTGTGGTACCCTCCCCAGTTTCAGGCTCATGTTGAAGATATACGTCACAATCCCACACAGCTGGTCTGCACAGGACTTGAGGAGCTTTGCGCTGATGCCGTCCGGTCCCGGCGCCTTCCTCGCCTTGATCTTCCTCAGCTCCGTCCTCACCTGGGTCCTGGTCAGGGTCAGGATGGGGGGCTGTGTGTTGGGAGTGGGGGGGTGTTGGTAGAGTGGGGAGTGGGCAGCAGGACTTGATTTCTTTAGAGGCAGCAGTGGTTGTTGTGCAGTCAGGGGGGAGGGCGGTTGGTCAAATCTATTGAAAAACAGATTCAGGTTGTTCGCCCACTCCCTGCCCCCTGTGGCCTGGGGGGAGGTATTCTGGAGCCCCAAGATGGTTTTGAGGTTTCTCCAGACCCTGCTGATGTCGCTCTGTTGCAGCTTGTCCTCCATCTTCTTCCTGAAGCTGTCCTTGCCTTCTCTGATCTTTCTCCTCAGCTCCCTCTGTACGGACTTCAGCATCTCCCTGTTCCCCGACCTGAAGATCCTCTTCTTCTCTCTCAGAAGTGTTTTTATCTCAGGGTTGATCCAGGGTTTGTTGTTTGAGTGACGCCGTATGGTCTTGGTGGGAACGGATTTGTCCACACAGAAGCTGAGGTAGCCCGTGAAGGTGTGAATGAGGCCATCGATGTCCTCACCATGTGGATCGCAGAGCTGCTTCCAGGCGGTGGCTTCAAAACAGCCCTTTAGGGTGTCCATTGTCTCCTCAGACCATAACTCCACAGTGTGCATGGCCGGAGGTTGTCTGTGCACTAGGGGTTTGTACACCGGCCGGAGATGAACCAAGTTGTGATCCGATCTCCCGAGTGGGGGTAGTTGTGATGAGGTGTACGCCTCCTTAGTGTTTGCGTAGAATAAATCCAGTGTTTTATTGTCTCTAGTGTGGCATGTGACATACTGGGTGAACGTGGGTAGAATGGGAGACAGTGAAACATGGTTGAAATCGCCTGAGATGAGGAGAAGAGCATCTGGGTGTTCTGTCTGCAGCCTGCTGGTTACTGAATGGATGACGTCACGTGCTGTCCCAGCGTTCGCCGTCGGATTTGCATAAACAACAATGCAGATCACGTGTGAGTGTTCTCTCGGGAGATATGTAGGCCTCATGCTAACAGCTAGCAACTCAATGTCTTTGCTGCAGTGTCGTTGTTTAACAGTGATATGTCCCGGTCTGCACCAGTTGTTGTTAACATACATGATCACTCCACCGCCCCTAGCCTTGCCACTGTCTGGTGTTCGGTCAGCTCGTATCATGTGAAAACCCTCCAGCTCAATGTTAGCATCTGCTGCTAGTTCAGTTAGCCACGTCTCAGTAAACAAAAGGAGAGAGCACTCCCGGTATGTGCTATCATAACGGGAGATAGCCGCTAGCTCATCTAACTTTCCCAGTATCGACCGTACATTTCCCATGACAACAGATGGAAGGGAGGGTCTGTACCTTATATTTTTTGTCCTCCGCCTTACTCCAGCCCGGCAGCCGCGGCGTTTTCGCCTCAGTTCACTCGGTATGTCGAGTTTTTCCAATGGGACCGGGTGGCGGTTGAATGCTAGCAGCTGTTCTCTGCTGTATCGTATCCTGCTATAGACAGTGGCTCCGTCCACCGGCTCAGGAGACATTTAGGACGATCTGTGTGTCCGTGATATAAGTGGGGTGAAAAAAAAAAGACGGATCAAAAGAGAGAGGAAGGGAAAAAGACTCGGAATCGAGCCGCTGTTGCAAAAGGCAGCCGACTCGTGTGGCGCCGAGAGAGATAAAAATTATTATTATTATTATTATAATATAATAATAATAATATTATTGGACTGACCTATTATAATAATAATAATTATTATAATTATTATTATTATTATTATAGAGATTGTGAGT
The DNA here is from genome assembly GCA_020510985.1 of Pholidichthys leucotaenia. Lineage (NCBI taxonomy): Eukaryota > Metazoa > Chordata > Actinopteri > Cichliformes > Pholidichthyidae > Pholidichthys > Pholidichthys leucotaenia. Next base: position 2,631,301 of record CM035850.1, read on the forward strand.
GTGAATGTGTGCAGGAGTGAGGTAGCTGGGCGAGCAGAGCACAGTTCAGACTGGCAACCCTAGGAGAGAGCACAGACAGGCGTATGAGTGAACTGAGGTTAGGAGGGATGAACCAGTTAATGTACAGTCTTACGAGTTGGCTGGAAGGCTGAAGCGCTGAAGAACTCCCAAGGTCTCCGGGCCAGCTGCTCCGTGACTAGGCTGTCGCTGCTGACGAGGTGAAGTGGTGCAGGTGAGTTTAGAGTGCTGGTGGAGTGCGGTTGCGCCCAGGTCCGCCGCCAGGAGGAGGAGGTCCGCCACCAGGAGGTTTCCACCTGTGCACAGGGGAGAAGGAGGAGAGCGTAGAGGTGAAGGAATCACGAAGGCTTACTTGTTGGTGGGGAGCGCTGACTCCCAGGAGAATCAACGGACAGGAAAAAGCTGAGGAGACGGAACTCCAGAGCAGGATGAGTAGAGTTGGCGAGGAGGTCTTACCAGACCGTTGGAGCGTAGGCGTCTCTGTGCAGACCAGAGGGCAGCGCGGCTTAAGTAGGCTGCTTGATGAGGTGATCGGGTGTGTGCACAGCTGTGGAGGTAATTAGGGCAGCAGGCACACAGAGCGGATCATTACAGTCTCTGTTTTTTCCTCTTCATTGTGATGTTTTCCTCTCCTCATAGCCTCCAAGAGTGCTTCTTTCTCAGAGAAATAACTCTCTTTTCCTCCACTGTTCGGAGTCTCTGTGTTCAACACATGCTGTCTTAGTAGGTTTGCTGTTAACGCGGACGTCTCGAGGTCAATCAACTCTGAGTTTATCAAACAGAGTCATAGCCAGAGTTCTGGAACCAGAAACTGGGAGTAAGTTCTGGAAGGTTCACTTAACCCTCAATTCAGGGCTTATTTCAGGCTATGTTAACCCTGTTTTCTGGAAACCCCCCTGGGGTCTCCAACATGTGGGTCTTGTACCTGTAAACAGACTCAGGCTGCATTCAGACCAGGATAGTCCGGGGTCTCGGTTCAACTGAGTGGGGAATGCTGAGAATTTTCACCCCTTGGTTCGGTTTGCATTCACACTGCAGTGGACCAAACTGCCTGGACAACGTCACGCAGTTACAGCAGCTGCTCGTTTGGGGCGCTGTAGCTGAAACCACACTGACTGGGAAGAAAAAATCTCAGCAAAGAAGAAAAATCAGGCTCATTGATTGGCCAGGACCGAAAACGGGAATCCATTCCCTTCAGCCGGATTGTTTGTCCGCCACAATCGAGACATTTTTTAACTTTTCTCCTCAACTTTCTCCGGTACAAGGATTTCTTGGATCCACACGGTTGTCTTTATTGTTATTTTTTTACCCAAAATGTGCTATGGTAAATGCCACTTCCTCTTCTCAGACTGCATGTTGCTATGGTAACACAAACACCGAGGGGCACTTCCATCCTTTGGTCCGCTGGATAGTCCGTTTGGATTCACACTGCAAATGGAGCGCACCAGGCTTCATTTGTTACTGAGACTCCCGTTTTCAGGGGGTCCAGATTTTGGTGTGCACCAGAGTTCCAACGCGCGTTCAGGTGCCGTCTGAATATTAAATCCGTCAGAACAAAATGATTATTAAGGCATTAATGTGAAAGAAGCAGATGATGAGGCGTGGTTTTGCTCGACTGATTTTATTGATCATCTGTGAAACTGTTGACTGAAAGTTTCTTCTCTATATTGTGAGTTTGGGCGATTTCTTCTCCTCACTTTGGATTTTTGGAGTTTCTTGCCTCGTCTGCTTCAGTTTGGCTTCAGCAGCTCTTCATCTGGAAAACAATGAAATATGAGTATATCAGTTATTTATTATGTAAGTTTATCAAATTTATTCTCATTTATGGTCGCAGTGATAAATGAACACCAAGTGGAACATTTTACAATATTTTGGAAATTACATCAATAAAAAATAGTTAAAAAATTATCTGATATTAGGAGCATATGATGAAAGTTTCATATAGACTTAAACTGAACTATGACTAATGTAGACATTTATGAGTCATATTGACAGAAAACAGCTGAGCTATGACTGTTCTCCTATATAGTCCAGATAAAACTGGTTTGTACCATAGCGTGTTAGGATCATCTGAGAAGTTTAAAAAAAAAAGTTTTTAAAAAAGACTAAAAGGGTGATAAATTTATGAGAAAAAACTTGTCAAATTATTAGATAAAGTGGGAAATTTATATGAAACAACTTTCATAATTCACAACCAAAAAATAATGAATTTATGAGAAAAAAACATGTATATTTATGAGAAATAGCTGCCATATTTACTAGAAAACAAAACATAAATTTATAAATGAAAAGCTTATAAATTTAGTAGAAAAAAGTAATGAATTTATTAAAAAAAATTTATCTACAGCATTTACAACAGGAAAACTTGTAAATTTTCCTATACTATCAGATGTAAGACCTAATACTACCCTATTATCCTAACAGAGCACTACACTCCCAAAATGCAGGATTACTGTAATACCTAGAATCTCCAAAAGTACAATGGGAGGCAGAGCTTTCAGTTATCAGGCTCCTCTCCTTTGGAACCAGCTACCAATCTGGATTCGGGAGTCAGACTTGATCTCTGTTTTTAAGAATAGGGTTAAAACCTTCCTTTTTGATATAGCCTACAATTAGGGAGGGATCATGTGTTTCTGAACCCTCCCTTAGTTATGCTGCTAATAGGTTTAGACAGCCGGGGGACCTCCAATAATGCACTGAGCTTCACTCCTTTCTTCACTCTCAATGAAACATTTTTGCTGGTCATTAACATCTGTTTGTTCTCTCCCCTAGACTGAGTCCCCGTCATGCTGTTTGCTCTCTACATGTCTGTTTGTTTCTTCATCTTCTCTATCCCCTCACCCCCCAGCCAGTCACAGCAGATGACTGCCCCTCCCTGAGCCTGGTTCTGCTGAAGGTTTCTTCCTGCTAAAAAGGAATTTTTCCTCTCCACCGTCACCAAGTGTTTGCTCACAGGGGATCGCCTGATTGCTGGGGTGTTTCTGCAATTGTGGGGGTTCCCCCTACAGTTGAAAGTGCTTGGAGATGACTGTTGTTGTGAAATGGTACTATATACTGTAAATAAAGTTGAATTGAACTGAATTGGATTTACAAGGAACAAAACTACAAACTTATCAAAGTTTTTCTCATAATTTTATTTTTTTTCTTGTAAATTTACTTGTTTTCGTCATTAAAAAGAGGCAACCCACTACCCCAGCTTTTTCTGGTGGAAAAACACCATCATAGTTTTGTTGTGAATAAATGAAGCTAAACGAGCGCTGACCGTCTCTGATGAGCCCGCAGTACTCCTCACACTCGGCCTTGCTGTAGAACTTGTTCCCGTTGGTCTGACAGAAGTTTGGTTTGTAGGGCACACACTGCCCGGCGCTAGAGTCAAAGGCCCAGATGGGAGGGTGACCAGAACACGGCTGCACTGCCATGGGGAGGCGGCACACCGCTGAGGACAAACAGACAAATTCATATTACTGGAATATCATAGAGTGAATAAAACAGAGATGGACCACCAGAACCAGAACTGTGTTGGGTTTGAGACTAGTGGGACATCCAGTGGTGAAGAAACTTTCTGATGCTGCTTTAAATCTGAACCTTTTCATGAACTTCAGACATTCACATGAATCTGAGACTTTTTAATGGAGGTAAAATAAGAAATAAATGTGCACAGATGTTGTTGCAATTTCTTATTTTATTTACTTATTTATTCCTTTTAATTTTCTATTCTCACCCTCAGTTCGGCACCTCTGTAGACACTCCTTCTCTGTCTCAAAGTTGTTCTGGTTCCCCATACATCCTCCGTATTTGAAGAGGTCACAGCTCATGGATGAGGAGTTATAGAAGTAACGCTGAACCAGCCCGAAGCACGGACCCATGTCTGGGAGAGCTTTACACGCCTCTGTGGAGACAGGCACACACGGGGTTAATTTACATCATTACTGTGGGTCTCAGCAGAGTTTGGAAGTTCTCCCTGTATCCTCCTTCCTCAGTCCATATATGGTCTTGATTGGTTAGACAGGAAGTGATTAATTTCACTCACAGTGACCTGTGCTTATGTTTCCACCACAGTAATGCCATCCTCTCTACTGTTCGGTCTATAAAATATTAAATGGCTATGCCCCCACCCCACCCCCGGGAGAATATGTTAAGCTGAGGACTGTCACCAGTACAACCACCAAAGCAATCACTCAAGGAGACTGAGGTCCCCCACAGAAGCACTACATTTGTTCAATCTGTGCTATCAGTGAGGGGCACCAAGATCTGGAATAACATACCACCTGCAATCTGAGAACGTACTACACTAAACACTTTTAAGATGCATTGTAAAAATTGGCTTTTAAACAACTAAAACTGTACCCCTAACTAGTGGCTGTTCTGCGGCATACACATACATATGTGTCCGTGCGTCACACACATATGCCCCGCCTCCTGTTTGTTGCTGTTGTCTGTTGTTGCTGTGAGGTGCTTGGGTGCATGTGTGCGTGTACGCTTGCACAGCACTTCACTCATGTGACAATATTTTTTTTTGTAACACCTTAACTCTGCACTTTAGCATATCCACTTCGTACAGTTTCATTGCAGTTTTTCTTCTGGTGCATGATTGATTGTGTGTTTTTGTGACCCACTGGGAGACTACAGAGGCAAATTAGCAGTATTGCTAAATCTGGCATACTTACATTTATATTAATGTTCATTAGTATGTAACTTCCCTTTCAAATAAACATTAAACTAAACTAGTGGTGTTTTCCCAGACTGGCATGTAATAATATTGTTTCTGGGGTCAAAAACTCTGAAAGTGCATATTCAAAGATTAACAAAACATGATCTGGAAGCACAGAGTTTTGAGGTAATAGAGATAAATTCTGAGTATATCCATCCATCCATCTTCTACCGCTTTTCCCAAAGGTCCTGGTCATGGAGGCAGCAGTTCAAGCAGAGAAGCCCAGACTTCCCTCTCCCCAGCCACCTGCTCCAGCTCTTCAGAGAGGATATCAAGACGTTCCCAGACCAGCTGGGAGACGTAGTCTCTGCAGCGAGTCCTGGGTCTGCCCCGGGGTCTCCTCCCAGAGGGATACGCCCGAAACACCTCAAGGGGGAGGCATCCTGATCAGATGCCCAAACCACCTCAACTGGCTCCTTTCAATGTGGAGGAGTAGCGGTTCTTATTCTGAGCCTCTCCCAGATGACTGAGCTCCTCACCCTATCTCTAAGGGTGAGTCCAGCAATTCTATGGAGAAAGCTTATTTCAGCCACTTGTGTCCACAATCTCATTCTTTCAGTCATTTCCCAAAGCTCATGACCATAGGTGAGGGTAGGAACGTAGATTGACCGGTAAATCAACAGCCTTGTTTTAGAGCTCAGCTCCCTCTTCACAACAACGGACTGGTACAACATCCGCATCACTGCAGATGCTGCTTCACTCCATCTGTCAATCTGTTGCTCCATTCTCCCCTCACTTGTGAATAAAACCCCGAGATACTTAAACTCCTTGACTTGGGGCAGGAGCTCATCCCCAGCCCGGAGAGGACAATCCACCCTTTTCCGGCTGAGGACCATGGATTTGGACTCGGAGGTGCTGATTCTCATCCCAGCCACTTCACACTCAGCATCAAACTGTCCCAGTAAGACCTGTAGGTCATTGCTGGATGAAGCCATCAGGACAACATCATCTGCAAACAGCAGCGATGAGATCCTGTGGCCACATTCTCAGTATATGTCATTTAATATCAGAAGATGGAGGGTGTGACCCAGACAGTAGGTGGTGATGTGAACATGTTGTGAAAAACTTAATGATTAAAGGAGTGAAATAAATTGTTCATATAATGTCTGTGATGTATGGGAGTTGTATGAGTTGCATTTGCATATGCCACCCCATTGGTGGGCGCTGTATCCTGTGGCATCGCCAATAGTATAAGAGTGTGCTCATTGAACTGAACCAAAAGGTGTATGTGTGCAGATGCCTGAGTAAACGAGCAAGCTAATGACCTGCAGCCGTGTGTGTCTTTGTGTTTGTTCCTCCGAGTGGTAATCTAAAGTGGAAACCCAAGGATATAACATCATTGGCGACGAGGATGACTTTAGGTTTCCAAGTCTCGCCGCGGTATTGACTGCGAGTGACGGAGGAAGAAGAACGTTTGTCCTGGTGGGTGTTTGGCTGGGCACGGCACGCCAGGTGACAGTTCGCCAGGTGACAGGACGCCAGGTGACAGGACGCTGGGTGACAGGATGCCGGGTGATAGGACGCCAGGTGACAAGATTGCTAAACGCTAGCTAACTGCACGCCATGGCTGGAGTTATTGGACACATTAACCCATTCGACGAGTCGGTGGAGCAGTGGACAACCTACGTTGAGAGGTTTGAGTATTTTGTTACGGCAAATGGTATTGCAGAGGAGAAAAAGCTTGCTGTTTTCTTAAGTGTAATTGGTGCGTCAACATATGGACTTTTACGTAGCCTCGTAGCTCCAGATAAGCCAGGGGCTAAGACATATGCTCAACTCACGGAAGTTTTGAAAGATCATTTTTCCCCAAAGCCAATTGTGATTGCTGAAAGATTTCGCTTTCATAAACGGAACCAACAAGAGGGAGAAACTGTGACTCAATATATAGCAGTCATTAAAAAGCTTTCTGAACACTGTGAGTTTGGTATGCACCTGCAGGATGCATTGAGGGATAGGCTCGTTTGTGGACTGAATATAGAAGCTATCCAGAAAAAATTGCTGATGGAGGAGAAGCTTACTTTTTCCAAAGCAGTGGAACTAGCCATGTCAATGGAGACAGTAGCTCGCAAGACACATCAGCTGAGCAACGCGCTGAAAGTGCATGTACTGTCACCACATGACAAACAACACACGAAATGTTCGTGCTGTGGAAAAATGAACCACAAAGAGAGCGATTGTTTTTATAAGGAGCAAAAATGCCATAAATGTGGTAAGAGAGGACATATCTTGAAAATGTGCAGGAACAAAGAAACTGGAAATAAGGAGAAACCAGTGGAGTATAAAGTTAAAAAGAAAAAAAGGGTGCACCAACTGGATGTAAAAGAAATATCTAGTGATGGTAGCACTACAGACACTGAAGTGAGCCTGCATATGGTGTCTCAGCAGAGTAATTTGTCATACATGAGTGTTAAACCAAAAATTGAAGGTAAAAGGATTATTATGGAATTAGATACCGGTGCTGCCGCTTCTCTGATTTCAAGAAAACTGTATGATGCACACTTTAAGGACTTGCCCTTGCACCAAACCCATATAATGCTGAAAACATACACGGGCGAGATGATTCCAGCAGAGGGTGTCATCACCGTTTCAGTGAGGATGAATAAGCAGAGGGCTAGACTACCACTGTATGTGGTTCGGGGAAGTTCACCCCCGCTTTTTGGTCGAGAGTGGCTGCGGAGGATTCGAATTGACTGGCGAGAAATAAAGACGGTCTGGGAGGAGACGCTAGAGGGCATACTACAAAGACATGCAGAGGTCTTTAAGAAAGAATTAGGCACTCTGAAAGGCATGGAAGTAGCCATAGCGCTGAAGCCGGATCATGTGCCACGGTTCTGTCAAGCGAGAATCGTTCCCTATGTCCTTAGGCCAAAAGTGGAGGCTGAAATTGACCGATTGTGTGAGCAGGGCATTATATCCCCTGTCAAATTCAGTGAATGGGCAACACCCATTGTGCCCGTTGTGAAAAAGAACGGAGATGTTAGGATATGTGGGGATTTTAAAGTCACAGTTAATCCTGCCCTGTGTGTGGAGAAATACCCAATTCCACGCATTGAAGATCTATTCGCATCACTTTCGGGGGGGCAACATTTTAGTAAACTGGACTTATCTCATGCCTATTTACAAATGGTGATAGAGGGAAATTCCAGAAAATATCTCACAATAACCACAACCAAGGGTCTGTTTTGTTACAACAGGCTGGCATTTGGAATTACCTCAGCACCAGCAATATTCCAGCGTGCCATGGACCAAGTCCTCCAGGGTCTGCCGAACGTTCACTGTTACCTGGACGATATATTGGTCAGTGGACAGGATCGTGTGCAGCATCTGAAAAATCTGGATGCAGTCCTAGGGCGCTTGGAAGAATTCAGTTTGCAAGTATGGAAGGAAAAATGTGAATTTTTTAAGGATTCACTGGAATATCTGGGTCACGTCATTGATGCCCAGGGTCTACACAAGGCACCAGAGAAAGTCAGGGCAATTGTGGAGGCTCCTGCACCTACAGATGTGAGTCAGTCACGTTCTTTCTTGGGGCTAATTAATTATTACAGCAGATTTATCCCCAATTTGACAGCTATCCTAAGCCCACTGAATACGCTGCTGTGCAAAGGAAAACAATGGCAATGGACATCTGAATGTGCTGCATCTTTCAAAGAGGCAAAAGAGCAGTTACTCTCTCAAAGCGTGTTAACCCATTATGATCCACAACTTCCCATTCGGCTGGCATGTGATGCATCACCTTATGGTGTAGGTAGTGTCATCTCACATATTTTCCTGAATGGACAAGAGAGGCCCATAGCTTTTGCATCAAGGACTCTGAATAAGGCAGAACGCAATTATGCCCACATTGAGCGCGAAGCTCTTGGCATTATATTTGGAGTTCGTAAATTCCATCATTATCTGTATGGCAGGCAGTTTACACTCCTTACAGATCATCACCCATTGACCACTATTCTGAGTCCGTGCAAAGCCACACCATCTATGGCTGCTGCTAGAATGCAGCGGTGGGCTCTCCTGTTAGCTGCCCATAATTACACCATACAGTACCGAGAGGCAGCTCGTCATGGAAATGCGGATGGGCTTTCATGCCTTCCATTACCAACATCACCAAGAGAGAGAATCAGTACTGTGGACAGTTTTCACATTAAACACCTAGAAGCCTTACCTGTGAACTGTCGAGAAATCTGCCGAGAGAGCAGGGGTGATCCTGTCCTTGCTCACGTTCTGGAGATGGTCTCCACAAGTCGCTTTCCGAGGGTCCAGGATGTGGCCAGCACATTGGCGCCATTCATCAGCCGGAGGGATGAGTTGACACTCCAGCAAGGTTGTCTTATGTGGGGTGTGCGCGTTGTCATTCCCTCAAAATTGAGATCACGATTGCTGTCGGAACTGCATACTGGACACCCAGGTGTTGTTAGAATGAAAGCTGTCGCCCGCAGTTACATGTGGTGGCCCGGAATTGACGCTCAAATTGAACAGGTCTCAAAAACATGCCAGTCCTGTCAATTTACACAGAAAGCACCGGGACCAGCACCACTCCACCCATAGACCTGGCCTGGATCCCTGTGGCAGAGAATTCATGTCGACTTTGCTGGGCCGTTCCAAGGCCAAATGTTTATGGTGGTTGTAGACGCCCATTCAAAATGGCCTGAGGTACACCTTATGAGTTCCACTACAACGGCTAATACCATCCAGGTGCTCCGAGGGTTATTTAGTCGTTATGGGCTTCCTGAGGTGTTAGTGAGCGATAATGGTCCTCAGTTTACCTCACATGAGTTTGATACTTTTATGAAAGGCAATGGAGTAAAGCACATTCGCTCTGCACCATTCCATCCATCAACAAATGGTCTTGCAGAACGTTTTGTACAGACATTCAAGCAGTCACTGAAGCGTTCCACTGGAACCACTTCCATCCAACACCGATTGGATGCCTTTCTACTCACGTACCGTAACACTCCACATTCTACAACGAAGGAGTCCCCGTCTATGCTTTTCATGCATCGCAAGTTGCGATCTCGATTGGACCTGCTGAAGCCTAGCGTGACATCAGAGGTAGAGAAAGCACAAGAGGCACAGTGTGCGTATCGAGGAATGCATGCAAAAGCCAGAACGTTCAAGGTGGGAGATCCAGTTCTTGTTCGGAATTACGGGAGAGGAGAGAAGAAGTGGATACCAGGGGTCGTTTCAGCTGAGACTGGCCCTGTATCCTACACCGTCGACATCGGCGCATCGCAGCACTGGAGGCGACACGCGGACCAGATGCTGGCCAGGGTTGTTGAATTGGATACCTCTACAGACGACGGTGGAGCTGCATCGTCGTGCATCTCAGCAGATCTGCCTGTGCTGGAAAAGACTGTTCCAGAACCAGCTACTCCGGTTCCTGTGAGTGATCCCTCACCATTACCCCAGGTAACCTCAGAGGAAAATACTACATCACCTCCAGAGACTGGTAAGAGATACCCTTCTCGTATTACTAGACCACCAGAGCGTTATGTTCCATAAACTTTGTTTAAGATACTTTTAAGAGACATATATTGGACATTTTTGAATAAGAGACCTTTTTTATGTGTTAGATGAGAGAGTCACGTCTCACCAATAGGGCAGAATAAACCCTTGACTGACTCAGGGGTTTGGGATTGTCTACTCCCAGCCTCAAGGCTAGTGTGTGTTTTTAAAATAATAAAAGTTGTTTGTTTTGTGTATCTTGGGGGTGGGTACAACATTTAGTGGGGAGGAGATGTGATGTATGGGAGTTGTATGAGTTGCATTTGCATATGCCACCCCATTGGTGGGCGCTGTATCCTGTGGCATCGCCAATAGTATAAGAGTGTGCTCATTGAACTGAACAAAACATGTATGTGTGCGGATGCCTGAGTAAACGAGCAAGCTAATGACCTGCAACCGTGTGTGTCTTTGTGTTTGTTCCTTCGAGTGGTAATGTAAAGTGGAAACCCACGGATATAACAATGTCTTCTCTTCTAGCATACCAAAATGAGATTACTGCAATCCCCCAGATTATTTAACAGTGCAGGAAAAGCAGCATTGAGCTGTTTTAGATTTGAGATGGTTGAGATTCTGTGGCTGTCAGGTTATATGATAAAAAATTATTTGCTCTTTAAAGAAAATATCTACAGTATAATTGAAACACATTAGTCTGTTTCACTCAGAATCTCAGTGATAATTATTGAAACCAAGAATAATAACACAATAATTACAGACTTATCACACCTATGCAGAGATTTTAACTATGATGAAAAATGATGGTGAAGATGGACACATCACATCAGAAATATTTTATTAGCCTGACCATCATTACAGATGGTTTAGTACATCAAACATAATTAAAATCATCTAATTTGGGTTTGGTCTGAATATTTCAGAGTCTCACCAGTTGCATTGAAGAGCGGCGTGTCATCACCTGAACCTTCGACATCAGGAGCAAAAGATGGAGGAATAAGAGTCCTCCTACGGCGCTGAATCACAGGGATCCACCGGAAAAAAGGTGGTGTTATTCACACATTAGTTCAAAGGTGTTTAATATCTGATACACATATACAGTAATATTCCACATCACTCATGCCTCACTCAAGTTTTACTTATATGAATAAAATGTGTGTATAAAAATTATGAAATCCTTTTCTACATGTGTTGTAATGCTGTCGGATAAATGTGAATATCCACTTCTGTGACTGACATAATCATCAGTCTGATTAGTTTAGTCTGCTGGTTTTTACTACAAAAAGGTGTACATTGCCACAAAAATGGTAAGTTGATGAGGGGGAAAGTTGCAAACTGGTGAGAAGAGTTGTGAGCCCGAAAAACTTGTAAATTAACAGGAAAAAAGTTCCAAATTTATTAGGAAAGGTTGCCAGCTGAATTGGAAAAAGGTTGCATGTTAGTGGGAAAAAGTGACAAACTAAACAAACAAAAAGCAGAAAATTGTCATGAAAAAAGGAGCAAAATGAGTAGTTATGAGTTTGTAAGGAAAAATGCTACAAATTAATCAGAAAAAAGGTTTATGATGGTAACAAAAGCTGCAAACTGAAAACATGTTAATTTACAAGACAGACATCAGAAAAAAATCATAAATTTTTATGTGATAGCAGGAATTTTTTCAGAATAAAGTACAAAAGTTAGGAGAAAACAAAAGTTAAGTTGCCATGAATGTTCTTCAGAGTAAAATCCAGAGTGAGGTTCCGGGGTTCCGTACCTGGGAGGCTGTTGGTCTGGGTCCAGTCAGCTCCGCTCCAGGGACACAGTCACCTGGACACAACGGCACATTATATGGCATATAGACATACAGTATATATGGAAGGTTTAAGACACATATCAGATTAAAAGACTGTCAGGTGTGAACGTTTTAGCTTTATTACACCAATTCATTTAAAATCCTGTTTACCGGAGACTAAAATCTAAACTGTGCTGCAGGACAGTTAAGCAAAAATGTTCATAGAATAAAAGCAGTTAACCCTTTGATGCACCCAAGCACATCTATGTGTTTTTGGATTTTACTTTCTATCACATTTCATCCTTTTTTCATGCATATTGTTGATTATTTGTGTTGATTATTTATTTGAGTGTTTTCATTTTTTTCATGTATTTTTATTGTTAGCCTGTTGTAAACAGTGTGGTCTGAAACCGACACGTTTACGTTCCTTTGCCCAAAAATGTGCACACTGAACGCCATTCAAATCACCGCTGTTGCTCCTGCTCAAATCAAGCGTATAAAACCGACATCTTGTCATTTCCCCACTTCATTTCAGGCCTGCGGGGGTCCGGGTCTGCTCTCAACGATTCCTGTCCTCACAATGTCATTTTTACCATATATGGAAAATGGAGAAAATAGCTTTTTTTGCGACAGAGGGCTCGTTAGCCGCCCTCCCGTCTCCAGACAAGCTCTGAGGCGTTAATCTTTCACACCCACCAGCCTGAACAATCCAGTTTACATGAACGATGTTCAACATAAATCATTTATTGCCCTTTTTGGCCATAAAATAGAGTTGCATTGTGACAAAAACTTGGCAATATAAGGGTTAAAAATGTAAATATATATACATATTATTTTATGTGTATAATTTGGACTGATACTGGTTTATCACTATACTGGTTATTGTGAGATTAAACCGTCATTTAAATGTGAGAAGATGTCGTTACTCTCGTCGACCTTTCGTCTTCCTGAGCACCAGTGTGTCGTCTTCCAGTCATTGTTTGTTGTGGTGCCTTACTGTGTAGTTGTGTGTGGCGTGTGTGTTACCTTTGTCCTTCTTCATAATAATGTCGCTGTCCTCCATTCCCTCCTGTTTCACCAGAGTTTTAAAGTCTTCCAGCACAGATGGACTCACAGTCATGGAGCGACCTGGAAATGATCAGTTTGAATAAAAATGTATACATTTATGAGTAAAAAAATATAGCTTTGCAGTTAAAAACATTTTATGTTTAAGTGAAAAAATGAGAAATTATAAGACAAATTAAATTCATGAGTAAAAAGATGCACATTTACGGGTTAAAAAGTCCTTGATTTTAGAGAAAATGTTACAAAATTAAAACAAAGAAAAGTCAAAGTCATGAAGTAACAAATTTATACAAAAGTCACATTTATATAAGAAAAAAAAACCAAAATTTATCACATAATTTCACTAATTTACAAGAAAATTGTTGCCAATTTATGATTTTAAAATGGTTTTAGTTTAGGAGAAAAAAGTCAAATGTTTGACCTAGAAGACAGTAGCTTGAGTTGGTCCAGGATCATTATTATTAACTAGTGCATACCCATGCATGTCCGTAGAAAGCAAGCATAAGCAAGTACAGTGGTGTGAAAAAGTGTTTGCCCCCTTCCTGATTTCTCATTTTTTTAATGTTTGTCACATTTAAATGTTTCAGACCACCAAACTAATTTAATTATTAGACAAAGATAATACAACTATAACTGCTCCCAAAGGTTTTTTGTTTGAAACAGATAAAGCCATGCTCCAACTGATGTTTAGCCAGGATTTATTTTGTCACAGCAAGCACATTTTCTTAGCTGGACCTCCGACCAACCACCGTGAAAAACTACGGTGAAAGAACAAAACAAAAAATACATTTTGAAATTTATCACAACCAAAAATAATACCTCCACATTCTCACAAATACACATTACATACCGTGTGCGCCTTCTGTCCAAACATTTAGGAGTGGTTAGAGTCCATTTTCTTTAGTTTTACTCAGGGCTTTTGGAGCTTCTTCTCTCTGTGCCCGAGTCTGCAGCTTCTGAGCTTCTCTCTCTGCTAACTGAGCACGTGAGCACTGTATGCTAGTTTACACGCTCTCTTCTACCACTGGGTCGCATGTCATTTGCCGTCCACTAGATGGCAGCAGTAACGTAACACAGGTGTAAATCAACTCTTAGATGGGTATTACAATATATATAAACAAACAAACAGTAAAAGAAAAACATTCTTTACTGCGACAGCTACACTGCCACCAAAATTACAAAGGTTAATTTTACACACAAAATAAAACTTGTAATTTTCCAAAAACATTAACCTTGGAACCATATCCTTGTTTCACATCTCAGAAACCTTTTACTTAAGTGGACTCATTTTGCACTAGTACCACTAGCTTCTGAACCGGACGCTAAAGAAAAGATAACTGGTTCACACGTTCACCTTTCTTCCCTAAATCTCTTTGTCCCATTTGAATCTTAACCTTTCGAACCAATCCGTCATCATCTTCTTTCGCTTTTACAACCCTTGCCAGTTTCCATTCATTTCTGGGAATATTCTCTTCTTTAACTATCACTACATCTCCAACTTGTACATTTCTTTTGGGCAAATGCCACTGCTGTCTTAGGCTTATGTTGGTTAAGTACTCTTTGCGCCATCTGTGCCAGAATTGTTCCGATAAGAACTGTACCCTCCGCCATCTCTTTCTGGCGTACAAATCCTCTCTAACAAAATTGCCTGGAGGTGGTAGTGGCACTGACTCTTTCATTGTGAGTAAATGATTGGGCGTCAGAGGTTCTGCACTTTTTGGGTCATTTATAGTGTTGGTAGTAAGCGGACGACTGTTAATGATAGACATGGCCTCATAAAAGAAGGTTCTTAAGGAGGTGTCATCAAGTCTTCCTGCGGCTTGGGTAAGAACAGAACTCAAAACATTTCTGACAGTTCTGATTTGGCGTTCCCAAACACCGCCTCTGTGACTCGCTTCAGGAACGTTCATTTGAAAATCACATTGGTTGTTAGCAAGATAAACCCCTATCCTGTCTTTGTCAAGCTCAAGGAGACCTTTCTCAAACTCGTTCTTAGCTCCGACAAAGTTTGTACCTTGATCAGATCTAATTTGTCTCACTGCTCCTCTGATCGCTATAAAACATCTCAATCCATTTATAAACGCATCAGTGGTGAGATCTTCCAACATCTCGATGTGAATAGCTCTGGAGCTTAAACACGTAAACAAAAGACCATAATGCTTGCATTCTTTTCGACCTTGTTTCGTGTAAAATGGACCAAAACAATCTAACCCTGTATGTGTGAAAGGGGGCGAGGGATCTACTCTGTCAGCCGGCAGGTCAGCCATATGCTGTTCTTCTGTTGGCCCTCGTACCTTTCTGCATACAACACAACCTTTGATGTGTCTGGCCACTACCTTACTGGCACCTACAATCCAATAACCACTGGCTCTGAGTGCATTCAGTGTTTGGCCTCGACCTTGATGTTGTGTTTTCTTGTGACAATGATCAAGAATCAGATGTGTGACAATGCCTTCCTTAGGAAGAATGACTGGGTGTCTCAGTTCAAATGACGCTGAGGATTTTCTCAACCTGCCTCCTACTCTAAGTAAGTCATTTTCAACAAAAGGATCAAGTTGGTACAGCTTATGACTCTTGGGCAATTTGTTTGCTCTAGTACACAACTGTTTAATCTCTTGTTCAAAAGCTTGTCTCTGTGTTGTCCGAATAAGCGCTGAAGAAGCTGCTTGTCTCTCCTCAACACTAATGGGCTTTGATTTGTCTCTTTTAGTAAGTCTCTTTATCTTTGCAACAACATTAACTGCTGTGTCCCAGTCTGAGAACCCAGAGAACCTCTCAAGAAAAACCTCACTCTCTAAGGCAGTAGTTGCTAAAACTTTAACTTCAGGGTCTCCTACTAAAAGCTCTGGGGAATGTGGTTGTGTGACAAGCTCTCGTTCCCACAGAAATCTCGGTCCTTTGAGCCAGTTTGAATCTATGAGTTCTGCCACCTTGAGACCTCTAGAAGCATGATCTGCTGGATTCTGATCAGTTTCTATGTAGAACCATTGTTTTGGATCTGTAAAGTCTCTGATTTTCTGAACTCTGTTGGCGACGAAGACATGAAAGCGCCGAGCATCGTTTTTAATGTACCCGAGCACTACTTGGGAATCAGTCCAGAAAAACTCTTCATCTATCTTCAGCTCAAGCTCTGCTCTTAGAAAGTTACTTACTCCGGCAGAAACTGCTGCTGCAGTAAGCTCAAGGCGCGGTATTGTGACAACTCTAGTGGGGGCCACTCTAGCCTTTCCCATAACCAGAGCACAGTGTACTTTGTCTTCTGCAACAATCCTTATGTATGAACATTGTCCATAGCCACTGCTGCTTGCATCTGAGAAATGATGCAGCTCGATCTTTTGCAACGTGCCTGTGTTCTTAGGAATGAAGCATCTTTGTATTTGAATATTTGGTAGATTTTCAAAATCATTTAGCCATGCTTTCCATTTGGCCTCCAATGCAGGGGGAATAGGTTCATCCCATCCTATGCCACGTTTGCACATTTCCTGTAGCACTTGTTTTCCAGTTAAAATGTACGGAGAGAGAAATCCCAATGGATCATAAACGCTTGCAACCGTTGCCAGGATTCCTCGTCGTGTAGCTGACCTTTCTTTGAGAATGACATTGAAAGAGAGCATGTCTGCCTCAACATCCCATTTCACCCCCAAAACATTTTGCATTGGAATGTCAGAGTAGTTTAGGCTCACATCTTTGCCATTACTAGCACGCTCCGACTCTGGTACAACTTCCAAGACCTCCCTTTTGTTGCACACAAATTTGTGAAGCCGCAGCTTGCCTTTTGCGCAGAGCTCTTGTGCCTGAACGACCAACTGTTTTGCCCTTTGGACTGAGTCAACACTGATTAACCCGTCATCCACGTAAAAGTTTTTGTAAATGAAGCTGGCTGCCAATGGATAGTCCCTTTCATGTTCATGAGCAAGATATTTCATGCCATAGTTCGCACATCCTGGCGAAGATGCTGCTCCAAAAATGTGAACACGCATGCGATACTCTTTGGGCTCTGTACTAGTGTCCCCATCCTGCCACCACAAGAACCTTAGGAAATCCCTATCTTCAGGAGTGACGTGGAAGCGGTGGAACATTTTCTCTACATCACATGTAATGGCGATCTGGTGTTCTCTAAATCTGCAGAGTACGCTTGTGAGAGCATTGGTCAAGTCTGGGCCAGTGAGGAGGTGGTCATTTAAAGAGGTGTTCTCAAATTTTGCAGAGCAGTCAAACACGACTCTTATTTTCTCTGACTTTCTCAGATGATATACCCCATGGTGAGGTATATACCATGTGTAACCATTTGCAGGTGTGCCAACTGCTTCTTCCGCATCACCATCCTCAAAGACACTGTTCATGAATCTCACATAGTCTTCTTTGTACTTTGGAATTCTTTCCATCTTTGCTATCAGATGTCTCAGCCGTGTTATTGCAAGCTGTTTATTATTTGGAAGCTGTGGACGTTCTCTGAAAGGTAAAGGCATTTCCAAATGGCCTTCTTCATTAAAATGTATGGTTTTGTGCAACATCTGCAAAAACTGAATGCCCTCTTGTGATATGTTTCCTTCTGTAGGATTTGTGTCCTTAAAATCTGTTTCCAGTACTTTAATCACCGAGGAAGGTGTGATAGATGGCAACTCTTTGAGAGAAACACGATGGCACGCTCCCGCCACCTCTGCTGAACTTGTCCAAGGCTTAATAGATCCCACAATACTCCAACCTAAGTCTGTTTTAACTGCGTAGGGATCATAGTCATTGCCTGGTATTACCTTTCTTGGTTTCAGAGCTCTCGCACAATCGTAACCAATCAGAAGTGCTGCAGGACAATCTAGCAACTCTGGCATCTCTCCTGTGATACTTTGGAGATGTGTCCAAGCTTTGGCAGTTTCATGAGTGGGAATACTGTCTCGTTCAAGAGGAATGTACTCACAAGTGTAAGCAGGGGGTAACTCAATGTAGTCTTGTGAATAATACCCTCTTACTTTCAGTCCATCCACTCTGTGACTCTGTACGAGTGTTCCTCTGTTTGTCATTGTTGTCAGTTTCAACTTGACTGGTTCTGTGAACACTTGAATCTTTTCACAAACATCATGGACAATAAACGTGTTGCTGCTTTGAGTGTCTAGCAGTGCGTAAACCAGGATTTCAAGTCCATTACCTTCTGTGCAAGATAGCCACACTGGTACAATCATCGAAGTCCGATCGCTACTGTCCACTGTCACATTGTTTGACACCGCAGAAGCGTTTTCCTCTGTTAGTGGCGTTTCCAGTTTGTCTACTCGTGGACGATCCTCATGAAGTGGTGTAGGATGACCTTTCCTGCAAACATTACAAGTAGCCTTTTGACGACAATTTTTTGAGAAGTGGCCAACTCTAAGGCAACTAAAACACATGTTATTTTCAGTAATGAACCTTTTCTTCTCCTCTAGAGGCATCTCAGAAAATTTATCACATTTGTAAATAAAGTGACTTTGCTTACAACAAATGCACTCGATTTGCCTTTTACTCTGAGCTGCAGGATTAGGTTTGAATCTCTTGTAACTCGGAGTTGTGTTTGCAATCTTTGTATTTTTGGTCACTTCTGTTGTAGTAGTTAGGATACTAGCCTTTAGACGTCTTTGTTCTTTGTCTGGTTTGTCAAATGTACGTAATGCAAACAGGGATGAGACTGGGTTGCATGCTATGCGTGCTTCTTCAGCCACAAACTCAGCAAATTCAGCAAAACCTGGATATTCGTTTCCTTCATCCAGTAGTTTGGTCACATGTCTATTCCATCGAGTTGTTGCCCAGTCTGGAAGTTTGAGGAGTATTTTTTGATTTTCCTCACAATCATCTAAGACCCTGAGTCCTTGTACATGGGGCATAGCGTTTTTACATGAAATGAGGAAATCGCTAAACTCTCTCAATTTCAACGAATCCTTTGACCCAATCTTCGGCCAACTGCTTAGTTTTCCCCTGAAAGCTCTCTGAACTACAAAGGGATGGCCATAACGTTTGCTCAAAGCTTCCCAAGCCTGTGTATAGGCTTCCTCATCACTTCTGTAAAACGTCCCTTCTAATACACTAAGTGCATCTCCACTTATATACCTTTTTAAATAGAAGAGTCTATGTGCTGGATCTACACAACTTGTCTCTATGAGAGCCTTGAAGCAAGTGCTCCACTCCAGGAACTTGAGCGGGTCCCCACTAAACACAAATGGTTCAGGTGCTGGAAGTCTAGTCATAGTTAACGACTCTTTCAACGCTTGAACTAGAGAAACTTCACTATCATTTGGCAGTATCTTGTTGTCTATGCTCTGCGGGACTGACATGTTTTGAGAAGTCCTTTTACTAATCATAGGGAAAGTAACTGGAGCAGAATTTTGGAAAACTTGTGGGCGTGGGAAGCTGTATTGCTGTATAGGAAGCTGACTTGAAGTGACCTTCATTTCACTTTCTCTTATTTCAGCATTCACCTTTGATTCCTCTTCAGCATATACATTGTATTCTGCCTCTATTGCCTCCAGATCTCTTTGACTTTCCAACATTTTTAGCTTTTCCTGCTGAGCTACAATCTCTTGTCTCTGGGCTGAGATTTCCCTTTCTCTATTTATTTCAGCTCATTTTGACACTAAGCGCACCGCTGCTTCTGCTCGTTTTGCAGATACAAGAGTCCCTTGTTCACTGATATTGTTATATTGGCTCTTTTCAGCTCTTGATACTGTTGATCCATATATTGACTTTGCGTCCTCTCGTTGCAATAATAGACGGAGTGATTCTTTTACAGCTTGTGCATCAAACTCCTTATCCACATCTGCATAACGCCTTTTCAAAAGTACAATGATCTCAGTGGAGACAGAACTGCAGTTGTCCATTTTTCTCCTTAGATCCTGAGATGGTGTGGTCAGTGCACGCAATGCTAAATAGTCTTGTTTTAACTCTGACTCACAATTTTCAACCTTTTGAATCATGTTGCCCAACTCAGCTTTAGCGCAGTGTACTTTCAGTTTGGACCTTACGAGTTGAACCTCTGCTTTAAAGTGCAAATATGTTGACATAAACTTTCTTTCTTTACTCATTATGTCATCCCTTTTAAGCTCTAACATTTTCTCAGTTAGGTGTCTATCTCTTTCTGAACGCCTCAATTCTGTTTCAACTTCTGATACGGGTTGGGGTTGACCTATTTTGTGTATTTCAAGATCTGCACAGATCTCCCCTAAACGTGTTTCAAGTTGTTCTCTTTGTGCATCTTCAAGATCAGTCTGTAGTGTAGCTTCTAACTGAGCCTTTTCCCTTTCTAAAGCTTCAATAACTTCCTCCAAAACACGAGTGTCTGGAATACTTGGATCCATATCGAAGTATTATTTTACAGTAAATCTGAAATATTTCACAATGAAAATAAACAATCAGTGTCACAGCACAGAATGAACTTAAAACATATTCACAACCTTTTACTTTAACTCTTCTCTTCAATGTTCGTTTTCTTGGTATTATGGTTGATATATTAAACTCTGTAGATACAGTCTGACCTGGTATCCCAGAGACACTGTAGTTTACTGAAAACTTGCGTGGTGTTGAGCTGAAGCTTTAGGCCTTCTTCCATATTCAACTGGAAAGGCTGTAGAAGTTTGGGTGTCCAGCTTCTGCAGGATCCCAGAGGCTGACTTCCATTTGGGTCTTGTTCCCTCAGAGCATGGTCTCACCGAAGCCACCCCGCTCTCTCGTTGTTATGTCGCCGCTCTGTCGCCGACTGGCCTCCGCGTTGTTCCCTTGTTGTCAGCAGCATTAGACACATGCTCCTTCACCGGCAGCATGCAGACCACATGGCACCAACGGGACACGTTTTTCACTATAACTGCTCCCAAAGGTTTTTTGTTTGAAACAGATAAAGCCACGCTCCAACTGATGTTTAGCCAGGATTTATTTTGTCACAGCAAGCACATTTTCTTAGCTGGACCTCCGACCAACCACCGTGAAAAACTACGGTGAAAGAACAAAACAAAAAATACATTTTGAAATTTATCACAACCAAAAATAATACCTCCACATTCTCACAAATACACATTACATACCGTGTGCGCCTTCTGTCCAAACATTTAGGAGTGGTTAGAGTCCATTTTCTTTAGTTTTACTCAGGGCTTTTGGAGCTTCTTCTCTCTGTGCCCGAGTCTGCAGCTTCTGAGCTTCTCTCTCTGCTAACTGAGCACGTGAGCACTGTATGCTAGTTTACACGCTCTCTTCTACCACTGGGTTGCATGTCATTTGCCGTCCACTAGATGGCAGCAGTAACGTAACACAGGTGTAAATCAACTCTTAGATGGGTATTACAATATATATAAACAAACAAACAGTAAAAGAAAAACATTCTTTACTGCGACAGCTACAACAACTAAAAACAGAAAATGCAGTTTTTAAATGAAGGTGTTTATTATTAAGAGGAAAAAATCCAAACCTACATGGCCCTGTGTGAAAAAGTGATTGCCCTCCCTGTTAAAACATAAATTAACTGTGGTTTATCACATCTGTGGAAAGCTGAGTTCAATTTCTCCAGCCACACCCAGGCCTGATTACTGCCACACCTGTTCTCAATCAAGAAATCCCTTAAATAGGACCTGTCTGTCAAAGTGAAGTAGACCAAAAGATCCTCAAAAGCTAGACATCATGCTAAGATCCAAAGAAATTCAGGAACAAATGAGAAACAAAGTAGCTGAGATCTATCAGTCTGGAAAAGGTTATAAATACATTTCTAAAGCTCTGGAACTCCAGCGAACCACAGTGAGAGTCATTATCCACAATGGTGAAAACATGGGACACTGGTGAACCTTCCCAGGAGGGCTGGCCAATCAAAATTACCCCAAGAGTGTAGCAACGACTCATCCATGAAGTCACAAAAGACCCCACAACAACATCCAAAGAACTGCAGGCCTCACTCCAGACTCCACCATAAGAAAGGTACTGGGAAAAAATGGCTTCCAAGACGAAAACCACTGCTGAGCTAAAAGAACATAAAGGCTAATCTTAGTTTTGCCAGAAAACATCTTGATGATCCCCAAGACTATTGGGAAAATACTCTGTGGACTGACAAGACAAAAGTTGAACTTTTTGGAAGGTGTGTCTCCCATTACATCCGGCGTAAAAGTAACACAGCATTTTAGAAAAGGAACAAAAGGAACATCATACCAACAGTAAAATATGGTGGTGGTAGTGTGATGGTCTGGGGCAGTTTTGCTGCCTCGGGACCTGGAAGACTTGCTGTGGTAAATGGAACAATGAATTCTGCTGTCTACCAAAAAATCCTGAAGGAGAATGTCCGGCCATCTGTTTGTGACCTCAAGCTGAAGTGCACTTGGGTTCTGCTGCAGGACAATGATCCAAAACACACCAGCAAGTCCACCTCTGAATGGCTTAAGAAAAACAAAATGAAGACTTTGGAGTGGCCTAGTCAAAGTCCTGACCTGAATCTGATTGAGATGCTGTGGCATGACCTTAAAAAGGCAGTTTATGCTCGAAAACCTTCCAATGTGGCTGAATTACAACAATTCTGCAAAGATGAGTGGGCCTAAATTCCTCCACAGCGCTGTAAAAGACTCACTGCCAGTTACCGTAAGCGCTTGATTGCAGTTGTTGCTGCTAAGGGTGGCCCAACCAGTTATTTGGTTTAGGGGCAATCACTTTTTCACACAGGGCCATGTAGGTTTGGATTTTTTCCCTTAATGATAAACACCTTCATTTAAAAACTGCATTTTGTGTTTACTTGTGTTATCTTTGTCTAACATTTAAATTTGTTTGATGATCTGAAACATTTAAGTGAGACAAACATCCAAAAAAAATGAGAAATGAGGAAGGGGGCAAACACTTTTTCACACCACTGTATTTTCACCACCCACCACTGTCTCATTTCCTCACCTGAATTTGAAAATGATCCATATTGTTTATTTTCAACAACAAGTTCAGCAGTGATTGTCCTTCTAACAGACTTAGAGGACCCTGTTCCTGTATCACCGGTGCCTAAAACGATTAGTTTGCCAGTGCCAACTTATTTTTGATTGTTTCAGTATCAGCCGATTGTCTTGGTATTAGTAAGAAATTATTAAAAAACTGAAGTGAATGTTTGGTGAATCTGCAGCTGTCGTCTCTTGTCTGTTGAAGAACCAAATCGAGGCCAAACAACCAGGACACACCTGAATGACATGGGCACTGCTGATAACCCAAATCATTCAGTCAGGCAAGTATCTGCCGATACCGATGCTAGGCTGATATCTTGGTGTGTCCCTAGTTATTGTATTGTTATTATTACTGATTGATCAGTGTGTTAAATGAAACATGAAGGTGTTCTGACTGTAGAGTTTTATGGAGGTGCTTTTGTCTCCCCCGGATTTCTGCTTGCTCATGATGATGACGGCGTAGGCATCGTAGTCAGTGTGGACTACGTAGGCGTCCACGTCAGCTGCCCATCCTGGACACACAAAAACACAGTTAACAGGAACAAAGAGGACTTCTACAGAGACAAGGACACAATAACAACATAAACACGCAGAGCAGAGGCACAGACGTTTGATGTGGAAGAAGAAGCGTCCTGGTGTGGAGGTCAGCTCGTAGTCTCCGGTAATCTCTTTACACGTCCCGTTACTGCAGAAACAACAGGAGTATGAATGAGACGTGCAGCAGGAACAACAATAAAACACTTTCATGTCCACACAACCACCTGCTCTGTCAGTTTTAGTGATAAGACAAGTTTTTTCTTCATCTCTGTCTTATTTTTCTGTTATTGTGTCTCACTCAGACTGACCGGAACATCGTCTTGGTCATCGTCAGCTTCTCGTCGGTCGTTCCTTTCTGCAACACCAGCTTACCGATGGCGGCGTCGGTACGGTGGTGGCGCATGTAAGGACATGTGGTTGCCACGGCAACATCACGCCAGGTCCCCAAGAACTAGAGTTATAAAAAACAGAGGAAAAACGTGTAAGCTGATGATGTTTTGTGTTGATCTCTGCCTGAAGAAGAAGGCAAAAATGTATCACATAGCTCTAAGCAGATAAGGATAGTGCATACCACGCTGCACACAGCCACTGCATGCCTTGTCAACGTCAGCAGGAAACACGATAAACTTATGAGACAGCACTGGAGTACCAAAGTTAGTGGAGAAGCTAACTGAGGCCCTGGCCGGATCAGTGCTCAACAACAGTGGTGGAGCCCAGCGGAGGAGCTAACTGAGTCCCCAGCTGGATCTGAGGTCAGCTGGACCAGATACTGGTAGCACTAGCAGAAATTATCCTGCTATTATCAGATACCCGCTACCAGGCTACGACTCAAGCTAATGGTCTCCATTAGCCACCAGGAAAGCTTCGGATTCACCGCCAGATAGGATGACGCTAGCTAGAGACCTCCACTAGCTACTGAGGGAGCCTTGGCTTCCTCGGCTTCACTGGCAGATCCAGCTACCAGATGATGACGCCAGTTAGTGGCCTTCACTAACCATCAGGAGAGCTTTGACCTCACCGCCAGATAACAGCTATAATTAGACAACAAAGCCAGCTGACGGCCTCCACTAGCCATCGGGCGTACTTTGGCTGCTGTACTAGCCAACAGGCGAGCCTCTTTTGATCCCAATCAGACTAGTCACTATGCCTCCGAAAAAGAATCAGACAAATGGAGAGGAGTTGGAGGAGATCAAACTCTCACTAAAATTTATGTCTGAAGAAAAATCTAGCAGGCGCTGCTAGCGGGCGCTGGGAGCAGTATGATGCAGCAGTTTCGTCATTATTCCTCTATACTTCCACGGCAACAGATCGTCAACGCTCATCCCCTGTTCGTGGTCAGGATTGTAAGTGAGCTTCATGTCAGCCTTACGATCTCCTGTATTTAGTGTTGTGTGTTTTAGTCCACCGTGGCTCATTACTTTCTGTTACGTTGTGTGTTCTTGTGTTCACAAATAAAACATCAATGCAAACCTCACCGGCGACTTTTGGCGTCTTATGGTGGCTCGCGAGGGCCAGCACATGACACAGTCCTCATTTCATAATGGAAGTGAATTAGGTCACATTGAAGCTGAAACCTTTGTCAATACTGAAGAGCAACCACAAGATATTTTAGGAGATACTGACCCAGATAATAACTACTTTAATCATATTAATAATAAGTGTGCTTATTATGATGAACAACAATTAAATGGAATTATGAACTCGGATCAGACATTGACAATAATACAGATTAACAGTAGCAGTCTCTATGCCAACTTTGATCGTATTAAGGTGTTTTTAAATCAATTTAACACACCATTTAGGATTATAGCAATAAGTGAAACATGGATTAATGAAGAAAAAGATGTAAATTTTGAACTATATGGATATGAGATGTACACACAAAATAGGAAATGTAAAAGTGGTGGTGGGGTAGCACCGTATGTTGATAGAAAATTAAAAAGTAAAAAAGTGGACAGCATGACATCAACAGTGAATGAAAGTATGGAATGTTTAACAACTGAAATTACGATGGAAAATAGAAAAAACACAATAGTAAGTTGTATATATAGAGCACCGGGATCTGATATGGAAAAATTTAGAAATGGTATGGAAAAGATGCATAGAAAAATAAGACAAAAAGATGTCTTTATTTGTGGTGACTTTAATATAGATTTAATGAAAACAAAACATAAACCATCTGAAGATTTCTTAGATACAATGTATAGCTTAACCTTATTTCTAAAGATTACAAAACCTACGAGAATAACGACACACTGTGCTGCCCTGATAGACAACATTTTTACCAACGTTACTGAATATAATATGGTGAGTGGTATACTAATAAAGGACATTAGTGACCACTTGCCTGTATTTGTTTCTTTAGATCAGGGGTCACCAACGCGGTGCCCGCGGGCACCATGTTGCCCGCAGGGACCACATGAGTCGCCTGCAGGCCTGTTCTAAAAATAGCACAACTTGCAAGTGAGCTGCGTCTAAGATGTAATTTTTTCTGCCGCTATTTTTTAAAATCACACTTGCATTTATATAGATTTTAAAATGACAATGTCTTAAAAATAAAAAAAATGAAAATATGTTTATTATACGTAAAGTTAAGGTGAACTCTGACCTAGTTCAAAGGTCAGTATTGTGCGCATGACAAAACCTTCGCGCTGGAGCGTAAGCTAGCGGGCAGTGAAGATGGTGAACGCAGTGCTGTTTCCTAGCCCCCCCAAAAAAGACAGAAAATTTATCATTTTCAAAGTGAGCGGGAGGAAGAGTTCTTTTTTACTACTGTGAAAGGAAGCTGCGTGTGTTTCATTTGCGAGGCGACGGCGAAGCGGCACTTCAACGCGTCATGAAACTGCTGCCCACTCTTTTTTTTTGTACCCGTAGGTAGATTTGTTCTGCAGTCCGGTAACAAGCCACCAGCTGCCGGTCGCAAGCGCCCCTTAACTCCCTAACCTGCATGTTTTTGGCATGTGGGAGGAAACCCACGCAAACACGGGGAGAACATGCAAACTCCACGCAGATCACTGTTGACCGGGGGCAGGGATCGAACCCACGATCCCCGCGATCCCCCGGCCGAGGGTAAACTGTGCTGCCGCGGTGCTAACCACTGCTCCACCGTGCATAACAGCACTCTCAGCGCTGTTTAGCTTCTCCTCATGAAAGGACAGCGCTGGTTATTACTCCAGCATGATTCTTGGCAAGAACTGTATGGATATAATTCCAGTGAAGAAGAACACACAAAAGTGTGTTTATTAAATGTAACAGATTTGGAGCAGAATTGCAGCAGATTTGTTCAGTTAAAAATGTGAGAAGATTTATTTAATATGAAAGTTGATTTTTCTTAAATGTTGCATAACTTTTTCAAACATGGTTCAGCATAGTTCATGAATTAAAAGGGTTTAGTTTTTTATGGTTAAAAGGGACTGGTGAAAACTGGACATTTTTTAATGAAATGTAGAAGTGATCATCTGAACAATTGCTGAGATTAATAAAAATAAAGTGTTGAATATTGATCTTGTCTGTTACCCACTCTAAGTTATTGATAATTATTTATTTATTGCTTTAATTATTGCTATTTATCGCTTTGATATACGACCCCAAACAAAGAGGAACCTTCCACTCTGCTAGGTGGAAGAAGGACTATTCTCCTGACCTGTGTTGGGTCAGCTCTTTGAATGGGGAGCCATATCCTACACAGATCCTCATTCTTGATGATTTTCCACACAGCCAACACCGGCCCCTGCTTGTACACATTGGCCTACAACTTCCAGTCATATACAGCCCAAGGAAGATGCGCTGGAACTTCCGCAAAGCCAACTGGAAGAAATTCAGTGAAACTCTGGACCGGAGCGTTGTTACCATCCCACTCCACACCATCACTGTAGATGAAGCATACAACCGCTTCTGCAGCGCAATCTTCAAGGCTGCCCATACTGCAATCCCACGAGGCTACCGACCCCTCTATGTCCCATGTTTGGACGGAGAAAGTGCTGCCCTCCTACAATCCTATCAAACATCAGGGGACCCAGAGATAGCAGACCATCTCATTGAATCGCTAAATACAGCCCGGCGAAAGAAATGGGAGGAGACAGTTGCTGACCGGAGCTTTACCCACTCTAGCAGGAAATGTTGGAGCCTCATCCGTCGCCTAGGAGCTGCACAGAAGCCCCCTAGCCAAAGCCGAGCATCCGTCACACCCAACCAAGTTGCATCCCACCTACTGACTATCGCCAAAGCACCCCAAGACAAAGACACCAGAAGAGCAGTTACAACTGAGCTAAAAAAACACCAAAAAATGCCTGTAGAGGAAACGAACCCTGAACCCTTCGAGGCTGCTGAACTGGAGAAAGTCCTACAGGGCCTGAAATATGGAAAGGCAGCAGGATACGATAACATCTTCCCAGAATTCATGAAGAATCTTGGCCCCCGAGCCCTAACCTGGTTGACACAATTCTACACAAGGATCACACAAACGAACTCGATCCCAAAGAAATGGCGGACAGCAAAGGTCATTGCCATCCCCAAACCTGGCAAAGACCACAAACTACCAGCAAGCTACCGCCCAATCTCCCTACTCAGCGTTCCTTACAAAATCATGGAGCGCCTAATACTGCAACGCATTTCCCCAGAAATAGAGGATATTCTAAGTGTGGATCAAGCAGGTTTCCGCAAGGACCGCAGTACAGGAGAACAAGTACTGGCCCTAACCACCTTCATTGAAAATGGCTTCGAGAGCAGACTGAAGACAGGGGCTGTGTTTCTCGATCTTACAGCCGCCTATGATACGGTCTGGCACAAAGGCCTCCTCCTGAAACTTATAAAGGCGATCCCTGCTTGGGCAACAGCAATTATAAAAACCCTGCTGACCAACCGAAGGTTCAGAGTCCACCTCAGTCAGAACACAAGTGCATGGAGAATGCAGAAAAACGGACTCCCACAAGGCTCAGTTCTAGCTCCAACTCTGTTCAACCTCTACATAAACGACCTGCCTACTACAAAATCCCGCAAATTCATCTATGCAGACGACATCTGTTTGGCATTCCAAGCACCAGACTTTGAACCACTGGAACGGGTGCTCACGGAAGATCTTGCTAAACTGGACCAGTTCTGCAAAATCTGGCGCCTAAAACCAAGCCCAGCAAAAACCGTCTCCAGTGTATTTCATCTCCACAATGCAAAAGCTGCCAGAGAACTAAACATCCACCTGAGCGGACTCAAGCTTAAGCATGCCCCAAATCCAACTTATCTTGGAGTGACCCTTGATAGGACCTTATCCTTCAAGGAACATCTAAAGGGGACGGCTGCTAAGGTGAAAGTACGAAACAACCTGCTCTGCAAGCTCGCTGGTGCAAAATGGGGGGCGGCAGTCTCCACCCTGCGCACCTCAGCACTGGCCCTTTCATACTCTGTAGCAGAATATTGTGCCCCTGTCTGGTCCAGGTCATCTTACACACACCATGTAGACACCCAGCTCAACTCAACCATGAGAACTATAACTGGAACAATCCGCTCAACACCACTCCCCTGGCTCTCTGTACTGTCAAACATAGCCCCTCCACACATCCGGCGAGCAGCATTAACTCAAAGGATGCTCCAAAAAGTTAAAGATTTTCCTCACTTACCAATCCATGCAGATATCTACACTCCACCCACTGCCCGACTTTCATCCAGACGGCCGATTTGGAAAAACCCTCCCCCAGCTGACTTTACCATCCAGACAGCTTGGCAAGAGGAATGGGAGACCAAGGAGGTCCCAAACAAACAGCTGGTGATAAACCCCAACCAACAGGTCCCGGGCACCAACCTCCCAAGGAGACAGTGGTCTACACTCAATCGCTTCAGGACTGGACATGGCCCCTGCTTGGCCAGCCTTCACAGATGGGGCAGTAGCCCTAGCCCACTGTGCGCATGTGGAGAGGAGCAAACTATGGAACACATCATAGAGGTTTGCCCGCTCCAAAGACTGGAAGGAGGATTACACACCCTCCATACAGCAAACCAGGAGGCAACTGCTTGGCTTAAGGACTTTGCATTCGCTAAATAAAATAAATTTATTTATTTATTTATTTATTTATATATATATATATATATATATATATATATATATATATATATATATATATATATATATATATATATATATATATATATATATATATACACAATTTGTTATTTTAGAGGAGTGTGTCAAGCTGGTGCCCTTCACATGACTCAATACCCATGAAGTAGCTCTTGGTTTCAAAAAGGTTGGTGACCCCTGGTTTAGATGTTAATTATGGGGTTAATGAGACTAAGAATAATAATAAATTATGTAAAAAGATTATTTATAAAAGAATGCAAACAGAAGATAGAATCAATGCTTTATGCTTTAAAAGATGACTTAATGTTACAGTATTGGGATGTTGTCTATAGAGAGAAAGAAGTGCACTTAGCATATGATAAATTTATTGATATATTTAAATCATTATATGATTAAAAACTGTCAAATTAAAGAGATTAATAAAAAACATAAATACAAAAATTGCCCGTGGTTAATCAGGGGGCTACAAGTACTTGTAAAAAGAAAAATTGTCTCTATAAAAATTTAATTAAATTAAGAACTAAAGAATCTGAAAAAGGATATAAAACATATAAAAATAAATTAACTGAAATAGTATGGAGTAATAAAAAATTATTCATTCATTCATTCATTCATCCATCTTCTTCCGCTTAATCCTGTTCGGGTTGCGGGGGGTCTGGAGTCTATCCCAGCATCTTTGGGTGAGAGGCAGGGTCCACCCTGGACAGATCACCAGTCCATCGCCGGGCCAACACAGAGAGACAGACAACCATTCACTCTCACAGTCACACCTAAGGACAATTTAGAATCCCCAGTTTGATGCCAGTTAACCTAACTTGCATGTTTTTTGGCATGTGGGAGGAAACCGGAGAAATCCTGGAGTAAACCCACGCAGACACGGGGAGAACATGCAAACTCCACACAGATCACTGTTGGTCGGGGGCTGGGATCAAACTCAGGATCCCCCGGCCAAGGGTGAGTTGCTGTGCTGCCGCAGTGCTAACCACTCCTCCACCGCGCCGCCCATAATAAAAAATTATACTATAGGAAAATGTTAAATGAAAATAAGAATAATATAAAAGAAGTCTGGGACATATTAAATAAGTTAAAGAAAATGGAACTAAGAAAATGATATATCCAGAGTATTTTACTGATAATTATGGTGATAATTATGATAAGAACATGGTAGTAAATAGACTGAATAATTTTTTTGTAAATGTTGGACCAAAGTTGGCAGCAAAAATTCCAAACCAAGGAAGAGACACCGTGAGTGAAACCTTGATTGGAAATAACCCTCAGTCAATCTTTCTCTCAGCGGTGGATGAACTAGAGGTAAAATCTGTTGCTGAAAAGTGTCAAAATAAATGATCTACTGATTGTGATGGTATTGATATGGCACTAGTAAAAAGAACTGTTGATGGCATATTAAAACCATTCACATTTATTTGTAATTTATCATTTCAAACTGGCTCATTCCTGCAGAAAATGAAAATAGCAAAAGTAAAACCATTATTCAAGCAAGGAAATAAACACCACGACACAAACTACAGACCAGTATCACTCCTCCCACAATTTTCAAAGATTCTGGAAAAACTCTTCAACAACAGATTAGAAAACTTTTTAAATAAACATGATCTGCTTAATCAGAATCAATATGGATTTAGAGCAAAGAGTACAACATCGTTGGCAATAATGGAAGCAACAGAGGAAATAATAAATGCATTAGATCAAGGAAAATATGCAATTGGTGTATTTATAGATTTTAGAAAAACATTTGATACAATAAATCATTCAATACTTCTTAATAAACTGCAAATGTATGATATTAGGGGAATGGCTCTGAATTGGATTACAAGTTATTTATCTGAGAGACAACAGTTTGTGAAGATGGGAGAATATCTGTCTGGATGTATGGGAATTGCCTGTGGGGTCCACCAGGGGTCAGTGTTGGGCCCCAAATTATTTAACATATAGTATATAAATGATAAATTCCAAGTTTCTAAATTATTAAAAATAGTGGGTTTACTCTGGGATTTCTCTGGTTTCCTCCCACATGCCAAAAACATGCAAGTTAGGTTAATTGTCATCAAACTGGGGATTCTGAATTGTCCTTAGGTGTGACTGTGAGAGTGAATGGTTGTCTGTCTGTCTGTGTTGCCCTGTGATGGACTGGTGATCTGTCCAGGGTGGACCCTGCCTCTCACCCAAGGATGCTGGGATAGGCTCCAGTCCCCCCACGACCTGAAAAGGATTAAGCGGAAGAAGATGAATGAATGAATGAATGAATATTATTTGCTGATGGTACGAATATATTTTATTCTGGAAATAATTATAAGGAGCTAATCCATACTCTAAATAATGAATTAAATAAGGTTAAAAAATGTATGGATAGTAATAAATTATCACTAAATATTGATAAAAGTAAGGTAATGATATTTGGCAATTGTAAAAATAAAGAAGATATACATATTCATATAGATAATGTAATTATTGAAAATGTTAAGGAGATCAAATTTTGAGGTGTAATACTAGATGATAAAATTAGTTGGAAACCACACGTCAGATACATACAAAAAGTGGCAAAAAATATCAATTATAAATAAAATTAAGCAGGTCCTAGATTACAAATCCCTTCATATCTTGTATTGCTCATTAGTATTTCCATACTTGACCTATTGAATAGAGGTCTGGGGAAACAATTATAAAAGTACTCTTAATTCATTGCTAATATTACAAAAAAAAAAAAAAGGCAGTCCGTGTTACACACAAAGTCAGGTATCTTGAACATACTAATTTATTGTTTTTACATTCAAAGTTATAGAAATTACAGGATGTGGTTGATTATTATACAGCACAGTTAATGTTTAAAGTCAGTAAAAACTTTTGGCCACATAATATACAAAATCTTTTCAGTGAGAGAGAAGGGAAATATAATTTACGGGGGAACACAGAATTTAAAATGCACCTAGTAAGAGGAAAAGTTTGTGTGTGTGTGGGGGGGTGGGGGGGGTAAAATTGTGGAATGGGTTGGGGGAGAAACACAGGCGAAGTCCAAACATCCATATATTTAAATCAACATATAAAGAAATGATTTTTGAGCAGTATAAAAATAAAGGACAGTAATATTACAATATGTCTTCAATAAAGAAAGGTTGTTATTGTTGAATATACTGTATGTGCTGAGTTATTGTTGTTATTGATATTATTATTACTAGAATATTACAACTCTAGTATTATGATTGTTGTTTAGGATGGAATTATTTGAATTATTATATAGGCCAGGTGGTTTTATTGTTGTTGTTGTTATTGTAAGTACTATATGGCTGCCTATTATTATGGTTATTATCATTATTATTATATGGTTACTTATTGCGCCTAGTTATTGTAAGCCATGTGGGGGTATGGTGGTATATATAGTGATTATGATGATGATAATATTGTCTATCATTATATTAAACATACCAGAAGTATTTATTTATTATTATGACAATTATTTTTAGATGTTGGTGTTATTGTCATTATAAATTATCATTGTTGTATTATTTCTATTGCATAATTTAATTATAAGATGCATTATATATTATGGTATTGTATATTGAATGTAATTATGGGATGGATAATGACTAGAATGATATTGTGACGTTTGCAGGGTTCACACAAAGACAGTGGAGCAGATGGCTGTGATCAACCTGATTTATTTTTCACACACCCCAACCCCCAACCTGCCTCTGTGCTACAGAGTGGAGGGGAGGTCATTCTCCCAGACCCCTGTTTCAATCATGGTTACACACACATGATACATCTTGCCCTAATCCTGCTAAACACTGCTGGGTCATCATAATGCAGTTATAATGACACAGAAGTATAACTCACAAGTAACACATTTAACACACACATAACGTTTTCATCTGGCAAAGCATGCTGGGAAATTCACTTAACATGGCCCCAACGTTACACTGCCCCCCCCCCCGGACTGGTTTCTGTCCCCAGAAAAATTAAAGTCCAATTTAAAAGTCCAATACAAACTCATCCAGATGTCGGGACGGTCTTCGGCGCCGGCGGCCAACACGTACAGGCCCCCTAGTGTCCATCTGGGTCTCGGTCGGGGTATCGGGCCGGGATGGAAGCTCCGGTTCGTCCACCAGCGTTGCAGATGGCCGATACGGGACGAGACGGTCACGATGAAGGACCACAACCCGGTCCCTTTTTCTAAGCCTCACCCTGTACACCACATCTGACAGTCTCTCCAGGACCACGCATGGCCCCGACCACTGGCTCGCCAGCTTCGGTGATCGTCCTCTCTTCCTCTCAGGGCAGAAAACCCAGACTCGATCTCCCGGTGCAAAGTCCCTCCCCTGACAGCGGGAGTCGTACGCTCGCTTCTGCCGACCCCCTGCCGCTGCCAGGGCCTCTCGAGCCAGCTCGTGCACCGTGTGGAGACGTTCTTTCAAACAAAAAAAATAATCCAATCCGGGTCTTCCCTCCACCTCCGGCTCAGGGGGGCAACCGAATACCAAATCCACCGGTGTGCGCAGCTCGCGTCCAAACATGAGCGCCGCAGGGGTGCACCGGGTAGATTCCTGAGCTGCCGTCCGGTACGCCCACAAAACAAAAGGCAGGTGCAGGTCCCAGTCTCGCTGTCGCTGGTCCACTAGGATAGCGAGCTGGGTGGTGAGGGTCCGGTTGAATCGTTCGACCAGGCCGTTGCTCTGTGGATGCAGTGGGGTGGTCCGGGTCTTCCGGATGCCCAGCCGTTTGCAGACCTCTCCGAAGACCTCCGCCTCGAAGTTCCGACCCTGATCGCTGTGCAGCTCCTCCGGTGCGCCAAACCGACAGAACATTTCATCCACCAGCTTTGATGCCGTCGTAGCGGCGCTCTGATCCGGGACCGCATACGCCTCTGGCCACTTAGTGAAATAATCCATCGCGACCAGCACGTAGCGGTTCCCCCGGTCCGTGGTCGGGAAAGGGCCCAGGATGTCCACTCCCACTCGCTCCATCGGTGCTCCCACCCGGTACTGCTGCAGGGGAGCGTGGGATCGCTGAGTTGGTCCCTTCTGAGCTGTGCATGTGTTGCAGCGATGAACGTGGAGCTCCACGTCCTGATGACAACCGGGCCAGTAGAACCGGGCCCGAAGGCGCTGCAGCGTCTTTGTCACTCCGAAGTGGCCCGCTCCTACCGCCCCATGAACCAGCTGGAGTACTTTGGGCCGGAGTCGACGAGGAACTAGCAGTTGCCAGACGCGCCGCTGCCCAGCTGGAGTCTGCCACTGTCGATACACCACGCCCTCGTAGCAGCAGAGGTTGGCCCACTGGGAGTGCAGGGCCTTAGTCTCTGGGTCCAGCGGTGACACAACCTCCCAGGCGGGCCGCTGTCCTGCGTCCAGCCACTGCCGAACCCGCGAAATGACCAGGTCTCTGTCCTGCTCGCTCTGCAGCTGCTGCGTGCCAAGAACCTCTGTGACATCATCGCTGGGGAGAACTGCCTGATCATCTGAGGAGGGGCTGTGCGTCGCTGCGTTATTCCTGCTCGCAGCGGCTCGGAGAGCGGCAGCCCGTGGGGCGGTTTGGTCCCGATCTTCAGCCCGTTGGCAGTGACGACACTCCTCTGTCGCGCAGGGGCGCCGAGACAGCGCGTCAGCGTTGGCATGGAGGCGGCCTGCCCGATGCACAATCTGGAAATTATAATCCTGCAGTGCCTCCAGCCACCTCGCCAACTGTCCATCCGGTTCTTTGAAATTTAACAACCAGGTCAGGGAAGCGTGGTCCGTCCTGAGCTGGAACCTCCCACCGTACACATACGAGCGGAAGTGTCGCAGTCCTTGAATGACAGCCAGCAGCTCTCTGCGAGTCACACAGTAATTTCTCTCGGCTCTGCTGAGAGTGCGGCTGAAGTAAGCGACTGCCTGCTCTCCATGCTCTCCCTCCTGGGATAGCACCGCCCCGATACCCTGGTTGCTGGCGTCCGTGTCCACGATGAAAGGGCGGTTCGGGTCGGGATACTGCAGGATGGGGGCTCTGATGAGCGCTGCGCGAAGCTGGGAGAAAGCAGCAGCACAGCTGTCACTCCACTGGAACGTGCGTCCTTTCTGCGTCAGCTGATGCAGCGGGCTGGCAATGGTGGCGAAGTCTTTCACAAACCTCCTATAATAGGAGGCCAATCCAAGAAAACTCCTCAGTTCTCCAACGTTCCGCGGCACTGGCCAGTCTCTCACTGTTGCCACTTTTTCCGGGTCGGTGGCGACCCCCGCTGCGCTGACGATGTGGCCCAAAAAGGTGGTCTCCCACCGGAACAGGTGGCATTTCTTAGGGTGTAACCGTAGCCCCGCCTGTTGGATGGCTCCCAGCACCTCTCGGAGATTTGACAGGGCGCTGTCAAAATCAGCTGCATGCACCAGCAGGTCATCCAGGTAAACAACGCAGCGACTCCGGGGCACGTGAGCCAGCACTCGCTCCATCAAGCGCTCAAAGGTGGCCGGAGCGTTGCAGAGTCCAAACGGCATCACTTTAAACTGGTACAGTCCCTGCCCGATGGAGAAGGCTGTTTTTTGGCGGGCCTCGGGTGACAGCTCTACCTGCCAATAGCCGCTGCGTAGATCCAGCGAGCTGAACCAGCTGGAGCCGGCGATGTGGTCCAGTGCGTCATCGATGCGGGGCAGGGGGTAGGAATCTTTCCTGGTGGCGTCGTTCAGGCGTCGGTAATCCACACAGAACCGCCACGACCCGTCCTTCTTCTTGACCAGCACCACCGGCGCTGCCCAGGGGCTGCTGGAGGGCTCAATGACATCTGCCTCCAGCATTTCTCGCACTTTTTGTTCCGCCGCTGCCCGCCTTGAAAAGGGCAGCCGGTGTGGGTGGAGTCGAATCGGCCTGGCCTCACCGGTGTCGATCTCGTGCTGCACCAACCCGGTCCGGCCGCATTCCTCATCCTTCGCGGCGAAAACACCCATAAAACAGTCCAATAGCTCCCGCAGCTGGCGTCCCTGTTCCGGGTCCAGCCCGCTGCAGCTCTGCTGAAATAATTCCTCCACCGCCTGCTGCGTCTCTGCTGACACGTTGACCCCTCCCCTTGCTGTCCTTGTGTGCGTTCGTGCTCCCTCTGTCCGCGCTGGTGATGTCATCATGTCCAGTCCTCGCGGTGGCCTGCATGGTCCGGTTTGTCTTGGCGATCCCTCGATCGCGCAGGCCCCCGTGTTCCTTCCCTGGGTTCTGCTGTGGAGCGTGATGGTCCGGTTTCCCAGCTGGAGGGACGGTCCCGTGGTGTCGATCTTGGCGTTCCAGGCTGTGAGCAGGTCTAGTCCAATAATACAGGGGTCTTGGATGTCAGCCAGCCAGAACGGGTGTCTTATGTTCTGACCGGCCACCCCCACCACCAAAACTCTCCGCACCCCCAGTCTGGCGCGCTCACCGGTAGCCGTGGTGACGCAGCGCTTGGTGGGTTCCCACCCCCATGGGGCCCTCTTGTTTGTGCCCGGCAGCACACCGGGTCGAACCAGGGAGATTGTAGAGCCGGTGTCAATCAGGGCCCGGATCGACGTCTTCCCCAAGCTGCACTGTAGATAGATCCCTGGAGAGTGTCCAATTCGGCCCACGCGTGGTGCCGGCTCCTCGGGGGAAACATCTGCGGGAGGCGGCCTGTTCCCGTTCACGCCACCTCGCTCTAGTTTAACGCCGGCGAGGGGCGTTCTTCTCCGGGGACGTGCCGCCGTGGTCTGCCGTAATTCCTCCTCTTCCTCCTCGCTCTCCATCGTGGCCTGGAAGGTTCTCTGTCTGTGCGTTGGCGCTTCAACTGTGTGATTCATCAGCGGCTCCACCCGCTCTGCTTCTGCCACTGCAGTCTCCCAGTCGCTCGCGGCGTGGATCCGTACGTGGCTCTGGAGCTGGGCCGGGCGGAGACCTTGGATGAAGCTCCGGAGGGCGAGCTTCTCTACCGCCTCCAGTGCGAAATCCGGGTAGCTGCGCCGGGTTAGCAGCCGTATGTCTGCAGCATAGGTTCCTAGGCTTTCCTGGTTGCTTCTACGGCGGCGGGTCAGCTGTTCCTGGGCGTGCTCAGCGTCCACCATTCTCCCAAATCGTCTCTGGAGCGCCCCTTGTAGCGCTGGCCAGCTGTAGCGCTCCTCAGGCAGGAGATCAGAAAGCGTGCAGAGAGCTCTCCCTTCCAAGGCCAGCGCGACTTGCACGGCGGTTTCCTCTGGTGACCAGCCGTTCAGCGCAGCGGCCAGCTCGACCTGGGTCAGGTAGTCATCCAACGTGGCCTCGCCGTTGAAGCGGGGAATCTTGGCCCGCTGCCTAACAGATGGGATGGCCGCCTCCTGATCAATCGTCACTCTTGATCGCCGTGGGATCGCCAGCCCGTCCTGTCCTGAAAAGGGCGGAATGCGGGGCTGGTTTGCTCTGCTCTGCCCACTCTGTCTTGAAAAAGACAGAAGGCGGGGTGCGCTGGCCCCGTCAGGTCCGCCGCCGCTTTGTTCGTCCCGGCTCCTGGCTCCCGGGGGTGGTGTCTCGGTCCCATCGTCCATCATCAGCTGAGCAATGAACTGCTCCAGCTGCTGGATCTCCATTCTGATCCTGGCATCCATCTGCTCCATCCCACTCCTGACACCAGTGTGACGTTTGCAGGGTTCACACAAAGACAATGGAGCAGATGGCTGTGATCAACCTGATTTATTTTTCACACACCCCAACCCCCAACCTGCCTCTGTGCTACAGAGTGGAGGGGAGGTCATTCTCCCAGACCTCCGTTTCAATCATGGTTACACACACATGATACATCTTGCCCTAATCCTGCTAAACACTGCTGGGTCATTAAAATGCAGTTATAATGACACAGAAGTATAACTCAGAAGTAACACATTTAACACACACATAACGTTTTCATCTGGCAAAGCATGCTGGGAAATTCACTTAACATGGCCCCAACGTTACAATATAATTTATTGGGTATGGAGAAGGGCTGGGACGATATAAGCTTTGGCTTCTTCCTGCTCTTTTTGAACAAGGACATTTTTTAATGTTTATTTTTTGGGGTTTGATTTCTTGTTTTAAATTTTTTTTGTCTTGATGTTCAAATAAATAAAATCAATCAATCAATCGATCTACAAATCCGTAAAGGATTTAAGTAGGAGAAACGGTTGTTTGCTGCCATCTGGTGGAATGATAGTGGTATTACAAATTAAACTATCAATGTGACGTTCTTCATCTTCGGAACTTTCCAAACATGTGTGACATGTGCAGTTGACCTTTTTACATTTTAATTTGTATTTAAAATATCTTATTCTTTAAATTAATTTCAATTAACTTCTGTGCAGTTTGGTCCAGTTGTAGTTAATAAGTTTCCTCATTGGTTCAGGATCACTTCTGCACATGCAGTCATTGTTCTAACAGTGTGAAATACTTTCAAATGAGCAAAGAATTAGGCGAGGATTAAATTAAATTCTTGTTTTTGATTTGGTTTATCA
The DNA here is from genome assembly GCA_020510985.1 of Pholidichthys leucotaenia. NCBI lineage: Eukaryota > Metazoa > Chordata > Actinopteri > Cichliformes > Pholidichthyidae > Pholidichthys > Pholidichthys leucotaenia. Next base: position 2,670,272 of record CM035850.1, read on the forward strand.
AAACTGTCAGTCATAATAAAATCAGCATTAAAATTATGCTTATTATAGGCGACATTCTGTGACAGCTTGCCTTTTTAATCACGTTACATAACTGCATCAAATGAATCTGAAGTTCCAGTTTTAAGAAGAAATGCAATTTTTGTATTTATATTTTGTGCTGCAACATTTTCTATTTCATATCCATTTAACATTTTTCAGAAGTTCTTTTGCAGATATGTCCATAAACAATGTGTCCTTGTGTTTGTGTGCAATGACAATAAAGTTAAGGTGTTCATGAATTTGCAATTTTATTTCACATAAAGCTGCAAAATTTTTCTTATAAATTTGCAGCTTTTTTCCTATAAATTTTAAACTATTTCCTGTAACTTTGTGACTTTTTTCCTGTAAATTCAGAATCTTTTCCTCTAAATTTGTGACTTTTTTCTTGTAAATTTCCAGCTTTTTTCCTATAAATTTGCAACTCTTTTCTCAAAAATCTGGAAATTTTTTTAAATCTGTAACTTTTTTTCCTTAAAATATGAAACATTTTTCTTGTAGATCTGAAACTTTTTGCATTTTTTTTCTCATAAATGTATGATTTTTCTCTTGTAAATTTTCAAGCTTTTCATGTAAATTCTCAACACTCATCTGTATTCTGGTTAAATTTTTATTCAGTGTAATTAAACTGTAATTTTGGACTTTCTGAATTTTTAAATCGTCACCTTTAATCATATTTTTGCATGTTTATTCTTGTAATTTTGCACATAACTGTCATGAAGATGTTTGAGGTCCACGCTGAAATTGTGAACACCAAGCATGACTCTTGTGAAAACATAACAAATGGACTCATGTCTGTTTGGTAGAGCGACTCGTCACGTCCATCCTTTAAACGCTGAAACCCCGTCAGAGCTGCTCTCAGTGGACTAAAGCTGCCTGCAGCCTGTCCATGTGGGCCCCACCCTGCTTTAACTGGGCTGCCTGATGGGCCCATGTGGGCTTGTCCGGGGCTTCCATGTTGGCCCCATCTGTGTTTGCCCAAAATCACGTGGAAAAAGTCACAAATTTAGGAGAAAAAAGTTGCACATTTACAAGAAAAAATATAAATTGAGGAAAAAATGTGAAAATGTGTAAAAAAAAAAAAAGTGAAAATTTTACAAAAACATAGCAGCAGATTATGAGGAAAAAGTTACAAATTTGAGGAAGAAAGGAACACATTATGAGAAAAAGTTGCAAGATTACAGTAAAAAAGTGGTCAATTTATGAAAAAGTTACAAAATTACAAGAAAATATTAGCTAATTTAAAAAAGTCATAATTTTATAAGAAAACCTAACAAATTTATGAGAAACAGTTACAAATTTACAGTAAAAAACTGCAAATTTCTGAGAAAGTTTAATATTTTCAAGGCAAATTTATCAAATTAGGGAAAAAAAAGTCAAATTTAGTAGAAAATAGCAAATTGATGAGGAAATAAATGAAATTAAAGCTGCAAGCAGCTGTAAGTGGACCCTCGCCCCCCCATGCAACCGTGGACCCCGGCGCCCATCGTACCTAGCTGGTTCAGAAAATTTCCCATCGTCGTGGCAAGCGCTGCGTGAATAATAAAGTAAACTGTTTGGTGTAGTACTTCCTGTGAGCAGTAAATGGCGCTATAACTTTTGTCAATCATTTTTATGTAGGAGTGTGTGGGGCAGGACTAATATCCATCGTAGAAAATTTGGTGAAAATCAAACAAAGGTTGTCCAAGTTACAACTTTCCGATGTTCCATGGCGAGGAGTCAACCTTCACCATGTCGCCATGGCAACACTTCCCTGTCAGTTATGTGTTGCCCACCCATATAGGGCTACATACGACAGTCACCTCAACCTATGTTCCAGATTTCATGACTCCAGGTCATTCCCAACCATCCCAACAAGAAAAATGGATTGAATGGCGAGGAGGACGTGTCCATGGTAACAGCAGTGACAGCATGCTAAAGGTGATGTGCAGTTATGATCAACCAGGTGGTCTGATAAACCTCAGAAAATTGCACGTCATTCTGGCAAGTGGCGTGTGAGTATGGCATGTGAGTAATGGCAACTTCCTGTCCATTGGCGGTAGGGTGCGCTGTTGCTATGTGTCATTCTTTATTATGGAAATTATCAGTATTGGCTACCTATTCACCACACAAAATTTGGTTAATTGGTAAATTTAATTGGTAAATCAGTCAATGTATGCCAGAGTAAAAGCCGTTGGAAGGGTGATGGCGATACTGCAACTTTGGCCACGCCCCTTCTGCCAAACCGTCGGGCACTTGGAAAAGTTTTCAACAGCTTTTGATGGCACATGGGTATAGATGATTGTCAGTATAAATGGTACCAATCAGACTATTTATTTCAGAGATATTGAAGAAAACCCTTGGTGTAACCTTCATGTCTCCAAGAGAGGGCGCTATTGCTACTCATGAATGTTCATAGTTGTAATTGTTCGGAGACATACCCACATACATCATACCTATCTTGGTGCCAATCTGACATTCTATTCCCGAGGTATTAAAAAAACAACATGATGCAAACTTTCTGATGAATACTTTCTGCCTCCTATAGGTGACGCTGTAGATTTCTATGAATATTGTTCTATAGAACTGTTTGGAATTAAACTGACATCCATAATACTGAATTTGGTTGAAATCCGACAATGCATATCAGACTTATTGCCATCAGAATGGTCATAGAATGATCATGGCGAGGCATCAAACTTTGCCACGCCCCTACGGCCAAACCATCGAGCTTTTGGAAAAGTTTTCAATAAAGGGTATAGATGATTGTCACCACAAATGAGCCCAATCGGACTAAAACCCCAGGAGGAGTTCGATCAATTCGATCAGCGAGGTGGAAATCAGGTCACCACCACTTCCTGCCAAAATGGCCGACTTCCTGTTGGGTGTAGCCCATCACTTCTGCGGAGTTTTTTGCATGTCTTGACATGATCAACATCTCATACGATTTTCATCTTTCTACGCTAAAGTAAGCGTGTGCCACTCCCCACTGACTTCACATGTTAGGTGGCGCTGTGGAGCCATTTTTGTGGGGTCATTCATATTTCCTCCAAAATATTCAATTTTTCGCCAGTCTTGAGATCCCTGCAAAAAATGGTGAGTTTTCGTGCACACTGACCACCCTGAAAATGGGGTAAAGTCCACGTGGGCAACCACAGATGGGGCCATCATGGAACCCACAGACACACCCACATGGACCCAGAAGACAGTTTAACCTTTGGTGCGGCCCACATGGACATGCTGGCTGGGTGATTTTTTTTCTGGATGAAAGTTGTGAATAAAAAGTTGCACATTTATGACAAAAAAGTTCAGTTAACAACTAAAATTTTACAATTTTGTGTTTAAAAAACATCACAACTTTATCAACAAAACAAAAATAATAAATTTAGTTTGAGAAAAAACTGAATTTATATTTTTCAATGAGAAATTTATTTAAAAAGTCATAGAATGGTAACAAACACTTGACGAAGTTACAAAAATTTAACTCAAATGTAGAAGGAAAACATACGGAACATTTATGGGGAAATTAACTTTTATATTTTTCTATAAAAAGTTGCAAATTGTGCCAAAATAATTTGTGAAAAAGTATCAGATTTAGGAGAAAAAGGAAAAACATTTATGAGGGAAGACTGGGCATTTTTAGGAAAAGCAGAAAATTTAGAAAAACACAAATTTAAATGAAAAAGCCTAATTTATATGCAAAAATGTTTACAAATTTGTAGGGAAAAAACTGAGAATCTATGAGAAAAAAATGATGAAAATGTAAATATTGAGGAACCAAATCATGTTTGTGAGAAGTGAGTCTTTTAGTTTCTGTTGAAATGCCCAGCAGAAAAAGGAGCCAATGTGTGGCTTTACTTGTGCCGTGACGGTGGTCAGCTGGGTGAGGACCGAGACTTTCAGGTCCGGGTTCTGAAGACCCGAGCAGCAGCTCTCATTCTGACAGGCCTTCAAAATAAAAGCCCACAGGGCAGCAGAGGAGTTCATGAAGAGGAAAAAAGTCTGAAAAGTGAGGAGAAGACGGGAGGTCAGCTCACCCGGGTCAGGTCAAAGTTCTCCTGGGTGGGGTACAGGGGTTCTGGGAGGACCGGCAGTCCCTGGAGGGTCCGGGTCCGGTCCAGGAGGAGGATGAGCAGAGGAAGCAGAAGTGGAGCCGTCTTCATGCTGTCTGTCTGTCTGTCTGTCTGTCTGTGTGAGGACACTGAACTGTGATGATCTCTGCTGAGGAGGTCCAGACAAACACAAGCGGCTCAAAGTTCTGCTGCAGATGTTTGCTGCCTTATCAGCTGATCAATAACCACCAATCATTGACTTCACCCTCGGCTCTGTGGGTGGGGGCCGACTCAGTAAATGTGGGAGCCCGTCATCATGAAGGACCGCCACACTGTTGTCCGTCTCCGTGTGCTGCTGAAGCGCCACACGAACCTCACAGAAACTGCACGGATGAAGACACTTTGTCCTCTTCAGAGCTTTCGTGCCTCTATTGGCCATCGAGGACAAAGCAGAGCTCGCCTGCCAGCTTCAGCTCCACTTGTTTTAGCCACAATGTCCCTGTGAGCATCCAGACCAAACCCGGGTGCTCAGCCACCACAGGGAGCTTAGCAGCCACAGTTTTTATGGCTCCTCTTCACATTTTCTCTGGGTTCCTGCCTGGTTCCTGAGTCCAGTGTTGATCCTGCCTGCAGCTCCTTCAGTTTTAGTTGGGATGGCCCTGTAGCCATGCTGCCAGCACTCTTAGCCTAGCTTAGCTTCCGCTTACAGCCAGTAGGTGATTGGAGCAGGGATGGTGGAGGGGGGGGGGGGGGGGGGGGTTCTACACGCTTGTTAGAAAAATGACCCAAAATCTGGGTCTGGCTAGTCCCATTTACAAATATATGAACCCAACATTCAACATGCAGCTGAAAGTTAAAATGGTTTTATTATCTGCCAATCTTACATTTTTAATAACGTGATCAAAACAAGTTATTTCATTGAATCACCTCCTAATGCTCAGAAAAGGCAGTAAATCCGTTTTCCTTTGCTCGCTCTTCTGAGTACGGACCCACGCTTACACAAATATTACGTGATTGGACAAACAAGTTATTTTGTACTTTGGTTCTGGCTGAGGAAGAAGGTGAATGAGTGGAGCAGAGAGGTCCGGCAGCGCCACAGTTTACACTCCTTCAGCACAAACTCGAGTGTCTACAACAACTACGCCTGCATGGCCTGGCCTTGACTTTAAAGGAAGGAAACCGGCCGTTCCTTCTGAAGGTTTCAGAAATCCTCTGCTGACGCCCTCAAGCAGCACTTTACACCACCACTGCTGAACACAGAAAATATGACACACTTTTCTCAGGGATTTGCAGTTTTTTCCTCATAAATTCAATTCAATTCAACTTTATTTATATAGCGCCGTTTCACAACAACAGTCATCTCATAGCACTATCAACTGTAGGGGGAAACCCCCACAGTTGCAGAAAGACCCCAGCAATCAGGCGATCCCCTGTGAGCAGCACTTGGCGACGGTGGAGAGAAAAAACTCCCTTTTAACAGGAAGAAACCTCCAGCAGAACCAGGCTCAGGGAGGGGCAGTCATCTGCTGCGACTGGCTGGGGGGTGAGGGGAAAGAGAAGAAGAAAAGAACAGACATGTAGAGAGCAAACAGCACGATGGGGACTCAATCTATGGGAGAGAACAAACAAATGTTAATGACCAGCAAAAAAAAAAAAAATATTTCATAGAGAGTGAGGAAAGGAGTGAAGCCCAGTGCATTACTGGAGGTCCCCCGGCTGACTAAACCTATTAGCAGCATAACTAAGGGAGGGTTCAGAAACACATGATCCCTCCCTAATTGTAGGCTAGATCAAAAAGGTAGGTTTTAGCCCTATTCTTAAAAACAGAGATCGAGTCTGACTCCCGAATCCAGATTGGCAGCTGATTCCACAGGAGAGGAGCTTGATAACTGAAGGCTCTGCCTCCCATTGTACTTTTGGAGATTCTAGGTATTACAAGTAATCCTGCATTTTGGGAGCGTAGTGCTCTGTTAGAATAATACGGTAGTATCAGAGCTCTTAAATAAAAAGGAGCCTGATTGTTTAGAGCTTTGTAAGTAAGAAGAAGGATTTTAAACTTAATTCTAAACTCTATGGGAAGCCAATGAAGGGAGGCCAGAACCGGAGAGATATGATCTCTCTTTCTAGTACCTGTTAAAACTCTTGCTGCAGCATTTTGGATCAGCTGAAGACTTTTTAAAGATGTTTTAGGACAGCCTGATAATAAAGAATTACAATAATCTAATCTCGAGCTAACAAAAGCGTGGATCAGTTTCTCAGCATCACTCTGAGACAAGATGCTCCTAATCTTGGCAATATTACACAAATGATAAAAGGCAGTCTTAGAAACAAATTTAATATGCGAATTGAAGGACAAATCCTGATCAAAATAACTCCAAGGTTCCTCACAGAGCTATTAAGAGAAAGAGTAACTGCATCCAAACTGAAAGTTTGATTTGGAAAGGAAATCCAAAATCTGCAACTTTTTTCTCAAAGAATGGCAACTTTTTTCATAAATTTACAAAAAGTAATTCTAGTAAATTTGCTACCTCTTCCTGTACATTTTCAACTTTTTATCATAAATTTATAACTTTTTTCTTGTAAATTTGCAACTTTTTCATCGATTGGTGACTTTTATCTAAAAAAAAACCTTGTGATTGTTTTCCTGTAAATTTTCAACTTTTTTCATAAACAAACAAAAAATATTGTAATTTTGCTACTTTTCTGTAAATTTTATTTTTTTCTCATAAATACTTTTTTCTTGTAAATTTCCAACTTTTTCATAAATTTCTGACTTTTTTCTCCAAAATTTGGAATTTTTTTCTTGTAAATTTTCAATTCTTTCCTCAACAATTTGCAACTTTTTTCCATAAAATTTACAAAAAAAAAAAAAAAAAATCTTGTAAATTTGCTTCTTTTCCTGTAAATTTGTGATTTTTTTTCTCATAAATTTTCAACACTCATCTGGATTCTCATTAAATTTCGGTTCTGTGTAATTGTAATTTGAGACTTTTTTGTTTTTAAAGTGCCACCTTTTTTCATATCTTTGCACCTTTATTCTTCCAGATTGGTGCCTAATTGACATTTACACGTTTGGACCTCATGATTAATTGGTGAATATCCCCCCCCACACACACACACACACACTGCTTCTCGCTGGACTGGACTGGACTCCCCCGGCCCAGAGAACATCAGTGGTCCCAGCTGAATCATCTGCTGACACTTGCTCTTATATCTAATCCTTGGATGTTCCTTCATTAAAGCCATTCAGTCATTCTGGTGTTTCTAGGGTTCTTACAGCCCAGTTCCAGGTCATCACTGGTGGAAATGTGGCCCAAAGTAAAGGTAGTGTTAGTTTCTGACTGTGGCGTTTTAAAACACTCCATTTATTCTCTTAATTTGTGCTGTCTGACCAGCTTTTATAATGACTGAGTTGATGACCCTTGTGGTTGTTTGTGCCATTTGTAGCCTACGTAAACTGACCCAGATTTTCACATTAAAACACAAAAATCAACTTTATTACACCACAGGGTTTTCATGGTTGTACAAATATGATGAATAATGTAGAATTAAAGCTGACGGATGATATTAAATCTGTTATTACTGATGATTTTCATCCTGAAACAGAAACAGAGAAATCAGACAGAATTAATACTTTATAAATACATTTTTACTTTTAATTTCTGCACTTTGGGGGTTAATTAAAAAGGAATTGTCCGACTCACCTGCTCAGGTTTGACTGTTCAGAGCTGTGAGGAGGATGCTGGTTTACTTCTGACCTCTGGGGACAAAATAAACAGTTTAAATATGAAATGACCTCCATGAGTGCAGTTTTCATTCTGATATTTCAGGTTATAGACGTGCAGTGAAGATCTACCTGCGGCTGCCCGGCTCACCTGGATCACACTCACCTGAGGGAAAGTCACACACATTTTACACTTCACTACATCTACAATAACAGGCATTTAAATCGCGGTGGCGGTGCGGCGTTAATGGCGGTGCGGTGGCGCAGTGGTTAGCACTGCACCAGCACAGCGACTCACCCTTGGCCATGGGATCCCTGGTTCGATCCCAGCCCCAGACCAACAGTGATCTGTGTGGAGTTTGCATGTTCTCCCCGTGTCTGCGTGGGTTTACTCCGGGATTTCTCCGGTTTCCTCCCACAGGCCAAAAACATGCAGGTTAGGTTAACTGGAGACTCTAAAGTGGCCCTAGGTGTGAATGTGTGTGTGAATGGTTAAGGGATAGCGCCGTACCGCGGCTGCTTCATCCATCCAGATGGATGCTCTCAATTTCCCCTCTGGGGATCAATAAAGTATACAAAATTAAATTTAAAAAAAAATTAAATCAAGGTCTCCAACCTGTGGCTCCAGAGCTGATAACTCACCGCATCTTTGACAAAATGCTGCAAAATTAGCTGAAAGTAACAGATTTACTTAAAAATCGGTGTGTGGAGGATGAAAGCAGATGAGACACGAGCTGACGACACAGAGGTTTATTTCTCCTCCAACGCAGAACAGACTAACCCTGAGTGCCAAAGCGATCTGCTTGATACATTTTCTTCCCACCTCTGGCACTCAGGGTAAACACATTTACATACCTGTTACCAAGTGTGAACGCACGTCAACGTTCACATTAACACATTCTGCGTCCTCAGGTGTGGGCCTGGCACAGCGGGGGCGAAAGGCACATCTTTATTTACTACAGACCCCCGGTGGTGGCCCTGGCTAGCACCCCCAACACCCCAAAGGTCTGGGTGGAGTGTCGTCTCCTTTGTGTCACCACACATGGACATTTAGGAGGAAAAGCTCACAAACACACCGTGTTTTATCTAATGTATATTTATGAGTTAAACGTTCAAAAGCTCCATGTTTTAATCAGTTTTAGAGGCCTAGGCAAACACATGACTCGTTTGTTGGTATTTGTCTCTGCTGTACTTGTTCTCCCCACATCCACACACTGCTTTATGTTCGGTTTCAGCCTGTCTAATTTCTACGTGTCATTATATTTCATTAGTACGTAGCCTGTCTTGTCTTCTGTTTGATCACCCGCTGCTGTGACGTCATCATTAAAACAAACCACAGAATAATGATCATTATTATACTCAGCAGGTGGTTTGTTCTTTTGAACAAGACAGATGGAGACGGTTCACCAGTTTAGCTGCAAATGGATAAATGTAAATTAGGCAAAAATAAAGGTGCAAAAATGTCAAAAGGTGCCCATTTAAAAATAAAAAAGCTGCAAATTACAATTTAAATACAGAGTATAAAAAACTTAACCAGCATCCACACGAGTGTTGAAAATTTATGAGAAAAAAGTTAAAGTTTACAAGAAAAACAGCTGCCATTTTTTGAGAAAAACTGGTATTTCTTTGGGGAAAAAAATGCAAATTTACAAGAAAAAAAATTTAAAATGTACAAGAAAAAAATGCAAATTGATGAAAAACAAGCTAAAAATTTTTGAGAACAAAGTCACAAATTTATGAGAAAAAAGTTGCAAATTTTTCAGAAAAAAATCCTTAAAATTTACAGGAAAAAGTAACAAATTTATGAGGGAAAATTTGTGTATTTTTGACAAAAAATTAGGTTTATGAGAAAAAAAATTAAAATTTATAAGAAAAAAGTTGCACACTTACAAGAAAAATTTAAAAATTCTGCAGAAAAAGTTAAAAAAAAATTCAAAAAGAGAGCAAATCTACGAGAAAAAAAGTGAAACTTTACAGGAAAAAAATTAGAAGACATGAAAAAGGGGATAAAACCCGCCATCGATTCACCTGTTGTTGATACTAATAAAACCTCAGTATTTCATCATCATCATCATCATGCGCTCACCTGTGAACTGATTAGTGATGATGTCATCGTCTCTCAGTCCGTTTTCTCTCACCAAAGTCTTAAATTTGTCCATCAGGGCCGGACTGAAGTCTGGACTTCGACCTGAAACCGCACAGAGAATTTATTCACGTCTTTATGATGTAACACATTTGTACACGTCACCACAGTTAGAACACAGTTCCAAAAACAGCAGAAATGTTGAGAATTTCAGAAAAACAAGAAAACTCAAAGTTTTAGCCAAAACATCACACATTTAAACAGTCTTCTTCTTCTTCTTCTTCTTCTTCTTCTTCTTCTTCTTCTTCTTCTTCTTCTTCTTCTTCTTCTTCTTCATGACAGGAGTGTGAGTGGAAGAGTAGAAACACTGAGAGTTTGTGTCTTTTCTGTTCTTTTGTCTCAACTGGTGGTTAATATTACTTTGGGTTTGTTAATCTAGTGGTGTTCGGCTGGTTTAGTTTTTTGTGTTTGTTTTTTTTGTCGGCCAGGCTCTGTGGCGCTGGCTGGCATCTCAGGTGCTGTGGCCTTCAGGCTGACGTGGAAGAATGGCATCCAAACTGGTTCCGGCTCTCTGCACAGTGTGGAGGAGGTTGCACTTGCTGTTGGGGGAATTATCGGGCATGGCGTCATTAAATCCGTGGCCCGCCTGAACGGGGCTGTTGTGTTGCTTGTGGAACAGATGGACCAGGTAAACACCCCTCACATTTTTGTAAATGTTTTATTATATCTTTTCATGGGACAACACTGAAGATGTGACACTTTGATCCAATGTAAAATAGTCAGTGTACAGCTTGTATAACAGTGTAAATTTGCTGTCCCCTCAAAATAACTCAACACACAGCCATTAATGTCTAAACTGCTGGCAACAAAAGTGAGTACACCCCTTAGTGAAAATGTCCAAATTGTGCCCAAAGTGTCAATATTTTGTGTGGCCACCATTATTTTCCAGCACTGCCTTAACTCTCTTGGTCATGGAGTTCACTAGAGCTTCACAGGTTGCCACTGGAATCCTCTTCTACTCCTCCATGACAACATCATGGAGCTGGTGGATGTTAGAGACCTTGCGCTCCTCCACCTTCCGTTTGAGGATGCCCCACAGATGCTCAATAGGGTTTAGGTCTGGAGACATGCTTGGCCAGTCCATCACCTTTACCCTCAGTTTCTTTAGCAAGGCAGTGGTCATCTTGGAGGTATTTGGGGTGGTTATCATGTTGGAATACTGCCCTGCAGCCCAGTTTCCGAAGGGAGAGGATCATGCTCTGCTTCAGGGTCACAGTACATTAAATCACCCTTTATTGTCATTCAACTGTACAACCAATCATGTACAGTAGAACAAGATTGTGTTTTAGCTATCTACTGTGTTAATCACACACACCCCAAGTGTAGAATCAGAGGGCCGCTGCCATGCAAGGCGCCGCCACAAATTTCCCTCCTCCATTCCATTATTGCTGAGCACCAAGCTGGACGGCAGGAAGTTCCACTTTTATATGGTCTTCGGCATGACCCGTCCGGGATTTGAACCCCTGCCTCCCGGGTGTGGGGCGGATGCTCTACCAATTGAGCCACCACTCCAGTACATGTTGGCATTCATGGTTCCCTCAATGAACTGTAGCTCCCCAGTGCCAGCAGCACTCATGCAGGCCCAAACCATGACACTCCCACCACCATGCTTGACTGTAGGCAAGACACACTTGTCTTTGTACTCCTCACCTGGTTGCCGCCACACACGCTTGACACCATCTGAACCAAATAAGTTTATCTTGGTCTCATCAGACCACAGGACATGGTTCCAGTAATCCATGTCCTTAGTCTGCTTGTCTTCAGCAAACTGTTTGTGGGCTTTCTTGTGCATCATCTTTAAAAGGGGCTTCCTTCTGGGACGGCAGCCATGCAGACCAATTTGATGCAGTGTGTGGTGTATGGTCTGAGCACTGTCAGGCTGACCCCCCACCCCTTCAATCTCTGCAGCAATGCTGGCAGCACTCATACATCTATTTCAAAAGACAACCTCTGGATACGATGCTGAGCACGTGCACTCAGCTTCTTTGGTTGACCATGGCGAGGCCTGTTCTGAGTGGAACCTGTCCTGATAGATTTTCAACTGGATTCAGGTCAGGTGACTGACTGGGCCATTCTAGCAGCTTTATTTTGTCTTCTCTGGCTTCTCTGGAGCCAGTTGAGAGTTTCCTTGGCTGTGTGTTTGAGACCATTGTCTTGCTGAAATGTCCACCCTTGTTTCATCTTCAGCATCTTGGCAGATGTAACAGGTTCATATCAAAGATGTCTCTGTACATTTGTCCATTCATCTTTCCTTCAATTATATGAAGTCTGCCTGTACAATGTGCTGAAAAACACCCCCACACCATGATGCTCCCACCTCCAAACTTCACTGTTAGTATGGTATTTTTGGGCTGATGTGCAGTGCCATTTCTCCTCCAAACATGCTGTGTGTTGTGGCATCAAAAAGTTCAATTTTGGTCTCATCTGAACAGAGTATATTCTCCCAGTATTTTACTGGCTTGCACAAATGTTGTGCAGCAAACTTTAAACAAGCTTCAACATGCTTTTTCTTCAGCAATGGAGTCTTGTGACGTGAGCGGGCACAGAGCCCATGTCAGTTGAGGGCATTACTTACTGTTTTCTTTGAAACACCAGTACCTGCTAACTCCAGGTCTTTCTGGAGCTCTCCACGAGTGGTCTTTGGTTCTTGGGTATGTCAGCAAACTGCTTTGGAAGGCAGTTGTATATTGAATGAATGAATGAATGAATGAATTTATTTCGGATAGTACATTACAGGTTAAAAGAAACTGTATAATATAACAACAAGGTCAAATTAGACAAAGACTCCTTCTACTATACAATTCCACGTGAGTTATCCGAAATGGGTGATGGCTGAAGCCGCAGCTTATATTGCCCACCCATATTCCATCCAAGAATTCAAAGGAGAAAAAAGAGAAAACAAGACAAGAGCGATTACAATTTAAAACAAGGCTAAGACAAAATATGACTGAGAGAAAAAGAAAACTGAGCTAGTCTAAGTTAAGCGGTTACTATTCAAAAACAAATCTAAGACATAGTGTCACAGAGAAAAAAGAAAAACTAAGCTATAACACAACACAGGCTGGAAATGTCAATCCTTATGTGAGTTTACATGTCGTCTTGTAAATATGTTTGGAGTATTTCTTCCTTTAGTTTTTGTTTAAATTGTCCAAGCTTTGTACATGATTTTAATTCAGGTCCAAAATCGTTCCATAATCTGACACCTTGCACTGAAATACAGTGTTGCTTGGTGGTTGTTCTCACTGTAGGCTTTTGAAATATACATGTTCCTCTGAAGTGATATCGTTTCTCCCTTGTTTGGAACAACTTTTGAATATTTGCGGGCAGTGATAGATTCTTCACTTTGAACATTATTATTGCGGTTTTAAAGTCGATCAGATCTTTCAACTTGAGAGTTTTTTGTTTAAGAAAAAGTGGGTTTGTTGGTTCCCTGTAAGCTGCTTTGTTGATTATTCTAATAGCTCTCTTTTGAAGCATAAAGAGTGGATATATGTTTGTTTTATATGTATTTCCCCATACTTCATTACAATATGTCATGTATGGGAGTATTAATGAATGATACAAGGTGTATAGTGTGGGTTGATTCAGCAAATTTTTCACTCTGTGTAATATTGCAATTGATTTGGAGACTTTACCTTTTATATAATTAATATGTGGCTTCCAACACAGTTTATTATCAATTATTACTCCAAGGAATTTAGTTTCAGATACCCTTTCAATCTCTACACCATTTACACTGAGTTTGGGTACTGGGTAGTTGTGATGGTTGTTAAAGACTATAAATTTTGTCTTGCTTAAATTGAGCGTTAATTTGTTTGAATCAAACCACAGTTTCAGCTTTCCTAATTCCTTTCCGAGTGTATCCAGAAGTTGTTCCAAGTTGTTTCCACTGCATAGCAGGTTAGTGTCATCAGCAAACAATATTAAGTCCATTTTTTCTGAAACTTTACATATATCATTTATATACATATTGAATAATAATGGTCCCAAAACTGAACCCTGTGGGACTCCACAGGTGACCTTCAGTAGCTCTGAGTTTTTGTTGTTAACACATACAAACTGATATCTATTCTTTAAGTAACTTCTTAACCAGGACAGTGCTACCCCTCTGATACCACAATTTTGTAGTTTCTTTAATAATAGATTGTGATCTACTGTATCAAATGCTTTTTTAAGATCCAGGAATACTCCAACTGAATACTCTTTATTTTCAATGGCTGTTGATATTTTTTCTGTAAATTCCATTAAGGCATATGCTGTTGTCCTCTTGTGTCTGAACCCATATTGCTGCTCACACAATAAATCATTCTTCAGTATGAAGTTGTCAATTCTCTCATAGAATATTTTTTCAAGTATCTTGGAAAATTGCGGTAATAGTGAAATTGGTCTGTAGTTGGAGAGTTCCCCTCTGTCGCCTGTCTTGTAAATCGGAATTACTTTAGCTATTTTCATTGCATTGGGAAATATACCTGATTGGAGAGACAGGTTACAGATATACGTCAGTGGTTTCACTATGCATTCGATAACAGTTTTGACTAGTAGCATATCAATACCATCGCAGTCAGTAGATGTTTTACTTTTGAACGATTTAACAATTTCAATGACCTCTCTTTCGTCTGTGTTCTTTATGAAGATGGTGTCTTTTACAGCAGTGTTATTGCATATTGAATCACCTGTTGGCACCGTAGTAGGTATTTCTCGGGCCAGTTTAGGTCCAATGTTAACAAAAAAATTATTAAATTCATCTGCAGGTGAAGCTATATTCACATTCGGAGTCGATTTATTATTTTTTGGAGTGTTAGTTGGGTAGCTGGTATTTCTGCTTTTATTTCCAAGGATACTGTTGATTATTGTCCATGTATTTTTAATATTGTCTTTGTTTTTTTCCAGTTCTTTACTGTAATAGTCTCTTTTACTACATCTTATTATATATGTTAACTTATTTTTGTATGTTTTATACTGTTGCTCTGCTTCTTTTGTCCTTTTCTTTATGAAAGCTTTATATAATAAATTTTTCTTTTTACACGCCTTTTGTAGTCCTTTGGTTAGCCATGGTTTGTCAGCAAATTTGTGTTTAAGCTTTTTTTTAACTAATGGGCAGTTTTTTTCATAAAGAGTGGTTACAATGTTTGTAAATGTGTCATAGGCTTCATTTACATCTGATACATAGACTTCTGTCCAGTCTTGCTTCAGCAAGTCCTCTTTAAGAGAACTGATTGCGTATATTACGTATATTTTAAACGTGACCTAAGGTAGCAGGGAGGACTTAGTGCAGGGGTGTCCAATCATGTGCCATGGAGGGCCAAGACCCTACAGGTTTTCTCTTCTACCCAGTTGCTTCAGCAGGTGTTTTCACTGATTAGCAATCAGTGGGAAGAAGTTCAGTGAAATCTGGTGCTGAAGACACTGGTTGGAGGTAAAGCCTGCAGGGTCTTGGCCCTCCATGGCACATGATTGGACACCCCTGACTTAGTGCAACAGTCATTTATTAACAAAAAACAAAAAGCAAACAAAAAGCAGCTCAGGGGCTCTCAAATGAAGAGAATGATGAAAACACCTACAAATCAGAGGATGAAGACGACTATAACATGACTGTGAAGAGGGAACTGACAAGGATAACCAACAATGATGCCACAATAACAAAAACTCAGGCTTTAAAATATATAGAGAGCAGAATAATCAACTATCATGAGACAGCTGGAGCGAATTAGGAAGAAACAAAGGAGCAGCTACAAACAGGATGGGCGGGGCTGTGCAGACAGTGGACACTGGGAGAACACCGAGGGCAAATAATGCAGACGATGATCACAGATAAACCAAATCAGGAAAAAACATAACTGAACTAGAAAAGCACTCGGAGAGCGCAGACCTCCGCCAAGCGCCACAGTTCCCCCCATACAGTGTTTGTGTGTATGTTGTCAGATTCCTTGACCATGAAAACATCTGAGTAGCAATTGGATTCACAATGATAGGATTAGTGGTTCAGTAGTAAAAGCATTACCTCCTTGGTGGAGGTAATAAACTGAAGTGTTGCTGTTGTGTCCATGTCCTGCATCTGCAAACTCCCAGGCTGGGGGTGTTGCAATTGAATGAATGAATGAATTAATCTTTATTTCGAATAGATTAAGAGTACAGGTTAAAAGAAAGTGAATAATATAACAAAGGGGGTAATAAAATCCAACAAGGTGAAATTAGACAATAGCTCCTCTGATTATACAGTTCAACATAAGTTATCCGAAATATGTGATGGCTGAATCCGCAGCTTATATTGCCCACCCATGTTCCATCCAAGAATTCAGAAGAAAAAACAAAAGAAGTCGTGACACAACTGCGTACAACCCACAGGCCAATGGGTTATGTGAGCGTTTTAGATCACTGAAAGCAGCACTGAGGGCTTCACTGACGGATGCCAATTAGGTAGACGGGTTGGCGTGGGTTTTATTCAAAATTCAAACGTTTATTTCAAACTCAGGGTTCATATTAAATGCAGAACTAAAAGGAGTAGAAAATAAATAAATAAATAAATAAAAGTATATACAGATCAGCAGACAGTCGGTGGTCTTGTAACAACAATAACCTACAATATTGGACTCAGTATAAAATGGAACGCCACCACTTCCAAATGCTGGAGTGAAGTGTGAGTGACGAGTTGACAATTGCTGATATAAGATGATTGTTACATGGCAGCAACCTTCTCATCAAACTGTAAACATTGTTACGTATCAACTCGCCAAAAGACGGAATGTTCACAGACACAAACATCTTGCTTGCACTCGACCTTCGTGGTACATCTAATCTTTATCTTTATTGGGGTTGCGCTCCGCGGCCAAAGATGATTTGGAAACTTCCCCGGCAGAGAGCTTCTTTTTGCGGAGCTACTATGGCTGACCGGGGAATTTCTGCCAAATAATCCGGCGGCGGACAGCTGGCCGTCTGAGCTTTTGCAGCGTCGCGCAAACACAGGCACGGTGGCGGGCCCAGCCCACCAGTGTTTTCCGTGTGCTTTTGTGCCTAAAACGTTGAAGAACGCGGAGTTTATGTTGGTCAGACACGATGACCAGCGCCCTCCATTGCGCCTGCGCACATGTTGAAAATAGTCGTATGTCACAGTGTTAAAGAATGCTTTAAAAAATTCCTGTATCCAGACGGTGATCCGGATCATCCCCAAAATTTAATCAGTTCTTCCTTGTACCATTTCCAACAACGCCTGAAAGTTTCATGGAAATCCGTCCAAGACTTTTTGAGTTATCTTGCTAACCAACAGACAAACAGACAGACAGACAGTCAGACAGACAGACAGACAAACAGACAAACACACAGACAAACCCCGGCAAAAACATTACCTCCTCCTGGCCTTTTCGGCCTGGCGGAGGTAACTAATTGAGGATAAGGCAACAAACTTGTGATAATAGAATAGTGCAGACTTCTCAAAAATAACAGAGGGAGAGGACAGAAAGTCCAGATCATAACAGGATAACTCTTCTGATAACTCTTTTGACTCCACTGTCAGAAATAATGCGAGGAGTTCCTGGTCATGGCTGGTTTATGGTAAAATGATGGTCTTTCCACTTCCAGAGGATGGCTCCAACAGTGCTCATTGGAAC
Organism: Pholidichthys leucotaenia; assembly: GCA_020510985.1. Lineage (NCBI taxonomy): Eukaryota > Metazoa > Chordata > Actinopteri > Cichliformes > Pholidichthyidae > Pholidichthys > Pholidichthys leucotaenia. Next base: position 2,687,810 of record CM035850.1, read on the forward strand.
ATTCAGCAGTTTAGAAATGCGCCTGTAACCAATGCCATCATTATGTTTTGCAACAATAAGATAAGATAAGATAAAGAAGGACCTCTATCACCTATCGAGGGGATAGAGCCTTTCAGACAGTGGCACCAAAATTGTGGAATGCTCTACCACTGTCTTTGCACTCTGTAGACTCTGTTGACGCTTTTAAAAAGCAGCTGTAGGACACTCCTGTTTAAACAGGCTTTTTAGTTTGATTATGAATTATGGTTTTATGTTTTTAATGTCTTTATACTTGTTTTTAATGCATTTAATGTTGTATTTGTGATTGTGTGTTTTATTTTATTGTGAAACACTTTGTGATTCTTTCTGTGAGAAGTGCTATATAAATATACAGTATATATAAAATGCCAAGGTACTGGAGAGGAGAGTCCGGCCATTGGTCGAACCTCGGATTCAGGAGGACCAATGTGGTTTTCGTTCTGGCCGTGGCACACCGGACCAGCTCTTTAAAATGGTAAATGGTATTCACTTATATAGCGCTTTTATTCTCATCTCTTGATAACCAAAGCGCTTTACAGATCCTGCAATCCACCCATTCACACACACATTCACACACTGATGGTGGCATGCTGCCTAACATGGCGCTTCCAGACCCACCAGGAGCAATTGGGGTAAAGTGTCTTGCCCAGGGACACAACGGCAGGATATCTGGGGAGAGCGGGATTTGAACCACCAACCATGTGGTTATTGGACAACCTGCTCTACCTCCTGAGCCACTGCCGTCCCTCCCACTCCCTTTACCCTCTCGAGAATCCTCAAGGGTTTGTGGGAGTTTGTCCAACCAGTTTACATGTGTTTTATGGACTTGGAGAAGGCATTCGACCGCGTCCCTTGTGGCTTTTGTGGGGAGTGCTTCGGGAGTATGGGGTATCGGGCTTGTTGTTATGAGCTATTTGGTCTCTGTACAACCGTTGTGAGAGTTTGGTTCGTATTGCCAACACTCGATCGGATTCATTCCCAGTGAGAGTTGGACTCCACCAGGGCTGCCCTTTGTCACCGATCCTGTTCATAATTTTTATGGACACTGCACCCTTGGTGGGCCCCGACCGGGCCAGTGCTGCACTCACGACGGACCCCGACTGGGCCGGAACAGCACCCACGTCGGACCCCGATTGGGCCAGCACAGCGCCAGGGATGACCTCCGAGCACGAACCTGGAACCTCCATGACGACCGGAGCTGACTCGTCTCCAGTGACCCTGAGAAAAGGCTCAGAGGAACAGAGAGAACTGGGATCAGGATCACCAGCAGCGGCAGAGCCCGGCGAGACAAGTTCGGATGCAGCGATTGGCTGCGCCCGGCTCGTTTCCCCGAGAGACAGGCAAGAATGCTCCAGAACGGAAAAGAGAAAGACAAAATAGAGCACTTGCCTGATCTCGGGCTCTACCGACGTCCAGGACTCCGACGAGCCAGGCTCAAAGATCTGGAGGTCCATTCCTGGTTCCGACTTGACTACGGCGGGCTCCACAGCCAGCATGATGGTCGTCACAGTCTGGGAACTCCGCGGTGCTGAAGCTCATGCCGAACGCCTGCACGGCGTGGTGTCATGGGGTCCGTGACCTGCTGGGTCTGACTGCTCCTCCACGGAGACCTGGGGATGCTTGATCGTCGGCGCAGGCTCCAAATGGCAGTCCACCTTCCTCCTCTGCCCATGACGCGGCTGCGGGACTGGCACCAGGCTCTCCAGGGCAGCATGCTCCTTCTTCATCCAGCGGTCTATTCCTGGTACCAGGGAACGCTCACAGAGAGGGGAAGGAGATACAGAGGATGCAGGTTCAATATTTATGGCTACAGCAGGTGGAGGGAGCTCAGGGGACTGTGATCCCTGAACTCCACCCCCAGGAGTCAGACAAGGCAATTCATTATATGGAGTGAGAGAATGAAACAGCACTTGCCTATTCTTCTGAGGACCATTGGTGACTGCTGTAGCGGACTTGGTTCTCCCTATGGATGGTGATGAAAGGCCCCCTGGGAAGATGAAGAGGAGCCGCTCTCACCAGACCGGAGATAGGCGGAGCCAGAGCAGGACTCTCTGAGCTCGCAGCAGCTGGAGAGAGCATCAAGGAGGAGGGAGGGGCAGCTGAGGCAGTCCGGGGATGAGGAACTGGCAGAACAGCGGGGACCGATGACCTGGAGGCTGAGGCTGCTGTCTTTCCCTTCCGTCGTGATGCAGGGGCAACAGCTGGCTGGGAGGCAGAGTTCTCTCAGCGGCCCAGAACAGGATCCGGACAGGGATCTCGCAGAGGCTGATTGTCGACGAGGTGGCAATGTCTTCCAGCAGAGGGCGAGGCTAGGTTTAAATCTGGAAAGTGCCGCTGCTGCGCAGAAACGGAGTCCAGCAACTCGGCGTACTCAGGAAAATCATAGAGTTCAGGATTGACCTCCACCAGTCTAACCGCCGCCACTACTTCAAAATTTTACTGGGATGGGAGAAAGAGCGAGCTTCAGCCACATGACCCATGATGAGTTCAGCTGCCCACTGCATCTCTTCACGGGTGGTCCCAGCTGTCCTCCTCCTCTACTGCGGATGGGAACGGCACTTTGGTGACGTGGACTCCTGGGCCGGATGGGTGACAGGAACCTGATCCCGAGGCGAGGAGCGGGGATGCCTCACCTTCGGCTTCCTGCTGGGATTCCTCTCCGGTCCATGGGTCTTCTCCCGAAGTGCCGTAATCTTCGCCATCCTCTTCCTGACCTCGGCGTGGTCGGCATGGCGAGAATTGTGCTTAATTGCTGCCTCGGCGAGGTCCAAGTACCAGCATGGGCCATTGGGAGTGACGTTGCGACGAGCATTGGAGAGGAGGCCATCTACCTCTATTAGGAACATGATCAGCTTGTAACCCAAGTTCAAGGAATAACCCTTCCCTGGCGATGCCATTTCCCAACCACGCTGATACACGGAAAAAAAGGGGAAAAATTACAAGGCCCCCCCCCCAAAAAAAAAAAAAAAAAATCACGGTGACCAGCGTCTCGTTTTGGCTGCGACCTACTGTCATGGATGTCCCTTGCGGGGCATCATTGAGATGCTATAGGCCAACCAGTGAGTTTGCATGTTTTATTAGTAGTAGTAGATTAGTTTATTTGACAGGGACAGTGCAATAAACATAGACAATTAATCAAAGACAATCAATCTGATGTGTTGCACATAGAGTGTATAGCTATTAGCTAATTTGCAACTCTTGTCCCTGAAGAAAACGAAAGACGAAAGACACGACAAAATAAACAGCCATGTGGGGCAAAAACATGAACAAAGGCTAAGACGCAAGATTGAAGACTCTGAGAAGGAATAACACTTGCAGAGAATGAAGAATCAAAAAGGAGACTGGAGTCGGGAATAGGGGCTCCAGTCACGTACGCGGAGCAGCCCGTACTTTGTGTAGGTCGCAACGAGGAGTAAGTCCCAGCTGCTCCCTTAAATGATAACTCAGAACCAATCAGAAAAGGAAAATGTAATTAAATGAAATGACAAACAGCTGTCACAACGCGACTCGGCTTTGACAGCCGGAAGTCCCATCGTGACACTGTCAAAATAAGAGCCCAGATGAAGGCCACAATAACAGGCTCGAAACAGGATGAAACAGGGAAAATACTGGACAACCCAAGCGCAGATAGGAATCGGCGCTCAGGCCATAACAATCTTCTTCCTGTAGCTGTCCTTCCCCTCTCTGATATTCCTTCCTTAGCTCCCTCTGTACAGACTTCAGCACCTCCCTGTTTCTCCGACCCTGAGATCTTTTCTTCTCCTTCAGCAGTAACTTTATCTCAGGGTTGATCCAGGGTTATCGTTTGAGAAACACTGTATGGTCTTGGTGGGTACGGTGTTCTCCACACAGAAGTTGATGTAGTCTGTGGATGGCGTGTGTGAGGCTGTCAATGACCTCACCATGTGGATCACAGAGCTGCTCCTACACAGATGAAGGTCTAGAGAGCGTGTTTGCTTCTTACCCATCATGAGTTCTTTGTGGTATGACAATCTGATATTCACAGACCTTTTTAAAGTCTATCAGTCAGGACTTAACCTGCTGAAATTAATTGGCACTGATGGGGGATGGGATGGCTTCCTAAATCCTGGTGGGATTTCAGGCTGGTTTCTTGGCTTTCTAAAGCCTTTTTGTACACCTCTTTTTTCTTCATGTGTTCAATTACTTATTCCCTGTGTCATTCACTTTATTAAAATAGAACTTGTTTTGTTAACACAGTTGCATTTAATTTCTTTGTATGTATGGATTACTTGGTTGTTACTGATATCTGGTGAAAATCTCAGGTCAATGGCTCCATCAGAATTATGTTTAATGAGAAAAATGTTGATGTGTTCAATACTGTATTTTCTTTGCTGTGCATGCCCATTAAAGTCCACTCCTATCACCACTCTCTCTCCCCCCTGGGAACACTCTCTACCACTTCATCCAACCTTACCCGGAATTCCTCTTTCTCTTCTACCTGCATCCAACTTGTCCCTGACAACATTCAACATCACACCTTGACTTCTAAGCTTCATAATCATGATTCTGTCTGACTCCCTCTTTGCCTCCTGGACACTCCTTTGCGTACTCTTCCTTCAAGATTACTCCTACTCCATTTCTCTTCCTACCTACACATAGTAGAACAGTTTAAATCCACCTCCAGTGCTCCTAGCCTTGCTTCCCTTCCATCTGGTTTTCTTGAACACAGTATGCTGTATCTACCCTTCTTCTCTCCGTCATATCAGCCCAACTCTCTGCCCATTACCAGTCATAGTCCCTACATTTAACGTCCCTACTCTCACCTCCACACTTCTACCTTTCCTTTTCTCTCTCTCCCTCCTAACACTCCTTCCCCCTCTCTTCCTCCTTGATCTTCGACCAACAGTAGGCCAATTTCCACCGACACCCAGTCGGTTAACAGCACTGGTAGTCGTCGTAGTTAACCTGGGCCTCGACTGATCCAGTATGAAAATCTCATTCATCGTGATCCACATGTTTGATTTGGCAAAGGTTTTATGCCAGATGCCCTTCCTGACACAAACCTCCCCATTTACCCGGGCTTGGGACCGGCACTAGGAGTACACTGGCTTGTGCCCCCCCCCCTGTGGCTAGGTAATCACATATTTAAACAGTAAAAACTAATAATAACAAACTAAAACAGTTTTATCTTCATTTTAAGGCTGAGACATCTTCACTGGATCCATATTATTATTATTATTATTATTATTATTATTATTATTATTATTATTATTTATGATGATTACTGACTGTAGAGTCTGATGATGGAGGTCTGGTTTCCTGTCATGATTGTGGAGGTCTGGTTTCCTGTCAGAATCTCGGTGCTCTGCTGCAGAAGAATGGGAGAACTGATGGTAGGTCGGTCTGAAGCACCACAAGAGTCCACATCGACCTAAATCCTGCAGGAGGAACATGGTCGCAAACCATGGCTAGACCATGGATTTTAACTGTTCATCGTCACCATCAGAGATGAGTCCAGAACCTACTGGAGCTGTGGTGGTGGAACCGTCCTGGAGTGTCTGTCAGACTGTAGACTGTCGACCAGGACCTACAGGATCTGTCACTGCTGGACACAGAAAGAGGATCACTGTTAGATCAGAGGGGGACTTTGATCTTCCCAGGAGATCAGGATGTTTCTCCACCTCGGGCTGTCTCTTTAGAATTCCTCCACCCTCAACCCAAACGCACCTATAGCTCGGCCTGGTGGGTCCTAAAACTACCATCACCACCATCTTCAGCATCCTGTCTCCTAGCAAAAATGTTACCATTTAGCAGCTAGTTCTGGGCTAATGGCTGACTGCTAGTAACACCGATTTCCTGTGTAAGGTTGGACCACCTCCCCATGCTCTTCTGTTGCCTTTCACAGATCAAAGTTCTTCACCACCTCTGCTGCCTCCAGGGACCATGGCTATGTTCCAGCCTCCAATAAGGGAGGCAACCCCGACGGCCACCCACCCAAAAGGTCTGCCAAGACCAGGTCCACTCTGGTGCCCAGCAGGTCTGGATGGTCCCACCCCCCAAGGTCTGCACTGTGGGCCAGAACTGAGCACACCGAGCATCTATGATGGACCTACTCAGTTCTCACATGAATGTGTACAGTTCATGCTTAATTTTTTGTCTACTGGGCCAAGCGTTTGACGTGTGAACATCACCATCATCTGCAGTTCCACCCCAGCCCTATAGGTGGTGCAAATGCACTGATGTTCCAGTTTGGTCACCAACTATATAAAAGAAGAAAAGCAAGAGCCACGCCCACTTTAGCAACAACAATGGCGATGGGTGGAAGTAGAGCCTAAATAAGCCTGAACCTGAAGGTCATAGTGAAGGTGTTGATGTTCATGAGGATGTTTCTTTCAGAACAAACCTGTAGATGCTCTGGTTCATGATGAAGCTTCCATAAGAGAGACCATGGTTCAGATTCAGGGCTACAGTGGTTGGGTTTCTCCTCTTTCTCTCCATGTAGTGAGGACAGCTGGAGACCATGGCAACTTCGTACCACCGACCCATGAACTGAGACAGGAAACAGGAAGGTTTACATGTGTGAGGACAAGAACAGCTTATGGTTCTGAAGGTCAGGTAGGAACCGGGATGATGGTGAAGGCAGAAAACTATGACCTCAGTTCCAAAAGGTGGAGACACCAGGAAACATCTAAATATGGTTTACACGTCTCATAAACCACTGTTTTTGTGATAAACTCCCTTGTCAGGGCAGAAATAAAGGGCTCCAAACACCGGCTGTGAGTTTGCAAGTTTAATTGTGAAAATGCACAAAGGAACAAACAAGACCAAACAAAAACTAGTAGAAATAAAGAGACACAGGAGAAGCCAAAAATAGCAAAGGCTAAGGCGACCGGAGTCACCGGCTAAACCTGTGGAAACTAGCCGTGGAGCGCACGCTAGGAAAAATACAAAATACAATTCAGAGACACTTACGTTTGTCAGAAGATAGTAAGGGTGCTGCGCCCAATCAATGGTGCACAGCCCCTTAAATAAGGCTACAAACAAACTAAAACAAGTAGCAACAGGTGTGGGCAATCTGAGAGGGCAGGAGAAAATAAAGATACAACTCAGACCAGCTGGGAATAATGAGGGAGTCATCGGAGCTGACAGCTGACAGGGCCACGCCCACGCAGCGCAAAACTCCATAAAGCTGTTGACTGCTGTCAACCCCAAGAGAAGGAACATAGCAGAATAGAAATATAACAATAAGGTAAAAAATGGAGGCAGGCAAACTCCAAAATACAATAAACAAACTATAACAAATGTAAATGCGGAAAATAAACCATACTGAAAAACAATATAGGATGAGTGACAACTCAAATGACAACACAGTAACAAATATGAAAAAAAGCAGACAAACCTGAGCCCGGTGGAATCCTCCCGCGCTCAGAACGTGACAGTTTTATTCACAATTGGAGACAGAAAATAGAGAATTTTATGGCAGTAACATGTAAGAGTTGGAACATGGGCAACAAAAGATGGAAAAGTAAATGGTACTAAACAGAACCAGCTGGAGGAACATTATGTAACTAATTAAGTTAATGGACAACAGGTCAGTATCATGAAGTAAAGACGAGCCGATGTTCAGCAACCTCCAAAAAACTCTCTACAAATTCTAAAGTAATTTCAGAAAAATGTTCCTCAACGTAACATTGTGAAGACCTTGAATGTTCCATCATGTACAGTAGAAAATATAATTAGAACATTGAGAGAACCTGGAGACATCTGTGTGGAAGGGACCAGGGTGGGTCTAGAAAATCTTTCATGGGGTGGCCAGGGTGGGACACATTCTCAGAAAAGGGTGGCACACTGAAATAGCATAAATCCAACCAATCAACATCTCCGGAGTCAAAGTATGAACAAACTTCATCAATAACCATACAGTGTGTTTATTAAGCAGTCTTTTTCCAGTTGGAATGTCCTGTTCTGACATAAAGGCTGCTTCAGGAGCACTGGGAAGGGAATACCAAGCAAAGCTGTATGCACAGTCTCAACTTTGAGTCCTCAAGCCATGGGTGCTGCGTGTACCATGTTCTGGTGAAGGTCCTCTTGCAGCATCCCTTCAGCTGTGGCTGCTTTCGCCCATCTGCTGGATACTGGGTCATGTCTGAATGAGAAAAACAAATCACTTGTAGCTACAAATGCTAGAACTGCTCATTTACAACAGTCTCTATGAAGATACAACACCAATGAGGCTAAATTCTTGTGAACTTCAGCTGGGTATCATATTTTTATAAAAATGAAAAATTATTGTTAAAGTTTTTCAAGACGTTCATCGGTTTCAGTGAAATCATGAAGGTTAAACACCCTGGATGTGAGTGGTGAGGAACATGAAGAACATGGAGCTTCTTCTGTGTCACTGCCACTACAGTCTGGGGTGGACTGTGCCGACACTTCTTCATTCAGGTCTTCTTCACCCTGCTCACCACCAGCTTCAGCATCTGGTCACCAAACGAAATATTCCAGTACTGCATCTACAAGACAGTAGTCGTCAAAAACACAGACATCCAGTCCTGCTGGAGAAAGAAAAACCTGTCTTCACTGGAGCCAGTTTGGCAGATAAAATATTGTCCTTTACTGGAATCCATTCATCAAGAAGAAACTTTTTTACTTTAAGTACAGTTGGTGATAGTCTGAGTTACTTTTGATTTCAACAGACTTTTTATACAGTAAGAACTTGTTCTTAACAGAAAGGACAAAATATTAGACAATTGACAGAAATAACAGACATTTTAATGAATATATTTTAGTTTATTTAAATCAGAACAGAAATCTTTGTTCTTTTATTCTGGATTAGCAAATATTTAATTTATTACTGTCTACTGCTTTGGTACATGATACAGTGTGAGTTATAATAGAGAGTACATGTGTGTATTTGTATTTTATTTTCACATAGTGGTAATTCTTTTCAGATGAACACACTGAAGATAAAAACTTCAAAAGGAACTAAATGGTAAATTCACAAAAAATAAAAATCTGCAAAAGAATGAGAAAACATCACAAGTGTATGAAGAAAAGTTGCAAATTTATCATAAAAAAATCTAACTAAAAGTAGCACATTTATTACAAAACAGTCAAATTTTATGAGGGGAAAAAACAAATGTATGATTTAAAAATTCATAATTTTATAAGGAAAAGGTGTGAATTTGAAGCGCAACATGTGACAGATTTGTCAGAATCAAGTGTCAGGTGTGCATGAAGACCTTGCAGCGAGTCGGTGGTCAGATGCTGGAGCCGGCTTGACTTGTGAGGACTGGAGGGTCTGGAATAACTCGTTCACACACGACGCTCATAGCAGAAGGCTGGCTTATAATACAGAGACACAGCTCACATGATGTTTAAGAGAACACTGAATTAATCCCACACGGGGGAAATTCATTTGCTCCAGCGGCACAGAGGTCAGAACAACAGAGAAAGACCAGAGAATAAAGACAGCAATCCCTGGTGGAACAGAGCAGATTTTACAGGACTTTAAAACTCAGAGCGGCAGCTCACCTCCATTCCGCCGCACATGAACCCAGCACGGTAAAATAAAGCACTTTTACTTCAGTCCAGTTCCTGAACTAACGGCTGCTGTTGGCCTGCCGTTAATAATCACAAAAGAAACTACTGTGGAGAGGAGAAGACAGCGTACCGGCACCTCACAGCGCTCTACGTTCAGGGAAAAGTTACGTATGCTACAGTAAACTCTAGAAGTGCTGCTACCGGCCCAGACTGGCTTTACTCCAGCCACTATTTCAACTTTTGGCCAAACAAAACGCTGCATTTTTGATTCTCGGCTTGGCTTCCATGTTAGCATGTTACCGCTAGCATTAGCTGCATATCTCAGGACATTTGATCAAACCTTCACGGAGGATCTTTGCTTCCCATAACTTCCCTCATTAAAGGTTATACAGTACACACACAGAAAGCTTTCATTTACTCACCCATGTTGTTTTTACGAGAGAAAATCAGCCTTAATAAGCTTCCGTCAACTTTGGCGGCTGGCTGTTCCAGTCGTTTGCAGTAGACTCCTCTCCAGTGAAGGGAGGTCTATGTCAAGTGCGCCCCAACCAAGTCAGAAGAAGGACTGCAGATGTCTATTAGCATTTTCATAAGAAGATAGCCTTCATTAAAGTGCTGTAAGGTTTTACTTTTGGTTTAAAAGGAAATTCAAAGCGTTACAAACTGCTTGCAGAGAATTATTAATAATGACAGGCTCAATGACCGATCACATTCCAGCTCAGCTACAATGGCGTTTAGAGCGGCCAATGAGATTGTAGTGGTGACCAGTGCCACCCACAGACACCCTGGTGGCCCCGCCCCTGGAAGGGATGTGATCTTCAGGCCCTCAGACGGAACTGCATAAAAACTGGTTCACATTTGTAAATCAGTGAATTCTGTTTTCGTCCCAGCCTTCTTTGGAAATGTCGTTGTACATTAAAATCACAGTAAAGTTTCTAGATAAGCTCGTCTGGGTGTTGATTCATTTGTAGTCAGGGGTTCTTTTCTCAGTTATCTAAAAACAGGTTTCTTCAGTTTATCTGATTTGTTTCAGTGACAGACTGAAGCTACAAAGGTCAGACTGACACCTCATTTTTGTCTTCAGTCAGTTAACATCAGCTGACTGAGAGCAGCTTTAATGATTTTAACTGCTGACTTCAGCAGCGTCGCTCTTCCTGGGTTTATATTTGAAGTCAAATATAAAGAACTATGAAAACATCTGTGTAATAACATAGAAGTAATTAGAGGACCGCAGCTGTTAGGATGAAGCCAGTTAAAGATGTTCACATCACAGACACTGACCTGGTCCAGATCAAAGTTCTCCTGGGCCAGGATCTGAGGTTCTGATGGTTCTGGGGTCACATGGAGGGTCAGGACCAAAGACTGGACCAGGAGGACCACAAAGACCAGAATCAAGGATCCCCTCATCCCGTCAGTAAGTCCAGGACTCTGAAAACTCTCCGATTCCTCCTCTCAGCTCATTTTAGCTCCTCCCACCAGTTCATTTAGCTCCTCCCCTTTGGCTTTACTCATAAATTTGCATCTTTTTTCCTCATAAACTTTAAGTTTATTTTGTTATGAATTTGAGATGTTTTTTCTGATAAAATCCAGATTTTTTTCTTATAAATGTCTGACTTGTTAAATCCATTTGCAGCTTTTCTCTTAAATCTGGGACTTTTTTCTCATAAATTTTCTTTGTCCTCTTTTGTCTTTTTTTTTCCTTTTTTTAATAGAGAACGTCTGTTTATGGACAACAAATGGAAATTAGATGTTGGCTATAATCTGGCAAGCTTACATTAATTGTTTGTTAGTGTTCATTACCTGCACTGTCCTTTAAATAAAGAAAATAAAAATTAAATTAAATTTGCTGTGTAAATTTTGAATAATTTTCATGCAAATTTGTAACTTTTTACTCACAAGTTCTCTACAAAAATCCCAGAAATAGTAATAAATTTACAAGTAGAAAGTCACAAATTTATGGCAAAAAAACCTGCAAATTTGTGTGATTTTTAATGAAAAGTCACAAGTTTACAATTTTAAAAATCACAAATTCATAGAACTTTTTTATGTTACAAAAACCACAAATTTGAAATGACAAAGTAACAAATTTAAGAGAAAAGCTCACAAATTTATAAAAAAAAAAAAATGTTAGAATTTAAGAGAAAAACTCACAAATTTATCAGAAACAAGAAGTGACTAATATGTTTGATAAGAAAAGAAGTCACAAATTTCTGATTAAAAGCAGTAAAGCTATGAAAAAAGGAAACTGTTCCGTATGAATTCAGGAGGGCAAACTTGAAAAAGACTGCACTATGTTCTAGTAGAGGGTTCCTGATTGGTTCTCAGCTCATGTTTTGGTGACTGCTCTGCGCTCTCTGGTTTCTTGCTCTCTTGGTTAAATGAGTTCAATAAATAAATCCAGAGGTCAGAGTCCTGACGGCGTCTACCTGCCCAGTCTGTCTGTTTATCTGCTCTTTGATCCAGAAACACACTCATTAATAAATATGATGGTCTAACACAGATGAAAATGTTCTTCCTCACATGGAGAACCAGTTTCATTTCTGACCTAAAATCAGGACCATAAATGACCCCCTGATGTTCTGGATTTCCTTTGTTCTTCTCTCTGGAAATGCTGATCGATGATGAACCCACACAGGCCCCAAAGTCCATGATGGATGTTTGTTTTAGTGAGTCAACACTGTCAAACACAACCAAAGATCACTTAGGAGAAGAACAACAAGCCAAATCTTTAAAGTGGGACACAAAAGCTGTTTACAACCACAGGAACCTTTTGAGTACCAGGAACTATCTGGTGGGAGTTCCTAGTTTTAGGTTTTTCCTATTGAGAGCTCTGATTGAGTTTTTGTGTAGTGTCATAGTCAAGACCTCTTCAAGAGAAGAATCTCCCAAGACCAAAGAAGACCAAGACAGGACTACAAGAGGTCAAGACCAAGACCTACATACACAGTGGTCTTGGTCTTGACATGGTCTTGACCACTGATCTTTCTATACTCTGATCTTGGTCTGGTCTTGATTACAACACTCATTTTTTGTTCCTGAGAATTCCTTCTCTGGAACCATTTTAATGCCCTTTCAGTCTCAGAAGGTCAGTGCTTTCTGCTGAACCACATGTTCATGACATCTTAAGTTCCTCAACTTGTTGTTAGAGGAGCTCAAGCAGGTTCATTTTGTCTTCTTTTAATTATTAGCCTTTTGTTTTCTTATTTTTTAGTAGTAGTTTTTACCTTCTTTTCATGTTTCAACTGAAGACTTCAGTGAAGACTGCAGTGAACAGTCGAAACAAGTAAAGAAAAGAAGGTAAAAACATCTCCTTTCTATCTTTGTCTTTAATAAGAAAACAAAAGGCTAATGTTAGAGGACATTGCTCAGCACACACAAGGCAGCAGAAGTAACTGAGCAGTGGAAATATGTGTCATGTTCAGGTGAACACACGCCCCCTTCTTTCCTGTGAGAGATTCCCCGATTCCGCAGGTAATCACTACACCTGCGTGAGTGGATGCACCTGCTGCCTCTGCCTTGCCAGCGCATAAAAGGACCATCATGTGAATGCTTCAGCGCTGGCTCGTTGGGTATACTGCCTGTAACAAGCAAGTGCCTTTAATACTAAACTTGAGGAAGCTAAAATTAATTCCTCTCTCTTTTTCTCCTCTCAGGTTGCTGCCATCCATGTGGTGCGTCTCCGGGGATCGTTGTGCACTCACCTGCCCCATCACCCTCACCTCCGCTCAGCTACCCGTCACCACCCGGTCAGACACTGTCTCCAGCTCCTCCCCTTCCCTACTCTCTGCCAGCCTCATCCCGCTGGTTCATCTATTTCTGCTGGGGTTGTCTGCCGGGCACACTGCTCAACTACCGTAAGCGGTAATTTGTTTTCAACTCTTCTCGATCTCCCTCCTCCTATTAATCAGCTCTCATCTCCTCCCACAGGCTGAGTCTTCCTCTGGCGAGTGACGTTTTTCTCCTAACCATGCAGACTTTTTGGATCAATAAATTGTTTAAACTTATCTTCTCTGTGTCGTGTGTGTTTTCTCTGGTGTGGCACCCTGCACAGGAGCTGGCCATTCTATCAGTATGGCAATATGGTGGATCTGGACAAAAAAGAAAGTAAACATGGACCTGTTCCTGAGTGGATCATGTCTGAATTAGTGGTATAGTCAAGACCAGACCAAAACCAGAGTGTACCAAGACTTGAAGGGATCAAGACCAAGTCATGATCTAGCCAGACAGAGGCCACATCAGAACCGTTTTGGTCTGGGCCTGGTCTTCACTCCTTAAAAGTCTTGGTCTTGGAACACTCTGATGTCAGTCTGGTCATTGTCTGGTCTTGGTGTACTCCTGAATGAAATACTCTTTTACTGGACTTTCAAACCAGGAAACATAGAAGCTCAGCAGTAAACTTTCTCTGTTATCATTATCACAAAGCAGAAAAATGTGTTTTGGTTTTTTTTCTAACCCTAACCATAAAATGTTTGACATCAACAGCGGTGTGAAGAACCTACAACCCTGCTGGGTTAAACATGTAGCATGAATTTCATGTAGGACGTAGGCTACTGGACAGTTCCTTTGTCTGAAGGGGCTATGGAAGTACTGGAACTTTCTAATGACAGTGGTCTCTGATTAGTCCAAACATCTGATGACATCATAGAACCCTGCCAACCATAATGAACGTTCTGGTTGTTCTTAGCAGGTTTACGAGTCCCAGGTTTAGTAAACTGATTTAACATAAACACACAGCTGTGATAACTCTGTTCTGTATTTTAGCATTGTAGCCATTTTATTACTAACCTAATCTCATCACAGTTCTTCATCTCAGTGGGAATGTGGCAAGAAAAAGGCCCCAAAAGAATATAGTTCCTGAAACAGTTCTACTAAAAAGATTCTAGAACTTTTCCATGGAAATGCATTTCAAGAGTACCAGGGACTATTTTAGACCTTGAAAAATCCTTTATCAGGTCAAGAATTACAAAAGATGGTAAACATGATTCTGTCTCAGATAAAACCCACAAAACACCAACAGACTTTAGGCTAATAATGTTTATTCCATCATGATAACAACCAATAAAACTGAAAACACAACAGGACCAGAGCATACCAAGACCAGATGTTAAGACCAAGTCCAAAACAAGACATCCATACACAGTCTTAGCATGGACTTGGACTTTGCCAGGCTTGGTCTTGGTCTGGACTTCTTAAAAGTGTTGATGTGGGCACAGTCTGATCTCAGTCTGATCTGGACTCCAGCACTACCAATAACTGTTAAATAATGTGAAATACCACAGAACCAAACAGAGGTTACAACAGGACTCCCACCAATGAGGTTAATACATGAATATATGAAATAAGTGCTTAATACATGAACTTCTATAGACTCTAAACAAAAAAGGTCCTTTAACAAGGTCAGAACAGCCACTGCCATCTTCGTCTAGAAAGATCTAGAAACCTGGAGGAAGAAATAAAAAAATGTCATTTATATTAAAGTGGGGAGAAATTTAGAGGAGAGGAGCAGTAATGTAACAAACCAGGATGAATGAAAGGTTTGTTGGAAACAACCAAGTTTACGATCTACCAGGAGACAACAAAATACACAAAACAAGGTCAGTCAACTCAAGAGAGAATTACAACATGAGATGAGATGAGATGAGATTCAACTTTATTGTCATTACACATGTATGAATACAAGGTAACGAAACGTGACTTGGCATTTGGGCACGCTCTGCAGAGCGCATCCAAGGCCGGGGCAGCCGCTAGGTGTCAGTCAGCAGCCGCTAGGCGCCAGTCAACATCCATCCATCCATCCATCCATACATCCATCCATCCATCCATCCATCCATCCATTCATAAAGTTGAACTGAATTGATTCTCTATAAGAAGTGAGTCCAAGCTCTCAACAGAGAAAACTTGTACCTGTGATCAAATCTTTGTGTCTTTACCCAAAAGTCATGACCTTTCATAGCTTCCAGCTCTGGAAAATGAATCCACTGTTAACCTTCCTTAAACCTGTATTCCCCATGGTAGTCAGTATAGAGTACAGGAGGAAATAGTGTCATGGTCAAGACCACACCAAGACCAAACTGAAACCAGAGTGTACCAAGACTGTATGAGGTCTCAAAGAAGTCAAGTCCAAGAACAAGACCAAGATAGACAGAGACTAAGTCCAGAACAAGACTACTGTGTCTGTAGTCTACATCTTGGTCTGGATGCCCTGAAGTCTTGGTCTTTGTAACTGAATTGAACTGAATGCCTTTTTGCCACTGCACAAGACACATACAACGAGATGTGACATCTGTCATGAAAACGGAAACACTGTATTACATATACACCAGATAAATTAAATGATACAGTATATACACATACATACACATTATCTGTACACTCTGCTCTTGGGCTGATCTCAATGTGGTTTTCACTACAACACTAGGGTGTAGTTCATGTAGTCTACCTACTGACCAGCAGGGGGAGCCTCCTGTGTCTCAATGTCAAAACTACACATCAGTTACTAGTTTGACATCAGACTGAATCAAACGGACTCCTAAGTTTGGATGTTTCAGTCCCTGTTGGAGTCCAGAAGGACCAAGAAGAAGGAGACACCTTATTGGACAGTACACAGTGACTGACAAGTCTACTACATGAGAGGATAGCAGTCATCATTCACACATTTAAAGAAAAATAAGTTCTTACCTAACGTCCAGATCCAGATGGTGGGCAATTTTCTGTCAGACCCAAAACAATAAATAAGAAATCACAGTAGAGTTGCTTTATTTCCTTAAATGTATCACCTCTGAACATGTCAGTAAACTAGCATCTGACCAAGGTCAAACTAGTCCATTCATCATTGTTTTAATGTTGTGTTTCTCAGTCATATAGTTCAAAGGAAGATCAGTAGGCCTAAGACATAACCCTGAGTAATACCAGGTTTAAAGTTGGAATTTAATTAGTTCACCTAGACATGTACAACCTAGAGTTCCTGTTACACTCCAGTGTGACAGTCTATGAAGAGATGCTGGGATATCTGAGAAAAAATTTAACTCCATTTACAGTAGATGTGTGTGAGTGTGTTCTGTTCTCCCTTCACCTGATGGGGGTGGAGTCAGGATGGACTCTCTGGGGAAACCTTGACTCAAGGCGAATGCTTTAAACTTCTGAATCACGTTGTTTCTGAGGGTCTGAGAGCGACCTGTTAACGGAGCAGAGATCCTGGTGAGCCGAGAAGACACTGATGTCGAGCTGAAACAGTAACAGGACAATAATAAAAACAACCTCCTCTCACCGTAAAGGGCTACCTGGGTGTACTCTCGGTGAAAAACTTTGTACTTGAGAACCAGAGCGTAGTCGGTGTAGTTGGTGTCCACCACGGTGATGTCCTTCACCATGTTATGGCCTAAAGACAGAAAAACCATCACAGGACTGACACATCAGCCCAACATGCAGAGTTTACATTGGAAATACATCATACAGAGGCCATTTGCTCATTGGTAAGACATAGGTGACACGTCGGTGTATAAGATGTATTTCTGAACCGCACCAGCTGGGACTCTCTCGGCAAATTTCATATCTTCCCAACAGACATCCAAACTGTTGTTGAACAATCACTGGGGAAACTCACGTGTGCTGAAGTAGGTGAACTGTCCAGGCACGCTGGTCTTCTCATACTGGTACGTTTTAGTAAGACATCCTAAAGGCCTGAAACACACAAACACACACACACACGTGTCCTAAAGCTCTATGGAAAGCCATGCTTCTACCCCACCAGTGTATAATAACCAACAGGCGACTGGGGGGTGGGGGGGTGGGGGGGTGCTATCCCCCATGTAAGCAAAACGATCCCAAATCATCTCCGTGTAAACCTGCCATCCCCCTTCCTCATTCATAGGTGTGAGTGAAGGGGGGCAGGGGGGACATTGCCCCTCCCAACCTGGAAAAAAGAGAGAATTGTCCCTGCAATGTAAACCTTTTATAGCATGTTACAGAAGTGAATAATAAGACTGTCAAACACCAATTCTAGGCAGAAATTTAAAAAAAAAAAATAGATTTGCAACTTTTGTCCTCATAATTTTGCAATTTCTTTTCTTGTAAATTTGCTTTTTTCTCATAAATTTGGAATTTTTTTTCATGTGAATTTGTAACTTTTTACTTTAAGTTTGAAGCTTTTTTCTCAAAAAGATGGACATTTTTTCCTGTAAATTTGCAACTTTTCTCTCATAAAATTGTGACCTTTTTTCCTCAAAAATTTGCTCATTTTTTTCTCATAAATTTACATTTTTTTCTTGTAAATTTGCAGTTTTTTCTCCTAAATTTGCAACTTTTTCCTTAAAAATCTGTAACTTCTTTTTCTCATGATTTGCAACTTTTTTCCCAAAATGTATTCCCCCCCCCCCCCCGCATAAATGTTCAGCTTTTTTCTCATGAATTTGCAGTTTTTATTGTATATTTGCAAAGCTCATCTGGATGCTGGTTAAATTTTTAGAAATGTAATTTCTGACTTTTTAAATTGGGACCTTTTATTATATCTTTACACGTACGTATATTCTTGCAACTTTGTACCTAATTTACTTTTATATGGTTGCTACCTTGTGCTAAATTACTTTACAGGAATGCCGAATGACCTCATGCCAAACTGGTGAATAGCGGGCCAGCTAAGCTAATGCCAGAGGCCTGATCTGCCAGGCTATGCTGACCACTGAGACACCGCTGCGATAACTGCATTTATAACACAATTTGCTGAACCATGTTAGGAAAAAAAAAGTCCAGAATGACGCGAGACATGTTGTAGACTATGAGACATATTAAATCTGATCAGGCTGCTAAGCTAACTCTATAGTAGCACTGTCAGTATATCAGTTCAGACACTCATGGGGATCCCGCCCAACCACTCAAATGACCAATCAAATCAGTCACAATGACATCATGATGGTAATATTGGTAACAAAAGTCTTGCAATGTGAGCATACAAACTTAGAAGGAGTTTATTTCAATAGAATTACGACAGAATACGTACACCGCATTTCTGAGACGTTCAACATGCTAACTCATTGTTCAAATGTCATATACGAGTCAGAAAAACCACATGGTTCTTTAATAACATCAGTCAGGATCTGAATTATGACCTGAATGGCGTTCCATATCATTCCACCACACAGACTCACGTGGCGTCCCACATGGTGAGGTTGACGTTTCCATTAGTCAGCACCGTGACGACACCCATGGATGCCTTCAGCTTGTCCCTGTAGGGGACGAAGTTGGGGGAGTCGTAGGCCAGACCAACCCGGTACCATTGCCCTGAAAACTGGACACGCAGACACAGTTTTATTGGATTTGTCAGTTTGTGGGTTTGAGTTTTACAGGATTAAATAAAGTTAGAGAACCTTCAGAGTCAGTATACATACACCGTCCCAACATTGGTCCAATGTTGACATTGCTGACATCTAGCCAATGTCTTGTCATTGAACAAACACCCTCTATAAGATGTATTCCCGGTGTAAACTCTGTACTTTGGGCCAACATTGGGTCAACACTGGACCGATGTATGTGTGGTGTTGGGGTTTGAACTGAACCCTCGGAAAAAAATAAAAACAGTTGCATATTGTCACTGGGAATTGGATTAGTATCCATCATAAAAAAAATTGGTGCAAATTGAAAATTGTGTGTCCAACTTGTAGCTATCCCATGCTAAATGGCGAGGCATCAAAACTTTGTGGTCACCATGGAAACCATTCCGTGCTAGGTACATGTCCCAGACCCCTACAGGACTGTAGGTGACTGTCACCTTGACACATATGCCAATTTTTGTGGTGCTGCAACTTTCTTAACCCTCCCAACTTAATCTTGGATTGAATGGCGTGGAATGTGTTCCCATGACAACACAGTGAGGGTTTGATAGAAGTGACTAATATATGTAGCGCCTCCCATATTGGAGACTCTATAGTGGCCCTAGGTGTGAATGTGTGTGTGAATGGTGAAGGGATTGGCGCCGTACCGTGGCTGCCTCATCGCTCCAGGTGGATGCCCTGAATTTCCCTCTGGGGATTAATAAAGAGTACAAAAAAAAATACGCCCGATAAACCTCGGAAATTTCATGTCAGTCTGGTGACCGATCTTTGAGTAATAAATAACACAATGTGGTGCAATACTTCCTCTAACCACTAGGTGGCACTATAGTTACTTTTTAATATTAATATATGGAATTGTTCAGAGTTGGACTAGTATTCAATGTAGAAAATTTGGTGCAAATCGGACACTAAGCGTGTGAGTTATAACCGCCCTGTGTTTCATGGTGACATATCAAACTTCACCATGTTGCCATGGCAACACCTTTAAGCTTTTGCAAGCTATTTGAATAGGCTGTGATGTCACATGCCTGTAGACGATCAACAGTGAAAATCAGGTCAGCTGGACCATTTCCTAGGACGAGTTTATTAAAATGGTCAAAACCGCTGCCGCTGCTGCCACTAGCATCCGGAGTGGCGGACTTCCTGTGGGGCGGGGGTCATGACCCCAGTCATGTTTTTTACATGGTTTGATGTGATACACATTTGTGCCGATTTACATCTTTCTACACAAAATAAATTTTCTTGACTTTCACTGACAATTTTTTAAGGGCCCGTTTTACCTGCAGAATTTTTTGCCGATGTGTGTGTGTGTGTGTGTGTGTGTGTGTGTGTGTGTGTGTGTGTGTGTGTGTGTGTGTGTGAGGTGTGTGGCAGAATTCGGGAGTTCTCTTTGACACTGAGCACCTCCAAAAATTAAAATCTCGGTAATTACAATCAGGCTCTCGTCACACACAAGTTCTGTTTCTTTGTCTTGTATATTTGCGACGTTTTCATATGAAATGAAACATTTTTCTTGCAAATTTGCAGCACTTTCCTGGTAGAATTTAGACCTTTTTTTTGCAAATTTGAAATATTTTCTTGAAAAATTTCAAGATTTTTCCTGTTGTAAAAATTTTATTTTTCACGTAAATTGATCACGTTTTTCACATAAATTTATAGTTTTTTCTCACAGTTTTACACCTTTTTATTTTGAACATTGACGCCTTTTGTCGTGTCAGTTGTTGATTTTTTCCTCATGTTTCTTGACTTTTTTCTCATAAATGTGAGACGTTTCTTGTATATTTGGAACATTTTCCTCATAAATATCTTCTTGCTATTCTGAGACATTTGTTTTTAAATATGAAACTATTTTTCTCATAAATCTGAGTTTTTTTTCTGCTAAATGTTTGACTTTTCTTGTAAAATTACAATATTTTCATATTATTATGTATTTACAAAAATTGTGATGAACAAAGCCTCAAATTTGCAGAGTAGTCCAGACCCTCCAGGATTTCATGGGATGTTTTGATGATTGTTGTGGCCCAAAAAGCCTGAATTTGAGGGAGCTTTTTTAATAAGTTGTGATAAAAGTTGTGATGCTTTGAGAGGTTTTTTCGCACTAAAAGTTGTGGGAAGTGTTGTGTGGGGATTTGGCATTTGGGGCTCGCCGTAGCCTGTGCCGGGGGGTTGGGGGTGATGACGTCAGGCAGGTTACAGCCGGTGGCTATATCGTGCTGTGTTCCTTAATGAAGTTGGTTCAGTGTTCAGTTCAACACGGCTCCGGTCTCATGTTATTCAGACATAACATTTTGGCGACGAGAATAAACCATGGGAGCGTGCGTTAAACTGCCACCTCCATTTTTGCAGTCTCCAGGTATGCCAACTATACCATGGAGCTGCTGGCGGGAGTCATTCAAGGTGTATGTTGCTGCGGCCGGCCTGAGCGGCGCCGACGAAGAGAGATGGAGAAGCCTACTTGTTCACTGCCTCGGTGAGGAGGGCCAAGAGATATTTTTCGCCCTGGGTG
Organism: Pholidichthys leucotaenia; assembly: GCA_020510985.1. Taxonomy (NCBI): domain Eukaryota; kingdom Metazoa; phylum Chordata; class Actinopteri; order Cichliformes; family Pholidichthyidae; genus Pholidichthys; species Pholidichthys leucotaenia. Next base: position 2,709,164 of record CM035850.1, read on the forward strand.
GCAAGGGCTCAATGAAGGAATGTTTGGACTTAATGGACTATTTCTTTAGGGACCTTTCCAACATCACGGCACAAAGATATAAATTCTTTGACCGCCGACAACAAGCTGGTGAGTCCACCCAATGCTTCATTATGGAACTCCGTAGCCTAGCAAAAGAGTGTGCCTTCGGGCCGATTCAGAAGTAGCTTTCGTGACCTGTGACACGTCTGGTTTTGCGGTGGGGGCGATTATGTCTCAGGTGCAAGATGGTACCGAGCGCCCAGTGGCCTTCGCGTCGAGGTCTCTTTCAGCGGCTGACCAGAAATATTCCATGGGTGAGAGGGAGGCGCTCGCCTGTGTCTGGGCGTGTGAACGGTGGCACATCTATCTCTACGGGCGCCACTTCACCCTGTAAACGGACCACTGGGTGCTGACAACACTGCTGGAGACAACAGGCTCGGGACACAGACTGCTATGGATCCACAGGTGGACAGAGCGGCTGAGGGCCTACAACTTTACTAACCAGTTCACCCCTGGAAAAGAGAATGTGGTGATGAACCTCCTGTCCTGTGCCACGGCCAACACCATGCAACCAGACGACGACGATGACAACCCCACGGAGGCAGATCTGGTCAACACGCTGCACGGACCCCCTGGGACATGATATCCCTACAGAAGCTCTGGACAAAGTTGGAATGGGACCCCACGTATTCACAACTGTGCTCAGTCATCAGGGAGGGTTGGCCCACGAAAGTCCAGAGTGAGCTGGCACCTTTTCACCAGTTTAGGGATGAAGTGAGCTGTTGGAACGGTGCGTGTGCGGCGAGGGGACACTGCACGTTGATCCTGTGTCTCTGAGATCAAGCGTTCTGGTGATGCTCCACAAGGGTCACCTGGGCATGGTCAGGGTGAAGCAGCATTGCAGGGATTCAGTTTGGTGGCCTGGTATTGATAAAGGCATCGAAACCATGGTAAAGAGCTGTGTCCTGTGATTGGAGAGAGGAAAGACCAGCAGACCCCCCCCCCCCGACCATTACTGTACCCCGAGGGCCCTTGGAAGCACATCCAATTAGACATCTGTGGCAAACTGCATGCAACGCTCCCAAACAGCCAGTTTTTGCTTGTGGTCTACGATCTATTCTCCAAATGGCCGGAGGTGTTGCCCACTAATTCAGTCATGACGGATGTGGTTACAGGTTTCTTCTCATCACTGTTCACCAGATGGGGGGTTCCAGATGCCATCACTACAGACAATGGCCCACAGTTCACCTCTGGGGGGCTGGGACATGTTCGAGCTCTCAGACGGGTCACGGTGGCACTCCAGCCGACTCAGGAAGTTGGGACTCATCTGATGTGGGTGTTAGGGACTCGCAGGTGTGGCCGATGGAGCCTGGAGCAGGTTCCCCTTCTGTGGGGCACTCGGCTAGGATGCGTCAGAGGCCCAAATACCTTGAGGACTTTGTCCTGAAAGCAGCGTTAGCCAATGCGTGTTGGGAATGGGCGGCAGAATAATCCGCCCCAACACGGGAGGGTAGTTTTCTTGTTCTGTGTGTTCAAAAAAAAAAAGCTGTCTATGTTGCATGGGTTCTAAGGGGTCCATCCTATGTATATGTAAGTTATTTATGGGGGTTTTCATGTTTTGTAAGGGGGGGGGTGGCATTTGGGGCATGCTGTAGCCTGTGCCGGGGGTTGGGAGTGATGATGTCAGGTGGGCTATGTGTTAGATAGTTAAAGCGTAAGATGGACACGCACCGCCAGGTGGCGTCTCCGCCGGGTTGGCCATCTTACGGTCTACCTTAGCCACACATCTGTCAGTAGCTGTCAACATAGCTGTCAGAGGGAGTGTTCAATAAAGCTGCGTTTCCCCAGTCGCCTCGCCTCGTCTGTCCAGCAGGTTTATTATAGACATAACACTACGGCCAGTGGCTCTAGTGTGCTGTGTTCCTTAATAAAGTTACTTCAGTGTTCAGTTCAGCACGGCTCTGGGCTCATGTTATTTAGGCATAACAGGAAGAATTACAAATTTTAAAGCAGATGTTTTTTTTTCCAGTTTACTGCAGTGATATTCTATATAACAATACAAGAAAAGCAGAGGATTGTCAAACATTTCCCAGTACAGTGATTTGTAAATTAAGCAGAAACTTCTGCTATACAGAAAAACTCTTTTGTGCTACAGCAAATACAGACTTTAACACAATATGCATTACAACAACTAAACTGCACTGAATGTACGCTAAAGAGTAGAGATTTGGAAATTATTGACAGCACCTTCATTTGAAAACTCCCTACGGTCCCCAACCACTTGGTACTGAGTGGAGAGAAAAAATTAATGATTTATTCTGTTGCTCTGTATCATCTATCTGAGTCTGTAATTTTCTGAGAAAAATTACAGACAATATTCGCTCTCTTTCTGTGCATAACTCCTACCCGTCTGTCTGCTGCACGTCTTGACACACACACTTGTCTCTTCAGACACACATCTTTCACTGGGGGGAGGGGGGGGGGTTGTCCATGTCCAGACCAGAGATCCACAGCTTTAAAGCTCATTGACCAGATGTAGTAATGATTTTACCTGTCAAGATGTATAAAAGGACCAAACACTGGCTGTAGTGTTAGATTTGCTCCGTTGTTTGTGGTTTTATGGCGTCAGTACTCCCGTGTCGGGGTACTTTTCAGGCAGGCAGACATTTTTCAAGATAAAACCCAGCACTTCGTATACGTGGTCAGGATGGAGATGTTGCGAGACATCCACCAGCAGGCTGGGGAAGACGGAGGAAGTGACGGTGTTGGAAACCTCGTGGATGAGTGTTTTTTTTTTTTTTTAAATCACACACTCTGTTTTTGCTGATGTGTTCCATTACTACTCTCTGTAAATACGGAAGTGAACGCAGTGCAGCAATGCATCTGATTGGTTAGACTGAGCGTTTGAACACTACTCAGGGACAAATGTGACTGGTGAAATTGGCGTAAGTTGACGAGGATTGGCCAAAATTGTGGGAAAGTTGCGGTGATTGGACAAAGTTGTAAGGTTGCACAATAGTTGCACTGATTGGCTGATTTTGAGAGAATTGATGTGATCGCAATGCAGCGATATCCTGGAGGGACAGAATAGAAAAAAGTGACCAATTTGTGTGAAAAATAACCTTTTTGTGTGGAGTAAGAATATTGTGTTTTTACAAGAAAAAAAGTCACATTTGTAAGGAAAATTTTCACAGATTTTTGAGAAAAAAAATACAAAATCACAGGAAAATATTTACTATTAGCAAGAAGAAAGTTTAAAATTGAAGACTTTAAGAGATGAAAGTAGAAAAAATTAACTTTGCAAGTCTAAAATCTGAAGAAAAAACCTGACAAATTCACATGAAACAATATTTTTACCATGGGGGGAAAATATAATAATACAACAAAATCCCACATTTACAAGCAAACTGCAGTTGTGTGGAAAAAGGTTAGCGATTCATAACAAAGATGTCACATATTTATGGTCAAAAAGTCACAAACATGCCCGAAAAAATCACAACTTTACAGGAAAAAATTCACAAATTCTCTTGGAAAACAGCATGCTAAGAAGTTAAAAAAATAATAATTTTATCAGTAAAAAACCCTGAAAATTATCATCAAAGCAGCTCTAGGCTTTACAGTCAAAACTCCACATTATCATCAAAATCAGGTCATGAACCCTTTCCTACCTTCTGTAGGTTAAAGTCCTTCTGCGGTTTGACGTCAGCCAGAGACGTCATGGCGCACAGCATCACCGTGGAAACCACGGCACCTACACAACTGGTGGTCCTCATGGCAGCGGGGACTAGAGGAGCTGAAGAGTCGGGTTCTCCTCCTGCTGAGCTCAGGGCCGAATGACTGAGGGCTGCTGAGGGGCAGGTAGAGGAGGGAGGGGGCGGAGCCACCGCGGGACCCTCAGCCAACCACGGCTCAGATGTCAGGGACGGGAGCCAGCAGCCCCGGCCTGATCAACAGTTCTTCTGGGAAAAACCTGAGGGGAGGAATCAGTGTTCTAAAAAGGCAACCACAGAATGGAGAGGAACCACAGAATGTAGAGGAACCACAAAATGCAGAGGAACCACAGGATGTAGAGGAACCAAAAGAACCACAAAATGTAGAGGAACCACAGGATGTAGAGGAACCAAAAGAACCACAAAATGCAGAGGAACCACAGGATGTAGAGGAACCACAAAATGTAGAGGAACCACAGGGTGTAGAGGAACCACAGAATGTACAGGAACCACAAAATGCAGAGGAACCACAGGATGTAGAGGAACCACAAAATGCAGAGGAACCACAGGATGTAGAGGAACCAAAAGAACCACAAAATGTAGAGGAACCACAGGATGTAGAGGAATGGCAAAATGTAGAGGAACCATAGAATGTAGAGGAACTACAAGAGCCACAAAATGTAGAGGAACCTCAGAAGATAGAGGAATCACAAAATGTAGAGGAACCACAGGGTGTAGAGGAACCACAGAATGTACAGGAACCACAAAATGCAGAGGAACCACAGGATGTAGAGGAACCACAAAATGCAGAGGAACCACAGGATGTAGAGGAACCACAAAATGCAGAGGAACCACAGGATGTAGAGGAGCCAAAAGAACCACAAAATGTAGAGGAACCACAGGATGTAGAGGAATGGCAAAATGTAGAGGAACCATAGAATGTAGAGGAACTACAAGAGCCACAAAATGTAGAGGAACCTCAGAAGATAGAGGAATCACAAAATGTAGAGGAACCACAAAATGCAGAGGAACCACAGGATGTAGAGGAACCACAGAATGTACAGGAACCACAAAATGCAGAGGAACCACAGGATGTAGAGGAACCACAAAATGTAGAGGAACCACAGAATGTACAGGAACCATAAAATGCAGAGGATCCACAGGAGCCACAAAATGTAGAAGAACCACAGAATGTAGAGGAATGACAAAATGTAGAGGAACCATAGAATGGAGAGGAACCACAAAATGTAGAAGAACCACAGGCTATAGAGGAACCACAGGAACCACAAAATGTAGAGGAACTACAGGATATAGAGGAACCACAGGAACCACAAAATGTAGAGGAACCACAGGATATAGAGGAACCACAGGAACCAAAAAATGTAGAGGAACCAAAGAATGTAGAGAAACCACAGGATGTAGAGGAACCACAAAATGTAGAGGAACCACAGAATGTAGAGGAATGACAAAATGTAGAGGAACCATAGAATGTAGAGGAACCACAGAATGTAGAGGAACCACAGGATGTAGAGGAACCACAAAATGTAGAGGAACCACAGAATGTAGAGGAACCACAGGATGTAGAGCAGCCACAAAATGTAGCGGAACCACAGAATGTAGAGGAACCACAAAATGTAGCGGAACCACAAAATGTAGAGGAATCAGAATCAGAATCAGAATCAGAATCAGAATCAGGTTTATTGCCATTGTTCATGTAGTACACAAACTAGGAATTTGTCTCGGTACAATGCTGCAACATTAAACATGATAAGATAAGAGAAATAAACTATACATGTAATAAAGTGTAGGATAAGATTAAGTGATACTGGTCAACAGTTAAAATATATATTAGCCAGCAGCAGATACTGTGGAGAACTATATAGTGCAGTCGGTAATGCAGGAAGAAAACAGTGATGATTGACATGAGTCTGGTTGAGCTGCTGTACATGGTGCACGAGAGTCACTTAGTGTTCAGCAGTCTAATGGCAGAGGGGAAGAAGCTGTTCATGTGACGGGAGGTTTTAGTCTGGATGGACCGAAGTCTTCTACCAGAGGGGAGGGGAGCAAACAGTACGTGACCAGGGTGTGAGGGATCGGCTATGATCCGGCCAGCACGCCTCCGGGTCCTGGAGATGTACAGATCCTGGAGAGATGGGAGCTTGCAGCCGATCACCTTCTCAGCAGTGCGCACGACGCGCTGCAGCCTTAGTCTGTCCCTGGCAGTGGCTCCTGCGTACCACACGGTTATGGAGGTGGTGAGGATGGACTCGATGATGGCTGTGTAGAACTGCACTAACATCTTGGTGGGTAGCTTGAGCTTCCTCAGCTGCCGCAGGAAGAACATCCTCTGCTGGGCTTTTTTGATGAGTGAGCTGATGGTCAGCTCCCATTTGAGGTCCCTGGTGATGGTAGTGCCTAGGAAGCGGAAGGAATCAGCAGTGGTGATGGGAGAGCCTGAGAGGGTGAGGGGGGGCAGAGGAGTAGTGACTTTCCTGAAGTCTACAATCATCTCCACTGTCTTCAGAGCGTTCAGCTGCAGGTTGTTATTGCTGCACCAGGACGCCAGCTGGGCCACCTCTCTCCTGTAGGCGGACTCGTCGCCGTTGGAGATGAGCCCGATGAGGGTGGTGTCGTCCGCAAACTTGATCAACTTGACAGACTGGTGGCTGGAGGTGCAGGAGTTGGTGTAAAGGGAGAAGAGTAGGGGGGAAAGTACACAGCCCTGGGGTGATCCGGTGCTGATGCTAGTATAGTCTGAGACAGTCTTTCCCAGCCGCACATGCTGCCTCCGGTCCGTCAGGAAGTCGATGATCCACCTGCAGAGGGAGTCAGGCACGTTGAGCAGGGACAGCTGCAGGAACCATAGAATGTAGAGGAACCACAGAACGTAGAGGAACCACAGGATGTAGAGCAGCCACAAAATGTAGCGGAACCACAGAATGTAGAGGAACCACAAAATGTAGAGGAACTACAGAATGTAGAGGAACCACAGAATGTAGAGGAACCACAGAACGTAGATGAACCACAAAATTTAATACGGTCAGTTTATCCATCCATCCATCCATCTATCCATCCATTCACTCATCCATCCATTCATTAATTCATCTGTTCATCCATCATCCATCCACCCATCCATCATTCATTCATTTCTTCATTCATCCCTCCATCCATCCATTCACTCATTCATCCATCATCCATCAATTCATTAATTCAATCATCCATCCATCCATCTGTCCATTCATTCATTTATTCATTCACTCATTTAGCCATGCATCCATCAATCCGTTTATTCATCCATTCATCATCCATCCATCCATTAATTAATTCATCTATCAATTCACTCATTCATCCATTCATCAACTCATCCATCATCCATCCATCCATCTGTTCATTCGTTCATTTGTTCATCCATCATCCAGCCATCCATCATCATGCATGCATGCATGCATGCATGCATCCATTCTTTCATTTGTTCATTCATTCATTCATCCATCCATTCATTCGTCCAGCCATCCATTTGTTCATCTGTTCATTTGTTCATCCATCCATCCATCCATTCACTCATTCATTCATCCATCCATTCATCAATTCATCCATCATCCATCCATCCATCCATCTGTTCATTCGTTCATTTGTTCATCCGTCATCCATCCATCTGTTCATTCGTTCATTTGTTCATCCGTCATCCATCCATCCATCATCATCCATGCATGCATGCATGCATCCAACCATTTTTTCATTTGTTCATTCATTCATTCATTCATTCGTCCATCCATCTACAGCTGTGGACAAAATTGTTGGTCCCCCTCTGTTAATGAAAGAAAACCCCACAATGGTCACAGAAATAACTTGAATCTGACAAAAGTGGTAATAAATAAAAATTCTATGAAAATTAACCAATGAAAATCAGACAATACTTTTGAATTGTGGTTCAACAGAATTATTTTAAAAAACAAACTCATGAAACAGGCCTGGACAAAAATGATGGTACCCTTAACTTAATATTTTGTTGCACAACCTTTTGAGGCAATCACTGCAATCAAACCATTTCTGTAACTGTCAATGAGACTTCTGCACCTCTCAGCAGGTATTCTGGTCCACTCCTCATGAACAAACTGTTCCAGTTGTCTCAGGTTTGAAGGGTTCCTTCTCCAGACGGCATGTTTCAGCTCCTTCCACAGATGTTCAATAGGATTTAGATCAGGGCTCATAGAAGGCCACTTTAGAATAGTCCAATGTTTGGCTCTTAGCCATTCTTGGCTGTTTTTAGCTGTGTGTTTTGGGTCATTATCCTGTTGCAAGACCCATGACCTGCGACTGACACCAAGCTGTCTGACACTGGGCAGCACATTTCTCTCTACAATACCTTGATAGTCTTGAGATTTCATTGTACCCTGCACAGATTCAAGACACTCTGTGCCAGATGCAGCAAAGCAGCCCCAGAACATAACAGAACCTCCTCCATGTTTCACAGTAGGGACAGTGTTCTTTTCTTGCTATGCTTCATTTTTGTGTCTGTGAACATAGAGCTGATGTGCCTTGCCAAAAAGTTCCAGTTTTGTCTTGTCTGTCCATAGGACATTCTCCCAGAAGCTTTGTGGCTTGTCAACATGCAGTTTGGCAAATTCCAGTCTGGCTTTTTTATGATTTGTTTTCAACAGTGGTGTCCTCCTTGGTCGTCTCCCATGAAGTCCACTTTGGCTCAAACAACAACGGATGGTGTGATCTGACACTGATGTACCTTGACCTTGGAGTTCACCATGAATGTGTTTAGAGGTTGTTCTGGGCTCTTTTGTTACCATTCGTATTATCCGTCTCCTTCTGCGGCCACGTCCAGGGAGGTTGGCTACAGTCCCGTGGATCTTAAATTTCTGAATAATATGTGCAACTGTAGTCACAGGAGCATCAAGCTGCTTGGAGATGGTCTTATAGCCTTTACCTTTAACATGCTTGTTTATAATTTTCTTTCTAATCTCCTGAGACAACTCTCTCCTTTGCTTCCTCTGGTCCATGTTTAGTGTGCTACACACCATGTCACCAAACAGCACAGTGACTACTTGTCACCCTTTAAATAGGCCGACTGACTGATTACAAGTTTGTAGACACCTGTGATGTTAATTAGAGGACACATCTTGGTTGAACATGGCCCTATGATCACATTATTTTCAATCTTTTCTAGGGGTACCATCATTTTTGTCCAGGCCTGTTTCATGAGTTTGTTTTTTAAAATAATTCTGTTGAACCACAATTCAAAAGCATTGTCTGATTTTCATTGGTTAATTTTCATAGAATTTTTATTTATTACCACTTTTGTCAGATTCAAGTTATTTCTGTGGCCATTGTGGGTTTTTCTTTCATTAACAGAGGGGGACCAACAATTTTGTCCACGGCTGTAGATCCACTGAAGCCAGTGTGACTGTGGACAGCAGCAGATGTGGGGAGGAACCTGTCATGGTGTAGTGGAAGCACTGGACCCACTAACAAATCTACCTACTGATACAAATAAAGTAACCTGAACTCGCTGGACCTAAGCTCCAAACAATGATTTTATTAACTGAGCTGGCCACAGTGACACAACTCGAGGGCTTAAACAGAAAGTAATGGAGTTGCTTGGAAGTGCAACAAAAGAGTAAAAACAGGACAGACTGGCTAAGCAGGACAGGACGGACAGAAGCGTGTAATCACACCAACTTGACAAAACAGACGAAGATTGAACACAAACGTGCAATCACGCCAAAATGACTCAAAGAACCCGAACAGAGCCAAAGTTAGACCTTAAATACCTATAGGGCAACTAACAGAACACAGCACAGGTGAAGAAATCAATAATGTCAGACAGCTGACACATGAGGCAAAAGGGAAGGACAGGAGAGGGTGGGGCTGCACACACACACACACACACACACACACACACACAGAAGGAGACAAAACATATGCAGGGGATCAGAGGAGACACGGCCAAGACAAACAATGACAGAGCTGTGTCCAGCAAATAATACATACAGAACACGCAAAATATACACAGGGCGAGAGCATGGATTGAGTCCATGCTGAAAAGAAACACAAACTATGAATGAGATGGACATGAGCCCCAACCCACGCGCTGACAGAACCCCCGGTGATAGAACATTGTTGTGCCTGGGGAGATGCATCTCTAATAAGGTCAACTAAAAACATTTCCTGCTAACACTTTATAATACAGCCCAAAGTTATGGCACCAGTGTAAGTCCGTAAGAACGGTGAAATACTGGGGAAACAATGATGACGATTTTTTTAATAACTGAATTGAATTTCATCTACTTCCTCTGAAAGTCCACCCAGTCCCTTGTATCTTCAGGCAGGATTCTAAAGTGTTCCACATCATCCCAACACCATCCAACCTGTCATCCTGAATGAGCTCGTTATCAGTGGTTGTTTCTTTCTTTTGCCCTGTCCTGTCTAACAGCGAGGTAACCACAACAGAAATCTACTTCCCTTATTGTGCCAAAACGATTTACTTTGCTAAAAGGACCTTTGCTCATATTTGATATGTACTGTATATAAATAGTATTATAGACTCCTGCTGTAATAACTTTAATACTTTATTTACATTGTTTTACTTATGATGGACCTGACAGGAAGGAAGGGGGGGTTAAAAAGATTTGAAGTGGTCGGAAGGGGTGGCTGGGAGAAAAAGAAGGAACAGAGGAAACACAGGCTATCACAGCTGACACAAACAAACAAACAACAAACCAACAACAGGCTGTTTCTGCTTCTGAAGAGGTCTCATCACGGGCCTGATCTCTGCACCTGCAGAGAGACGTGTGTGTGTGCATGTCTGTGTGTGTATGCATGTGTGAGAGAGCGCTGGCCAGCCCCCGCCCCTCCCTCCAGTGGGACCAACACCAGCCCTAGCAGGCCAAACCCCACCCCCACCCGGACTGGAGACTGGCCCACACAATCTGCCACAGGTTCCCCGGACACCCCCAACCCACCTGCACAGTGGACCCGTGCCCACCCCAGCACCCCAGACATAGACCCCGGTGGCCACCAGGCACCCATGCCCTGGGGAGGCAGTAGCAAGGAGCGTTTATTGTGTGTAGAACATTTCTCTTTTGTCTCCTTCTCGCCTCCATGTTCACCTCATCTTCAGGAAGTCCTAAGCCCCTTAAAAGTCCTCTTCCTGGTTCAGGAGAACTTTTGAGGTTTAAGATGCTGTCTAAATAACTGGGTTTTTTTTTAGGAGTTTCTCCTAAATTTAGGGGGAACATCTTAAAAAACGTCATAATTCTGAGAAGTTTCTGAGAATAACATCACTAGGAATAATTCTGAGCACTAGGACACTGAGCCTATGGGCCCTGGTCTGATTGGTCTCATTCCTGTAGAGTTACAGCGATCTAACAGGTTATTTATTTATTTAGCGAATGCAAAGTCCTTAAGCCAAGCAGTTGCCTCCTGGTTTGCTGTATGGAGGGTGTGTAATCCTCCTTCCAGTCTTTGGAGCGGGCAAGCCTCTATGATGTGTTCCATTGTTTGCTCCTCTCCACATGCGCACAGTGGGCTAGGGCTACTGCCCCATCTGTAAAGGCTGGCCAAGCAGGGGCCATGTCCAGTCCTGAAGCGATTGAGTGTAGACCACTGTCTCCTTGGGAGGTTGGTGCCCGGGACCTGTTGGTTGGGGTTTATCACCAGCTGTTTGTTTGGGACCTCCTTGGTCTCCCATTCCTCTTGCCAAGCTGTCTGGATGGTAAAGTCAGCTGGTGTCAGCAGGTGTCCACCATTACAAATGTCATGGTCAACATCGGGTTCTACTACAAGTGCTTTTGCCACTTCTGCCACTGAAATCTCCTAGCATTACCTTGAGGCCATGTAATGGAATGGAGTTGAAGCAGTGCTCTGCTCGTAGAAAAACTCCTTTGTGTCACGTTCATGAACTTTGGTGGCAACATGAGCTACAACCATGGCAATCGTAGGATGGACTTCTATGAGGACTAGCAACAGATTAGTGAAATCCAAACTTCACATCCGGACAGTTTTGTGGTGGTTGCGGGGGATTTTAACCAAACCAGCTTAAAGACTGTGCTCCCCAAGTTTAAACAATGTGTAGACTTTAAGACCAGAGGAGAGAATATGTTGGACTTAGTGTACACAAACACAGATGCATATAAGGCGATACCCCGCCCCCATCTCAGCCTTTCTGATCACATGTCCGTGATGCTGCTGCCTGTCTACAAACCTTTATTGAAGTGCAGCAGGCCGGCAGTGAAACAAATGAGGATTTGGCCAGAGAGTGCAACCTCTGCACTGAAAGACTGTTTTCTGCACACAGACTGGGAAGTTTTCAAAATAGCAGCCTCCCAGGAAGACAAGACAGATGTGGAGGAGTATGCTGAAACGGTCACCAGCTACATCGCGAAGTGCACAGAGGATGTCACTACAGTGAAGACCATCACTATGCGGGATAACCATAAGCCCTGGATGACTGCAGAGGTGCGCTCGCTGCTTGCAGCCAGAGATGCAGCCTTCAGAGCAAAGGACAGGATCGCCCTCCGCTCAGCCAGGTCTGCCCTCTCAAAGGGAATTAAGGCGGCAAAGCGCGCCTATGCGGAGAAAATCCAGGGACACCTCTGTGACACTAGGAACACCAAGCATATGTGGCAGGGAGTTCGGACACTGACGGGCTATAAGTCTAGGCAGGGGGTCGATGATGATGACGTTTCGCTTCCAGACAGGCTCAACGACTTCTTTGCACATTTTGAAGCATCTAACCCGACAACCAGAGGGAGGGCTGGCCCACCCCCACCATCGGTCGGACCAGCTTTTACCATCAACACAGCGGACACACGGAGGACCCTAACCAGAGTCAACCAACGTAAAGCTGCAGGTCCGGACAACATCCCGGGACATGTGCTCCGAGACTGCGCGAGCGAGTTGGCGGATGTCCTGACTGACATCTATAACATCTCCCTGAGTCAGGCCATTGTTCCCAGATGCTTTAAGACCTCTATCATTGTACCGGTGGCAAAGAAACCAGTTGTGTCCTGTTTGAATGACTATCGTCCTGTTGCACTGACACCAATTATGATGAAGTGTTTTGAACGGCTTGTCAAACCACACATTACAGCCTGCCTCCCTGCATCACACGACCTGCTCCAGTTTGCATATCGTTCAAACCGCTCCATGGAGGATGCTATAGTCACCACCCTACACTCTGTCATCACCCACCTGGACCAGAAAGACACCTACGCCAGACTCCTGTACATTGATTTCAGTTCAGCATTCAACACCATGACTTGTAATTTCCTGCTATTAAATTCAGATAAGACTGAAGTCATTCTTGTTGGTCCAAAAAACCTTAGAAATACCTTTCCAAATCAAACTTTCAGTTTGGATGCGGTTACTCTTTCTCTTAATAGCTCTGTGAGGAACCTTGGAATTATTTTTGATCAAGATCTGTCCTTCAATTCACATATTAAATTTGTTTCTAAGACTGCCTTCTATCATTTGCGTAGCATTGCCAAGATTAGGAGCATCTTGTCTCAGAGTGATGCTGAGAAGCTGATCCACGCTTTTGTTAGCTCAAGATTAGATTATTGTAATTCTTTATTATCAGGCTGTCCTAAAACATCTTTAAAAAGTCTTCAGCTGATCCAAAATGCTGCAGCAAGAGTTTTAACAGGTACTAGAAAGAGAGATCATATCTCTCCGGTTCTGGCCTCCCTTCATTGGCTTCCCATAGAGCAGGGGTGTCCAATCATGTGCCATGGAGGGCCAAGACCCTGCAGGTTTTCTCTTCTACCCAGTCTCTTCAGCAGGTGTTTTCACTTATCACCAATCAGTGGGAAGAAATTCAGTGGAATCTGCTGTTGAAGACACTGGCTGGAGGTAAAGCCTGCAGGGTCTTGGCCCTCCATGGCACATGATTGGACACCCCTGCCATAGAGTTTAGAATTAAGTTTAAAATCCTTCTTCTTACTTACAAAGCTCTAAACAATCAGGCTCCTTTTTATTTAAAAGATCTGATACTACCATATTATCCTAACAGAGCACTACGCTCCCAAAATGCAGGATTACTTGTAATACCTAGAATCTCCAAAAGTACAATGGGAGGCAGAGCCTTCAGTTATCAAGCTCCTCTCCTGTGGAACCAGCTGCCAATCTGAATTCGGGAGTCAGACTCGATCTCTGTTTTTAAGAATAGGGCTAAAACCTACCTTTTTGATATAGCCTACAATTAGGGAGGGATCATGTGTTTCTGAACCGGAGTGGTGGCTCAGTTGGTAGAGCAGCCGCCCCACACCCAGGAGGCAGGGGTTCAAATCCCGGCCAGGTCATACCAAAGACCATATAAAAATGGTGCTTTCTGCCTTCTAGCGTGGTGCTCCGCATAATGGAATGGGGAAAGTAAAGTTACACACAGAGCTACCAGAGGACTGACCCCCCGCTGTAGCTTTCACTACTTACAGTAGCTGTGTGGCCTAGGGTCAGAGAAACGGAGATAGGCGCCGCCCATATACACCTTCAGGTGTGAAGGGATTAACTAACTAACTAACATGTGTTTCTGAACCCTCCCTTAGTTATGCTGCTAATAGGTTTAGTCAGCCGGGGGACCTCCAGTAATGCACTGGGCCTCACTCCTTTCCTCACTCTCAATGAAATATTTTTTTTGCTGGTCATTAACATTTGTTTGTTCTCTCCCATAGATTGAGTCCCCATCGTGCTGTTTGCTCTCTACATGTCTGTTCTTTTCATCTTCTCTATCCCCTCACCCCCCAGCCAGTCACAGCTGATGACTGCCCCTCCCTGAGCCTGGTTCTGCTGGAGGTTTCTTCCTGTTAAAAGGGAATTTTTCCTCTCCACCGTCGCCAAGTGCTTGCTCACAGGGGATCGCCTGATTGCTGGGGTCTTTCTGCAACTGTGGGGGTTCCCCCTACAGTTTATAGTGCTATGAGATGACTGTTGTTGTGAAATGGCGCTATATAAATAAAGTTGAATTGAATTGAATTGAACCATTATTCCCCAGAGACTGATGGAGAAATTATTCCTTCTTGGTCTGAACACCGCCACATGTCTCTGGATCCTGGATTTCCTGACTGAGAGACCTCAGTCTGTCCGGGTTGGAAACAACATCTCCAACTCTGTCACGCTGAGCACCGGATTCCCTCAAGGCTGCGTACTCAGTCCACTGTTGTTTACACTTCTAACACATGACTGTGTATCCAGACATGAGGGGAACCAGATTATTAAGCTTGCAGATGACACCACAGTGGTGGGACTTATTCAGAGGGATGAGGAATCAATGTACAGGGAAGAAGTGAGAGACCTGGAGGGCTGGTGCAGGGAGAACAATCTGGTGCTCAACGTGGACAAAACGAAGGAGATGATTATCGACTTCCGGTGGTCACAGCCTGAACACGTCCCCCTCAGCATCGGCAGTCGTTTAGTGGAGAGAGTGGAGAACATCAAGTTCCTCGGAGTGCAGATCTCGCAGGACCTGACCTGGAGCAAGAATTCCTTGGGGATCAGGAAGCGAGCTCAGCAGAGACTGCACTTCTTGAGGAAACTCAAACAGGCCTCTCTCCCCATCTGCATCCTCAGGACCTTCTACAGAGGTGTGGTGGAGAGTGTTCTGACGTACTGCATTGCTACATGGTACTCCAGCTGCAGTATGTCAGACAAAAAAGCCCTGCAGAGGATAGTCAAGGGGGCTGAGAGGGTAATTGGAGTCTCCCTCCCCTCTGTCCAAGAACTTTTTCAGAACCGTTGTAGGAGCAGGGCACTGAACATTGTCAAGGACCGTTCTCACCCTCTGCATAAACACTTTGAACTTCTTCCATCTGGTAAACGATTCCGGAGCATCAGAGGCAGAACCACCAGACTGATCAACAGCTTCCTTCCACAAGCTGCCAGGATGCTGAACAGCTGACCCGGAATCTCTCATACACACTACTGCACCTACGGACATTTTGTATATTATTTGTATATTATAGTTAGTTAGTTTTTCCCAAGTATGTCTCAGGGATGTGTGAATGGATGGGGGGTGGGGGTGGGGGGGTGAAGATATGTGTGAGTGTGTCTTATATCATGCTGCTTCTATTTATATGGATGCTGAGAGAAACGCAATTTCATCTTGCCTGCACTACAGTTGTATGTACAGCAATACGACAATAAAGTTTGATTTGATTTGATTTGATTTGAGATGAGGTGAGATTTTCTCTAAATTTCTGAACGATGGTGCATGTTTCCTACGGAGGAGCGGACCGATTCCTCCAGCTGGCACCAGAAGTGTTCTGGATGGAGCCTATTCTGGACCGGACAAAAGAATGGCTGGACTAAGGTTTAGTTCACCTCTGGTGAAAATTTCATCACAATCTGTCCAGTAGTTTTTGTGTAATCCTATTAACAGACAAAGAGACACAGCCCTTGGCAGAAGTATGTGCTCTCTGAGGTTTCTTCTACTCTAGTAAAGTGTATGGGTCCAGAGCCTTATGTTGAAGACTGCTGGTTTAGTTCCTGGATTAGTTCCTAAGAAACTTTCATGAGCAAAAACTGACCAAACAAATGTGTATTATCTTGTTAAGGGAGACCAAAAGATGGTCTTCCCCCACTGGGGGGCAGGGGGCCCCGTTGTACCCTAGGTTCAGTGCTTGGTACGTATGACTCTGCGGGTCTTCCATCAGAGGTCAGAAGCTCTGGACCTGAGAACCAGGCTCAGCAGCTGGGTCTGCTGTGGTGTTCCTGTGGGAAAGTCCAGGTCCTCATCAGCTCCAGGTTCAGGTCTGCAGGGGAAAACGGGAGTTTGGCCAAAAACAGCAGAGACGGTTATTATAATGAGTCGTCATGTCAGAACATGATTGTCTTGTGTGGGAAAAACACTCTGACTGCCAGCATGAGTCACCTGAGTGCTGCAGCAGCTCTGTTAGCTGGTTCTTCTGTGCTTAAAGTCAACAGAAATCACACAATTTAACAGAATTAAACAGTAAAAATGTGACAGGATGTGAACTTTGTGAGAACTCTTTTCAGCTCCAGGTTTGAAGCTCTAAATCACACGTCTGTGTTAAAGGCAAAACAATGTCCTGACTTTAGAGAAACTAGAGAGCAGCCAGAGAAGGCAGACCTTTGCCCAGGCAGATAGATTTAGAAGTTTCCCAGCAGCCTGTTAGCTGTCAGCATGCTGCACCCTCTGATTAAGACATCAGACACAGTATTCATTCCACATTTGTTCCTTTACAAAACACTCAAGCTATTATGAAATTCAACTCATAAATAAAAATGAATATATGACTTTAAAGGGCTCACAGACTGCACTTCTTCCATATTTTAACAGCTCACTCATGTCTTAATGAAATGTGTGTGACATATTTTGTTCACATTTTCTGTAATTTTTTTTAAATTATTGAAGCAAATTAGTTTTTTAATTTTTCCTGGCTTTGTGTAAACACTGATTTAAGGCCTGTCACTTCAAGAACCATCCTTCACCGTTCCAACTCCGTCCTCCCTCTTATGTCAGTTAGCCATTATAGCTGACTAGCTTCTAGCCTCCCAGCTCGTTTGAGCAGTGCTCTGGTTCACTGATCCACACTCGATGGTGTATCTCGCATCAGTCCAGTCTATCTCCCAATAATTTTGCCGTGATTCCACAATAAATCTGTAGCACCGCGCGCTGGACGATCACCACAACCCGGGGCGAGCTACGGAGCCAAGAGCTCTCAAAGAGCAGTATGGCTACGTGGGACTCCACTCTGGTCTCACAGCCAGCTGAAAGCTGAAGCAACTACGCTGCCCGTGAGAACAGAGCGGATCCACGGAGGGCAGTGGAGTTGCTGGGCATGAGAGCCAGCAACATCTGGTCCTGGGACATTTTGAATGCAGGGAGCCGGAAGCTTCATTGTGAATCCACAGCTGACCGCCTGTACCGGCTCATGGCTCGCATGGCCAGATAAAGGCTAAAGGTAGCCCATTAGCCCCTGAGCTATTAGCCCATGAGCTAACAGTGGTACCAGGACATTGGCTGTAAGCGCAGTTTACATTGCTATTTTCTTCGGATCTTAGTCACCCTAATAGCCATCCCTGTTATCACCTGGTTCGGCAGTGTGCCTCGCGTCACTGAGGCCTGTCATAGGCAGAACGAAGACCCAAATGCTAGAGCTGTGAGTTTGCAAAGTTTAATTTAAACACAAAAATATAACAAGACAAAAACTTACACATGAAGGCAGAACTCAGAACTCAGAAAGGATTTATTGCCAAGTACATTAACAGATATGAAAACTGATAACATAAGAGGGATTTGACTTGACACAGAAAACGACCTGCATTTCCGGTGACACGGCAGCATCTGTGAATGCGCCTGTCATCAGATGGGTACAGGATGCATAGGGAAGAAAAGGATAATACAATAAGAAGGAGCAAAAAAACCATTGATTGTCAGAATACTGGTCATATATGATCAATATTATGATTACAAGAAAAAAAAGCCCTCAATGCACAGTTAGCAGACAAAAAAGTACACAAGGACACAAAGAGAGCAGTGAGTGAGTGATCTTTTTCATCAGTTTTTGAGTCAGTGTGGGTGTAGTGTTGAGTGTAGGTGTTTGTATCAGTTAAGAACAACAAAGTCTCTTTGGCAGGAGATGTTTTGTCTTGGCTGCTGGCACTGTCCTTGGGCCATGCAGCTGGCTGTCCGTGGAGATAGTGCGGCTCAAATGTTTTGAAAACAAAAAACTGCAGATAATCTGGAGGACTTGTGTGAGGGGGTCAGATTAGTCGAATAGTACTGATCCCAGAGAAAGAAACTTTATATCCTCTTACAGATTCAGTACTTAATCCTTCATTGCTGGACGTTGAATCCTTCATGGACGGCTCTCAGCGTAATCATGATGTAATCCATTTTCCTAGACAGTTCTCCATTTGCCGCTGTCAGAGTCCTCTCCATTTTTTCAATTTGATGGTTAAACCTCGCTTGGCCAGCATTTTGATAGGTTAAGTCCATCTTCATCAATTTACGGTACACCAGGACAGTCCCAGATCCAATCAGAACGATCCCGATGACCATTACTACGAAGACGTACAAATCTTCGACATCTTCGATGGAAAGATCAGACAGGCACAAGAGTTTCCAATTACTCGTGTCCCTCAAATAGCCCGCAGCAGCCGTTCCTGTGGGGCAAACAACCTCCCCCAGGGCACTTTTCCTCGTTGAAAAAATAGTGTCAATTGCGTTCAAAGCCCAGCTTATTAAATCCATAGTTTCGTTTGATGATCAGCAGTAAGGACACGCAGACAGACGATAGCAAGCTGGGATCCAGTTAGTTAGAGGAGGAAGGAGATAAGTCAGAGCAGGAGAGAAGAAAAAGGCGTCTGCTCTCTTTGGGAGGTGGAAGTGAAGACTGTATTGTTGGATGTGCCAGTGCAGAAGACGCTGCACACTTTAGTGATAGTTGTAGCATCCATACTTAGGCAATAACGAGTAGATAGTGAACTCAGTTTACGGAGCTTTATTAGAATACTCTATACAATACAATATAGGCTTACGGCACGCTCCTGCAGGCCAGGTGTCTCCACAATGAAAGAGGACTAGCCTCTTCTCCCCACCTCCTTTATACTAATAGTGACGTTGTGGGGGACCTAGACGTCACATTCTCCACTCACACTGAAGGGCACAGGAGGAGAGAAGCCGATGGGGGGTCGGGACGGGACAGCGGAGGTGAAGGCGCTACAGGACTGCATGTTAATGGCGCTAAAGGACTGTATGGTAATGCACTGACAGGCATTGTGATAATGTGTATTGTGGTGTGAGCCCCCAGGTCGCTAGGAAAGGCATGTAACATATAAAAGAGAGATGCCCCGCGACCTGGCTTTATTCTTGTTGACTTGAGGATAGAGAGAAATAAAGTCCACACTGATCCAGCTCACTGCCTCGCCTGCTCATTTCTCTCTACACTGGTGACCTTTGACACAAAATGGAATTCGAGGCACACACCCCAGAGACGACCCAGACTGGAAGCGCCAGCACCGCGTGCGCCGTTTCAGTCAAGCTCCCAGACTTTTGGCTGCACAACCCGACAGCTTGGTTCCTCCACACCGAGGCCGAGTTCGTGCTCCGTGGAGTGACAGCGGATGACACCAAGTACTACTTCGTGGATGCAGCACTGGACGCACGCACAACACAGCAGGTGGCGAGCCTGCTCCAATGGCCCCCAGCCCACGGCAAATATGACGCTCTCAAGACAGTGCTGACCCAACTCTACATGCTCTTGGACTGCGAAAGAGCGGAAAGGCTCCTGACGCACTCCGAGTTGGGAGACAGGTCTGCAGTCGAATTAATGGAGAAAGTGTTGGCGTTGATGGGCACAGATGGCGAGCCGTTCCTGTTTGCCCACCTTTTCCTCCGGAACCTCCCGTCAGCGGTCAGAGTGGTCCTCGCCAATTCACCACTGCTGGCCACGCAGAACTACCGGACGCTGGCAGAAGAGGTGGACCGGATTATCCTGGCAACCAGAACCTTCACTGTGAACACAGCGGCGCCGGAACCCAGTGAGACAGCCAGCGAGGGCAAGGAGCCATCAATGGTCGCCGCCGCGGAGGCCAAGAAGCACCGGAGGGGCACGCTCTGCTTCTACCACCGCCGCTTCGGAGAAGATGCACAGTGACGCGTGCCACCGTGCCAGTTCAAGCGCTCAGGAAATGCCAGGACCGGCAGTCAGTAGCAGTTGCGATCACCGGTGACACAACCAAGCTGCTCTATGTGACAGACTCACGCTCAAGGAGATGGTTCCTCGTGGACTCCGGTTCCCAAAAGAGCCTCATCCTGCCGTCCCCCACAGACCGGCTGGCTGGAAGTAGCAGCCCCGAGCTCGCAGCCGCCAACGGCTCAGACATTAAGACTTTTGGTGAGAGGACACTGACCATATGTTTGCACGGCCATAACCACCAATGGTCCTTCATCATAGCAGCATGTAACTCCCCTATTTTGGGTGCAGATTTCCCGTGTGCACGTGGGCTGTTAGTTGATGTGGCTAACAGACGCCTGATTAACGCAATGTCTTTTGATTCTCTGCCCTATACAGCTAGAGGAGCCGGGTCCACAACGCTAGCCAACATCACAGCTCCAGGGGGTAAGTTCCACACACTACTCACCCCGTTCCCAGCACTCACGGTTCCGATGTTTTCGGCGGCCATCACTAAGCATGGGGTGGAGCACTTCATTACCTCCACGGGGCCGCCCGTTTTCGCACGACCTCGGCACCTGGATGCAGCTAAACTGGCCAGTGTATGTGAGGAGTTTGCCAACTTGGAAAGATTGGGCATCATCAGGCGCTCAAACAGCCCAGGGGCATCCCCGCTACACGTGGTGCCTAAAGCCGAGGGATCATGGTGACCATGTGGCAATTTCCGCAGATTAAACAACGCCACAGCACACAATCCCTACCCAATCCCCAATATTCAGGGTTTTTCCGTCAACCTTACTGGGGCATGCATTTTTTCCAAGATGGACCTGGTCTGCGGGTACCACCAGGTCCCAGTGCACGCAGAAGACATACCCAAATGGCAGTAATAACCCCGTTCGGTCTTTTTGAGTTCCTATGCCTGCCTTTCGGGTTAAAAGGCGCGGCGCAGACCTTACAATGCATGATGGACGCTGTGCTGCGTGATCTGCTTTTTATGTTTGTCTACCTGGACGACATCCTGGTGGCCAGCGCATCTGAGGATGAACACGTAGCCCACCTCAGGACGGTTTTCCAGAGGTTGGAGGAGCACGGGTTAATCATCAACCCGGCAAAGTGCCAGTTTGGGGTTACAGTGATCGACTTTTTGGGCCACCGCATCTCACTGGAGGGCATGATGCCCTTACCAGACAAAATGTGCGCAGTGGCAGATTTTCCCCGGCCTCAGACGGTCAGGGCGCTGCAGGAGTTTTTAGGGATGGTTAACTTTTACAACCGTTTCCTCCCCCGCACAGCCCAGCTCATGCAGCCATTGTACGCTGCGCTTAAGAAACAGAAACCGGTGGACAGCATCGACTGGATCCCCGAGCGGGAGCAGGTGTTTTCCGATGCCAAAACAGCCCTAGCGAATGTTGCACTTCTGGTGCACCCGGACCCGGTGACTCGGATAGCACTCACTACCAACATATCAGACGTGGCCATAGGGGCTGTCGTGGAGCAGTGCATCGCCGGTTCTTGGCAGCCGCTCGCCTTTTTCAGCAGGTCTTTGCGTGACAATGAGCGTAAATACAGTGCGTTTGACAGAGAGTTACTGGCTCTCCACCTGGCCATACACCACTTCCAGTTCTGGCTGGAAGGGCGCAGCTTCACTGCGTTTGTAGACCACAGGCTGCTAACGTACGCTATGACCAAGGTTTTGGAACCAAGGTCGGCCCGGCAGCAGAGACAGCTGGCCGCTATCTTGGAGTGTGTATTGTGGTGTGAGCCCCCAGGTCGCTAGGCAAGGCATGTAACATATGAAAGAGAGATGCCCCGTGACCTGGATGATTCTTGTTGACTTGAGGGTAGAGAGAAATAAAGTCCACACTGATCCAGCTCACTGCCTCGCCTGCTCATTTCTCTCTACAGCATCACCACCGGAAACCAGCAGTTGGTCACCCTAGTCCATTCCACGTCCAACCCGGCTGCCATCTTACTAATACCAGCCTTTTACATACATAACAATAGTACCAGTATATGGAGGATTCTGGGCCATATTAGCATCTGGATTTCCTAATACTGAGTTAGGGTTTAATGGGATTTAACATGTTTTAACACAACTACTTTATGGTTCATAATTCTGCTGACAGACTTACACCAAACCAAAAGTGATTTCTCAAACTGCTGGATTATTATACAGCTTTTCCAATCTTTTAGCATTTAATTTGCGTCACTAAATCTTGGTAACCTTCCCAAATAAAACATCGACAAAACTGGAGACGTCTGCAAAAGGCACAAAAGTTTATTGTAAACATTCCTAGTGCAATACAACAGGATTACACAGTACATTATTCACACATAGAATATATATTTATACAATATCTACATGTGTATATCCAGTAAATCCATGTATTTTCCATGTAACCTTGTGACTGCATTTAATACTGCATTTAATTGCTTTTAATCCTACATGAAGTTCGTTTTGGTTTAAAATGCATCACAATTGTTAAATACATTTTATTATACCTAACTCTGTGCTGTTTACCTGTTGAAATACATATTTTACGGCTAATATAAGCCCATAACTGCAACATGGCCCCTGCGATGAATCATTGGCAGTTAATGATTGTCTGCAGGGTGAGAGTGAATGAAGGGAAGGAATGAATGTGTTTGTTTATAGTGAGTGAGGAAGGGAGGGAGGCCTGAAATAGGCAAATGTGTGTCAGGTTGTTATATTTGTGTATTTATAATATTTATAATTGTGTATTTATAATGTATTTATGTTTTTTGCATTGATGTATGTGGTTATTGTGTATTCCTTTTCTTTCCTTTCCTTTTTTTTCTTTGTTTCTCCTTTCTAAAGCCCATCCAGGGACAAGAGTTGCAAATTAGCTAATAGCTATACACTCTGTGCAACACATCAGATTGATTGTCATTGATTAATTGTCTATGTTTATTGCACTGTCCCTGTCAAATAAACAAATCTATCTATCACTTTCTGCCACCAGCGTCCCATCATGTGTCAGCATGACGTCACTGCTGACTCAGCGTCTCCATGGTTTTCACGCAGATCACAGCAGTTTGTTGCACAGGAAGCTGAGCGTTTCTAGACATTCCGAAGTTCTGCAATCACTGCGGTTCATGAAACTGGGGCGACATCCCTCCACTAGGGGGCTCCGATGAACAACCAGACCCACGGTTTGAAACGATAATGTTGCCACTAGAGAGCCAGCTGACACTCACACAGCATGCTAGTACTAACAGCGATAGCCGTGATCGCAGTGTGGTACGGGGCTCTGATCGGTGCCTAACTAGCATTAGCAGTCATTAGCTAACCCTCACATGTGATCTAGTTCGCATGCCCACCTTGTTACGTGTGGTTTCACCCTGGTTCACTTGTAGAACACAGCTTTACTGAAGACGGCGGTCACAGACAAGCCACAGACCCGTGTCTGCCATATGACTTGCCATTTTGAAAACAGGAAGTTGGGCCTGCCTGGTCCTCCTCTGATTGGTTGATCGCTGTGGCGGTTACCACGGTAACGGGATAAAGGGGCGGAGCGTGGTCTGTGACAGCAGCGGCAGGAACAGAAAAGTTTGTTGGTAGCGGGGAGGAAACTTCAGTCTGACGGCTGTAAATCATGATTTGTCAGGATTAAAACCTCCGCTGACGTCTGACAGGTCAGTCTTGTGCGTGCTCGTGTTTCCGGGAGGATTTTGTCTGAAGTTTTTATGTTGTTACCGAGAAAAGCCGGAGGGATGCTGCCGGACGGAGCCGTGCTAGCCGGGGAGCTAACGGTGGCTAACGACGAGCACGGCGTTGAACTCGGCGTTGATTTGCTCTGTTTCATCTCCGCCTGCTGCGGGCTTTAATAGCTGGTGTGTTGGTGTAGGTTTCAGCTGTGATTCTGCATTTTCCCTTTCAACCTCATCACAGCTCCGATCACAGGAAGAGGTGAGGAAGTGACAACCTGCTGAGCAGGATCCATCTTCCAGGAACCTTCTGGTGCTCTGATGTGAGCTGGAAAAGCCCACAGCCTGCTGGTGGACTCCGACATAGATGATGCTGTTGTTAACGTTCTCACCAGTGCTGGCAGACCATAGAAATGCAGACAGGAGCTTGGCGCCAAACCTGGATGAATGAGTTCGTGTCAGAACACGCCGAAGCTAGAGAGGCCTTTATTGTCTGGTCTGGAGCAGGTCGGCCCAGACAGGAACCATCGCTGGAAGTTAAAGAACAAACCAATGCAAGAGTTAAACATGCTCTTCCTTTTATTAAAAGAGGTTTACTGGCATCAAACTGGGGATTCTAAATTGTCCTTAGGTGTGACTGTGAGAGTGAATGGTTGTCTGTCTCTCTGTGTTGGTCCTGAGATGGACTGGTGATCTGTCCAGGGTGGACCCTGCCTCTCACCCACAGATGCTGGGATAGGCTCCAGCCCCCCCGTGACCCAAAAAGGATTGAGCGGAAGAAGATGGATGGATGAATGAGAACAAAATGTGGGCGGAGTCACTGGCCAGGAGGCTGCAGAGTCAGAATTCTTGTGATTTCTGGAGAGAGGTTAACGTCATGAATAATGTTAAATCCTCCTCACCATCTAACATAGAGGCTATAAGTGGCCCTGAGAAGATGGCTGAGATGTGGCGTGATCACCATTCTGACCTCTTCAGCTGTGTCAGGGGTGATGTTCCATCTACGGACAGCGTAGACGGCCCTGAGGCCACGGCGGTTCAGCCATGGAGGTGTGTGATGCAACCATGGTGCCTGAGGACAGGAAGGCTTGTGGACTGGACCTTGTTGGAGCAGAACACCTCAGAAATGCAAGCAGTAAGCTCTGTCCACTGCTCTCCATGTGTTTCACTGGTTTTCTTAGTCCACGGTGTCCCGCCAGACTCTCTTGTGTCTGTGGTGCTAGTTGCTGTTATCGAGGACAAAGCTGCAAAGCTAAACAGTGCTGAGAATTACAGGACAACTGCTCTAGCTAGTATTCTGTCTAAAGTGCTGGAAAGAATTTTGCTCACACGGTTGGAGATATTTGTTCTTTCCTCTGACAGTCAGTTTGGTTTTCAAAGGAAGCATGGCACTGATGTCTAGATTTGCTCTAAAGGAATTAGTGACAAGTAGACAAGCCTCAATTCCTCTGTCTGCTTGAGTTTTATCAATGCATCCAAAGCATTCGATAGAATAAACCATGAAAAACTATTTATGAAATTACTCCTTGGAGGTCTTCCCAAGTATTTAATTAGAATTCTGGTTTTCTGGTACGCCAGTCAGACAGTGTGTGTAAAATGGGGGAACATTCTATCAACTCTCTTTCATGTGAACAACGGTGTACGCCAAGCTGGAATCCTGTCCCCTATTCTGTTCAATGTGTATATGGATGATCTAGCGAGACAATTGGATCGATGTAACACAGGCTGTGTTGTGGGCGGCTCTGTCACCAATCATCTCATGTGTGCAGACGACCTAGTAATGATGAGTCCTGATAGTGCCGGGTTGCAACAACTATTAAGAGTTTGCTCACAATATGGCAGTGATCACATCAAATTTAACGCTAGGAAAAGTAATGTCATGATTGTGAGATGCAGAGAGGACAGGGAACTAGTTTTCCTGCCTTTAAACTGTGTGCTAACTCTCATGCAACATGCAAGGAAACAAAATATCTGGGTCACATCCTGACTGATGATTTGAGAGATGACGGAGATCTACAGGCAGTGCCGTAAATCGTTTGCTCAAGCCAGTATGTTACTGAGAAAGTTTAGCATGTGCTCTGTCAATGTTAAATCTTCTCTGTTCAGAGCTGACTGTCCTCCTCTGTCCACTGCACACCTGTGGAGACACTACAGGACTGATGTAGGACAAGGCTGACTGTGGCCTACAATGATGCTCTGAGGCTGCTGCTTCAGGTGCCCAGATGGCACAGCGCCAGTCAGCTGTTTGTGACATGTGGTATTCCTACGTGTAAGGCACTACTGAGGAACTTATGTACACTTTTATGTGTCGTCTGGATGACTTGGAAAACGGCATCCTACAGACCCTGATAAGCCATAGGAAGAGCAGCCTCAGATACACCTCTGCTCTCAAAGACACTGGCACAACAGTCTCTACAAGAACTCTTTCAGACTGTTACGCTGTTCTCATTGCTGCTGTGTTGTTTGTTTCCCTGACACCTCAACCCTTCCTTATTCTATATGGACGCGCTCGTGTGTCTGAAATAAAGATTAAGGCCCGAACCGCTGACGTCTTCAGCGGACGAGAGCCGTATTGTAATTGCTCTGTTGATTCTTCTTCTTCCACCTAAACGATCACATTTTTCACCCTCTGAACATTAACCAAAACACTTTTTTTTTTTTTTTCCAGACACCTCAGACCTGGTGGAAAAATTCAATAAACTGGAAAAAATATGTGCCCCCCCCCACCCCAAGTTTTTTTGGGCGGGGCCAAACATACAAGGTCTATGGAGACCGGCGACACTAAAGTTTGCCGTACAGGCACGAAATTCGGGTGAAGTGTGCATCACTTCAAGACATGCAAAAAACATAATTGTGGCCCTTACCCACAGCCAACAGGAAGTCCGCCATCTTGCCTCAAATCCGTCCCACCTCAAATTTGGCCAAAACCCACCCCTCGCATTTGAACAAACTCCTCCTCGGGGCCTGCTCCCACTGAGCTCATTTTCACATGGCAGCATCTATAGAGATGGGCCATAAAAGTTATCAAATGTGAGTCGCAATCTCAAAAGGTGTGGCCACAACACCATGGCGAAGTTTGACTCCGCCCCTTACAACATCAGACAGCTGTAACTCGAGCAAATCTTGTCCGATGTCCACCAAAGTTTCTATGATTGATAATAGTCCTGTCCGAACCCATCGATATAAAAATAATTGACAAAAGATATAGCGCCGCCAACTGGCTAAGAGAAGAATTGCTGAAAACTTTTATTTATTACTCACGCGCCACTTCCCAGAATGACGTAAAATTTTCTGAGGTTCATCAGGCCTCATGGCTGATCATAACTGCACATCAACTTTGGCATGACGTCACTCTGTTACCATGGACACGCCCTTCTCGCCATTTACTCTGTGATCTTGTTGGGAGGCTTGGGAAGGTGTTGGAGTCACGAAATCTGGAACATAGGTCGAGGTGACTGTCACATGTAGTCCTATATGGGTGGGCAACACATAACTGATAGGTGTGTTGCCATGGCGACATGGCAAAGGTTGACTCCTCGCCATGGAACATTGGACAGTTGTAACTTGGACAAGCTTTAACTTATAGCACCACCTACTGCTCATGGGAAGTACTGCGCCAAATGCTTTTCTTTATTATTCATGGAGTGCTTGGCGTGACGACAGGAAATTTTCCGTGCTGGCTGGGTCTGACGGGTGGTGGGGTCCGCAGGGGGGCAAGGGTCCGCTTACAGCTGCTTTCAGCTTTAATTATTATTATTATTATTATTATTATTATTATTTCACCCACATTTCTGTCATGTTTTCAGCTGAAATAGCTCCATACTTTACATCAGAACATGTACTAATTAAACCCTGAAAGGGTCCACATAATAACTTTTTATAATGATTTTAATCAATATACATGAAGTCAGTTTTGACCCAGAACACAGAAATCCAACATTTGACTTTAGTGGTTCTTGTCAGTCTAGACCAGGGGTTTTCAGCTGGTCTCAGCCTGGACCCACATCTTCCCACGGTCATTAACTCCTAAACCACTTAAATAGAATTTTCTATATGTTTTTAGGAGTAATTTTCTGTTACTCCTGTTTCATTATTAAGAACCAGGAGTAGCAGACTAAGACAGCTGCCTCAGTCAATCACCTAAAGTTGAATATCAAAACTGCACCAAATAAATAAGGCTGCAAAATTAGACCTTTCATTCCTTTGGTTCTCTCTGCATCACAAACTGAGGAGGAACATGACAGCTGCATGTATGAAAGTGAATAAAATAAATATCAAAACTGCACAAAACCAAGGAGGCCAGAAACTGAGATGTTTTCCTGACCAGTCATGTGTGGAAGTCAGTGAGACAGTTGGACATGTGCTTTACTCTGGATCAGAGCTTCTCAGTCTGGGCTGACAGAGAGCAGCTGTCACATCAGGCTCGGTGTCCAGTCTGGTTCTGGACCCAAATAGAGAAGCCGCCTTCACACACAGGTGGTGCTGGATGGTGGAGTTGCTGTGAGAGACGGATGCTCATCCATCGCACGGCTGCACCAAAGGTGGGACAGGCTGACGTCAGCAAACCTCTGTGACGTCCTCAGCTCCTGGAGGCGTCTCTGACAGAAGTCCACCAGCTGGTCTTTGCATGCAGGATGTTGAGTTTCTAAAGGGAGCTTCGGTTTGATGCGTTCATGAACAAACGCTTCACTACAAATGACACATCGTGGCTTCTGTCCCCTCCATGCATCAAGGTCCACACTCCACAATCTGGTCAGATCTCTGCTGCACCATCTCACCTCTGAACAGCACCACAGACTTGAAGTAAGCGTCAATCAAATGATGGTTACCATGCCTACGGCACCAGAGAGCGGCTCCTCTCTGATGCATGCCTGTCAAAATAAAAGTTGTTTTCAAAATAAGAGGAGTCCAACTTCAGATGTAACTGAGCTTCAGAATATTATTTGTTTTTGACCTGCTGTCTACGGCCCGCTCAGAATCAGGAGTGGTACGTGACCCGTTCAGGACTGGTCCACGACTCAGTCAGAATCAGGACTGGTCCACAACCCATTCAGGACTGGTCTGCGACCTGCTCGGAACCAGGACTGGTCTGCAACCCACTCGGAACTGGTCTGTGACCCACTTTTAGGTTGTGACCCACCAGTTGAGACCCACTGGTCTAGCGAGTGTCATTAAAGCAACAGCATGTAATATTTTCACCTTAAAATGACGTTTCCAAAATGATTCTGATGGTTCCTCAACCTGTGACCAGGTGGGTGACGTCAACACAGCCTGAACACTGAAAAGACTACAACTATGGAGGCTGTGACCTCAGTCCCAAGAGCCAATCACAGAGTGCTTAACTGTTGTGCTGCCCTGTGATTGGCTGTTGGGACTGAGGTCATGTCTCTGTTGTAGTGATTAAATGTAATAATTACGAGGTGAGATGAAATGAAGACGGAATCCCTCTGCTGTAATCTGATTCTGAACATTTATTCCGTTCACGTCCAGCTGAAGGACCTACAGAGATCCTAGAAGCCTGACCTCCTGATAGGGCTTTGCAGTTAATCGAACTTCAACCACCATCATGATTTTGGCTGCCATGATTAAATTAACATGATCGTCGGCGACATTGACAGTTAAAATGGGGCTCTGCTGCATGTCACATGAAGCATTTTGTCACCCAACAACCAGCCGACCACCAGGGGGCGAACATATGTCAGGGCAACATTAAGCTGCAGAAGTGACGGGCGAGCACACCCTGTAGCAGCAGCCTTAAGTTTTCAGCAGCGGACTGGTGTGACGTGAAACACAAACCAGGTGTGTGGAGCAGAAGGTGACGGTACGGCAGCACGTGGGGGGGGGGGGGCTCGAGCCCGGAAAGGCTCCTCTGTTGTCTGGACGGGTTTTGGATTCAGGCCAAGTGATGCTGACTGGAAAGAAATGATGTGCAGAGTGCCCCAGAGGCGTGTCTGCGCCGCAGGGCAACACGGCTAACTCACCCCACCACCTGAAAAAACGCCACAAACACGATAAATGCATGAAGGCTAAAGCTGATGTCACGTCACTACATCACAGTGTGTGTCGGAGCCGGGCAGCCACAGGATCCACCCTGCACCGAGCCTCACCGGATCGCCCGCCTCCCAGCGACACGCTGAAGTCATGATGCAGCAGTGTGTGATTTGGCCAAAGACGTGTGTCCACTAAATGCTGTGTGAGCAGCGAAGGCTTCACAGACATGGTCACAGCCCTGGACCAGAAACACCTGATCCTCCAGCGCTGCGTCACCTGAGCTGTATGAAAACTACACATGACATCACAACTGTGCTTTGCAACTACGACTGACTACGGTCAAGCAGAATAACGCAGCCCCACCTGCCCCTGACAGTTCACTGTGGAGACTTTAAATGAAGAGTCCGTGCCTGCAGACAGGACCACACAGGAGCAGCCGCAGCCCATGGACTGAGGGAAGCCAATCATCTTGGGGCCTGCGGGAGGAGGGACCAGTCTGCATAGCAGCAGACGGTGGATCGAAGGTCGTCGGGGCTCCGGTGTTCTGGCCACAGGCTCCATCTGGCAGCTGATGAACAGGACAAATTAAAAAAAAAAAAAGAATTTTATGTAATCGGTGTTTTTCCTGAAGTTAATGAATAATCGTGATTTCAACATCGATCAAAATAATCCTGGTTATCATTTTGGCCGTAATCCTCCTGAGCCCAGTGGCCACTGCCAACACCAACACGCCCCCTGGTGGTCAGACCCACACACGGCCCCCACAGCCAGACTTCCTGTTCTACCAGGACGAGGAAGGTTACGTATTACTGCTTTAACCTGACTCACCGTTGCCATGGTGACAGGGCTTTAGGTGGTGATGGTCCTGCTAGGGTCTCCTGATACATGCTGGTCCTGGGTCAGGGGTCAGAGCCAGAGTGAGGCCTCAGTCGGAGCGTGCTCACTGATTCTGGATCAGTCTAGCAACCGATGTCAGCAGAGGATCAGTTCTATGACTGTAGGCCACACTGTTGTGGGTCATGGGACTTGAACAGAGACGCTGATGGTTCCTGTGGTCTGCTCCGTTTAAGTGCAAAGGTCGGACTGTAGAGCCAGATCAAACCTTCAGCCTGGTCGTCATTTGTCTGGTTTACGCCACTGAGCAGCAACACCTCATTAAAGTTAACGAGGAGAAGACAGCCCGACGAGGCTGATCTGTGTCTAAATATGAGTTAACGAGTCACATGACTGAGGCCAGAGCTGGACTCGGGGTCACACTGGACGTGTGGAGTCAGCTGAAGCTTTAGAACTGACCACGAGGCCGACGGTAGAAGCCTGGAGCTGGCAGCTGATTGGTCAGGAGGCACAAGCGTGGAGCTCATTTATAAGAATGAAGAGACACACGTAAAGTCGTTTAATTACACAGAATAAACCTTTAATCAGCATAGAGACGAGCGCTGAATTTAGGAGAAAAACTAACTCCGACAGGAAAAATGGGCTCATTTGTGGAGGGAAAAAGCCTCAAATCTATGGGAAAAAACTTGCATATTTATGAGAAAAAACAAAGATGTCTGAGAACAGAAGTTGAAATTTAAATCTGTGAGAAGTTGAACATTTACAGGAAAAACTTGCAATTTTTTGAGGAAAAAAGATGAATATTTATGAGGGGAAAACGTGACACTTTTCAAACGGCTGCAAATTTATGTGAAAAGTTGAAAATTTACATGAAATTTTTTGTGAATTAATGACAAAAATTGAAAATCTTTGAGGAAAAAAGCCACAAATTTAAAAAGTTGAAAATTGACCAGAAAAATGTTCGGATTTACACAACTTGTTTTTATTTCTCCGTTTTGTGGGAAAGTTTCACGTTTTTGAGAACAAAAGTGCAGTTTAGAAGGTGTGACGTGTAAAGCTGTGTGGCCGTGTGTTTCAGGCCGCTTCTCCTCCAGGATGGCGTGTGGACAGCAGCAGGACGGCGGCGTCTGCGCCTGGGCCGCCACAGTAAGACCACGCACGTCAAAGACCTGTGAGAGTGGCGGCGCCGCCGCTGTGGAAACGAGCAAACATCTGCAGGACAAACCGCTCGTTTGTCAGCAAGATGTTCTCATTCCTCACAACTTGCTTCCGTTTCCACAGCTGCAGCTGACCTTCTCATGGACGTGTCCACTGGTGTCCATGACTGATGACCTCACTTCCTGTCTAATAATACTAATTGTAATATTTTGTGACCACTGAGGTGCTGTCCAGCAGCAGGGAGGAGCTCCGAGCTCGGCTCCATCACTTCCTGGAGGACAGGATCCACACCACCATGGTACCCCCACCGTGCTCACACAGCTTTTCTTTCTGCTGCTTGTTGTTGGACCTTAAGGAACCGTTGTGCTCCTGTTCTGCTTGTGTGTGGCTGTAGCTGACAGGTGTGCTGATCGGCGCGGCCGTGGCCGTCTCTCTCATCGGCGTTGTGGTTTTCTTGGTCTACAGGAGGTTCCGAGCTGCCCGTGAGTCCTCCACACTCTTCTTCTACCGCTCTGGTCTGTTCAGGAGCTTTCAGCATGTTGGTGGGAACACCAGAGCTCAGCAGCTTCACCACATTCACGGGTTTTCTGCTGATATTTGCTGCTTGCTTCCCTTGAATTAGATTTCTGTCCTTGAATGT
The DNA here is from genome assembly GCA_020510985.1 of Pholidichthys leucotaenia. NCBI lineage: Eukaryota > Metazoa > Chordata > Actinopteri > Cichliformes > Pholidichthyidae > Pholidichthys > Pholidichthys leucotaenia. The sequence goes on from CM035850.1 coordinate 2,741,812, forward strand.
TTTTCACTCTTTTCTACTATATTTTTGATTTTTTTCCTGTATATTTGGCACGTTTGTGCATGAATTTTCCTTCATAAATTAGTCTTATTTTCTAAATTTGCACCTTTTTTCACTTTGTTTTGTTCCTCATATTTTTTGCCTTTTTTCTTCTTCATCAATTGCAACTTTTTTCACACCAAGGTAAGATTTTTTTTTTTATTGTAAATTAGCAACTTTTCTTTCATTTTAATTTGTTAAATTTCTGCTTGTTCCAGCTGCTCATTTTAACCTGAAGTCTGTCATGTGATTCTCATAAATTTGCAGCTTTTCTGCTCATAAATGTGTAGCTCTTGTAATCCTTTTTCCTCATAAACTGGCCCCAGAGCCGCGTGTCGTAGACCCTGGTTTGTGCCTCTTGTCTGTGCAGGTGAGCGTCAGTCTGGAGCTCGTCAGTACCGCTTCAGAAAGCGAGACAAAGTTCTGTTCTACGGGCGGAAGATCATGAGGACGGTGCGTCCCCCACCCACGCGGCACCGCTCCGGCGGCTCCCCCTGCCTCACGGGGCTGCTTTGCTCTGCAGCACTTCACGCCAGCTTGGTGCAAACGTGCACAAGTCTGAGGAACGTTTCACACCTTTTCTCACATGTGTATTTGCATGGACTCATTTGCACTTTCTGTTAGGAACTGTCAATTTTTGGCATAAATTTTCAGACTTGTTGTACAGTTGCCCCGTTGAACATAAATTTCCATAAATTTCCACTATTATTGCAACTTCACAAACTCTTTGGTATAAATGTGGGGAAAAAATACTTGAATTTGCACAATTTTGGCATAAATTAGCAAAAATAGTGTTTAAATTTTCACTGTTTTTGTCATAATGTGACTTGAAACATTAATAAACGTGTGGGTTTGGCTCTGGTTTTCTGACATGTGTGTGTGTGTGTGTGTGTGCAGGTGCAGACTCTGTCGTCTCCTCCATCGTCTTCATCGTCCAAACCTCAGCAGAGAGGACGGAAAAGAGCCAAAGTTCTGAATCTGGCTCGCAGGTAGCAGAAGCTGAGAAGCTGCACCGCAGCGCTGGCCCTCATTTCCACTGACCACGTGTGTGCGGTCCACTTGAGCCCCCCCCAGCCGTCTCTGTGAACCAGGCTCGCGTGATAAAATGGTGCCAGAGCTTGAGACACTGATGGTGATGGGGTGATAACGAGGAGGAAGCGGCGCTTCTCCGCCTGTCGTGGTGTGGCATCACGGTCCCGTCTTCTCTGACACACGAGTCCACGTCCCAAAAAGTCGTGGACGGTCCTGAGACGTCTTTACCGACCAAACGCCGCCGCGCTTCAGGCCGGCTCCAGCAGCTGCCGCAAACCAACGAGCAAGAAGTTAGAAGGTTTGAGCATGCTGAAAATTTACAGCAGAAGGACGCAAATTTACAAGAAAAAATTAGCATTTATGAGGAAAAAAAGTCACAGATTTATCAGAGAAAAACAGAAAACTTACACGACAAAACCTGAAAATTCATAAGAATTTTTTTTTACAAATTTATGAAAAAAGTTGAAAGTTTGTAACAAAAAAGTTACACATTTACATGAAAAAGTTGCAAATTTATGAGAAAAATGTCAAAAATTTTAAAGTTGAAAATTATCAGGAAAAAATTTAATTTGGAATTTTTTTGCAATTTGATGAAAAAAGTTTAAATTTTTTTGAGTAAGTTGACAATTTACAAGAAAATAACTAAAATTTTATGAGAAAAAAGTTGCAAATCTGTGAGGAAAACATTTAAACTTAAATACAAATAAATTTTTCTTGTAAACTTATGGGAGAGAAGTTTCAAAATTTGGAGGAAAAAATCCATAAATTGCTGATGAAATGAAGAGTAAATGAGCAGCTTGTTCTCCTAAAGAGACCTGTTGGTGACCCAGGTTTGTTCCACTGTGACATGGACCAGGCGGAGAGGAGAACGTGGACTAGACGGGGAACCTTCTGCTGTGGAGGCCACGTCACAGAGGAGCTTTATTGATGGAGCACGTTCCACACATGGAGATCACACGGGGCTTCAACAGTGAAGATGCAGAGAAATGTAGAACAGGGACATGAGATCATGCAGGAACGTAAGCAGAAAAAACATCTGACTGAAATGATAAAAGGGTAAATAAAAACCAGAGCAGCCGTTGATTAAAAGCTCACCTCAGTCACAGTCTTCACTGTTTTTTAGAAGAGTCAGGCGGAGACGGAGGGAGAACGTTCCACAGGTGGGGAGCAGCGGACCGGAACGGCTCACCTCTGCTTTTGTAGGGACTTTTAGGGACCGATGAGACACTGTGGCCTGAAGACCTGAGTGACCACACATGCATTTTGGGACTCGGACAGGAATTGCTCTAAAGGTGAAACGAGAATTTTAAAATCAGTCCAGAGTTTGACTGGTGGGCAGTGAAGCGTGACTAAGATCTGGCTGATACGGTCTCGCTGCTGAGCTCCTGTTCAAAGCCTGGCTGCAGCGTTCTGAACGATCTTAGCTGCTTTGACCAACCCTTGTTAGAACGGAGGAAAAGAGAGTTGGAGGAGTGGATTCTGGATGGGACGGGTGGACTGGCCCACATCTGCAGTCAGTGGGAATCGGGGCCGGATCATCTGTGTGTGTGGTTCTGCTGTAGTAACACTGCTGTTGTTGTTGCTGTGCAGGATCCTGAGGCTCCGTAAAGACCCTCCCACCCTGCAGCCTAAAGAACCCCCACCGTCCCTGCTGGAGGCCGACCTGCCAGAGTTTGATGTTCAGAGTTCCAACCTGCCGTCTGAGGTTCTCTACATGCTGAAGAACGTCAGGTAACACAACACACCAGTCTGAGGTTCTCTCCAGGTCAAAGGTTCTCGGGTGAGACTCCTCCGTGGAGCTCCACCTCATTGTGGTGGAGGCGTCTAGGTGTTTTCAGACCAAACACTAAGTGAAGTTTTCGCGTGGCGTGAATACATGCAAAGTCAGTGGAAAGAGGCGAGCACACGTCTGAGGGATAGCATTAGCTAGCAGTGGCCTTGAGGTTCTGCCATCACCGCAGTAAAAGTATCAACACTGGAGAGGAAAGGAGTGTGAAGAGGAGACTGACGCTCCCCTGGGGCCTCGTGGATAAACGGTGCACACAGAAAAACACGGCGCACGCTGATTTTCAGCACACAGGGACGTATAAAAACAAAGGTGATGTGAGAACCGGCTAGCTGAGCCACAAAGTTCCACCTGCTGTGAGAAGCTGTGGCTCTCCACAAAATTCTGTTTGACTCTATCAGGTGGGTCTGAAAGTAGAAAACAGCTGAAACTCTCAGAATGTTAAAATAACGTTTCTGCTTCAGTTGAAGTGATTTGTCTATAAAGTTGTGGCTGAAAACCATGATTATCATGTGATTTATCTCCATAACTGGGCTGATTGAGTGCAGTGAAACCCTGATGAGCAATAACTGCTGTCCCTCAGCTGTCACCTGCCTCATCCATGGACCGAAACCAGCACCACTGGGTCCCGTCTCTGGAAATGGGACAGAGATAATAACATTTACCAGAGACCATGCAGTTGACTGCCGAGGCAGCGCACACAGATGCATCTCTCCTGGAGGAGTTCTGGTGGGTGAAGTGCCGCTCCTGAGCCCAGCTGCAGAACAACACGTGCCGAGGCAGCGAGGAGCTCCTGACTGCACAACAGGTGGAGGCAGCTGCATTGTGGATCCCTGCAGGTGAACGCTGGTAGCTGCAGCCGTGTGGGAGTGAAGAGATGTTTCCATAGTGTAAAATATTCTGGTTGGGGGTTACAGTCTGGAAATGAAAGGATTCGGACACGTTTGGTCTGTAACTCTAAGTTCAGCTGGAAGACTGGAGAGCTAGTCAGTGGTTCTTTACCTGATCTACTTATGTTACTCAGGAACATCACGTCTGTCTGTGATTACCGAGGACCCCCCCCCCCCCCCATCACACTGTCTTATAGTGATCCGTCTATAGACTTTAATGCCATTTTACTTAATTTCAGTCTGATCCAGCTGCATTAACTGAGGTGTAGACACAAGTTGCTGCTTCAGCCTCCACCCTTTCTGTCTGAAATCTGTTGTTTTTCTCTTTCCTTTTCTTTTTTGTCTTGTTACCATCTGACGGAAATTAAAAACTGAATGAATGAACTGCCATAGTGACGGTCCACTGGCTAAACCTGGCTTTATTGTTGGTCCTGGAGGATCAGAACAAAACAAAACACTTTTTCTGACCTCCACCTCCGTCATCAACACCTCAGTCACACTCCTGAACTTATTGTTTTTTATGTTGTTTTCCTGCACGATTGACCATCATAGTTTGACAGAAGAGTGACAGAAGGGGCGTTTTTCTCCATTTACAGTCATTAGTGGGAGGAGCCCAGGCGGACTAAAGAGATCGTTGATGTGTGCTGGTTTTCACGTGAGGTGGGATGTACACTACTCACAAAAAGTTAGGGATATTCGGCTTTGTGGTGAAATTTCAGGATGCCCCTGAAATGCACTCTGACCTTTCCAGGTGAACTTAATTTGACCTTCTCTAACCTTCTGAATGCACATGTCCAGCTGTTCAGTGTTTCAGGACTTTTAGCATAACTTGCTGTTCTCTAACAAATGGTAAATGGCATTCACTTATACAGCGCTTTTATTCTCATGTCTTGATGACCAAAACGCTTTACAGATCCTGCCTTCCACCCATTCACACACACATTCACACACTGATGGTGGCATCAGTGTGTGGTGCTGAGCAGCAAAATTCACAACAGGTGTTTGATCCATGAATCGACCAGTAAATTTTCTGGTTCAGTTAGAATTGGTATTTAAACAGTCCTCTTCATCATGCTGTTCACATCTTAGCATCATGAGACCAAGACGACACCTCACAACTGATCAACAGTACCTCACCATTGCGAGGCTTCAAACAGGATGTTGTCAGAGGGAAGTGGCACAGAGTGTCACAGAGTGTCATCAGCAGGTTACAACAAAGAGACTGGGAGAGTCACAGAAAGGCATAGAAGTGGACGTCCTTTGGCCAAATCCCACACTGATGACCGCTTCATTGTGAACAGTGCCCTGCAGAACCAGATGATGAATGCCACTCAACTCCAACTCCAGGCACATTTAAGGGAGGTCAGAGGAACCCAAGTGTCACGTCAGACCATTCAAAACCATTTACATCAGCATGGTCTGCGTGCTAGACGTCCTGCAAGGGTACCTGACCACAGCAGCCACAGGCATAATCATCTTGCATGGGCCAGGGAGCATTTACGCTGGACAAGGGACCAGTGGGCCTCAGTGCTGTTCTCTGAAAGTCGATTCATGTTGAGCAGAAATGATGGCCACCAATGATGTTGAGAGACATCAAGGAAAGTGCTATGCATCAGCCACTGTTGTCACCATGATGCAGACTGGGCAGGCGTGTCTAGTCAATCCTGAACTGCCCTACATCTTGTCAATGGTACAGTAACAAGCTGATACTACCCGAATAACATCATTAATCCAGTCATTGTGCCCCTGCATGAACACAGGCCTAATTTCATCTTCATGGACGACAGTGCTCCAGCTCATCGAGGTCACATCATTAGGGAACAGCTGCTGGAGGCTGGGGTACCTCAGATGGAGTGGCCTGCACTTTCTTCAGACCTGAACCCCACAGAAAACCTAATGGGATCGCTGAGTCACCGTATAGAGGCTCATAACTCTGCACCCCACAACCTAATGACCTGTGGGCCACCCTTCCAGAAGAGTGGAATGCCACGTCTCAGCAGACAATAAGTCGACTTGTGAGCAGCATGAGACGTCGTTGTCAAGCTGTAATTGATGCTCAAGGGCACATGACAAGTTATTGAGACACTGACATTTTTGTTGTGGTGTACCCACCACTGTTGTTGGCTTTTGGTTCAATGAATTGTTGGAGATGAGGAAATCGCCATTGTGTGTTTCTACTTAAATGCCCCTACTTTCATGATATTATACCACCGGAGTGTGAACCTTTTAACGTTTTCCATAAAATTTCACCTGAAAGCCAAATATCTCTTACGTTTTGCCGAGTAGTGTATAAAGAAAAGGAGTGGAGAATTGGGCACGGTTTCAGCACGGTTTTATACATGTGAAACTTTTTGTGCACACGTACTTTTCAAATATTGTGAGGACGCCATCTTTCAGCACAATCCTTTATACATGAGGCCCTGGAGACGGCTGCACCGGGAGCTCTGCAGCTGAATCGGAGTGTTGGAGGTTTTTTTTACCCACAGACACGCTAACAAGGCTAGCAGTGTCAACAGCCATCATCCAGGTAAGGTTTTGGAGGCAGGGACGGTTTTTCAGGTGAGACCCTGTTGGATAATGTAAACCCAAGCATCAAGCATGGCTGTGTTTTGGAGATTTCCACAGCAGGTTGAGCACTGCTGCAGAAGTTATAGAGGCAGCTTTGCCCGTCTGCATCTCACTCAGATGGTGAGTTCATGTGTTTACATTGAATTAACATGTAATCATACTGCGTGAAAAAATTTGCCTGTTCACGTTTGGTCTGAATGCACCTTAATGACCCCAGCAGCTCTGTTGTCAGGGGCGAATTGCCCCTGGTAGGGTCTCCCTAGAAAGACTGGTCCTGGGTGAAGGGTCACACCAAGAGTGGTCCTGCAGAGCCACATAAAAAAATTAAGATGATTTATTACATCCTTCTGTGTATTCCAGTGTCCTGGGTCATTGTTGAGAATTCCCTGGTCCTGGGCTACAAGGTTTATAGAGGTTTTATAGATGTTTTCAGATGTCCTTATCACATTGTTCTATATATTCCAGGGTCCTGGGCCACTTCGAGAAGCCCCTGTTCCTGGAGCTGTGTCGTCACATGGTCCTGGTGGAGCTCCAGGAGGGAGAGTTCCTATTCAGACCAGGAGACGAAGACGACAGCATCTTTGTGGTCCAGGACGGGCGGCTGGAGCTCTGTATCCATGACAACGTAAGTCTGGTTTACTGGAGACCTCAGACTAAAGCCAAAAGTCCACCATGACCACTGAGCCATGATGGGCATGTCACATCTCTCATTTAGCTGAAAGAATCTGAAACTTTGATTTACACTCGTCTGACTGTGGCTTTGTGTAGTTCTAATTTAGAAACTTTTTTCTAGTAAATTAGCCACTCTTCCTGGAAACTTGGAATTCTTTTTTTTTTTTTTTTTTTCTTTTGACTGTTCCCTTTCAGGATCGCCACAGCGTATCATCACCCAATATGGCAATGATCCACATGGAGATTTGACAAGGGTTTTTACACCAGATGCCCTTCTTGACGCAACACTGGCCCTTTTTATCCAGGTTAGGGACTGGCACAGGGAGTACACTGGCTTGTGCACCCCTTGTGGCTGGGTAACCAACATTTCCCTCCTCTGTTCCATTTTTGCTGAGCACCAAGCTGGATGGTAGAAAGTTCCATTTTTATGGTCTTTGGCATGACCCGGCCAGGATTTCAATCCCAGTCTTCCAGTTGTGGGGTGGATGTTCTACCTCTAGGCCACCACTTTTTCTCTTAAATTAGCTTTTTTTGGTTTACTTACCTTTATATAAAGGTAAGTACAGTACATGCACAGTACTAAGCAAGTACAGGTTTTTACTGAGCACCTGATCCAGAGAAACAGATGCCATTTTCGGATTCAGCGGTGCAGGGTTGTCTTAAATCAGTTGAAAAACCCAGACAACTTACAAAAAAATTATTTTTGTAACCCTGTGCTATTCATGAACCTGCTGGTTTAAACCAGAGAACTGTCTGCATGATTGTTCTGAATTTATTCTTTGATTGCAGGACGGGTCAGAGTGTGTGGTGAAGGACGTCCTCCCTGGAGACAGCGTCCACAGTCTGCTCAGCATCCTGGACACCATCACGGTGAGATCACGTCTGCTGTAGACACCATCTGTTAGACACATCACGGTCAGGTTTTGAAGAACTGTAATTTCCAAGGTTTCTCAGCTGTTGTAGAGGAACTATAATAGTTCTTATGTTTGTCTCCAGGGTTTGTTAGTTGTTGCAGAGGAGCTATAAAAATTATGTCACCAGGATTTTTCAGCTGTTGTACAGGAACTGTGTCAGAGAGATGAGTGTAGTGATACATCTCAGAGAATATCTACGGCATACCAGAAGAGCTCCTAGATGGGATGTAGTGAGGCATCCTAAATAGACAAGAGCTATAGAGAGCCACAGGCAGGCAGTTGGAGAATTCATGGGTTATCCCTTTGTTGTTCTTCATTAAGTGACTAAACAGAAGTAAGTGCATCATTCCTCACTTGACATGGTGTCAGAAGTGGTCCGATTAGAGAGGAGACCTGTGCTGATCGAAATGCCAAACTTCAAACTGCCAGAGAACTTCAGCTTCGACAAACCGGGAGAGTGTCCCGCGTGGAGGCAGCGCTTTCTCTGTTACTGCACAGCCACAGAGCTCAATGAGGAGAACAGAGAGGTCCAAGTTAGCACTTCGATATATGCCATGGAATATGAGGCTGAAAATATAATCAAGTTTTTCATGTTCCCCACGAGAGACAGTAGCCACGGTTGCATGGGCAAAACTTCTTCAATCTGATTACAATTCAGATCAGAACTTTACTGTTTACATGGATCCTGAAAAAGTTGATCCGATTACGACGTGCGTTTCCATGTGTCACACGTTTGAACAGACTAAATCATTTTGACATGCGCACAATTATCCGACATTCCGGAAATGGTAGAAGAAGAAGCAACTTTTGATGTAAACAAACCCCACTTCGTGTCTTTCTGTTTTTGAACTGGACCTGTATCGTGTTTTTCAGACTGTACTTTTGCTTCTGCTGGTCTCCGTAATGAAACTACAAGTACATACTTCTGCATATGACCAACAGAGGGAGACAGCAGGACGATACAGACCAGTTTTGTTTTACTCTTGCCATGTCTTCCGCTAGCTGCTGTAAAGGCAGAAATGCGTCACGTCGACGTGTGGCTGACGTACAGACATGCACAGTCAACAGTTTCTACCCAAACTTCAGAATAAGTGTTTATATGCACACCAATTGGATTAACAATCTGCATAACCCACCTGTCTCAATCGGAAGGAAATTTTGATCCGAATGAGTGTGATCGGGTCAGAATATTCAGATTGGTGGGTTTACATGAAGCATTTTAATTCTGCTCAGGCTTTCAATCCGGTTACTTGTATCCATGTAAACATGGCTAATAAAAAGGACTTTGATTTCATTTTGAACAAATTTGAGGGGTATTTTTTTCCACATAAGAGCGTCATACATGAAAGGGCGCAGTTTCATCAGCAGATACAGAAGCCAGATGAGAAAGTAGAGAACTTCATTCGAGCATTATATGAACTATCTGAAAACTGTGAGTTTGGGCAAAGCAGAGTGAAAAGATAAGAGACCAGCTAGTATTTGGGATAAGAGACAAAGACCTGTCAAAGAAGCTACAGCTGACCAAAAACCTGACGTTAGAAGAAGCCATTCAAATGGCGAGACAAGCAGAGGACGTAGAGCAGCAAATGAGCCAGCAGGGGGCGCATCTACACAGTATACAAGCTGTTGCTCAGTACAAGAAGCCTTCTTGGAGGGAAAGACAACCAAAAGCAAACTATGACAGAAAAGAGAGTAAACCACAACAAAGCACTAATAAAAAGGACACAGTTCCAGTAATGGAGAAAGATGCACAAGGTGTGGAAAAGCACAACATGCTGATAAATCGGGGCGCCCAGCACAAAGCTCCATCTGCAGAAGCTGCAATAAAAAGGGACACTGGGAACGGATGTGTCTCTCAAAAGCAGCCATGAAGGTCAGAGGGAAACCCAGTGAACTTGCATCATTTTATCTGGGTGCCATCGATTCAGAGAGTGATCCCAGTAAATGGACAGTGATCCAAGAAATAGCTCAGACACCAGTCCAGCTAAACATTGACACGGGAGCAGATGCCACAGTAATAAACTACAACACATTCAAAACCCTGAGGCAGAGGCAGTCCCTATATGGAACAGATGCCCCTATAATTGGCCCCGGGGGACCCCTAAACTGTTCAAGCTACTTCCATACAGTTTTCAGCTACAAGCAAAAGGTTTCTGTAGTCACAGGTTCAACTGTTAATAATCTGCTGGGGAGAGAAGCAGCCATTGCTTTAGGCTTAGTGTAAAGAGTTGAGGAAGCCAGCAAAGCCTTCGGAGAACACGGCAATTTAAAGACTGAGCCCGTAAAAATACATCTTAAAGAGGGAGCACTTCCTTATGCAGTGTCAACAGCTGGCAGAGTACCTCTACCCATACTGCCTAAGGCTGAAGAGGAACTTAGGAGGATGGAAGAAGCTATGGGGGTGATCGCCAGTCACCCAACCAACTGACTGGTGCAGTCCAGTGGTCCCAGTGGTGGATTCAAGATTTTATTGTCAGTACTACTGTACGTGCAGGACATACAGGAGAATTGAAATGGTGTTTCTCTCTCTTTTCATTGGTGTGCATTTTATAAAAAGAAAAGGAATAAGGCTGGATTAAAAAAAAAAGAAAAGAAAAACAAGAACAAAGAGCGACAGCAGCAGTCTATGTACAGTCTATATATGGTGATGCAACCAATGGCAGCCAGGAGGACTCTGACCTCCATTGAGGTAAACGATTAGTTTAGGTAAACGATTAGTGGTAATAAACCCAGCAATCCTATATTCAGACAGCTAGAGATGAATAGCCGTAGTGCATTTCAATGCGGTAGTGTAGGTGCAGGTAGTGACAGATATGATTGTACATGATCAGTATTGCAGTGACATACAGACAGCAGCAGATCTGGCATTTGTGCAAATGGTTGCAGTTAAAGTGCAGAGACATATAGCAGCAAAAGTACAACAGAACAACAGTCTTATTGTTGATGAGCCAGTTTTTCTGTGCCAAGATCTGAGGTAGTTATTGTGCAGGTGTTACCGTCTGGAAGGGGGGGGGGGGGTACACAGAGTTCAGGGTCCTCATGGCCTGGTGAACAAAGCTGTTCAGCAGTCTTGTGGAGCGGGCCCGGAGGCTACAGTACCTTTTCCCCAAGGGCAGGGGGGCTGAAGAGGGAGTGTAGGGGATGGGAGGTGTCGCCTGCAATGTTGATGGTGAGGCAGGTGGGGTAGATGTCCGGGGGGGGGGGGGGGGGGGGGGGGGTGATCTTGCTGGCTGCATCCACTGTGCGTTTTAGTGTCTTCCGGCAGGATGGCGGTGCAGCTTCCATACCACACTGTGATGCAGTTAGTGAGGATGCTTTCAATGGTGCCCTGGTAGAAAGACTGCATGATGTGGGGTGGGACTCGTGCTGTCCTCAGTCTGCGGAGGAAATGGAGGTGAGTTTGAGTCTTCTTGGCCAGTGATGTGGTGTTGTTGGTCCAGGTGAGGTCCTCAGAGATGTGCACCCCCAGGAACTTGGTGCTGCTCACCCTCTCCACAGCTGCACAGTCGATGATCGGGGGGGGGGGGGGTGCTGTGTGTGACCCCTCCTGAAGTCAACCACAATCTCCTTGGTTTTTCCCACGTTCAGTAAGAGATTGTTGTCTTTACACCACTGGACCAGTTGGCTCACCTTGTTTCTGTAGCTGGCCTCATCGTTGTTGGCACGGCCAGGGTTCAAGTCTCGGCCGGATCCTGCCAAAGACTGTATGAAAGTTGAACTTCCTGCCATCCAACTTGGTGCTCAGCAATAGAACGGAGGAGGGAAATGTTGGTTACCCAGCCACAGTGGGTGCACAAGCCAGTGTACTCCCTGCGCCAGTCCCAAGCCCAGATAAAAATGGGCTGAGTTGCATCAGGAATGGCATCCGGTGTAAAAACTGTTCTTCAAAAACTAAGACTAGATTGAAGATTCAAAGGCTTTATTATCATATGCTCAGTTAAGTAATGCAACATTTCCTGAGCAATGAAACTCTTACTTTGCTCTCTGAACGAATGCCAAGGTAATAAATACACATCAATACTATACTAATAAAGGTAATAAAAACACCTTAATACTAATACTAATAATACACATTAAAAGCAATTAGGACAGTTAAAACTAGAGGAAACAAGAAAAATGAAAATTCACTGGGTGACTATAATGTGTCCCTGAGTAAAATAAAAATTCACTGAGAGAGTATAACTTGTCTCCAATAATACCCAATAGACTGTACAATGGTAATTTTAATATCAGAGATGATATGAACGTGAGATGGCATGAGACTATGTACAATGTGTAAATGAACAATGTTAAAATTGGCATCCAGTGTGAGAATTCCTCTGTGCAAAGCCGTGTGCCCTGATGATACCCAGCAGACTGTACAATGATAATTTAGCAGCAGAGATGATATGGACGTGAGACTATGTACAGTGTGCAAATGAACAATGTGCAAATTTAGCATCCAGAGTGTGAGTTTCTATTTGCAAAGCTGTGTCCGGAATTGTGTTATTTGTTCAGGAGTCTGATGGCAGTGGGAAAGAAGGAGTCGTTTAGTCTAGTTGTCCTGCATTTCACACTTCTGTACCTCCGGCCTGAGGGTAGAAGTGTGAACATTCTGTGCTGGGGGTGGATGGGGTCCTGGAGGATGGAGGCAGCTCTCCTTTAGACTCTGTGGTGATGGATGCTCTGCAGAGAGGGGAGTGGAGTCCTGATGATCTTCTCAGCTGTCTTCACCACTCTCTGCAGGTGTTTGCAGTCCAAAGCAGTAGTGCTGCCGTACCACACAGTAATACATTTGGTCAGCAAAGTAAGAATTTCATTGCTCAGAAAATGTAGCATTTCTTAACTATGCACATGGTAATAAAGCTTTTGAGTCCTTGAATCTTCTACAGCCATGGACAAAATTGTTGGTACCCCTCTGTTAATGAAAGAAAAATTGACCATGAAATTCCTTGACCATGAAAACATATGACTAGCAATTGGATTGACAATGATAGGATTAGTGGTTCAGTAGTTATTGACGAAAATGGCATTTTCCGTAATGGGGGTTTTCTTCTGGACGGTGATCCGGATCACCACCAAAATCTAATCATCTGTAGGATACACCATTTCTGACAATCTGTGAAAATTTCATGAAAATCCGTCCATAAGTTTTTGAGTTATCTTGCTAACAAACAGACAGACAGACAAACCAACGCCGATGAAAACATCACCACCTTGGCGGAGGTAAAAATTAACTAGAAAAAAGGTTTCTAATTTTTGAGAGAAAATTCACCAATGTAACAGAAAAAAGTCACAAATTTATTGAGAAAAAGTTGAAGAAAATGTTAATTCTTTTACATCTTCAGCTGCTTAATTCTTTAGGGTCGCCGGGGGTGGGGTGGGGGTGGGGGGTGGCTGGACCCTATCTGATCACATAACCTCCTTGGCGGAGGTAATTTTAAAAAAAAAAGAATCCTTTAAAAAATTCCTGGATCCAGACGGTGATCCGGATCAGCACCAAAATGTAATCATCTGTAGGATACCCCATTTCTGACAATCTCTGAAAATTTCATGAAAATCCGTCCATAACTTTTTGAGTTATCTTGCTAACAAACAGACAAACAAACAAACCAACACTGATGATCACATAACCTCCCCCTTTGGCAGAGGTAATCAAACAGGAAATAAGACACAGAACAAAAGCCGAAATCAAAAACAAGGACACCATAACTATACCATACATCCGAGGGATCACGGAACCAATTCAAAGGGTCATGAAAAAATACAAAATAAACACAGCAGTAAAACCACATAAAAAATTAAGACAGTTATTAGTACACCCCAAGGACAAAATAGAACAAGACAAAAAATGCAATGTAATAAGATAAGATAAGATCAGCCTTTATTAGTCCCACAACGGGGAAATTCCAGGATTGCAACAGCACAGGGATAGCAACACTCAGAGCAACAATCAGAAGGCAAGAAAAAAAGCAAGCAAGCAAGAGCAGCTAATATACATATGTACATATTACTATAAAATATATACTGTATATACACACACACAGACACACAGTGCGGAGCATTGTAGCTAGATGGGATGAAACAGCACAACTGTCTACTTAGTTATCCTACATGGTATGATTATGTGCCCATACATATTCTCACCCTCCATAGCGACCGGTATTTTCCTAGTTGTATGCCGGAGAGGACCGTTGTGTAAGTCTATTGCATCTTTTGCATTCAAAAAACTATTAGTTTGTTACGTCTTTTTGCTATCTCTGCGAGCAGCCCTGCTTAGGTTGTACAGTCTGACAGCCGTTGGTAGGAAGGACCTACGAAACCTCTCAGTTGTGCACCTGGGATGATGTAGTCTGCTGCTAAATGAGCTCCTCAGTGCGTTCAGTATGTCCTGCATAGGGTGGGACTCGGACTCCAGCAGAGATGACAGTTTAGCCACCGTCCTTCTCTCTCCTATCTCCTCCATCGGATCAAGGCGTTGCCCCAGGACAGAGCTAGCTTTCTTGATCAGTTTGTTCAGTCTCTTCCTATCGGCTGCAGTAATGCCACTGCCCCAGCAGACCACTCCAAAAGTGATGGCTGATGCCACCACCGTGTCATAGAATGTCTTCAGCAGTGCCCCTTGTACACCAAAAGACCTAAGTCTCCTCAGCAGGAACAGCCTGCGCTGTCCCTTCTTGTAGAGTGTGTCAGTATTGTGTGACCAGTCTAGTTTATTGTTCAGATGAACACCCAGGTACTTGTAGGATGTCACCATCTCGATGTCTGTTCTTTGTATATTTACTGGTGCTGTGAGGGGTTGTCCTTGCCTGCGGCAGTCCACCACCAGCTCCTTAGTTTTCCTCGCGTTGATCTGGAGGCAGTTCCGATGGCACCAGTCCACGAAGTCCTGGATAAGCCCTCTGTTCTCAGCTTCATCTCCATTGGAGATGAGGCCAACGATCGCAGAGTCATCAGAGAACTTCTGTAGATGGCAGTGTGTTGTGTTGTGTGAGAAGTCCTCAGTATAAAGAGTGAACAGGAAGGGAGCCAGCACCGTTCCCTGGGGGGCCCCCTTGCTACCGATGATCGTGTCGGACACACAGTCCCGGGTTCTCACAAATTGAGGCCGGTTCGTGAGGTAGTCCAGGATCCATGATGACAGGTGCTGGTCCACCCCTGCACACAGCAGCTTGTCCTTCAGGATCATCAGTTGGATGGTGTTGAAAGCACTGGAGAAGTCAAAGAACATGATCCTCACCATATTCCCGGGCTTCTCCAGGTGGGACAGAGAACGGTGAAGGAGGAAGATCACTGCATCCTCCACCCCAATGCCATGCTGGTAGGCGAACTGGAGTGGATCCATCGCTGGTTCCACCAGGGGGCGGAGGTGAGCAAGGAGCAGTCTCTCCAGGGTCTTCATCAAATGGGATGTCAAGGCAACCGGTCTGTAGCTGTTCAGGTCTTTGGGGTGGGAAGTTTTTGGTACAGGTACCACACAAGATGTTTTCCACAGCTGTGGTACCCTCCCCAGTTTCAGGCTCAGGTTGAAGATGTGCTCCACAATCCCACACAGCTGGTCTGCACAGGACTTGAGGAGCTTTGCGCTGGTGCCGTCCGGTCCCGACGCCTTCCTCGCCTTGATCTTCCTCAGCTCCGTCCTCACCTGGGTCCTGATCAGGGTCAGGATGGGGGGCTGTGTGTTGGGAGTGGGGGGGTGTTGGTGGAGTGGGGAGTGGGCAGCAGGACTTGATTTCTTAGAGGCAGCAGTGGTTGTTGTGCAGTCAGGGAGGAGGGCAGTTGGTCAAACCTATTAAAAAACAGATTCAGGTTGTTCGCCCACTCCCTGCCCCCCGTGGCCTGGGGGGAGGTATTCTGGAGCCCAGAGATGGTTTTGAGGTTTCTCCAGACCCCGCTGATGTCGCTCTGTTGCAGCTTGTCCTCCATCTTCTTCCTGAAGCTGTCCTTGCCTTCTCTGATCTTTCTCCTCAGCTCCCTCTGTACGGACTTCAGCATCTCCCTGTTCCCCGACCTGAAGATCCTCTTCTTCTCTCTCAGAAGTGTTTTTATCTCAGGGTTGATCCAGGGTTTGTTGTTTGAGCAACACCGTATGGTCTTGGTGGGAATGGATTTGTCCACACAGAAGCTGAGGTAGTCCGTGAAGGTGTGAGTGAGGCCATCGATGTCCTCACCATGTGGATCGCAGAGCTGCTTCCAGGCGGTGGCTTCAAAACAGTCCTTTAGAGTGTCCATTGTCTCCTCAGACCATAACTCCACAGTGTGCATGGCCGGAGGTTGTCTGTGCACTAGGGGTTTGTACACCGGCCGGAGATGAACCAAGTTGTGATCCGATCTTCCGAGTGGGGGGAGTTGTGATGAGGTGTACGCCTCCTTAGTGTTTGCGTAGAATAAGTCCAGTGTTTTATTGTCTCTAGTGTGGCATGTGACATACTGGGTGAACGTGGGTAGAATGGGAGACAGTGAAACATGATTGAAATCGCCTGAGATGAGGAGAAGAGCATCTGGGTGTTCTGTCTGCAGCCTGCTGGTTACTGAATGGATGACGTCACGCGCTGTCCCAGCGTTCGCCGTCGGATTTGCATAAACAACAATGCAGATCACGTGTGAGTGTTCTCTCGGGAGATATGTAGGCTGCATGCTAACAGCTAGCAACTCAATGTCTTTGCTGCAGTGTCGTTGTTTAACAGTGATATGTCCCGGTCTGCACCAGTTGTTGTTAACATACATTATCACTCCACCGCCCCTTGCTTTGCCACTGTCTGGTGTTCAGTCTGCCCGTATCGCGTGGAAACCCTCCAGCTCAATGTTAGCATCTGCTGCTAGTTCAGTTAGCCACGTCTCAGAAAACAAAAGGAGAGAGCACTCCCGATATGTGCTATCGTAACGGGAGATAGCCGCTAGCTCATCTGCCTTTCCCAGTAACGACCGTACATTTCCCATGACAATAGATGGAAGGGAGGGTCTGTACCTTATATTTTTTGTCCTCCGCCTTACTCCAGCCCGGCAGCCGCGGCGTTTTCGCCTCAGTTCTCTCGGTATGTCGAGTTTTTCCAATGGGACCGGGTGGCGGTTGAATGCTAGCAGCTCTTCCCTGCTGTATCGTATGCTGCTATAAGCAGTGGCTCCGTCCACCGGCTCAGGAGACATTTGGGACAATCTGTGTGTCCGTGATATAAGTGGAGTGAAAAAAAGACGGATCAAAAAGAGAGAGGAAGGGAAAAAGACTCGGAATCGAGCCGCTGTTGCAAAGGGCGGCCGACTCATGTGGCGCCGGGAGAGGAAAAAAAAAAAAAAATTGTTGCTGTAAAGTACTGAGAGATCAGGATGCCTGAACCCGCCAAGTCTGCGCCCAAGAAGGGCTCCAAGAAAGCCGTGACCAAGACCACTGGTAAAGGAGGCAAAAAGAAGAGGAAGACCAGGAAGGAGAGCTACGCCATCTATGTTTACAAGGTGCTGAAGCAGGTCCACCCTGACACCGGTATCTCCTCCAAGGCCATGAGCATCATGAACTCCTTTGTCAACGACATCTTTGAGCGCATCGCCTCCGAGGCCTCTCGTCTGGCCCACTACAACAAGCGCTCCACCATCACCTCCAGGGAGATCCAGACCGCAGTGCGCCTCCTGCTGCCCGGTGAGCTGGCCAAGCACACCGTGTCTGAAGGAACCAAGGCTGTTACCAAGTACACCAGCTCCAAGTAAACTCCTGACTACACTGATATCAACCCAGTAATATTATATTATAGATATTATATTATTAATATTATATTATAGATATTTCATAATATATGAAATATCATGCAGATCATGCAACAAAACCTACATTGGAGAAACCGGAAGATTATTCACCACAAGAAAAAAAGAACACCAGAAGGAATGTGAGAAGGAAACACAAGGATGACTCACAAGATCACAAAAAAGAAAAGGCAGAACAAGAAACATTAAAATCAGCAATATCAGATCACTGCAAAAGAAATAATCACATCATGGACTGGGACAACACAAAAATTATTGGATCAGAGAGCAACAGACACAAACGCTGGATCAAGGAGGCCATAGAGATCAGGAAGCGGGGAAAAGACACCATGAACCGAGATGAGGGGGCCTTTATGCTTTCCCACACCTGGGACCACATTCTCCAGAGACCATTGGACGGCGGAAAGCGGGGCCGGCTCGGTGGATCTGACAGGTCTGCTGGGCTGGCCCCGCCTACGAAAGTCAGCTGATAAAATGACACCTGGCAGCAATCAGCTGACTCTTCTGACGAAGGCTGCAGTGAACAGTCGAAACATGTAAAGAAGATAAAAACATCTCCATTCTATTTTTGTCTTTAATAAGGAAAAAAAGGTAAAGAAATAACGGCATCTTTTGTCATTTAAGTTAATTTATTTCATTCAATATAATTTTATTATTTTTTTTCTTTGAAATCAAAGTTAAATTATTGTTCTGTTTTAGCAAAATTATGGTAAAAAATTATAAAGAAAAAGTAAAAATTCTCTCTGTTTCAAATTCATTAAAAAAAACAGTAATTTTATTTTAATAAAAAGACAAAAATTAGCCATAAAATAATCTACAAACTTATAATAAAGTCTCAAATGTACAAGAAATTCAGTTTTACAAGAGGAAATTACAAATTTGAGGAAAATGGTTTCATATTTAGATCATTTTACAGAAAAAAGTAGAAAACTATAAGAAAATTGTTATAAATTTTGGAGAAAAACCTCAAACCTTCAAGACTGAAGTCATGACTCAAGTTTTTAAGTGGCTGCTGTTTGTACCCTTAACTCAACTAGAAATGTTTTGTCTGCTTTTAATTATTAATTTCATAGCACTGCTTTTACATGAGTAGAATTTCTGGCTACTATACGAACCTCTGATCATATAATTTAAGTATGTATGAGTAAACTACTATTATGAATGGTTTTTTTTTCCCTTCCCTACTCTCTCAATGAAAAAAAAAAAAAAGAAACACTAGAAAAAAAAAATACACATTTTGGTCATTTATGTAAACCATGACAAAAAAAAAATCCTGCAGGACAAAACATGACACTTGATATTTTCTAACCTGTTTGTATCCCACCATAGACGGAGAGAGAAGCTGAATTAGACAGAGCTCAGAGAGGGAAAGATGAGACAGAAGAGAGGAGCCAAGGAGAGCAAAGTGTTCAGGCAGAGGGTCCAGGAGAGGTGAGAGCAGAGGGAGGAGAGAAGGATGACACCAGTAAAAAGTCCAGACACAGGACGTCTGGGTGGGACCCCAACTGGCCCAGTATTCCAACATTCAAGCCTCGGTTGTACAATACTTGAAATGGTAAGTTCCATATGCAAAGTTACTGTGCAAAATTTAAATAAATAAATAAATAAATAAAAAATAGTATAAAATTAACATTCCGGTGTTTTCTGCCCCCCCCCCCCGAAAAATATGTTGCCATCGCACCAAGGTCTTTAGGCAAGAGGAAACACTGAATATCAGTGCAGGAATGTGAGCCTTCCCTACACATACCGTAAAATATTTAAGCCATCCATCCATCTTCTTCCGCTTAATCCTTTTCAGGTCACAGGGGGCTGGAGCCTATCCCAGCATCTTTGGGCGAGAGGCAGGGTCCACCCTGGACAGATCACCAGTCCATCGCAGGGCCAACACAGAGAGACAGACAACCATTCACTCTCACAGTCACACCTAAGGACAATTTAGAATCCCCAGTTTGATGCCAGTTAACCCAACTTGCATGTTTTTGGCATGTGGGAGGAAACCGGAGAAGTCCCAGAGTAAACCCACACAGACACGGGGAGAACATGCAAACTCCACACAGATCACTGTTGGTCGGGGGCTGGGATCGAACCCAGGATCCCCCGGCCAAGGGTGAGCTGCTGTGCTGCCGCAGTGCTAACCACTCCACCAATATTTAAGCCATTTTAATTTATTTGTTATGATTATGGTTATCCTTTTTTAATTAAGTTACAAATCATGATATTCTAATTTACCAAGATGCACTAATATTCAGAATGAAGGCTGATATTACGGTGACAATAATGGAGAATGTGAAAAAGAGTAAGCTGCTCCTTTAATTCACCCATTTACTGCAGCTAACATATAGCCAGTATAACAGAAGCAGCTCAGCTGTCAGCAACCATCGTAAGACAGATTATTGTCTGACAGCAGGTAAACTATTTAAACAGCACACACACTAATACTGTGGTCAGTTTTCTAAAGCTGAGAGAGTCGCTTATTGAAAATAAGAACCACCACTAGGCCTTACAGGCAGCCACCACCACCAGGCCCTGCTGCCACCTCTATCAGGTTAGCCGCCATCAGGACAAGCTGTGGCTCCAGCAGCTAGCTGGATAGCTAGTTTGATTTTTTTTTTTTTTTCCTGCCTTGGCTATTGTTTAAAATGCCACCAAAGAAGAAAACTACTAATGCCGACGGGGAAATGGATGAGATTAAGCGTAAACTTTATGTCAGAAGAAATCGCCAAAGTGGCCAAACAACAAAACAAATTGCTTGAAGTGTGTGTTAAAGAAAAATATCTTGGATAAAGAAAAGAAAATTAGCTTGTTAGAAAAACGTGTGGATGAACTGGAGCAGTACACAAGAATAGATGATATAATCATGAGTGGATTAAATGCCAGACACTGCTCATATGCTTGGGCTGTAGCTAGAGCAGGTACCCATGACCTGGACGATGAGACGCCAGGGGAGATGCAGTCCCTGGAGCAGCAAGTACTCAAGTTTTTTCATTCTAGAGACATTTCTATTGACAGAAATTCCATCTCAGCTTGTCACACACTCCCACAGAGAGACAATAAGGTAAACCCAGCCATTATCATCCATCCATCCATCCATCCATCTTCTACCGCTTTTCCGGAGGTCCGGGTCGCGGAGGCAGCAGTTCAAGCAGAGAAGCCCAGACTTCCCTCTCCCCAGCCACCTGCTCCAGCTCTTCAGAGGGGATACCAAGGCGTTCCCAGACTAGCTGGGAGACATAGTCTCTCCACCGAGTCCTGGGTCTGCCCCGGGGTCTCCTCCCAGTGGGACGTGCCTGAAACACCTCAAGTGGGAGGCGTCCAGGAGGCATCCTAATCAGATGCCCATACCACCTCAACTGACTCCTTTCAATGTGGAGGAGCAGCGGTTCTACTCTGAGCCTCTCCCGGATGACTGAGCTCCTCACCCTATCTCTGAGGGTGAGTCCAGCAATCCTACGGAGAAAGCTCATTTCAGCCGCTTGTATCCGCGATCTCGTTCTTTCGGTCATTACCCAAAGCTCGTGACCATAGGTGAGAGTAGGAACGTAGATTGACTGGTAAATCGACAGCTTTGCCTTAGAACTAAGCTCCCTCTTCACCACAACAGACCGGTACAACGTCCGCATCACTGCAGATGCTGCTCCAATCCGTCTGTCGATCTCTCGCTCCATTTTCCCCTCACTCGTGAACAAGACCCCAAGATACTTAAACTCCTCCACTTGGGGCAGGAGCCTGTCCCCAACCCGGAGAGGACAATCCACCTTTTTCCGGCTGAGGACCATGGACTCGGACTTGGAGGTGCTGATTCTCATCCCAGCCGCTTCACACTCAGCGGCAAACCGTCCCAGCAAGAGCTGTAGGTCATTGCTGGATGAAGCCAACAGGACAACATCATCTGCAAACAACAGAGATGAGATCCTGTGGTCACCAAGCATGACACCCTCCATTCCCTGGCTGCGCCTAGAAATCCTGTCCATAAAAATTATGAACAGGACCGGTGACAAAGGGCAGCCCTGGTGGAGTCCAACTCTCACTGGGAATGACTCCGACCGAGTGTTGGCAATGCGAACTAAACTCTCACAACGGTCGTACAGAGACCGAATAGCTCGTAACAACAAGCCCGATACAAGAACAATAAGGTAAACCCAGCCATTATCATTCATTTTACAAACAGAAAAGCCAAAACTAAACTGCTAAGACAAAAAAACTCAGAGGTGCGGATATATATGTGAATGAACACCTTACAAAGAAGAACTCCAACATTTCGAGGCAGGCCAGGATTCTCAAGAAACAACACAAAATACAAGCATCTTGGACAAGAAATTGTGAAGTATTGATTAAACTGAATGGGACACCAGAGGAGGCCAAAGTCATTGTGGTAAGGGAGCTTTCTGACTTGGACAAATTTAAGGTAGATGCATATTCTTTGTATTGAAATAGGTGTATCGCAAAGGAAACCTCACATTATGGATTTGTTACAACTTTGCTGAGATGAAGGACGCTGATAGTACTCAAACATTCACACCAGAAATTGGAACTTGTCTGAAATTATTAAACAACTTTTTTTACAGTTTAAATCATCAGTGTAGTCACTTTACTGAGAAACTTCTTCTTCTTCTTCGTCGATCGCTCATCATGAAGCGAATATGGGTGATGCAGAGGTTTGTGGCACCACAGGGGTCCTGCATCTCCGTCTTCAGCCATGGACGCTTGTTGTGGGTCCCTCCCCTAGACCAACTGCCTTCCATGGCTGGGCTGTCGAGAGCTTGGTCCACCCTGTAGAAAGGTTGCCTGTCAAGGCTTTCCGAGACCCTTCTTCTCATGCAACTGTCTGTCCTCCTCCGCCTTCACAGCCGTTGGGAGTTCGCTCTCCTCTCCGCCTGTTCCGCCGTTGGGACATTTGTTGCTGTAACAAAACTTGGGTTTTACGTGAGTGATTTGTTACATGCTGCACAACCCCCAACCTGGAGGACCAGGGTGCACTCTTTAGTCTGGCCTCTACCCCACGCAGACCTGTTCGACGTGGTTGAACCTTCTGGGAGCACTAGGCTCCCGTCGACATAGCTCCGGGGGTTGCTGAGGCACGCAAGCCGCTGCACCCCGACAAGGTATGTGCACCATTGGCAGCGGTACTGAGAAACAAATACCATGTATTTCTGATGAGACATTTTCAATAATCCATTTTAATAGTAGAAGTCTGCTGATGAATTTTTCTAAAATCCAAGAATGCTTGTTACAATACAATCAAAATGTTTCTGTTGTTGCAATATCCGAGACGTGGTTAAAAGACGTAACAAACTAATAGTTTTTTGAATGCAAAAGATGCAATAGACTTACACAGTGGTCCCCTCCGGCATACAACTAGGAAAATACCGGTCGCTATGGAGGGTGAGAATATGTATGGGCACATAATCATACCATGTAGGATAACTAAGTAGACGGTTGTGCTGTTTCATCCCATCTAGCAACAATGCTCCGCACTGTGTGTGTTTATATACTTACATATTTATTCCACCTAGCTGCAATGTTCTGTACTGTGGGTGTTTATATATTTACATATTTATTCCATCTAGCTACAATGCTCTGCACTGTGTGTCTCTGTGTGTGTGTATATATATATTTTATAGTAATATGTACATATGTATATTAGCTGCTCTTGCTTGCTTGCTTTTTTTCTTGCCTTCTGATTGTTGCTCTGAGTGTTGCTATCCCTGTGCTGTTGCAATCCTGGAATTTCCCTGTTGTGGGACTAATAAAGGCTTATCTTATCTTAAAAGATGAACAACAACAACAACAAAAAAAATACAGTTCAAATGAGAGGTTATGATTTATATGTTAGTAGAACAAAAATGAGGGGTGGGGGTGTGGCTTTGTACATACAATCCTCCTACCAACATCAAATTGTTAACATATGTCTTTTGTTGTAGAGAATGTCATGGAATGTGTTACAGTTGAAACAGAAACAAAAGATACTAAAAATATAATTGTAAGTTGTATATACAGAGCTCCGGGTACTAACATTGATAGGTTTTCAAATAAATTATTAGAAGTCTACAGTGAAATTGGTAATAAGAAGCACATTTTTATCCGTGGTGATTTCAACATAGATCTTTTAAATCCTTATCGTCGTCGGCCTCCGTCGGTCTATGATGACCATGGAAGAGAATCCTAAACGTCTACTCTGCTGGAACAGCACCGCCTGTGGCTAAACAGGCCGATGCGCACCGGTGTTCTACCTTCCAGCGTTGGGCATTGGTAGGATTCAAGCCTGGGCAGGAAGATATGGAGGACAAGATGTTACCCATGCAGCATGTCCCCCCTCTCCACGTCACTGATGAATCCAAAGGAACAGCAGGGCTGCTATAGTTTGGCACCAGCGCCGTCACAGGAGCTGCCAGAACGATGTTGAGCACAACAGAGAACTGCCTTAGGGGCTCCGACTCCGGATTTTTCCTCAGGGTTGACTCCTGAAGCCTTCCCCGTGACCAGGTGTGCCGCAAGGCAGCGGAGGTTTGAAATCAGGGTTTACCTTCCCCTAGATGGGCTACCTTCCCAGGTTGACGAGCCACCATCTACCCGAAGCATCTGGTTTTAAGGCGCCAGAGATCCGCCCTCGCCCCTTCTCCTATTAGTAAAAGCAGTTCCGCCGGGCTTAGAGACTAAACCACACGGGTAGGCTAGGAGTTGGACTTAGTTGTCAGAGGCTTTTCGAGATGCACGCCGTAAGGAGCATTTTATGAGCACTGGGAGCTTAACCCCAGTGCCGCTCCTGGCTATGACAACCTTGGAACCAGGTTAAGGTTCAGGTTAAATCCTTATGGTCAATCACAAATTACTGAGTTTATAAATGCCATGTTCTGTATGGGTCTTTATCAAGCAATCACACATCCTAGCAGGATAACTGTAAACAGTGCTGCTCTCATTGACAATATTTTTACAAATATTATAGAAAAGAAAACCAGTGGTCTCATTATGGATGATGTAAGTGATCATTTGCCTGTTTTTGTTGTTTTGGATATTGGTTTGGAATCCCTTAATGAGACAATTACTATGATTTTTTTTTTCAAGACATGTAAATGATACAGCTATTGAAAATTTAAGAAATGATTTAAAAATCCAGGATTGGAGCAATGTCTGTGTTGATGATATTGATCAAGCTCACTCTGTTTATTGCTGATACTGATGAAAAAATTTTTGAAATTGTACACAAATTTAAAAACAAAAAATCAACAGATCGAAATGGCCACAATATGTTTCTGGTTAAAAATATTATTGATTGTGTTGTCAAACCTTTTACTCATATGTAATTTGTCTTTGAGAGTTAGAAAGTTTCCTAAGCAAATGAAAGTAGCTAAAATAATTCCATTGTTTAAATCTGGTAATAAATGCTTGTTCGCCAACTATAGACCAATTTCATTGTTGCCCCAGTCCTCAAAAATATTGGAAAAAATATTTTTTATAATAATGAATGGTTTCATCAATAAGCACAATATACTCTGTGAACAACAGTATGGGTTTAGAAAAAAACGCACCACTTCACTGGCTTTAATTGATTTCACAGAACAGATTACTGACGCAATTGATCGGGAAGGGCATATAGTAGGGATATTTCTGGAGTTACAAAAGGCATTTGATACTGTTGATCATGAACTACTTTTAAGGAAAATACAAAAGTATGGCACCAGAGGACTTGCATATGACTGGTTATGTAGTTACTTAGATGATAGACACCAATATGTGCACCTAAACAATGCTGATTCTGTCTTGTTAAAAATGATGTGTGGAGTGCCTCAGGGCTCAGTGCTGGGACCAGTGTTGTTTCTATTGTATATTAATGATTTGTGTTTGGTTGCCAAGGAACTGAGGTGTATTTTACTTGCAGATTATACAACTTTTTTTTGTAGTGGAAATGATTTTGAGCAGCTTCTGGATACAGTGAATAGGTAATTATTAATTATTAAAAAATGGTTTAACCTAAATAAATTATCTCTTCACCTAGGAAAAACTAAATGTATAATATTTGGACATCAGACTATAAACAACCATAGACAAATTAAAATAAATGATGTAATAGATACAGTTGTTGAAACAAAATCCTTAGGTGTAATTGTTGATAACAAACTAAACTGGAAATCCCATATAAACTGTTAGAATCAAAATGGCCAAATCAACTGCAAGATTGTATAAAGTAAAAGATCTCTTATCATTATGCATTTTGTATAATTCACTTAGTGTTCCCTATATGTCCTACTGTTCAGTGGTGTGGGGAAATAGTTACAGGACAAATGTACACCCAATTTTTTTGCAGCAAAAAAAGCTATTGGGACAATTGCAATAAAACCACATCATGAGCTAACTAATCCAATATTTACTTGGTTAAATGCACTAAAATTTAAAGATTTAGTAGAATATAGTACAATTCAAATTACGTTTAAAGCGGTCAATAAACGACTACCATCAAGTATTCAAAAACTGTTCACAATTAGAAAAAGTGCATATAATTTGATAGGAAATTGTATGTTGGTTAAACCCAAGTTCAGGACAAACACCAAACAGCACAGTGTTTCTGTTGTTGGCAGTATTTTTTGGAACTGTTGTCCAGACAAAATTAAAATGTGTAGTACATTTGAAATGTTTAAAAAAAAAAAAAAAAAAAAAAAGGTATAAAGAAAATATAATTTCTCACTCTTGTCATGTTGGGTAGAGAAATGGTGCTCTTAAGTTGCTAATTAATTTGACATATTAATGTTGATTCTGTAAGACTGGTACTTCTTTGTTGGAATTTCTTTCTGTTTTCATTTAAGATGGATTTGATTTATTTTGCGAGTTTAAATTTTTGCTGTCTGTGATGGACTGGTGATCTGTACGGGGCCCGCCTTCCACCCAGGGATGCTGGGATGGGCTCCAGCCCCACCACAACCCATAAGGCACTGGGCGGTTAAGAGAATGAATGAATGAATTTTTGTTGTACAGTATTAGGGGTAGGCGTTATAGAAGCCTCAGCTTCAGCCTACACCCTTTTCGTTTTTTTATGTTTTCTTTTATCTTTTATCATGCATTATAAACCGAATAAAGTATAAATACAAAAGAAGTGCTAATGTTACTTGCAAACCTTACTGGTGCAGTCCGCTGTCAGGTGGGTGGAGACGGAGGAACAGAGAGGAGGAGGAAATGGGTGCATGGCTGTAGTGCAGCTGATATGACAACACTGCTTTACAGTCTACATTTAACTGGTTTCATTTATTAATTTTTGGGAAAATCCTCCCATACTTTGGAAACTTTTGGCCTTCTCCATGATTTTCTCTCCATGTTGCCATGATGCGTTCCTCTTCTTCTTTACTGAAACGGTTAAACTGAACATTCCGCAGCATGCATATAAACTTTAAAATTAAATGGTTTGCCAACAATAAAAATCTCTCGACAAATTTTTATGATCAACGTTATCAACAATGTCGACTAATGGTTTCAGCCCTACTTGGTAGTGGAAAAACGGATGTTAAAAGAATTTTTTAAAAAGTACACACTTTCATTGTTATTTCAGTTGACACACAATTATACTTGTCATGAAGCCAGATGCCCCTCATGGATCGTCACCTTATCGTGGTGGGGGGTTTGCATGCCCCAGTGATCCCAGGAGCTATGTTTTAGAATAGAATAGACTTTATTTGTCATTATAACAAGTACAACAAAATTAAAATTTTCCGGGGCAATTTGCCACTGGTAGGGTCACCAAAGACAAACTGGTCCTGGGTGAAGAGCCAGACTAAGAACGATCCAACAGACTCATGATAAATTCTAAAACAGGGATTCAGTGTACCCCACCCAGTATGGGGTTACTGGGGCCCCACCCTGTAGCCAGGCCTGGGGGAGGGGCTCGATGGCTAGCTTCTGGTGGCCGGGTTTCCGCCCATGGAACCCCATCGGACTTAGCCCGAAGGAGTTGCATGGGTCCGCCCTCCAGTGGGCTCACCACCTGCAGGAGGGATCATGGGGGTCCGGTGCTATGTGGATTAGGTGGCGGTCAAAGGCGGAGACCTTGGCGGACTGATCCCAGGCTTCCTCCATTCTAATTTTGCTAAGCACCAAGCTAACAGGCAGGAAGTACCATTTTTATATGGTCTTTGGTATGGCCCGGCCGGGACTTGAACCCACGACCTCCTGGTTGTGAGGCGGATGCTCTACCTCTAGGCTACCACTCCGGTTAGAATTTAAAAAAAATACAGAAAAATATTTAAAATTACAGAGAATAGTTTAAAAATACTAATAATTCTTTGAAAATATTGAACAACATACTACGGGGGTCTGGTGCTATGCAGCTCAGGTGGCAGGCAAAGGCAGAGACCTTTGTGGTCTGATCCCAAGCTTCCTAAACTGGCTTTTGGTACGTGGAGTGTCACCTCACTGGTGGGGAAGGAGCCTGTGCTGGTGCATGAGGTTGAGAGTTAGCGGCTAGATATAGTCGGCCTCATCTCAACACACAGCTCCAGTTCTGGAACCAGTCTCCTGGAGAGGGACAGGAGCTTGGCCTACTCTGGAGTTGCCCTGGGCGAGAGGCGACGAGCAGGGGTGGGTATTCTTGTATCCCCCCCCCCCCCCCACCTTGCTGCCTCTATATTGGGGTTTTCCCCGGTGGATGAAAGGGTTGCTTCCCTGCGCCTTTGGGTTGGGAAACGGGTCCTGACTATCATTTGTGCCTATGCACCAAATGATGTTTCAGAGTACCCACCCTTTTTGCAGTCTGTGACTGGGGTGCTGGAGGGTGCTTCTCTTTGAGATTCCATTGTCCTACTGGGGGACTTCAATGCACATGTGGGCAATGACAGTGAAACCTGGAGGGGGGTGATTGGGAGGAACGGCCTGCCTGATCTGAACCCGAGTGGTGTTCAGTTATTGGACTTCTGTGCTAACCACAGTTTGTCCATAACAAACACCATGTTCAAGCATAAGGGTGTCCATATGTGCACCTGGCACCAGGACACCCTAGGTCGCAGGTCGATGATCGATTTTGTTATCGTGTTATCAGACCTGCAACCGTATGTCTTGGACACCCGGGTAAAGAGAGGTGCAGAGCTGTCAACTGATCACCACCTGGTGGTAAGTTGGATCCAATGGCAGGGGAGGATGCCATTCAGACCTGGTAGACCCAAATGTATAGTGAGGGTGTGCTGGGAATGTCTGGATGAGGCCCCTGTCTGGAAGGTCTTCAACTCCAACCTCCGGAAGAACTTCAACCACATTCCGAGGGATTCTGGAGACATGGAGTCTGAATGGGCCATGTTCTCCACCTCAGTTGTTGAAGCAGTGGCCCAGAGCTGCAGCCGCAAGGTCGTCGGGGCATCTTGTGGTGGCAACCCCCGAACCAAGTGGTGGACACCAGTGGTGAGGGGCCATTGAGCTGAAGGAGTCCTATCAAGCTTGGTTGGCTTGTGGGACTCCTGAAGCAGCTGAGGTGTACCGGCAGGCCAAGCGGAGCGTGGCTCGGGTGGTTGCTGAAGCAAAAACTCGGGTATGGGAGGAGTTCGGTGAGGCCATGGAACAAGACTTTGGGTCGGCCTCGAAGAGATTCTGACAAACTGTCCGGCGGCTCAAGAGGGGGAAGCAGCTCCCTGTCCACACTGTGTATGGTGCGGATGGGGCGCTGTTGACTGTTGTAGACTGGGGATATCGTCGGGTGGTGGAAGGAATACTTCGAGGATCTCCTCAATCCCACTGATACGCCTTCCACAGAGGAAGCAGGGCTTGTGGACGAGGGGGATGACTTGCCTATCACAGGGATTGAGGTCACCAAGGTGGTTAAAAATCTCTTTGGTGGGCGGGCCCCGGGGGTGGATGAGATTCGCCCTGAGTACCTCAAGGCCCTGGATGTTGTTGGGCTGTCATGGTTGACACGCCTCTGCAACATTGCGTGGAGGTCAGGGGCAGTGCCTTTGGCATGGCAAACCGGGGTGGTGGTT
This sequence comes from Pholidichthys leucotaenia, assembly GCA_020510985.1. Lineage (NCBI taxonomy): Eukaryota > Metazoa > Chordata > Actinopteri > Cichliformes > Pholidichthyidae > Pholidichthys > Pholidichthys leucotaenia. Next base: position 2,771,390 of record CM035850.1, read on the forward strand.
CCTCTCTTCAAAAAAGGGGACTGGAGGGTGTACTCCAACTTTAGAGGGATCACACTCCTCAGCCTCCCTGGGAAGGTCTATGCCAAGGTACTGGAGAGGAGAGTCTGGCCGTTGGTCAAACCTCAGATTCAGGAGGAGCAATGTGGTTTTTGTCCTGGCCGTGGCACATGGGACCAGCTCTTTACCCTCTCGAGAATCCTCGAAGGTTCGTGGGAGTTTTCCCAACCAGTTGACATGTGTTTTGTGGACTTGGAGAAGGCATTCGACCGCGTCCCTCGTGTTTTTTTGTGGGGGGTGCTTCGGGAGTATGGAGTATTGGGCTTGTTGTTATGAGCTATTCGGTCTCTGTACGACCGTTGTGAGAGTTTGGTTCGTATTGCCAACACTCGGTCGGACTTATTCCCAGTGAGGGTTGGACTCCACCAGGGCTGCCCTTTGTCACCGATCCTGTTCATAATTTTTATGGACAGGATTTCTAGGCACAGCCAGGGAACAGAGGGTGTCATGCTTGGTGACCACAGGATCTTATCTCTGTTGTTTGCAGATGATGTTGTCCTGTTGGCTTCATCCAGCAATGACCTGCAGTTCTTCCTGGGATGGTTTGCTGTTGAGTGTGAAGTGGCTAGGATGAGAATCAGCACGTCCAATTCCATGGTCCTCAGCCGGGTAAAGGTGGATTGTCCTCTCCGGGTTGGGGAGAGGCTCCTGCCCCAAGTGGAGGAGTTTAAGTATCTTGGGGTCTTATTCATGAGTGAGGGGAGAATGGAGCAAGAGGTTGACAGGTGGATCAGAGCAGCATCTGCAGTGATGCGGACGTTGTACCGGTCTGTTGTGGAGAAGAGGGAGCTGAGTTCTAAGGCAAAACTGTCGATTTACCAGTCAGTCTACGTTCCTACTCTCATTTATGGTCACAAGCTTTGGGTAATGACTGAAAGAACGAGATCACGGATACAAGCGGCTGAAATGAGCTTTCTCCGTAGGATCGCTGGACTCACCCTTAGAGATAGGGTGAGGAGCTCAGTCATCCGGGAGAAACTCGGAGTAGAACCGCTGCTCCTCCACATTGAAAGGAGCCAGTTGAGGTGGTATGGGCATCTGATCAGGATGCCTCCTGGACGCCTCCCACTTGAGGTGTTTCGGGCACGTCCCACTGGGAGGAGACCCCAGGGCAGACCCAGGACTCGCTGGAGAGTCTCCCAGTCTGGGAACGCCTTGGTACCCTCTCTGAAGAGCTGGAGCAGGTGGCTGGGGAGAGGGAAGTCTGGGCTTCTCTGCTTGAACTGCTGCCTCCGCAACCTGGACCTCCGGAAAAGCAGTAGAAGATGGATGGATGGATGATGCCAGATGACAGTAATCAGTTAGCCAAATTAGAGGCTTGTCTTAAGGAAATCGGAGCTTGGATGACTTGTAATTTCTTGCTCTTAAATTCAGATAAGACCAAAGTCTTCTAGTTGGTCCAAAAACCTTAGAAATTCCTTTCCAAATCAAACTCTTTGTTTGGATGCGGTTACTCTTTCTCTTAATAGTTCTGTGAGGAACCTTGGAGTTATTTTTGATCAAGATTTGTTTTGTAATTCACATATTAAACTTGTTTCTAAGACTGCCTTCTATCATTTGCTTAATATTGCCAAGATTAGGAGCAGCTTGTCTCAGAGTGATGCTGAGAAACTGATCCACGCTTTTGTTCGCTCTAGATTAGATTGTTGTAACTCTTTATTATCAGGTTGTCCTAAAACATCTTTGAAAAGTCTTCCGTTGATCCAAAATGCTGCAGCAAGAGTTTTAATGGGTACAGTGGTGTGAAAAAGTGTTGGCCCCCTTCCTGATTTCTCATTTTTTGTACATTTGTCACACTTAATTCAGATCATCAAACAAATTTAAATATTAGACTAAGATGACACAAGTAAACACGAAATGCAGTTTTTAAATTAAGGTGTTTATTATTAAGGGGAAAAGAAAAATCAAAACCTACATGGCTGTGTGTGAAAGTGATTGCTCCCTAAACCTAATAACTGGTTGGGCCACCCTTAACAGCAACAACTGCAATCAAGTGTTTGCGATAACTGGCGTGGACTTCAGGAAAGTCACAACCCCTCTGCCCCCCCTCACCCTCACAGGCTCTCCCATCACCACTGCAAATTCCTTCCGCTTCCTGGGCACCACCATCACCCGGGACCTCAAGTGAATGTGTAAAAATGTTTAAATGCTCAGTGGTGGCCGGAGAGGCTGTTGGCGCGGATTGACAGCCACATTTCCCTCACTCTGAGTCTGTGATCACGCGCTGTAGCGCATGCCTGATAAAGCTAACATATGTATTAATCATGCTATGATAAAGCTCAATATGGCTCAAAGCGCGCGAGCGTGCGCTTTGCGCACCAGTGTGGCGGATGAAATAAGGGAACCCAGTGTGGAAGCATGGAATAATTGCAGGCAGGACACTGTGAACTGAAGTTTAAAAGGGTGTTTATTTCATCCTCCAGCGCTGTGGAGCGAGCCCTTTTTTTTTTTTTTTATTACTTATTTTGTACTAACCGCAGTGGGCAGCACAGTTTACCCTCGGCCGGGGGATGGCGGAGATCGTGGGTTCGATCCCTGCCCCCGGCCAACAGTGATCTGTGTGGAGTTTGTATGTTCTCCCCGTGTTTGCGCAGGTTTACTCCGGGATTTTTCCAGTTTCCTCCCACATGTCGAAAACATGTAGGTTAGGGAGTTAAGGGGCGCTTGCGCACGCAGCGACTGGCAGCTGGTGGCTTGTCACCAGACTGCAAAACAAATCTACCTATGGGTACAAAATAAGTAGTAATAAAAAAAAAAATTAAAAAAGGGCTCGCTCCACAGCGCTGGAGTGAGCTTCGTGCTGGAGGATGAAATAAACACCCTTTTAAACTTCAGTTCGCAGAGTCCCGCCTGCACTTATTCCGTGCCTCAACACTGGGTTCCCTTATTTCATCCGCCACACTGGTGCGCAAAGTGCACGCTCGTGCGCGCCCCCCCTCCCCGGTGTGTGTGGCGAATGGTGTGTGATTTGGTGCGGATAAGTAGAAAGAGCGAGTCGACCGGAGCAGGTAGAATTTGTTGCTGACAACAGTGCGGTATATAAATAAAGCCCCAACGCTTCAGCAAAACGGCCTGTGCTTCTGTGTACCACAAGAGTGAGGTTTACTCGGGAATTAAACCGCGGAGGAAGATACATCTCCCATGCATCCCAAAACCACGGTTAGGAGACGAAAGGCAGGAACGGTCAACACAAGCGTGCGATCACAGACATGTCTCATGCGCGCGCTTTGAGCGATATTGTGCTATTATCACAGCGTGATTAATACATATGTCAGCTTTATCAGGCATGCGTTACAGCGCGTGATCACAGACTCAGAGTGAGGGAAATGTGGCTGTCAATCCGCGCCAACAGCCTCTCCAGCCACCACCGAGCATTTAAACATTTTTACACATTCATACCCAGTGTTATGGGCACTGGAGGCAATGCGGGTGAAGTGTCTTGCCCAGGGACACAACGGCAGGATATCTGGGGAGAGCGTGATGCGAACCGCCAACCATCGGGTAATTAGACTACCTGCTGAGCCACTGCCGCCCCACTTTTTCCTCCACTTTCCCTCTTTAGGAAAGCTATGGAGGCTCACCCCGCTCTCTTTATTTCCCTTTGATTGGAAATTACATCCAAAAGCCGCGCAATGTGGCATTTTCACTGACAAATGGCAGTAGTTAGGAGCTTCGCTTCTTGGCTTGTATAAGACAGAAAAAACGTCTGCAACCATTCTACGTCACTACCCAGAATGCATTGCGATGTAAACAAAAATCGTAATAAAGTTTTTTTTAAAAATATATAAAACTGGGAATTATTTTCAAAAAAATTATATTATAGTTATGTTACTAGCATAAAAATAAAGCATATAGAGCTAACATGCCAATATAATCAGAGTTCCTTTTAAAATGCAGGATTACTGTAATGCGTAGATTCTCTAAAAGTACAATGGGAGGCAGAGCTTTCAGTTATCAGGCTCCTCTCCTTTGGAACCAGCTGCCAATCTGGATTGGGGAGTCAGACTTGATCTCTGTTCTTAAGAATAGGGTTAAAACCTTCCTTTTTGATACAGCCTATAATTAGGGTGGGATCAGGTGACCCTGAACCCTCCCTTCGTTATGCTGCTAATGGGTTTAGACAGCCGGCGGACCTCCAGCAATGCACTGAGCTTCACTCCTTTCTTCACTCTCCATGAATTATTTTTGCTGGTCATTAACATCTGTTTGTTCTCTCCCATAGATTAAGTCCCCATCGTGCTGTTTGCTCTCTACATGTCTGTTCTTTTGTTCTTCTTCTCTATCCCCTCATCCCCCAGCCAGTTGCAGCAGATGACTGCCCCTTCCTGAGCCTGGTTCTGCTGGAGGTTTCTTCCTGCTAAAAGGGAGTTTTTCCTCTCCACCGTCGCCAAGCCCTGCTCACAGGGGATCGCCTGATTGTTGCTGTGCTTTCAGAAATTTTGGAGTATTTCCCTACAGTTTAAAGTGCTATGAGATGACTGTTGTTGTGAAATGGTGCTTAATAAATATAGTTGTATTGAATATTATGCAGAGTGGGTTTGGCGCTTGTGGATTACCTATTGCAGTGAACCCGTAATTTAAGTAGGGATGTTGGTATTTTCTTTTAAATGCACCTTTCGTTTTGCTGGCAGTCTGACCCTTCTGCTGTCCCATCATTTGCTCGTTCCCCCTTTCCAAAAAAGCTTTCCAGTGAACTTTGTTTTTGGCTCATTTTTTCAAAAGTTAGCTCATGTTGCTGATGCATGAATAAGACACGTCACTGAGTCAACTATCGTAGTCACTACAGCATAGTAAGGCGAGGGCGGAAGTGGTCGTTTTTCAAAATAAGATACCTGAAAAACTAATTAAAAGAAAATGATTGTAATTTTAACCACGGTTACTCTTTCTTTGTGGCCCAGTACCGGTTTACAGACCGGTGATTGGGGACCCCTGTTAAAAAGGAACTATAATAGTTCTTTTGTGTCTCACAAGGGTTTTCCAAATGTTGTAGAGGAACTGTAATAGCTCTTATGTGTGTCTCCAGGGTTTTCCAGCTCCTTATAAAACAGTTTCAGCTCGGGCTGCCTCCTGCTCCACCATCCTGCGCCTGCCCGCCTCAGCGTTCCAGTCCGTCTTCAAGAAATACCCAGAAACCCTGGTCAGGGTCGTTCAGGTAACAGGCCGGTCACCTGTGCTGTTCTGGGAGGGACAAAGGTTTCTGGTGTCACCTTTTTCTTATCAAAGTATCCAGATTTTTGAGGGAAAAAATGTGATTTTTGTGAAGGGAAAAGTTACGAGCGTGTGACACAAAGTTTCTAATTTATGATAAAATGTTGCAAATTCATGGAAAAAAATGAGAATGAGATGAGGAAGAGCAGGGGCCCAAGAACGCTGCCTTGAGGCGCTGTGGCAGACATGGTCATTGATGGAGAGGTAACACCATCTGTCAGTTAGAAATGACGAAAGGCACCCATGAAGGTCTCCATGAATTCCAACACAGGTCAGCTTTGAGAAAGGACTGCGATGCCAGTCACCATCAGAAGCTGTTTGTTTTTGCTGCTTTTCAAATAAGAGTTGAAAAGGCCACGTGTGGTAGAGCGCCCGCCCCTCAGACCGGAGATCATGGGTTCAAGCCCCGGCCGGGTGATCCCAAAGACCATGTAAGAATGGTACTTCTCACCGTCTAGCTTGGTGCTGAGCATAATAGAATGGGGGAAGGAAAAATTGTAATCCACAGACAGCAGATGGAAATTGGCCACTGGCTACAGTCTGGCAAGTTTACATTGATTGATATCAGTGTTCATCAACTTGCACTGTCCTTAAAAACAGCAATTTACAATTTGGTGTTTTCAGAATAAATCTACGTGTCACGTAGAGTTTTCACAGCTGAAGTGTTGGTCAGATGTGCAGCAGCTGTAAAATCCTGCTGATTTCACACGTGTGCTGTTGTCAGATCATCATGGTGCGTCTGCAGAGAGTGACGTTCCTGGCTCTCCACCACTACCTCGGTCTGACCACGGAGCTCTTCAACCCGGTACCACAACACACTATCGTTAGGTCTTAGTCTTACACTGATTAATGATGATCATTGATGTTCTAACTGTGGTCTCCATCAGGAGAGCCAGGCGGTTCCTCTGACCCACTTGAGCAGCTCAGTCATGGAGGTGAACTCGGGAAAACCCCACCGGAGGATTCAGGAAGAACCAGGAACCACAGAGACCGCCGTGGACACAGGTAGGACTCACAGGTGGACAGGTGATGGAGCGTTAACGTGACCTACAGCTGCCTGTCTGTCTTTCAGATGGGGTGAAGGACGGAGTCTCCACCTGCTACAGGAAACCTGCTGACTGCTCAGGTGTGTCACTGTCTACAGGAACTTTATCTCTGATGGGTCCTCAGGAACAACTGGACCTGCTCTGATACTGTCTGAAAGACGGGAAGTACACAGATGGGGTTAGAACGTCGTCTGATACATGAGGGAACCTTTATAATGGAGAACCATCTCCTGAACCATTAAACTGCTCTAATTAGTAACATTTCTGTTTTAATTATGATTAAAAAATCTCATATTTTAGGGAAAAATGTCACTTTTAAAGAACCTTTTTGGCTCATAAATATCTGTTGCAGAGCTTTGATAAAGTTCTGGTTCTCATGTGAGTTTTGGTTAATTTTATTATCCAGGTACTGACCTGAACATGGTGCTGGAGCAAGCTCAGGTTCCTCTGGGGGAGGCTCCGCCCACAACCGTCAGTCTGAAGGTAGGACCCGATGGTCAGGGTTTCAGCTCAGGAACCTTCTTGGTACCACCCACCATCCAGCTGTAGTTCCTATCTTGGTTCCCACAGAGACAGTTTAAGCTTTCATCCCTCGTTTTTTTAGGAACCATTTTAGCTCCCACTTCAGGTCAGGTACTAACATAACTGTCTGTGATTGGTTAAGACAGGAATGATATCATACAGGAGCTAAGGGTTCCTGTCTAAACAGGAAGAGCTGTTGACACTGAAACCAGAGGAACCATTTCCGATTACACACCGTCAAACGGTTCTCCATGTCTGTGGGAATGCAACAAGAAAATGTGAAAGAGTTCCTCTATCCATAGTTCCACTACAAATGTTTCAGTACAGATAAGATAAGATAAGCCTTTATTAGTCCCACAATGGGGAAATTCCAGGATTGCAGCAGCACAGGGATAGCAACACTCAGAGCAACAATCAGAAGGCAAAAAAAAACAAGAACAGCGAGTATACATATGTACATATTAACATAAATATATAGACACACGGTGCGGAGCATTGCAGCTAGATGGAATGAACAGCATAACCGTCTATTCAGTTATCCTACATGGTATGATTATGTACCCATACATATTGTATGGGTACATAGCTACGTATGGGTACACTGTTGTATGGGTACGTAGCTACCGGTATTTTCCTAGTTGTATACTGGAGGGGACCACTGTGTAAGTCTATTGCATCTTTTCAATTCAATTCAATTCAATTCAACTTTATTTATATAGCGCCATTTCACAACAACAGTCATCTCATAGCACTATCAACTGTAGGGGGGACCCCCACAGTTGCAGAAAGACCCCAGCAATCAGGCGATCCCCTGTGAGCAAGCACTTGGCGACGGTGGAGAGGAAAAACTCCCTTTTAACAGGAAGAAACCTCCAGCAGAACCAGGCTCAGGGAGGGGCAGTCATCTGCTGCGACTGGCTGGGGGGTGAGGGGATAGAGAAGAAGAAAAGAACAGACATGTAGAGAGCAAACAGCACGATGGGGACTCAATCTATGGGAGAGAACAAACAAATGTTAAAGACCAGCAAAAAAAAAAAAAATATTTCATAGAGAGTGAGGAAAGGAGTGAGGCCCAGTGCATTACTGGAGGTCCCCCGGCTGACTAAACCTATTAGCAGCATAACTAAGGGAGGGTTCAGAAACACATGATCCCTCCCTAATTGTAGGCTATATCAAAAAGGTAGGTTTTAGCCCTATTCTTAAAAACAGAGATCGAGTCTGACTCCCGAATCCAGATTGGCAGCTGATTCCACAGGAGAGGAGCTTGATAACTGAAGGCTCTGCCACCCATTGTACTTTTGGAGATTCTAGGTATTACAAGTAATCCTGCATTTTGGGAGCGTAGTGCTCTGTTAGGATGATACGGTAGTATCAGATCTTTTAAATAAAAAGGAGCCTGATTGTTTAGAGCTTTGTAAGTAAGAAGAAGGATTTTAAACTTAATTCTAAACTCTATGGGAAGCCAATGAAGGGAGGCCAGAACCGGAGAGATATGATCTCTCTTTCTAGTACCTGTTAAAACTCTTGCTGCAGCATTTTGGATCAGCTGAAGACTTTTTAAAGATGTTTTAGGACAGCCTGATAATAAAGAATTACAATAATCTAATCTCGAGCTAACAAAAGTGTGGATCAGCTTCTCAGCATCACTCTGAGACAAGATGCTCCTAATCTTGGCAATATTACGCAAATGATAGAAGGCAGTCTTAGAAACAAATTTAATATGTGAATTGAAGGACAAATCCTGATCAAAAATAACTCCAAGGTTCCTCACAGAGCTATTAAGAGAGAGTAACTGCATCCAAACTGAAAGTTTGATTTGGAAAGGAATTTCTAAGGTTTTTTGGACCAACAAGAATGACTTCAGTCTTATCTGAATTTAATAGCAGGAAATTACAAGTCATCCAAGCTTTGATTTCCTTAAGACAGGCTTCTAACTTGGCTAATTGATTAGTATCATCTGGCTTCATTGACAGGTATAATTGTGTGTCATCTGCATAACAATGAAAATGTATACAGTGCTTTCTAATAATGTTGCCTAACGGAAGCATATATAAACTAAAAAGAGTAGGGCCTAGCACAGATCCCTGTGGAACTCCATGACTAAGCTTTGAGCTGAAACAAAACTCATCATTTACATGAACAAACTGGAACCTATCAGATAAATAAGATCTAAACCACTGCAACGAAGTTCCATTAAGTCCAACATAGTGTTCTAATCTATCAAGTAGAATATTATGATCAATAGTATCAAAAGCTGCACTAAGATCTAAAAGGACAAGTACAGAAACTAGTCCATTATCAGATGCAATGAGGAGGTCGTTAGTGACCTTCGCTAAGGCTGTTTCAGTACTATGATGGATTCTAAACCCAGATTGAAACTCTTCAAGTAAACCATTTCCCTGCAGGTGGTCAAATAATTGCGTAGCAACAACTCTTTCTAAGATTTTTGAAATGAAAGGCAGATTAGAGATTGGTCTATAGTTAGCTAAAGCTCCTGGATCTAGCATTGGCTTTTTGAGTAAGGGTTTAATTACAGCCGTTTTAAAAGCCTGCGGTACATGGCCTAAAGTTAATGAAGAATTGATTATATGAAGAATAAAGCTCCCAATAAGTGGGAAGACTTCTTTAAATAACCTGGTAGGAATAGGGTCTAAAAGACAAGTTGAAGGTTTGGATGAGGAAACTATTTTGTCTAACTCACAAAGGTCGATTGGAGTAAACTCATCAAGACAGACATCAATAGAAGGAGTTGTAGTAGTTACAGTATTTAAGTCAACTGTGGGAAGAATCTGATTGATTTTATCTCTGATGGATGAAATTTTATTATTGAAAAAGTTCATAAAGTCCTGACTAGTAAGCTCTAAGGGGATGCTAGGATTGACAGAGTCCTGACTCTTTGTCAACCTGGCTACAGTACTGAAAAGAAACCTGGGATTATTCTTGTTCTCTTCTATTAATGCAGAGTAATAACTCGTTCTAGCTTTTCTAAGAGATTTTTTATAAATTAAAAGATGATTTCTCCAAGCTAAATAGATTTCATCTAAATTAGTAGAGCGCCATTTTCTTTCTAATTGACGAGTCTTCTGTTTTAAGCTACGAGTTTCTGTGTTGAACCAAGGAGTTAAAAATCTCTGATTAGACTTTTTCTTTTTTAAGGGGGCCACCAAGTCTAGAGTCTGATGCAGAGAAGCTGAAACACTATCCACCATGTTATCAATTACAGAAGGAGCAAGCTGTCTATAGCTTATTTCTGTTGTGTTGACACATGGCATAGAGGAAACAATCTGCATAAATTTGGAGACAGCATCATCTGAGAGGCATCTACTGTGATAATATTTTTCTTTAGGAGCCAAATAGTCAGAAATAGTAAAATCAAAGGTTAGACTTCCGGTTATGGCTGCCACGTAGGACGGACGTGTCTCGCTCTGCTCTGCTCCTGGAGAAAAAAAATCGGCAAATAACTCTCTCATTTGGGACAGAACGTATCCCAGCATTTGGGCGAGGATATGTCGGCGAAGCCTAAGGCTGGAAAACCAGGAAAAGGAAAAAGCGAGCCGCCGAAACAGTCCAAATTAACGGACTTTCAGGTCTGTGACGCAGCAAACAAAACTCCATATATGGCGGAGGAGGCTGGCAACGGTGCGATGTCTGCGGGGGGAGGCGCAGATGCGCTGATGGCTGCCATGAGTTCAATGAGAGCGGACTTTTCCTCTAGATTTGATGGGATTATGACAGCGTTGGAAGGAATAAGAAAGGAATTGGGTGACTGTGTAGAACGAACGGTGCAGATGGAGCTCCGTCTCGCTAGTGCTGAAGATGACGTCACCCGTCTTCAATTAAAGGTGCGCACTTTGGGAAAAAAAAAATAAATCTCTGGAAGATAATATTTTGGATTTGGAATCTCGGTCGAGACAGAATAATTTGAGGCTGGTGGGTCTTCCAGAGGAATCAGAAGGTCGGGACGTATGTTCCTTTCTGGAAAAGTGGATTCCGGAGGTGCTGGGCAGCGAGGAGTTGCAATCAGCAGTGGTTCTGGAAAAAGCACATCGTATTGGCCCACGGAGAGATAAGGGACCGCCGAGGACCTTAATTATGAAGTTTCTTAGCAACAGAGACAGGATGAAGATCTTCAACGCTGCACGTGCTAAAGGAGAGATTAAACACCAGGACCAGCAGGTGCGGTTCTACCCAGATTTGGCCACAGGAATCCAGCAATTGAGGAAGCAGTTTGACCCCGTACGTAAGGAGCTGCGCAACCTTGGGATTCGTCATGGTGTAATCTATCCTGCGAGACTGCTGACCACGTATGAGGGCAGAACCCACATCTTCAAGACCCCAGAGGAGGCGCAGGAGTTCATCAAGAAGATCAAAGAAGAAGAAGAGACTGGTGGGAGCTAAGCATGAACAAAATATAAGGTAGAATAATTAAGCATTTGCACAGGCATCTGACTGACTTGAAGTAAATAGTAAGTTTACAAAATATAGATTGTATTATATATTAAAAAAACAAAACAAAAACAAAACAAACAAAAAAAAAACTATGATGTACAAAGTTGTTAAAAATTTTGGAGTTAAGTTGGAAAACTACAGAGGAGAGTTAATGTTACGTCATTAAAAGCAGTAGAGTTAGGGTGATTGGGAGGATGAAGAAGGAGTGGCTTAGGCTGTTCCCCGTGGGTGTGGAACGGTCGATGGCTATATCGGGAGACAGAATTTTTCTTTTGATTTTGGGGGGTTTGCCACAAGTGTGGGAAGGGGAAATTTGTTTGTGTGTAGTTTGTAGGATGAATGTTCAACCACTCATGTTTTTGCTTCTCTGTATGAGCATGTTTACACTGCAAGGTAATCCCAAACTCTCTATTGATCATGGACCAAAGTGTTAATCTTAATTTAACTTCATGGAATTGCAGAGGTCTACAAAATTTAAAAAAACTTAAACAAGTTATGAATAAAATAATGGACATGGGTTCAAGAATTGTGTTTTTACAAGAAACTCATCTGATAGAGGAGGATGTTAAAAGAATTAGGAGTAGATGGCAGGGAAGTGTATTCACCTCTTCATTTTCATCCCGAGCCAGGGGAGTTATGACTCTCATACATAAATCAGTTCCTTTTCAGGTGAAAAATGTAATTGGAGACAAATTTGGAAGATATGTAATCATTCAAGGTTCTTTGCTATTAGAAAATATAAATCTTGTGAACTTATATGGTCCCAATATAGATGATCAGAAGTTCTTTGCTAATTTATTTCTCATCTTATCATCACTTACAGGGCAACATATAATAGCAGGGGATTTTAATTGTACATTGAATCCAGGTGTGGATAGATCAACAGGACTGGATTGTACGCACATTGGATGTAGGATGACTATTAATCATTTTATGAAAGAATTGAGATTGTTAGATATATGGAGAGAAATGAAACCACAAGTTAAAGCCTATTCTTGTTATTCCAGTACCTACAAGACATTCTCACGTATTGATTATTTTTTGATTTCCACAGAATTAAGGTCCAAGATTCAAAACTGCTTTTATGATAACATCGTGATCTCTGATCATGCACCCTGTTGTCTAATATATGTAGATAAAAAATTGACAAAGGAATCAGGTAGATGGCAATTTCAGCATAAATGGCTTCAGGATGAGGAATTTGTCAAGTATATAGAAAAACAGATAGACGAGTTCTTTGACATCAATACTACACAAACATCAGCATGTGTAAAGTGGGAGGCTTTCAAAGCTTTTATTAGGGGACATATTATTAGTTATACAGGATCAAAATCTAAGAAGACTCGAGAGGAGAGAGCTAAATTGGAACATAAAATAAAAAGTCTTCAGGAAAAAGTGTATGCAGGAAGTGACCCAAGGTTGGAGAATGAATTACTGAGTTTGAGAGCTGAATACGACAAAAAATCAGCGAATAGAGCTGCCTCGAGTCTTCTAAGATTGAAACAATCTTTTTATGAACAAGGTGAAAAATCAGGAAAATTATTAGCATGGCAGATTAAACAATTGGAAATTAAAACACCAATTACCAGTATTATAAGTAATGGACAGGTAGTTATAGATCCTTTAGAAATTAATAGAGCCTTTAGAGATTACTATGAAAAATTATATGATACCAAAAATGAACCTGATTTAACAAAACTAAATGGGTTTTTGAACGAACTATCTATACCGTGTATTCCAAATGAAAACAGGGAGATATTGGAGTCTAAAATTAGTCAAGAAGAAGTTGGGCTAGCCATTGATAATATGAAATCAGGAAAAAGTGCAGGACCAGATGGTCTTCCAGTTGACCTTTATAAAAAATTTAAGAATAAATTAATAAAACCTTTTTTGGAAATGGTTTTAGAAGCATTTCAAAATAATAATTTACCATCATACATAAATAATGCCTTAATTATACTGCTGCCAAAACCAGGTAAGCCCTCTAATAAATGTGAAAATATGAGACCAATAAGCCTATTAAACGCCGACCTTAAGATAATCTGTAAAATTTTAGCAAGACTGAATACAAGAAATTTTACCAAATATTATTAATCGAGATCAGAATGGCTTTATAAAGGGTAGACAAGGCTTCCATAATGTAAGAAGACTATTTAATATTATTTATTTTAATAAAGAAGCACCGGATACAGCTCTCCTATCATTGGACGCCGAAAAGGCCTTTGATAGAGTTGAATGGCCCTTTCTTTTTGAAGTCCTACAAAGGTTTGGACTTGGAAATAATTTCATAAAATGGGTTCAAATAATATACAATAATGCTACAGCAGAAATCCTAACAAATAACAATATTTCAAAACCAATAAAAATCAATAGAGGATGTCGACAAGGCTGTCCACTTTCACCTTTACTGTTTACTATGGCAATTGAACCTTTAGCGATACGTTTACATTCACAAATATATGGAATTAAAGTTGGACCAACAGAACATAAAATCTCCCTGTACGCCGATGATATAATTTTGTTTATGTCGAATCTAAAAAAATCAATTCCAACCTTGTTGAATTTAATAAAGAATTTTGGGGAAATATCAGGATATAAAATAAATAAAACTAAATCTTCAATATTAATGCTAAATGAGACCCAGAGAAATTACCCAGCCCCTGAGGTAAATCAATTCAGTGTTGTAAATCAGTTTAAATATTTAGGAATCCAAATTATGCCTAAGCTAGAATCAGTCGCCAGTGTCAACTATGAAGCCTTAATGTCAGATATCAATGAGTTAACTCAGAGATGGATGTCACTACCAATGTCGATGATCGGGAGAATCAATATACTTAAAAGTAATATTTTACCTAAAATACTTTATTTATTTCAATACATTCCCTTATCACCACCTTTAGATCTATTCTCAAGAATAAAAAAAAAGTTAGTGGAATTTATATGGAACAACAGGAGGGCTAGATTACGTTTGTCTTTATTATATTTACCATTTGATCGTGGAGGTCTGAAATGTCCAAATTTTATGTTGTATTATTGGTCGGCACAACTGAGGTCTATGACATATTATTTTTCATCAAATGATCTCCCTCACTGGACTGAAATGGAATCATACAATTTACCTTTACCTCTTCCCATATTCATATACTCAGATTCGGCAAAAAAATTACAAAAACAAGTTAAAAATCCATTTGTAAAGCATATGATCAAAATATGGTGTGAAGCTAAAAACTATTTAAAAGAACCACAGTTATTGTCACAATTTAGTCCAATATGGGGTAATCAATATTTTAAACCAGGGAGAGCGGACGCTGTATTTAAAGTATGGAATTTAAAAGGGATACAAAAGATTCAGGATTTATATTTGCCATGTGCAGACAACATAATGTCTTTTGAAGAGCTGAGGATCAAATTTAATCTCAATAGAACACATTTTTTTAAATATCTTCAACTTAGAAACTTTATTCGATCAAATCAAAATAAAGCTCTCACTCGACCTATTTATTCATCCTTGGAAAAAATGATGATGAAAGATAGTAAAAGAAAGGGTATTATTTCAGAGTTTTATAACTCATTGACACTATCTTCAAGTGAAAATTCACTGAAAAGATTAAACTACTGGAAAGAAGATCTGCAAACTGAAATTTCAGAGGAACAATGGGAATTGGCTTGTACAGAAGCTCAAACCAAATCAATAAATGCACGCCTTAAATTGATACATTTCAAATGGTTAATGCGGATGTATGTTACACCGGAGGAGTTAAATAGATATAACAAAAATATACCAGATACATGCACAAAATGCATGGAAAGTAAAGGAACCCTATTTCATTGTTTATGGGAATGTAGATTAATAAGAATGTTTTGGGAAGAGGTGAGGGTAACAATTGAAAAAATAATCTCAAAACAAATCATATTGAATCCTAAACTGTTTTTGTTGGGTCTGTACCCAGAAAAGCATAATTTTAATAAAAGTGAAAGAACATTCATAGACCTCAGTTTGCTTAATGCCAAAAAATGTATTGCACTATTATGGAAAAAGACTCATAGACCAGATGTGACTCAGTGGTTAAGACAGATGTTAACAAACCTTCCATTAGAAAGAATAACATATATACTGAAATCAAAGGAAATTGTGTTTGAGAATATATGGAGACCTTTTATTGATTATGTAAAAAATTTAAACATAACTCTTGAAGAAGAAGGTGAATGATGTGTGTGGACCTTGTAAATTCCAAACTGGTGAACATAATATGTATACTAATGTATTGGATTGTCTAGACTAAACAGAGGAGCATTGTTGAAGACTTGATTTTGTTGGTGGTTGTTGGTGTTTTTAGTGCATTTTTTTTTTTTGTAGTACTTTAGTGTTAGTGTTTGATTGTTTGTATCATGTTTGTTAAAAAAAAAAAAAGGTTCAATAAAGATATTGTGGAAAAAAAAAAATCAAAGGTTAACAGACAATGGTCTGACAGTACAGGGTTATGAGGAGACACTACAAGATTTTCTATTTCTATGCCATATGTCAGAACAAGGTCCAATGTATGGTGGAGGTAATGAGTAGAATTTCCTACTTTCTGAGAAAACCCAATCGAGTCTAATATTGAATTAAAAGCCACATTAAGGCAGTCACTATCTACATCCACATGTATATTAAAGTCCCCTACTATAATTATTCTATCAGATTTCAGCACTAAATCAGCTAAGAAATCAGCAAATTCGGATAAAAATTCTGAGTAGGTTGATGGGGGACGATAAACTATGGCAAATAAAATTGGGTATAACCTGAAATTGCTAAAGTGCCCAACACTGAGGACCAGGCCCTCAAAGGAATTATAACATGTTTTTTGCTTTACATTAACTAGTAATTTGGAATGGTAAATTGTTGCTACTCCTCCTCCACGACCAGAACTTCTGGGATTTTGACAGTTTAAATAACCAGAGGGAGTTGATTCATTTAAACCAACATAATCCTCTTGTCCTAACCAAGTCTCTGTGAGGGAAATTAAATCAATCTGATGATCAATTAACAGGTCATGGACTAACAGAGACTTGGGAGTTAGAGACCTAATATTTAATAAACCACATTTAATTTTTAAATTATGAGGAGGAACAGAGGCCAAATCATTCAATTTTGAGGCTTTATGTTTAATTTGAGTTTTACCAATATTTTGCTTTATCACTCTGGGATGCTTATACATTATATTTTTATTCACTTTGGAGGGAGCAGACAACGATTCTCTGATGGGGAAGACAGGGGCTAAGTTGAGGGGTGGCGGATGAAGAGGAGCTGCAGAGAGGCATGTAAGACTGCGACTCTGCTTCCTGGTCCCAACTCTGAGTAGTCATGGTTTTGGAAATTTGGCTAAAAAAGATGCCAGATTGTTAGATAAATGGGAAGCACCATCCAAAGTGGGATGAATGCTGTCTCGTCTCATAAGACCAGGTTTTCCCCAAAAAGAGTTCCAATTGTCAATGTAGCCCACGTCATTTTTAGGACACCACACAGACAGCCAGCGGTTCAAGGATGACGAGCGGCTAAACATGTCATCACTGGTCAGATTGGGGAGGGGCCCAGAGAATACTACAGTGGCAGACATCGTTTTGGCAAAGTCACACACCGATGCTACATCAAGTTTGGTGACTTCCGACTGCCGGAGACGGATGTCATTAATGCCAGCGTGAATAACAATTGTGGAATATTTACAGTTACTTTTAGCCAGCATTTTCAAATTTGACTCGATGTCGCCTGCTCTGGCCCCAGGAATGCATTTGACTATGACCGCTGGAGTCTCTAGGTTCACGTTTCTGACTACAGAGTCGCCAATGATCAGAGTTTTTTCCTCAGCGGGTGTGTCGCTGAGCGGGGAAAAACGATTAGAAACGTGAACAGGTTGGTGGTGAACCGGGGCTTTGCGACTAGGCTTCCTTCTCACCGTCACCCACCCAGTCTCCTCGCTGCTGAGGAGAGCCGAGGGACCGCTGACAGGGGGGCCTAAGCTAGCTAGCTCCGCTGCAGCTAATGGGCGTCCGTCGAGATTAACTGGCGCAGACGGTGTTTCAATGCAGCGGAGCCGGGATTCCAAATCAGACAACCTCGCCTCGAGCGCCTCAAAAAGACAACATTTATTACATTTACCGTTATCACTAAAAGAGGCAGAGGTGTAGCTAAACATCTGACAGAGAGAGCACACCAGAGGAGGAGAGGAAAGAGAGCTAGTAGCCATAGCTAGTGGCTAGCTAGTGGCTGGAGAGCTGGAGAGCAAACCACACAGGCAGACAGCAAAACAGGAAGTGACGATACGTTACCACAAGGAAGTGACGAACAGACACAGAACTAATAGTTTTGCATTCAAAACTATTAGTTTGTTACGTCTTTTTGCTATCTCTGCGAGCAGCCCTGCTTAGGTTGTACAGTCTGACAGCCGTAGGTAGGAAGGACTTGCGAAACCTCTCAGTTGTGCACCTAGGATGATGTAGTCTGCTGCTAAATGAGCTCCTCAGTGCATTCAGTATGTCCTGCATAGGGTGGAACTCGGACTCCAGCAGAGATGACAGTTTAGCCACCGTCCTTCTCTCTTCTATCTCCTCCACAGGATCAAGGCACTGCCCCAGGACAGAGCTAGCTTTCTTGATCAGTTTGTTCAGTCTCTTCCTATCGGCTGCTGTAATGCCACTGCCCCAGCAGACCACTCCAAAAGTGATGGCTGATGCCACCACCGTGTCGTAGAATGTCTTCAGCAGCGCCCCTTGTACACCAAAAGACCTGAGTCTCCTCAGCAGGAACAGCCTGCGCTGTCCCTTCTTGTAGAGTGCGTCAGTATTGTGTGACCAGTCTAGTTTATTGTTCAGATGAACACCCAGGTACTTATAGGATGTTCCCCCCCCATGCTCCATTTTCAGGAGCCTTTTTAGCTCCTATTCCAGAACCTTCATGTGAACGTTGTATGGTTGATCCAAA
Source organism: Pholidichthys leucotaenia (assembly GCA_020510985.1). Lineage (NCBI taxonomy): Eukaryota > Metazoa > Chordata > Actinopteri > Cichliformes > Pholidichthyidae > Pholidichthys > Pholidichthys leucotaenia. The sequence goes on from CM035850.1 coordinate 2,789,630, forward strand.
CCAGGGATCCACAATCTGTGGCCCCAGAGCCACATGTGCTCTGTCCAAAACCACAAAATTCAACTAAAAAGTCACAAATGTACAGGAATGACTTTATAAAAATGTAACCTGATGCATCGTTGTTTTTGTAGTCCAGTCTGTTGTAATGATGCATTGTTTTTTGTAGTCCAGTCTCAGAGCCGTGTTTCTGTCTCTGTAGTCCAGCGTGAAAAAGAGCGTGACGATGCTGCCCACTCCCTCTGAGGTGTTCCACTACTCTGATGGAGGAGACTGTGACTCCGCCCACCTGAGTAGCAGCAGCATCTTGCAGGCGGCCAAGAAGGACCTGCTGGGGATCATCCAGCTGCAGGTCTGATCATTGATGTTGGAGTTGTGGAGGACAGAGGTGCTGAGCTAGTCAGGGTAACGACTTGTTTCTGGTATTTATTTTTTGCTGTCCTGGTCCAGGACCCCGGTCTGCTGGACGGCAGGGTGACCCTCCATCATGTCAACGCCGGGTCGGTGGTGGCCCGTCAGGGAGACCAGGTCAGTCAGCTGGAGTGTCAGGCTAACTGAAGCGTATGAAGATCACGGGTAACATCTTCACCCTGTCAGACAGACTGACTCAGGGGTCTGCAACCTGTGGCTCTGGACCCACACATGGCTTCTGTGCTTAGTGGAAGGAAAAAATGTCATTTATGAAAATTTAGACAGAAATGTAGGTAAATTTTAGTGAAAATATGCAGTAGACGTGGTGAAACGGTCACATGTGAAGCAAACATCAGTAATAAAGGAATAAAGAGGTTCAACTTTATGATCAATTCATCAGCTTTACTTCATGAGGAAAAAGGTTCAGGTTCAGGTTACTTTATTTGTACCCGTAGGTAGATTTGTTTTGCAGTTGGTGACATCCATATTTACAAGCCACTAATTACATTCAACATAGACACAAACACAGTTTGTGTTTGATTAACAAACAGATTAACAAACAAAAGTTTGTTAATCTGGAACTTTTCTAGATTTTTCTAAAGGAACCAAGCTTTTTTCTAACTTTGCTTCCTGTTTTCCATGTAAAGTTCCACCCAGAGCACTCCAGACTGGTTTTTCTCTTCAGGGTTGAGAGTTTTGTGGCTGGTGGAGCAGCTGATGGTGACTTTGTGAGGCCTTCCTCTGAATCGGCGACCTTTCATATTCTCCTCATGATAAACGCTAAAATGTTCTTGATGTCTCCGTGGTTCTCCAGGAGGTCAGCATCTACTTCGTGATCTCGGGCCTCCTCCACGTCTACCAGAGGATGATCGATCGGGAGGAGGAGTCCCGGCTGTTCGTCACCCACCCCGGAGAGCTGGTGGGTCACCTGGCCGTCCTGACTGGGGAACCGCTCATCTTCACCGTCAGAGCCCAGAGGGACTGCAGCTTCCTGTCCGTCTCCAAGGCTCACTTCTACCAGTCAGTAACGTCTGAACTGATTTCTTTTGTTTTTGGCCTGGTGCATTCTCCCAGACTAATGTGGGCGGAGCCTGAGTCTCTTCTGCTTTGTTCTCATTTGCTGTTTTCACCCCAGAATAATGCAGGCGGAGCCTCAGGTGGTTCTGAACGTGGCTCACACGGTGGTGAAGAGGATGTCGTCCTTCGTCAGACAGATGGACTTCGCCCTGGACTGGATGGCCGTGGAGGCTGGGAGGGCCGTCTACAGGTGCCGTCACCTCCTCCACTACTGAGGAGTACTGCACGCAACAGGGAGCGTTACAGCCCCCATAAAAGGGCAAGAAAAGACACATTTATGGGGGAAACTAGCAAAGTGGTGTCATAAAAGGAAAAAAACCTGTAAATTTATGGGGGGGAAGCTGGTAAAACTTTAAAAAGAAAAAAAAAATGCAAGAAAATTAGCAAATTTATGAAAAAAAACAGTGGTGCCACTTTAATTGCAATTAATCACAGCTGATCACGATTAATCACATCAAGGTGTGTTAATTAACTTAACACAATTAACTCACCTTGATGGGATTAATCGTGATCAGCTGCTGTTCATGGCAATTAAAGTGACACCATGGCGACTAAAGCGGCGCCCTACTTGAAACGTATCACTCTGTGTAATGAAGAGTGGCAAAAGTTCTAATCACAATTAATCATGATTAATCACGATTAAAACTAAACCACTAAAAAATGCATTACATTTTTTTAGAAAACAACCTCAGTAACTCTCCACATTTGTAGAGAAAAATATTTGAGGAAAGGTGTGCATGTATTAAAGCGGGCGTGTGCAGGCAGGGGGAGAAGTCGGACAGCACGCTGATCGTCCTGAGCGGACGGCTGCGCTGCGTCATCATGAAGGAGGACGGGAAGAAGGAGCTGATCGCAGAGTACGGACGAGGAGACCTCATCGGAATGGTGAGGAGCGTCAGCCTCACATCCTCACCCCCTTTACTTCTCAGCCTTTCTCTTACACGTTTCAGCTTTTTGCCTCTTAAACTGAAATGTTTTGGTCATAAATTGATTTTCAACTTTTCTCTTCATTTTTCGCATCAGTCTTCTGCTTCTTTAAATGGTTTCCACTGATGTTGGACTAAAGATCTGCTGCTCTGTATTATTTCACCCCAGTGTAAGTGTCTGGATTAAAGTAAAAGTGTAACCCCGGCGTGTTCCAGGTGGAGGCAGTGACCCGTCAGAACCGGGCCACCACGGTCCACGCCATCAGAGACTCTGAACTGGCCAAGTTACCTGAAGGAGCTCTGAGCTCCATCAAGAGGAGGTTTCCCCAGGTAGAGAGTCTGCTGTGGTGGTGGGCGGGACGCTGTCTCGTTATCGTGACGCCACGCTAACGGACAGCCGTGTGTGTGTTCCAGGTGGTGACCAGGCTGATCCATCTGCTGGGTCAGAAGATCCTGCAGCAGGTCAGCGGCCCCCTCACAGGTCAGACCATCCTCCTCTAATGGGGTTTATAATGCGTCTATAACAGCCGCTGCTATGGAAACTGTCATGGAGCTGTTGGAATAAACTGGAAAGTTTTACTCTGAAATCTGAACGTTGGACTTGGGTATTTTCTCCTAAATTTAGGGTCTGTTAGGGTAGTGTGATGGTCTGGGGCTGTTTTGCTGCTTCAGGACCTAAATTCTGTCTGGAATCCTCCCAGTAAAGTGTTGCAAATTAACTGGAAAAATGTTGCAAAGTAACGGGAAACATGTTGGAATTCTCCCAGAAAAGTGTTGGACTTTTACCAGAAAAATGCTTTTGTTTTTTTTTTGTTTTTTGTTTTTTTTTGGGGGGGGGCTGTGACCCAGTCATGTTTTTAATTATTAATAACCACTCCTTGTAATAATAACCGTATAGTCTGGCCTTCCACCCTCCAGGAAGTCAGTGGGACAGCGGAAACCAGGCTTCCAACCTGTCCACTGTGGCTGTCCTCCCGGTCTCTGAAGACGTCCCTCTGACCGCCTTCTGCCTGGAGCTGCAGCACGCCCTCATTGCTATAGGTGACGAACGTTAAAATAATGAGAAACATGTTGTGGAAGGTAATAACAGATGATCCTGTGGTGAGGTCGAACTCAGGGATGGATGCTCTGTCTGTTGTTTTTTCCCCCCAAATCATGATCTACTGTGATGTGTCTGTGAGCTGCTGTCCTGTCACTGAGGTTTCAGCTTTTTATCTGGAGGATTTTGGACAGACGTAACCCTCAGGACTGCTCTGATCCTCTGAGGACAAACATGAGTTGGTCTGTGATCCAGTCCAGACTGAACCTGAACCAGCAGACCAGACATATCTGGACCTTCCAGTATCAGTTTGTTCAACAGTTTAGCTTTAAACGGCCCCTGTTCTGCTCTTTTTTTTTTTTTTTTTTCTACATGTGGACTCTGCTCCAGAGGTCTTCATGAGACATCTGTGGTCAGAACACCTCAGGGTTTAATTACTGCAGTACCATTTTATACACGCTGAAGAAGCTCTCCTCACAACAACCTGCTTTTGTTGTAAATGTCAAGACACCCCACCTAGAGCCTGTTCCATCCCCACCCTCCCTTCTCCATCACTGCTGAGCTATGTGGCTGATGACATCATAATGAGGCTAATGTTAGCTGGTTAGCTCATAGCTCCAGTAGGAAACACAGCCCGAGCTAGCTCATGTATGGATTGAGTGTAAAAGCCCAAACAGCGTTCTGATCTGCTGACCATTGGGATGCATAGTTGGGTATAGAACTGCCACAATCCTGCTGACTAGCACTGCTAAGTTAACCCTTTGAGTGTGAGAGTTCGTGTGCCCCTAGTGGCAGAGCGCGGCACTGCACCTATCAACTGATATTACTTTCCTCAACACTGTTCACCTTTACTGACGATTTGTACTGATCATGGCAGTTCACAAGGTGGCAGGCACGCGTTGGAGGACTCATTGATGACACGTAATACACCACAGAGTAAGAAGTCCTCCTTCTTCTTCCTTGTTTTTGAAATTACATCACAAAATGGAGGCACCGTTCACTGTGGACATTCACGATCGCCCACGGACGAGGAAATTCGGAGGATTTGGCCCATAATTTGCCAACTATGATTCTAAAAAGAGATTATTTAGCTTATGAAGGTAGATGTTTACATGTTCTTATAACACAGGGAGTGCGAGGCTCATAAGGACAAAATAACCACTAGAATGCCACTAAAGGACGCCGCTTTGCCAGAGGTAAGTGACAAATATCTGTTTGTTTGTATGCAAATTAGATGCGTAAATTCACTCCTATCTGAAACTTTGGATCATATTCTACGTCTTTCTAATTGACAGTAAGCCATTATTGCTTTCCACTTTAAAGTTATTTCCTTGTAAATCTCTCTTTCAATATTTTATTGAAAAAAATCATTACCACTCTTGACCACTAGGGGTTATGTTGCAGTTCGGTGACAGTCACACTCAAAAGGTTAACTATGCTAATTTCTCCGTCCTGGACAAAAACATAACACGCTAGTCCAGAATGATGTGAGATGTGTTCTAGGCTGTGATTTAATGAACACTGATGTGTGGTAGGGTGACTAGAATTTATACCGATGACACTGACAGGTCTGGTCAGGGCACTAAGCTAACTCCATAGTAGCACTGTTGGATACTTGGATACTCCACCTTCCTTCCCTTATCTGACCAATCAGAGGAATCAGACAATGGGACATTGTAGCTGTAAATCTCATGAATACACAGATGTGGCCAGATGTTAAAAACGGATGTTGATGCTGTGATGTCTGACAGGTCCCACCCTGCTGCTCACCAGTGACATCATCAAACAGCACTTCGGAGCTGCCGCACTGGACAGGTCTGTTCATCGCAAATTTGATGCTTTCTCATGATTTTATCGTCCAGTGTTTTTATTGGTTAATGAACCCAGCCACAGGGGGCGCACAAGCCAGTGTACTGCTAGTGCCGGTCCCAAGTCCGGGTAAATGGGAAGGGTTATGCCAGGAAGGGCATCCAACATAAAACCTTTGCCAAATCAAACATGCGGATCATGAAGAATGAGGTTTTCATACCGGATCGGTCTAGGCCCGACCAACGAACACCACTGGTGCTGTTAACCAACAGGGCAGCACGGTGGCGCGGTGGTTAGCACTGTGGCAGCACAGCAACTCACCCTTGGCCGTGGGATCTCCGGTTTGATCCCACCCCCTGACCAACGGTGATCTTTCTGTGTGGAGCTTGCATGTTCTCCCCGTGTCTGCATGGGTTTACGCCAGGATTTCTCCAGTTTCCTCCTACAGGGGCCAAAAGCATGCAGGTTAGGTTAATTGGCATCAACTGGGGTGGTATGAATGTGAGTTGTCCCTTGCCCCTTCCTCCCAGGCCACAGTTGTAAATAAGAATGTGTTCTTAATCTGTCCTGCCTAGTTAAATAAAGGTTAAACAAAATGACTAAAATAGGGCGCTGGTGGAAATTGGGTTACTGTTGTTGGAGGAGGAGGAGAGGGGGGAGGTGTGTTAGGAGGGAGAGAGAGAAAAGGAAAGGTAAAAGTGTGGAGATGAGAGTAGGGACGTTAAATGTAGGGACTATGACTGGTAAAGGCAGAGAGTTGGCTGATATGATGGAGAGAAGAAAGGTAGATATACTGTGTGTTCAAGAAACCAGATGGAAGGGAAGCAAGGCGAGGAGCATTGGAGGTGGATTTAAACTGTTCTACCACAGTGTAGTCAGGAAGAGAAATGAAGTAGGAGTAATCTTGAAGGAAGAGTATGTGAAGAGTGTCCAGGAGGTAAAGAGGGAGTCAGACAGAGCCATGAGTTTGAAGCTAGAAGTCAAAGGTGTGATGTTGAATATTGTCAGTGCGTATGTCCCACAAGTTGGATGTCAGGTAGAGGAGAAAGAGGAATTCTGAAGTAAGTTGGATGAAGTGGTAGAGAGTGTTCCCAGGGGGGAGAGAGTGGTGACTGGAGCGGACTTTAATGGACATGTAGGTGAAGGGAACAGAGGTGATGAGGAGGTCCTGGGTAGGTATGGTCTTAAGGAGAGAAATGTGGAAGGACAGATGGTTGTGGATTTTGCTAAAAGGATGGAAATGGCTGTGGTGAACACATACTTCAAGAAGAGAGAGGAACATGGGGTGACTTACAAGAATGGAGGAAGGTGCACAGAGGTGGACTACATCTTATGCAGAAGGAGAAATCTGAAAGAGATAGGAGACTGCAAGATGGTGGCAGGGGAGAATGTAACTAGACGGCATTGGATGGTAGTCTGTGGGATGACTTTGGACAACAAGAAGAGGAAGAGAGTGAAGGCAGAACCAAAGATAAAGTGGGGGAAGTTACAGAAGGGAGAAGGTCACACAGAGTTCAGAAAGGAGTTGATACAGGCTCTGGGTGGTAGGGAAGAATTACCAAATGACTGGAGAATGGGTAGAAAGGTGTGTGGTGTATCCAGTGGACAGAGGAAGAAAGACAGGAAATTTGGTGGTGGAATGAGGAGGTACAGGAAAGTATCCAAAGGAAGAGGTTAGCAGAGAAACGGCCCACTGCTCTTCACCCTGCTGACCCTTGATGGTGTACCAGCCTACAGCACCAACCACATCATCGAGTTTGCAGACAACACAACAGTGGTGGGCCAGATCCAGATGAGACCCCGATGAAGCAGGCTGATCAGTGGCAGAACCAGATGAAGCAGGCTGATGAGCGGTGGACCCAGACGAAGCAGGCTGATCAGTGGTGATAACAGATGAAGCAGGCCGACCAACGGTGAAACCAGATGAAGGAGGTCGATCAGCAGTGAAACCAGATGAGGCAGGCTGATCAGCAGCGAGCCAAGGTTGCAAAGGCTGGAGAACCTCAAGCCCAGATGCCTGAGGCTCAATCCCCAACACAGCCACCTCCAACGGGGAGAAAGAACCACAAGCCAGGTCACTACCAACAGCAACAGTGGAGCCCGGCGGAGAAGCAGGCATGATGGCAGGCAGTAAACCAGATGTGGCAGCCAGTGGAGAACCAGACACGGGATCCTTCTGTCATGGTTTGCCCCTCTGGGGCAAGAAATGTATATATATATTTTTTTTTTATACTTTATTGACCCCAGAAGGGAAATTGAGGGCGTCCACCTGGATGGATGAAGTGATGAAATAGGGCCCAAACGTGAGACTTTAGTTTGCAAATTTATTAAATGAAAAGCAAAATGCAGTTTGTGGGCTGGAAACGCGGGCTAAGATGCATGGTAGGCAAGAATCGCAAAGCTTGGAAATAACAAAACAGGACTTGGTCAAAAACAGGCTTGGCAGAAGCGTGTAATCATGCCAAAACTGACAAGGATGCCGCCCTGAACTAAGGAGCGGCGTACATTAAATACGGCAAGGAGCAATCAATAAAAACAACAGCTGAGGACAAATCAGGAAAATAAACAACAGCCGTGGACAATCAAGAACTTAATCAAACAAGGAACCAGATGAAGGAGGCTCTTCACCCTGGTGACCCATGACTGTGTACCAGCCTACAACACCAACCACATCATCAAGTTTGCAGGCGACACAACAGTCGTGGGCCTCATCACCAAAAGTGAAGAGGCCAACTACAGAAATGAGGTGAGCCAACTGGTCCAGTGGTGTAAAGACAATAACCTCTTCCTGAATGTGGGGATAAACCAAGGAGATTGTGGTCGACTTCAGGAGGGGAGACACACAGCACCCCCCTCTGATCATCGATGGAGCAGCTGTGGAGAGGGTGAGCAGCACCAAGTTCCTGGGGGTGCACATCTCTGAGGACCTCTCCTGGTCCAACAACATCACATCACTGGCCAAGAAGGCTCAAACTCACCTCCATTTCCTCTGCAAACTGAGTAGAGCACGAGTCCCACCCTCCATAAGATAAGATCAGCCTTTATTAGTCCCACAACGGGGAAATTCCAGGATTGCAACAGCACAGGGATAGCAACACTCAGAGCAACAATCAGAAGGCAAGAAAAAAAAAAAAAAAAAAAGGCAAGCAAGCAAGAGCAGCTAATATACATATGTACATATTACTATAAATGTATGTATATACACACAGACACACAGTGTAGAGCATTGTAGCTGGATGGGATAAATATGAGTATATAAACACACAGTACGGAGCATTGCAGCTAGGTGGAAAAAATATGTAAATATATAAACGCACAGTGCGGAGCATTGTAGCTAGATGGAATGAATATATAGATATATAAATATAAACATAAACACACCCAGTGCAGAGCATTGTTGCTAGATGGGATGAAACAGCGCAACCGTCTACTTAGTTATCCTACATGGTATGATTATGTGCCCATACATATTCTCACCCTCCGTAGCTACCGGTATTTTCCTAGTTGTATGCCGGAGGGGACCATTGTGTAAGTCTGTTGCATCTTTTGCATTCAAAAAAAAAAAAACTATTAGGTTGTGCTCATTCTACCGAGGCACTGTTGAAAGTATCCTCACCAGCTGCATCATGGTGTGGTATGGAAGCTGCACCGCCTTCTGCCAGAAGACTCTACAATGCACAGTGAAAGCAGCCAGCAAGATCATCGGTGCCCCTCTGCACCCCCTCTCAGACATCTACCTCACCCGCCTCACCTGTAGAGCCATCAACATTGCAGGCGACACCTCCCACCCCTCACTCCCTCTTCAGCCTACTGCCCTCAGGGAAAAGGTACTGGAGCCTCCAGGCCTGCTCCACCAGACTGCTAAACAGCTTTGGTCATCAGACCATCAGGACCCTGAACTCTATCCACCCCCCACCCCTACCCCGGACCATAACGGACTCACCTGCACAATAACTACCTCAGCTGTTGCCACTTAAAGACTGGCACACCAACAGTAATACATCTGCTGCTGTATGTCTCTGCACTTTACTGCAACCATTTGCACAAATACCATATCCTCTGCTGTCTTATTGCAATACTGATCATGTGCAGTCCTATCTGTCACTGTCTGCACCTACACTACCACATTGAACTTGCAACTACGAGTATTACTGCTCTTCTTTTCTGTACATAGTATTGCTGTGTTTTATTGTTTATCTTTATTTGCACAATGGGAGGTCTGGGTCTATCTTTTGTCACCATTTGCACTACAGGTAGCATTACTGTACATAGACTGCTGTTGTTGTTTTTACAGCCTTATTCCTTTTGGGGGTTTTTATATTGTGCACACCACTGGGGGGGGGGGGACAGTTAAAAAATTCCTTTATTGTACAATTCAAAAATGTAAGATCACCAATACCATCATCCCACCAAGTGTCTCACATTTCAAAAGTGCAAACATAACTCATCCCCCTCTCCCACAGAACACAAAATATTCCCTACAGTCCATCTAGTGGTGAATACCTCCAAATTTTCCACCATTTTATAGTAAGAGTGCTCCACCTGGAGTCTGGCTTTTAACAAAGCCTTGAAAACAAACACAGGATCCACATTGCCAGTGTTAGTAGTCCGATTTTTCCTTGTCAGCCAGATGGCAAGTTTAGCAGTACCAGATAGGAAGTTCATCAAAGTGTGCACAGAGAGAGAGAGAGCATTTCAATTCTCCTGTATGTCCTGTACGTATAATAGTATTGACAAATACAAACCTTGAAAAAGTGGGATAGTCAGGGAGATGAACAAAGTAGACAGGAGTATTTGGAATCTAGGTACATGGCAAAGAGAGAGGTGGCTAAGGCAAAGGAAAATGCATATTCAAGATTCAAAAATTTTTATTTGTCAATATTTCTATACGTACAGAACATACAGGAGAACTGAAATGCTGTTTCTCTCTCTTAGTGGTGTGCCCAATATATAAGAAAAGACAGAATAGAGATGAAAAACAACAGCAGTCTGTGTACAGTAATGCTACGTGTAGTACGAATGAAGGTAAAAGATAAAACCCAGCAATCCTATGTACAGAAAAAGTGGAGCCATAATGCCCGTAATTGCAAGTTCATTGTGGTAGTGTAGGTGCAGACAGTGACAGATAGGACTGCACATGATCAGTATTGCAGTAACAGACAGCAGCAGGTGTGACATTTGTACAGATGGTTTCAGTAAGGTGCAGAGACGTACAGCAGCAGATGTATTACTGTTGTTGTGCTAGTCTTTCTGTGCCAACAGATGAGGCGGGTGAGCGGGTTACGGTCCAGGGGTGGGGGGAGGGGGTGAAGAGAGTGGGCTGAGTTCAAGGTCCTGATGGCCTGATGAGCAAAGCTGTTTAGCAGTCTTGTGGAGCAGGCCCGGAGGCTCCAGTACCTTTTCCCCGAGGGCAGGGAGCTGAAGAGAGAGTGTGAGGGGGGGCGGGGGCAGAGGGGCACCGATGATCTTCCTGGCTGTTTTCACTGTGTGTTATTGTGTCTTCTGGCAGGAGGCGGTGCAGCTTCCATACCACACCATGATGCAGCTGGTGAGGATGCTCTCAATCCCACTCAGATCACACAGGAAGCTCTCGGATCCCACATATCAATGCTGTCACATTTACAAGAAATACAATTTGCAGTCTTTTGAAAATTAAAAAAACTCTGAAATTTGCCTGTTCAATTTATAAAATATGAAATGGCTATGCACCCCCCCCCCCCCCCCCCGGGAGAATGTTAATCTGAGGACTGTCACTGGTACAGCCACCAGAGCAATCACTAGAGGAGACTTTTTTTTTTTTTTTTTTTTTGTTATTTGTACCCGTAGGTAGACTTGGTTTGCAGTCTGGTGACAAGCCACCGGCTGCTGGTCGCTGCGTGCGCGAGCGCCCTAAACCTACATGTTTTTGGTGTGCGGGAGGAAACCGGAGAAATCCCGGAGTAAACCCACGCAACACGGGGAGAACATGCAAACTCCACACAGCTCACTGTTGGTCGGGGGCTGGGATCGAACCCACGATCTCATGATCCCCGCGGTCCCCCGGCCGAGGGTAAAACTGTGCTGCCACAGTGCTAAACCACTGCGCCACCGTGCAGCCCACCGTGCAGACTGTGAGGTCCCCCACAGATGCACCACATTTGCTCAATCTGTGCCATCAGTGAAGGGCACCAAGATCTGGAATAACAAACCACCTGCAATCAGAGAACGGACCACACTGAACACTTTTAAGATGCATTGTAAAAATTGGCTTTGAAACGACCAGAACTGTACCCATAACTACTGGTTGCACTGCAGCATACATGTATATACAGTGGTGTGAAAAAGTGTTTGCCCCCTTCCTGATTTCTCTTTTTTTTGTGTTTGTCACACTTAAATGTTTCAGATCATCAAACAGTTTTAAATATTAGACAAAGATAACACAAGTAAACACAAAACACAGTTTTTAAATAAAGGTGTTTATTATTAAGGGGGAAAAAAATCAAAACCTACATGACCCTGTGTGGAAAAAGTGATTGCCCCCTAAACCTAATAACTGGTTGGGCCACCCTTAGCAGCAACAACTGCAATCAAGCGTTTGCAATAACTGGCAATGAGTCTTTTACAGCGCTGTGGAGGAATTTTGACCCACTCATCTTTGCAGAATTGTTGTAATTCAGCCACACTGGAGGGATTTTGAGCATGAACCACCTTTTTAAGGTCACGCCACAGCATCTCAGTTGGATTCAGGTCAGGACTTTAACTAGGCCACTCCAAAGTCTTCATTTTGTTTTTCTTAAGCAGCCATTCAGAGCTGGACTTGCTGGTGTGTTTTGGATCATTGTCCTGCTGAAGAACCCAAGTGCACTTCAGCTTGAGGTCATGAACAGATGGCCGGACATTCTCCTTCAGGATTTTTTGTTTGACATCAGAATTCATGGTTCCATTTACCACAGCAAGCCTTCCAGGTCCTGAAGTAGCAAAACAGCCCCAGACCATCACACTACCACCACCATATTTTACTGTTGGTATGATCTTCCTTTTCTGAAATGCTGTGTTACTTTTACGCCAGATGTAATGGGACACACGCCTTCCAAAAAGTTCAACTTTTGTCTCGTCAGTCCACAGAGTATTTTCCCAAAAGTCTTGGGGATCATCAAGATGTTTTCTGGCAAAACTGAGACAAGCCTTTATGCTCTTTTAGCTCAGCAGTGGTTTTCTTCTTGGAACTCTGCCATGCAGGCCATTTTTGCCCAGTCTCTTTCTTATGGTGGAGTCATGAACACTGACCTTAACTGAGGCAAGTGAGGCCTGCAGTTGTTTGTTGTGGGGTCTTTTGTGACCTCTTGGATGAGTTGTTGTTGCATCTTGGGGTAATTTTTGTCAGCTGGCCACTCCTGAGAAGGTTCACCACTGTTCCATGTTTTCACCATTTGTGGATAATGGCTCTCACTGTGGTTCACTGGGGTCCCAAATCTTTAGAAATGGCTTTATAACCTTTTCCAGACTGATGGATCTCAATTACTTTGTTTCTCATTTGTTCCTGAATTTCTTTGGATCACAGCATGATGTCTAGCTTTTGAGGATCTTTTGGTCGACTTAAATTTGTCAGGCAGGTCCTATTTAAGTGATTTCTTGATAGAGAACAGGTGTGGCAGTAATCAGGCCTGGGTGTGGCTAGAGAAGTTGAACTCAGCTTTCAAAAGATGTGATAAATCACAGTTAATTTATGGTTTAATGGGGGGAAATCACTTTTTCACACAAGGCCATGTAGGTTTGATTTTTTTTTTTTTTCCCTTAATAATAAACGCCTTCATTTAAAAACTGCATTTTGTGTTTTCTTGTTATTTTTGTCTAATATTTAAATTTGTTTGGTGATATGAAGCATTTAAGTGTGACAAACATTAAAAAACAAAAAAAGAGAAATGAGGAAGGGGGCAAACACTTTTTCACACCACTGTATATGTGCCCGTGCATCACACACACATGCCCCGCCTTTTTTTGTTGCTGTGAGGTGCTTGGGTGCGTGTGTGTGTGTGTGTGTACACATACACAGCACTTCACTGGTGTGACATTTGAATGTTTTGTTTTGTAGCACCTTAACTCTGAACTTAGCATATCCACTTGGTGCAGTTTTATGGCAGTTGTTCTTCTGGTGTATGATTGTGTGTTTTTGTGACCCGCCGGGGGACTACAGATGCACATTAGCAGTATTGCTAAATCTGGCATCCTTACATTTGTATTAATGTTGATTAGTATATAATGTCCCTTTCAAACAAACATTAAACTAAACTAATGGTGCCCCGGTAGAATGAGCACATGATGGGGGTAGACTTATGCTCTCCTCAGTTTGTGGGGGAAATGAAGATGAGTTTGAGCCTTCTTGGTCAGTGATGTGGTGTTGTTGCACCAGGAGAGGTCCTCAGAGATGTGCACCCCCAGGAACTTGGTGCTGCTCACCCTCTCCACAGCTGCTCCATCGATGATCAGAGGGGGGTGCTGTGTGTGTCCTTTCCTGAAGTCGACCACAATCTCCTTGGTTTTTCCCATATTCAGGAAGAGATTATTGTCTTTACACCACTGGACCAGTTGGCTCACCTCGTTTCTGTAGTTGGCCTCCTCGTTGTTGGTGATGAGGCCCACCACTGTCGTGTCATCGGCAAACTTGATGATGTGGTTGGTGCTGTAGGCTGGTACGCAGTCATGGGTCAGCAGGGTGAAGAACAGTGGGCTGAGCACGCACCTTTGTGCGGTCCCTGTGCTCATTATGATGGTCTGGGAGGTGTTGCTGCTGACCCACACATTCTGTGGCCTCCCTCTGAAAAAGTCCAGCACCCAGTTACAGAAAGGTTTTGAGTCCCAGGTGTGTTGAGTTTTTGTATCAGGTGCTGGGTTGTGATTGTGCTGAATGCTGAACTGAAGTCCAAGAACAGCATTCGCATGTAGGAGTTCTTTGAGCCAGATGGGTGAGGGCTGGATGGAGAGCAGCAGAGATGGCATCTTCTGTGGGTCTGTTTGACCTGTATGCAAACTGAAATGGGTCCTGGGAGGGAGGGGGGATGGACTTGATGTTCTGCATGACCAGCCACTCCAAACATTTCATTATGATGGGGGTCAGTGCTACGGGCCGGTAATCATTGTAGCTGGATGGGACAGGCTTCTTTGGGGCTGGTATTATGGTGGCACTTTGGAAACGTGGGAACTACAGCTTGACTCAGGGAGATGTTGAAGATGTCAGCCAGGACATTCTTGAGCTAGCTTGCGTGGGTTGATCCTGCAGAGGGTCCTCTTCACGCTAGCCGGATCCAGACTCATGGCCAGCTCGTCCGGAAGAGGAGTGGTTTTCTGTGCTAATGTGCTGTTTTGTGCTTCAAAGCAGCCAAAGAAGTCGTTAAAGTTGTTAAGCAGTGTGATGTCACTCACACAGGTCTGAGGTGGAGGTTTGTAGTTGGTGAGGGTCTGTATGCCACGCCAGAGGGAACGTGCATCTCTGCTGTTGCTGAAGTGGACGGATATTTTCTTGCTGTACTGTCGTTCTGCCTTCTTGATGCCACCAGACAGGTTGGCCCTAGCTGTTGTTAGTCCTGCAGTGTCACCGGCCCTGAAGGCTGCGTCCTGAGCCCTCAGGAGCCTGTAGACCTCTGCTGTCATCCATGGCTTCTGGTTGGCACGAACAGTGATGGTTTTGCAGTGAGTGAGTGAGTATTAACTTTACATTTTAGCTATTACAGCGGCCGGTTGTGCCGTTTACAGGAAAAAAGGAATTTGCAGCGTCCAGTAAATGTGCCGTTACTGTGCGCTTTACGGTTTCAGCCCCCGAACTCTAACAACACCCCCCACCACCACCACCGAAATTTTGGAGTTATTGTGCAGTCCGAGGAGACAAAATTACAATCCAGTGATAAAGAGAAGAATATTGATTAAAAAGAGCACAAATCAGCTGTGTCTGCCATGCTTGCTGCATCCTCCACAGCAGAATTGTAGCGTCTGTCTCCCTTCAATGAGGAAAAAGTCAGATGAAATGCAACATGACTGTTCAGACTGAGGTCACTTTGGAAAATATCAGTTATGTATCCGAATTAGGACCACATATGAAAGTGGCCTGGGTCTGGAGTGGTCTTTGTGACTAGAAAAGCGTTATATAAGTGCAGGTTAGTTAGTTAGTTAGTTAGTGGTGTGAAAAAATCAGATATGGCTCACATTTGTGCAAAAAAATTGGAACTGAGCATTAAAACCTGCAGTGTGACCGTAGCCTAAGAAAGGAGAAAAGGACTTGTATTGATTGGCTAGATGGACAGATTGAGCTGGAAAAGATGTACAGCAGGTTAGGTTAAGGACTGAAGTGGTAATGTACTAACAAATGACGAGAGTGTGTTGAGAAGGTTGAAGGAGGACTTTGAAGAGCTGATGAATGAAGAAAATGAGAGCGAGGGAGAGAGGAGGATGGATGAAGGAAAGATGGTGAACAAGGAAGTCCCGAGGATTAGCAAGGCAGAAGTGAGGGCAGCTTTGAAGAGGATGAAGAATCTCTGAAGCTTTATTTCGGATAGATTAAAAGTAAAGATTAAAAAGAAACAGAATAATATAACAAAGGGGAAAAATCCAACAAGGTCAAATTAACCAATAATTCCTCTGATTATACAGTTCAACATAAGTTATCCGAAATGGGTGATGGCTGAAGCCGCAGCTTATATTGCCCACCCATATTCCATCCAAGAATTCAAAAGAAAAACAAAACAAGAGCGATTACAATTCGGAACAGGATGAAGAATGGAAAGGTGGTTGGTCCAGATGACATACCTGTGGAGGTATGGAGATGTTTAGGAGAGATGGCAGCGGACTTTTTAACCAGATTGTTTATCACAATCTTGGAGAGTGAGAGGATGCCTGAGGAGTGGAGAAGAAGTGTTTTGGTACCAGTTTTCAAGAACAAAGGTGATGCTCAGAGCTTTAGTAACTACAGAGGCTTAAAGTTGATCAGCCACACTATGAAGATATGGGAAAGAGTTGTTGAAGCCAGGTTAAGAGGAGAGGGGACAATCAGTGAGCAGCAGTACGGTTTCATGCCAAGAAAGAGTTCTACAGATGCAATGCTTGCTCTGAGTGCTGATGGAGAAGTATAGAGAAGGTCTGAAGGAGTTGCACTGTGTCTTTGTGGATCTAGAGAAAGCAGATGATAGGGTGCTAAGAAAGGAAGTGTGGTACTGTATGAGGAAGTCAGGAGTGGCAGAGAAGTATGTGAGGGTAGTGCAGGACGTGTATGAGGACAGCGAGACGGTGGTGAGGTGCTCTGTAGGAGTGAGAGATGGGTTCAAGGTGGGGGTGGGGTTACCTCAGGGATCAGCTCTGAGCCATTTCTTGTTTCCATGGTGATGGTCAGGCTGACAGATGAGGTCAGGCAGGAAGACCACAGAATATTCATGGATGTAGTGAAGGAGGACATGGAGACGGTTGGTGTTACAGAGGAAGATGAATGGATCGGGTGAGATGGAGACAGATGATCTGCTGTGGAGGCCCCTGAAGGGAGCAGCCAGAAGAAGAATCTTTACGGACTCTGTTCCTCGTTAGCCTCTGATAACAAACTTTTTTCCTCATTAGCATCTCTCGTTAACATAGTTGTTTCCTCATTAGCATCCATAGTTAATGAATTAATTTCCTCGTTAGTGTCCATGAGTACCGTCTGTTGTTAACAGTAGTTTCGTCATTAGTGTCTGCCGTAAACTAACTTGTTTCCTCGTTAGCATCCATGAGTACCGCCTGTCCAGCTGGCTGGGCCAACAGGAGGACATCCATCGGATCGTTCTGTACCAGACGGACTCCACGCTGACACCGTGGACGCAGCGCTGCATCCGTCAGGCCGACTGCACCATCATCGTGGGACTGGGGGAGCAGGACCCTGCCGTGGGCGAGGTAACGAGAGTCTTAATTAGTTGATTAACAAACTTCACAGTATGAGAATAAACTGGGCTGGTAGGAGCTCATTTTCTCTGATAAATCTGCTGTGATGATGATGAAGTGTCCTGTCCTCCAGCTGGAGCGGATGCTGGAGACGGGGGCGGTCCGGGCGCAGAAACAGCTGGTCCTGCTGCATAGAGAGGACGGACCTCCACCCAGAGGGACAGTGGAGTGGCTGAACATGAGGAGCTGGATCTCCAGACACCTCCACCTGTCCTGTCCCCGCAGGGTCTTCTCCAGGAGGAGCCGACCCAAACTGGTCAGAACCACAACTGTACTGTCAGTTTAACTGTCGCTCTGATTTTAGTCAGGAATGCATCTGGAGACTGGTGGTGACAGCTGTCAATCATCACAGATTTACAGGGAAACGCATCTGAATTTTATCACTGAAAAAATGTGCAAATTTACAAATATTATATTCAAATTTAGCTGCCACATGAGGAAAACAGAACATTACTGATTAAATTCTGTCAGTTAATGAGGACAGAAGTTGCCAGTTTACAGAAATGTTGCCAGTTAGCGAGGCCAACAATTTACTCAAAAGATCATTGACAATTACAGCCTGGGACTGAGGATAGTCACTTCCTTGTGGTAACGTAACGTATCGTCACTTCCTGTTTTGCTGTCTGCCTGTGTGGTTGCTCTCCAGCTATTAGCTATGGCTACTAGCTCTCTTTCCTCTCCTCCTCTGGTGTGCTCTCTCTGTCAGATGTTTAGCTACACCTCTGCCTCTTTTAGCGATAACGGTAAATGTAATAAATGTTGTCTTTTTGAGGCGCTCGAGGCGAGGTTGTCTGATTTGGAATCCCGGCTCCGCTGCATTGAAACACCGTCTGCGCCAGTTAATCTCGACGGACACCCATTAGCTGCAGCGGAGCTAGCTAGCTTAGGCCCCCCTGTCAGCGGTCCCCCGGCTCTCCTCAGCAGCGAGGAGACTGGGTGGGTGACGGTGAGAAGGAAGCCTAGTCGCAAAGCCCCGGTTCACCACCAACCTGTTCACGTTTCTAATCGTTTTTCCCCGCTCAGCGACACACCCGCTGAGGAAAAAACTCTGATCATTGGCGACTCTGTAGTCAGAAACGTGAACCTAGAGACTCCAGCGGTCATAGTCCAATGCATTCCTGGGGCCAGAGCAGGCGACATCGAGTCAAATTTGAAAATGCTGGCTAAAAGTAACTGTAAATATTCCACAATTGTTATTCACGCCGGCATTAATGACATCCGTCTCCGGCAGTCGGAAGTCACCAAACTTAATGTAGAATCGGTGTGTGAGTTTGCAAAAACGATGTCTGCCACTGTAGTATTCTCTGGGCCCCTCCCCAATCTGACCAGTGATGACATGTTTAGTCGCTCGTCATCCTTGAACCGCTGGCTGTCTGTGTGGTGTCCTAAAAATGACGTGGGCTACATTGACAATTGGAGCTCTTTTTGGGGAAAACCTGGTCTTATGAGACGAGACAGCATTCATCCCACTTTGGATGGTGCTTCTCATTTATCTAACAATCTGGCATCTTTTTTATCCAAATTTCCAAAACCATGACTACTCAGAGTTGGGACCAGGAAGCAGAGTCGCAGTCTTACACGCCTCTCTGCAGCTCCTCTTCATCCGCCACCCCTCAGCTTAGCCCCTGTCTTCCCCATCAGAGAATCGTTGTCTGCTCCCTCCAAAGTGAATAAAAATATAATGTATAAGCATCCCAAAGTGATAAAGCAAAATATTGGTAAAACTCAAATTAAACATAAAGCCTCTAAATTGAATGATTTGGTCTCTGTTCCTCCTCATAATTTAAAAATTAAATGTGGTTTACTAAATATTAGGTCTCTAACTCCCAAGTCTCTGTTAGTCCATGATCTGTTAATTGATCATCGGATTGATTTAATTTCCCTTACAGAGACTTGGTTAGGACAAGAGGATTATGTTGGTTTAAATGAATCAACTCCCTCTGGTTATTTAAACTGTCAAAATCCCAGAAGTTCTGGTCGTGGAGGAGGAGTAGCAACAATTTACCATTCCAAATTACTAGTTAATGTAAAGCAAAAAACATGTTATAATTCCTTTGAGGGCCTGGTCCTCAGTATTGGGCACTTTAGCAATTTTAGGTTAAACCCAATTTTATTTGCCATAGTTTATCGTCCCCCATCAACCTACTCAGAATTTTTATCCGAATTTGCTGATTTCTTAGCTGATTTAGTGCTGAAATCTGATAGAATAATTATAGTAGGGGACTTTAATATACATGTGGATGTAGATAGTGACTGCCTTAATGTGGCATTTAATTCAATATTAGACTCGATTGGGTTTTCTCAGAAAGTAGGAAATTCTACTCATTACCTCCACCATACATTGGACCTTGTTCTGACATATGGCATAGAAATAGAAAATCTTGTAGTGTCTCCTCATAACCCTGTACTGTCAGACCATTGTCTGTTAACCTTTGATTTTACTATTTCTGACTATTTGGCTCCTAAAGAAAAATATTATTACAGTAGATGCCTCTCAGATGATGCTGTTTCCAAATTTATGCAGATTGTTTCCTCTATGCCATGTGTCAACACAACGGAAATAAGCTATAGACAGCTTGCTCCTTCTGTAATTGATAACATGGTGGATAGTGTTTCAGCTTCTCTGCATCAGGCTCTAGACTTGGTGGCCCCCTTAAAAAAGAAAAAGTCTAATCAGGATTTGTCCTTCAATTCACATATTAAATTTGTTTCTAAGACTGCCTTCTATGATTTGCGTAATATTGCCAAGATGAGGAGCATCTTGTCTCAGAGTGATGCTGAGAAGCTGATCCACGCTTTTGTTAGCTCGAGATTAGATTATTGTAATTCTTTATTATCAGGCTGTCCTAAAACATCTTTAAAAAGTCTTCAGCTGATCCAAAATGCTGCAGCAAGAGTTTTAACAGGTACTAGAAAGAGAGATCATATCTCTCCGGTTCTGGCCTCCCTTCATTGGCTTCCCATAGAGTTTAGAATTAAGTTTAAAATCCTTCTTCTTACTTACAAAGCTCTAAACAATCAGGCTCCTTTTTATTTAAAAGATCTGATACTACCGTATCATCCTAACAGAGCACTACGCTCCCAAAATGCAGGATTACTTGTAATACCTAGAATCTCCAAAAGTACAATGGGAGGCAGAGCCTTCAGTTATCAAGCTCCTCTCCTGTGGAATCAGCTGCCAATCCGGATTCGGGAGTCAGACTCGATCTCTGTTTTTAAGAATAGGGCTAAAACCTACCTTTTTGATATAGCCTACAATTAGGGAGGGATCATGTGTTTCTGAACCCTCCCTTAGTTATGCTGCTAATAGGTTTAGTCAGCCGGGGGACCTCCAGTAATGCACTGGGCCTCACTCCTTTCCTCACTCTCTATGAAATATTTTTTTTTTGCTGGTCATTAACATTTGTTTGTTCTCTCCCATAGATTGAGTCCCCATCGTGCTGTTTGCTCTCTACATGTCTGTTCTTTTCTTCTTCTCTATCCCCTCACCCCCCAGCCAGTCGCAGCAGATGACTGCCCCTCCCTGAGCCTGGTTCTGCTGGAGGTTTCTTCCTGTTAAAAGGGAGTTTTTCCTCTCCACCGTCGCCAAGTGCTGCTCACAGGGGATCGCCTGATTGCTGGGGTCTTTCTGCAACTGTGGGGGTCCCCCCTACAGTTGATAGTGCTATGAGATGACTGTTGTTGTGAAATGGCGCTATATAAATAAAGTTGAATTGAATTGAATTGAATTAATCAGAGATTTCTAACTCCTTGGTTCAACACAGAAACTCGTAGCTTAAAACAGAAGACTCGTCAATTAGAAAGAAAATGGCGCTCTACTAATTTAGATGAAATCTATTTAGCTTGGAGAAATCATCTTTTAATTTATAAAAAATCTCTTAGAAAAGCTACAACAAGTTATTACTCTGCATTAATAGAAGAGAACAAGAATAATCCCAGGTTTCTTTTCAGTACTGTAGCCAGGTTGACAAAGAGTCAGGACTCTGTCAATCCTAGCATTCCCTTAGAGCTTACTAGTCAGGACTTTATGAACTTTTTCAATAATAAAATTTCATCCATCAGAGATAAAATCAATCAGATTCTTCCCACAGTTAACTTAAATACTGTAACTACTACAACTCCTTCTTTTGATATCTGTCTTGATGAGTTTACTCCAATCGACCTTTGTGAGTTAGACAAAATAGTTTCCTCATCCAAACCTTCAACTTGTCTTTTAGACCCTATTCCTACCAGGTTATTTAAAGAAGTCTTCCCACTTATTGGTAGCTTTATTCTTCATATAATCAATTCTTCATTAACTTTAGGCCATGTACCGCAGGCTTTTAAAACAGCTGTAATTAAACCCTTACTCAAAAAGCCAACGCTAGATCCAGGAGCTTTAGCTAACTATAGACCAATCTCTAATCTCCCTTTCATTTCAAAAATCTTAGAAAGAGTTGTTGCTACGCAATTATTCGACCACCTGCAGGGAAATGGTTTACTTGAAGAGTTTCAATCTGGGTTTAGAATCCATCATAGTACTGAAACAGCCTTAGCGAAGGTCACTAACGACCTCCTCATTGCATCTGATAATGGACTAGTTTCTGTACTTGTCCTTTTAGACCTTAGTGCAGCTTTTGATACTATCGATCATAATATTCTACTTGATAGATTAGAACACTATGTTGGACTTAATGGAACTTCGTTGCAGTGGTTTAGATCTTATTTATCTGATAGGTTCCAGTTTGTTCATGTAAATAATGAGTTTTCTTTCAACTCAAAGCTTAGTCATGGAGTTCCACAGGGATCTGTGCTAGGCCCTACTCTTTTTAGTTTATATATGCTTCCGTTAGGCAACATTATTAGAAAGCACTGTATACAGTACATTTTCATTGTTATGCAGATGACACACAATTATACCTGTCAATGAAGCCAGATGATGGTAATCAATTAGCCAAGTTAGAAGCCTGTCTTAAGGAAATCAAAGCTTGGATGACTTGTAATTTCCTGCTATTAAATTCAGATAAGACTGAAGTCATTCTTGTTGGTCCAAAAAACCTTAGAAATTCCTTTCCAAATCAAACTTTCAGTTTGGATGCAGTTACTCTTTCTCTTAATAGCTCTGTGAGGAACCTTGGAGTTATTTTTGATCAGGATTTGTCCTTCAATTCACATATTAAATTTGTTTCTAAGACTGCCTTCTATCATTTGCGTAATATTGCCAAGATTAGGAGCATCTTGTCTCAGAGTGATGCTGAGAAACTGATCCACGCTTTTGTTAGCTCGAGATTAGATTATTGTAATTCTTTATTATCAGGCTGTCCTAAAACATCTTTAAAAAGTCTTCAGCTGATCCAAAATGCTGCAGCAAGAGTTTTAACAGGTACTAGAAAGAGAGATCATATCTCTCCGGTTCTGGCCTCCCTTCATTGGCTTCCCATAGAGTTTAGAATTAAGTTTAAAATCCTTCTTCTTACTTACAAAGCTCTAAACAATCAGGCTCCTTTTTATTTAAAAGATCTGATACTACTGTATTATCCTAACAGAGCACTACGCTCCCAAAATGCAGGACTACTTGTAATACCTAGAATCTCCAAAAGTACAATGGGAGGCAGAGCCTTCAGTTATCAAGCTCCTCTCCTGTGGAATCAGCTGCCAATCTGGATTCGGGAGTCAGACTCGATCTCTGTTTTTAAGATTAGGGTTAAAACCTACCTTTTTGATATAGCCTACAATTAGGGAGGGATCATGTGTTTCTGAACCCTCCCTTAGTTATGCTGCTAATAGGTTTAGTCAGCCGGGGGACCTCCAGTAATGCACTGGGCCTCACTCCTTTCCTCACTCTCTATGAAATATTTTTTTTTGCTGGTCATTAACATTTGTTTGTTCTCTCCCATAGATTGAGTCCCCATCGTGCTGTTTGCTCTCTACATGTCTGTTCTTTTCATCTTCTCTGTCCCCTCACCCCCCAGCCAGTCGCAGCAGATGACTGCCCCTCCCTGAGCCTGGTTCTGCTGGAGGTTTCTTCCTGTTAAAAGGGAGTTTTTCCTCTCCACCGTCGCCAAGTGCTGCTCACAGGGGATCACCTGATTGCTGGGGTCTTTCTGCAACTGTGGGGGTTCCCCTACAGTTGATAGTGCTATGAGATGACTGTTGTTGTGAAATGGCGCTATATAAATAAAGTTGAATTAAATTGAATTGAATTAAAGGACAAAATCACCCATTAATGAGGAGAACCGTGAGTTTGAAAAGAAGTCTGTAGTTCTGAAGAATTGTCTTTAATGTATGAGAAAGATTTGCAGTGTTTTGAGGAGAAAAAAGGCTGCAAATTAATCAGAAAATTGTTGCAATTTTACCAGAAAATTATGCAAATTTGCCAGAAAATTGTTGGAATTTTACTAGAAAAAATGTTGCAAATTAACCAGAATATTGTTGGAATTTTTCCAGAAAAAGGATGCAAGTTGAAGTGGAAAGTGTACACATACAGTATGTGACCCGCCACAAGTAAGCCAGCAACAAGTCGGCCTGACGTCATTCCTAAAAAACACAAATACTTTTTTTTTTCTGTTTTTTTTTTTTAATTTTGGGGTTTTGTTTCTTTGCAAAATATGCTCGTTGAAATCATGAAAAAGCTATTCCGTGCTTTAAATAACAGTGTGGGAGATTTTAAAACTGTAAACTTTGTTTTTGAAATAAGGTAGTTTTGGAGGAAAATATCAGCCAGACCACTTCCTAGTTTCAGGGGTGTGGGTACCTCAGCTGATTTACATATCTGGTTTGTTTGGCTATTCACACGTCTTTGTCATTCATTTGGGCCAATCAGCAGCACTTTCAGATAGAAGCACATGGCTGCTTAAGCAGCTCGTCTTCCTGCTCCTTTTAATAAGCACTGTAAGGGCTTGGGGTCATGCTAAGTCATGAAAATGACCAGCGCTTGTTACCGCCCTCCACCTGGCTCCCCTGGAAGGTGACAATCCTTGGAAACTTTGAACCTGATTTTTTTTTTTTAAGAGAAGTAGTTTGAGAGGTGCTAACATTCAAATACACACATGGACAAAATTGTTGGTACCCCTCTGTTAATGAAAGAAAAACCCACAATGGTCACCGAAATAACTTGAGTCTGACAAAAGTGGTAATAAATAAAAATTCTATGAAAATTAACCAATGAAAATCAGACAATGCTTTTGAATTGTGGTTCAACAGAATTATTTTACAAAACAAACTCATGAAACAGGCCTGGACAAAAATGATGGTACCCCTAGAAAAGATTGAAAATAATGTGACCATAGGGACATGTTCAACCAGATGTGTCCTCTAATTAACATCACAGGTTAATTAGGTTAACCTGTGATTGTCTCGCTGGTTGTCTCGCTGGGTTCCGACGCCACCGCGTTCACTGTGAGGGCTCTGGTGGTGAGGATGATCCGATCTGCCTCCTGGGCTAGCGCACGGTAGTCCCGCGCGGCCAGCAACGGCGAATTGGCAAGAACCGCTCTTGCCTCTGTTGGGAGGCTCCGGAGGAAAAGGTGGGCAAACAGAAAATGCCCGTCATCCGTGCCCATTAACGCCAACATCTTCTCCATCAGTTCGACCGCTGAACTGTCTCCTAACTCGGAGCGCCTCAGGAGCCTCTCTGCTCTCTCACAGTCCGAGAGCGTGTAGCGCCGGGTCAGCGCAGCCTTGAAAGTCCCATATTTGTCGTGGGCTGGAGGCTGTTGGAGCAGGCTCGCTACCTGCTGAGACGTGCGAGCGTCCAGCGCTGCGACCACGTAGTAATACTTGGTGTCGTCTGCCGTTATTCCCCGGAGGGCAAACTGAGCCTCGGTGTGGTGGAACCAAGAGCACGGGTTGTGCAGCCAAAAGTCCGGTAGTTTGACCAAGACAGCGCATGCGTTGCTGGGGGTTCCCGTCCGGGCTGACTCTGGGATGCTTGCCGCGTCGCTGGGGCTTCCCGTCCGGGCTGACTCTGGGGTTCTTGCCTCGTGTTCCATAATTCGTCAAGGGGTCACCAGTGTGGAGAGTGTAAATAACGAGACTGATTCATGTAGCAGACGACTTTATTCACTCTCTCATCAGTCATACACAGGAAAAGCATGTCTCAATACACCATGGGTTCTCCTTTTATACCAACCGCTTATCTCACATTTGCATAACATTTCACATCACAATACATTCATCCTTTCTCACCCCAACTCCTCCTTCCTGCTATCTCACCATGATCTCTCTAGCTATTGCAACTTCCCGTTGGTACCTGGGATCCCCGCTGCGGTTATACCGGCAGAAAGCGATCCAAACCTCAGGGTAGACGTGCAGGTGCCGCGGTGAAATCCAGAAGGCTTGCTCGGCTTCGCCGTCTCGCTCGCTCCACCTCGTCTTCTCCTAACGCTGCAGCTGGCCTCTTTCCTGGATCCTGGCCCTTGGGTGTGCCCGGAGTGAGGCCATCATTTCTCCGGCCTGTTTTTCTTGCTCTACCGTGTCAACCAGCCTTCTCCCTTCCCCGAGCCAGGAAATCCCCTGCAGGTAGCAGGTGCCTACGTCAACTTTCACCGGCACCCATTCCTGGTGAGACTGCTGCTGTGACAGAGCCCATCCAGTTGGTGTTGCTTAACGCACGTTCCATTGCAAATAAATCATTCTTTTTGAACGATTTATTCTTTACTACAGAGCTGGACTTTTTATTTCTTGTTGAGACCAGGCAGAGAAGTGAGGAATTTACCTCCTTAATTGAACTTTGTCCACCAGATTGTACCTTCTCCTGTGCTCCGAGATTGACAGGCCGTGGCGGCGGTCTGGCCATCGTGAACCGGCGCCGCTTCGTTACACGGACGGTGAGCCATGGAACTTTTTCATCGTTTGAACTGATGATTTTAAAAATTGGCTCCTCAAACCCATTTTATTGTGTTTTAATTTAGCGCCCTCCAGGAGTTTATGCCTCCTTTTTATCTGAGTTTAGCGATTTTTTTTTTTTTTTAACTTCTATTATTAAATTTGAGCGGATTTTATTACTTGGAGATTTTAGTTTGCATATTAATGATCCCAATGACAGTTTTGCTGTGAATTTCTTGGGTATTATTGAATCTTTTAATTTTGTTTTGTGTCTGTCTGGCCCTACGCATATAAAAGGAAATACACTTGATCTTGTTTTTACACTTGGTCTTAATGTGAATAATGTTCAGACTAAGGAGCTTCTTGTGTCAGACCATTTTTGTGTTCTTTTTAATTTATCAGTTAAATCAGTCTGTTACACTGGCAAGCGGGTAAAATGCTCTCGTGTCATTGACCAGTTTTCAGCTGTGAAATTTTCTGCTGCCTTTGACAGCAGTGTGGTTTTATCCTCTAATGAAGACACTGAGAGCCTGGTCTGCTCTTTTAACTCACACTGTTCAAGCATCTTAGATGTAGTTGCTCCCTTTAAAACCAGGACTGTCCGTGCTGTTAATTCATCCCCCTGGTTCAATGATGATCTCTGTTGTTTTAGACGTAAATGTTGGAGGGTGGAAAGACTGTGGAAGTCCACTAAACTTGAGGAGCATCGATTGTACCTTAAGGAGCTGTTAATTGAATTTAACAATATGATAAAAATGGCAAGAACTTCTTATTTTTCCAACATCATCTCCTCCAATAGCAACAATCCAAAGATCCTCTTCAGTACAATAGACAGTTTAGTTAATCCTGTCAGTTCTGCTCCCCCGTTTATTCAATTAATGACTGTAACAAGTTTCTTTCCTTTTTTGTTGACAAGGTCACTGCTGTTAGGGCTGGTTTTACTCATTCCTTTCCCCTAATCCTTGATTGTCCTAACAGACAGGCCTTTTTAAGTGATTTTACCCCAATTTCTTTTGAGGATTTGTTAGTGTTGGTGAGCTCCATGAAATCCTCCTCCTGCATTTTAGATATTTTGCCTTTCTCAATGTTAAAAGAGGTAATTGGCTCAGTGGGTATGTCTTTGGTTAACATCATTAATAGTTCACTTGAATCTGGTTGTGTACCCTCGTATTTTAAACATGCAGTTGTGCAGCCACTTTTAAAAAAAAAAACCTAACCTTGATCCATCTGTTTTTAAAAACTTCAAGCCAATTTCTAAGCTTCCTTTTATTTCTAAGCTTTTAGAAAAAGTTGTTGCCAAGCAGCTCACCGACTTTCTGATTGAACACAATATTTTCGACAAATTTCAGTCAGGCTTTCGTCAGAAACACTCGACAGAGACTGCTCTTCTCAGGGTGTCAAATGATATTTTAATGTCATCAGACTCTGGCAAATGCTCTGTTTTAGTGTTATTAGATCTTACTGCAGCATTTGATACTATTGATTATTTTATTGGTTTTTCTCCTACCTTTTTGGTAGGAGTTTTTCCGTGGCTGTTGGCTCTTATTCATCTGACTCTGCTCCTTTAACCTCTGGGGTGCCTCAGGGTTCTATTCTGGGTCCACTTTTATTTGCTCTATATATGCTGCCACTTGGTTCTATTATCAGCAAATTTAAAGGTGTGTCTTATCACTGCTACGCTGATGATTTGCAGCTACTTTTCTCTTTTAAGCCTGACCATGTTGACAATTTAAAAATTATTCATGATTGTCTGTCTGCAATTAAGGACTGGATGTCTAGTAACTTTTTGCAACTTAATGCTGATAAAACTGAAGTCCTTATTGTAGCACCTGATAATCTAATTCCTAAGTTGGTTAATAGCATTGGTTCATTAAGCTCTAACGTACGGTCTAATCTAAAAAATCTTTTGTCATTTTCGATCAGTCGATGAGTTTTGATCAGCATGTCAAATCTCTGACCCGGAGTTGTTTTTTCCACCTTAGGAATATATCCAAAATTAGGTCATTGGTTTCCTACACTCAGTTAGAAATCATTATTCATGCCTTTGTTTCTTCACGTTTGGACTACTGTAATGCTCTTTTTACATGTCTTAGCAAATCCTCTTTACACTGCCTACAGTTAGTCCAGAACGCTGCTGCAAGATTACTAACTAGGTCCAGTAGATTCTGTCATATCACTCCTGTTTTGGCCTCCTTGCATTGGCTTCCTGTAAATTATAGAATTGATTTTAAAGTTCTTGTTCTTACTTACAAAGCCATTCATGAAGAGGCACCTTTTTATATTAGTGACCTGCTCTCTCTACACCAGCCCAGCAGGTCTCTCAGGTCTTCTCATCAGAATCTATTGGTAGTTCCTAGTACTAGGCTCAGAACCAAAGGCGATAGAGCCTTTGCTGCTGTTGCTCCCAGGCTGTGGAACTCCTTGCCTTTTGAACTTAGATCTGCACCTTCCATTGGTGTTTTTAAGAAGCAACTAAAGACCCACCTTTTTAGCCTGGCTTTTTAATTATGTGCCGATTGTATTTTTATGTGCTTTTACTGTCTACTTTGTTTTTTTTGTTTGTTTTTTTTTTACTGTTTTATGTGGCTGTGTTTTTATTTTGTTTTTTACCATGTTAAGCACTTTGTGACTCTGTCTGTGAAAGGTGCTCTATAAATAAACTTATTATTATTATTATTATTATTATTATTATTATTATTGTCCTCCTCTGTTTACCCTCTGCATCCAGTCTGAGATGATTAACCCAGTCTCTACACCTCTCTACACAAGCATGTTGAAGGTAAAGGCTATAAGACCATCTCCAAGCAGCTTGATGTTCCTGTGACTACAGTTGCACATATTATTCAGAAATTTAAGATCCACGGGACTGTAGCCAACCTCCCTGGACGTGGCCGCAGGAGGAGTCTGATAATACGAATGGTAACAAAAGAGCCCAGAACAACCTTTAAACACATTCATGGTGAACTCCAAGGTCAAGGTACATCAGTGTCAGATCGCACCATCCGTTGTTGTTTGAGCCAAAGTGGACTTCATGGGAGACGACCAAGGAGGACACCACTGTTGAAAACATCATAAAAAAGCCAAACTGGAATTTGCCAAACTGCATGTTGACAAGCCACAAAGCTTCTGGGAGAATGTCCTATGGACAGACGAAACAAAACTGGAACTTTTTGGCAAGGCACATCAGCTCTGTGTTCACAGACGCAAAAATGAAGCATACCAAGAAAAGAACACTGTCCCTACTGTGAAACAGGGAGGAGGTTCTGTTATGTTCTGGGGCTGCTTTGCTGCATCTGGCACAGAGTGTCTTGAATCTGTACAGGGTACAACGAAATCTCAAGACTATCAAGGTATTCTAGAGAGAAATGTGCTGCCCATTGTCAGACAGTTTGGTCTCAGTCGCAGGTCGTGGGTCTTGCAACAGGATAATGACCCAAAACACACAGCTAAAAACAGCCAAGAATGGCTAGGAGCCAAACATTGGACTATTCTAAAGTGGCCTTCTATGAGCCCTGATCTAAATCCTATTGAAGATCTGTGGAAGGAGCTGAAACATTCAATTCAATTCAATTCAATTCAACTTTATTTATATAGCGCCATTTCACAACAACAGTCATCTCATAGCACTATCAACTGTAGGGGGGACCCCCACAGTTGCAGAAAGACCCCAGCAATCAGGCGATCCCCTGTGAGCAAGCACTTGGCGACGGTGGAGAGGAAAAACTCCCTTTTAACAGGAAGAAACCTCCAGCAGAACCAGGCTCAGGGAGGGGCAGTCATCTGCTGCGACTGGCTGGGGGGTGAGGGGACAGAGAAGAAGAAAAGAACAGACATGTAGAGAGCAAACAGCACGATGGGGACTCAATCTATGGGAGAGAACAAACAAATGTTAATGACCAGCAAAAAAAAATATTTCATAGAGAGTGAGGAAAGGAGTGAGGCCCAGTGCATTACTGGAGGTCCCCCGGCTGACTAAACCTATTAGCAGCATAACTAAGGGAGGGTTCAGAAACACATGATCCCTCCCTAATTGTAGGCTATATCAAAAAGGTAGGTTTTAGCCCTATTCTTAAAAACAGAGATCGAGTCTGACTCCCGAATCCGGATTGGCAGCTGATTCCACAGGAGAGGAGCTTGATAACTGAAGGCTCTGCCTCCCATTGTACTTTTGGAGATTCTAGGTATTACAAGTAAACCTGCATTTTGGGAGCGTAGTGCTCTGTTAGGATGATACGGTCGTATCAGATCTTTTAAATAGAAAGGAGCCTGATTGTTTAGAGCTTTGTAAGTAAGAAGAAGGATTTTAAACTTAATTCTAAACTCTATGGGAAGCCAATGAAGGGAGGCCAGAACCGGAGAGATATGATCTCTCTTTCTAGTACCTGTTAAAACTCTTGCTGCAGCATTTTGGATCAGCTGAAGACTTTTTAAAGATGTTTTAGGACAGCCTGATAATAAAGAATTACAATAATCTAATCTCGAGCTAACAAAAGCGTGGATCAGCTTCTCAGCATCACTCTGAGACAAGATGCTCCTAATCTTGGCAATATTACGCAAATGATAGAAAGCAGTCTTAGAAACAAATTTAATATGTGAATTGAAGGACAAATCCTGATCAAAAATAACTCCAAGGTTCCTCACAGAGCTATTAAGAGAAAGAGTAACTGCATCCAAACTGAAAGTTTGATTTGGAAAGGAATTTCTAAGGTTTTTTGGACCAACAAGAATGACTTCAGTCTTATCTGAATTTAATAGCAGGAAATTACAAGTCATCCAAGCTTTGATTTCCTTAAGACAGGCTTCTAACTTGGCTAATTGATTACCATCATCTGGCTTCATTGACAGGTATAATTGTGTGTCATCTGCATAACAGTGAAAATGTATACAGTGCTTTCTAATAATGTTGCCTAACGGAAGCATATATAAACTAAAAAGAGTAGGGCCTAGCACAGATCCCTGTGGAACTCCATGACTAAGCTTTGAGCTGAGAGAAAACTCATCATTTACATGAACAAACTGGAACCTATCAGATAAATAAGATCTAAACCACTGCAACGAAGTTCCATTAAGTCCAACATAGTGTTCTAATCTATCAAGTAGAATATTATGATCAATAGTATCAAAAGCTGCACTAAGATCTAAAAGGACAAGTACAGAAACTAGTCCATTATCAGATGCAATGAGGAGGTCGTTAGTGACCTTCGCTAAGGCTGTTTCAGTACTATGATGGATTCTAAACCCAGATTGAAACTCCTCAAGTAAACCATTTCCCTGCAGGTGGTCAAATAATTGCGTAGCAACAACTCTTTCTAAGATTTTTGAAATGAAAGGGAGATTAGAGATTGGTCTATAGTTAGCTAAAGCTCCTGGATCTAGCGTTGGCTTTTTGAGTAAGGGTTTAATTACAGCCGTTTTAAAAGCCTGCGGTACATGGCCTAAAGTTAATGAAGAATTGATTATATGAAGAATAAAGCTACCAATAAGTCGGAAGACTTCTTTAAATAACCTGGTAGGAATAGGGTCTAAAAGACAAGTTGAAGGTTTGGATGAGGAAACTATTTTGTCTAACTCACAAAGGTCGATTGGAGTAAACTCATCAAGACGGACATCAGTAGAAGGAGTTGTAGTAGTTACAGTATTTAAGTTAACTGTGGGAAGAATCTGATTGATTTTATCTCTGATGGATGAAATTTTATTATTAAAAAAGTTCATAAAGTCCTGACTAGTAAGCTCTAAGGGGATGCTAGGATTGAACATGCCGTCTGGAGAAGGCCCCCTTCAAACCTGAGACAACTGGAGCAGTTTGCTCATGAGGAGTGGGCCAAAATACCTGCTGAGAGGTGCAGAAGTCTCATTGACAGTTACAGAAATCGTTTGATTGCAGTGATTGCCTCAAAAGGTTGTGCAACAAAATATTAAGTTAAGGGTACCATCATTTTTGTCCAGGCCTGTTTCATGAGATTGTTTTTTAAAATAATTCTGTTGAACCACAATTCAAAAGCATTGTCTGATTTTCATTGGTTAATTTTCATCGAATTTTTATTTATTACCACTTTTGTCAAATTCAAGTTATTTCTGTGACCATTGTGGGTTTTTCTTTCATTAACAGAGGGGTACCAACAATTTTGTCCATGTGTGTATGGCCTCATCTTCAAATCTTTTCAGATTTCCATGTTTTGGACATCATTGGAAAGCTTAGATTCCATGCTTTTAGAATCTGTAAATAACTCAAAATACCCTTCCGGAGACTTGTTCCTGGTTTTTCCGTGGCTGGTCACATTTATGAGTGTAAAAATGTTTGCGATTTCTCAAAGTTGTGAATTTAAATGAGTTGTATAATTTTAGTTGGAGCTCTATGATCGAGTCTTTAAGAAAGCAGCTGACCGTCACTCTGACTTCTCCCGCCTGGCTCGAGTTCTGACAGGAAACGCCATCGCTCTGGTCCTGGGAGGGGGAGGAGCCAGGTAATCATCCTTTTTCTGCTAACACTGGGAGTTTAAAACGGTTTTCCTAGTAAACGTTTTTCCACCATCTCAGATGTTCTAGTTGTTCCTGTTGTTGTAGAAGTTCATCTACCTGAACTTCCTCCTCCTCTGTCTCAGAGGTTGTTCCCAGGTCGGGATCATCCGGGCGCTCTCTGAGGCAGGAATCCCTGTGGATCTGATCGGCGGGACCTCCATCGGCTCCCTCATGGGGGCACTTTACGCCGAGGAGCGGAGCCACAGCCGCATGAGGATGAGGGCCAGAGATTGGGCTATGGTCTGAGATTATCCTTAACACATTAATTAAACCACATTATTATGTTAGCATAGTGTCTAATATTTGTCATTATTGCTTGCTGCTGAGTGTGAAGCGGCTGGGAAGAGAATCAGAACCTCCAAGTCTGAGTCCATGGTCCTCAGCTGGAAAAAGGTGGATTGTCCTCTCCGGGTTGGAGACAAGCTCTTGCCCCAAGTGGAGAAGTTTAAGTATCTCGAGGTCTTTTTCACGAGTGAGGGGAGAATGGAGCGAGAGAATGACAGATGGATCGGAGCAGCATCTGCAGTGATGCGGACATTGTACCGGTCTGTTGTAGTGAAGAGGGAGCTGAGCTCTAAGGCAAAGCTGTCAATTTACCAGTCAATCTACGTTCCTACCCTCACCTATGGTCATGACCGAAAGAATGAGATCATGGATACAAGCGGCTGAAATGAGCTTTCTTCGTAGGATTGCTGGACTCTCCCTCAGCGATACGGTGAGGATCTCAGTCATCCGGGAGAGGCTCAGAGTAGAACCGCTGCTCCTCCACATTGAAAGGAGCCAGTTGAGGTGGTATGGGCATCTGATCAGGATGCCTCCTGGACGCCTCCCACTTGAGGTGTTTCGGGCACGTCCCACTGGAAGGAGACCCCGGGGCAGACCCAGGACTCGGTGGAGAGACTACGTCTCCCAGTTGGTGTGGGAACACCTAGGTATCCTCTCTGAAGAGCTGGAGCAGGTGGCTGGGGAGAGGGAAGTCTGGGCTTCTGTGCTTGAACTGCTGCCTCCACGACCCGGACCTCCGGAAAAGTGGTAGATGATGAATATGTCAGCATATGTCAGCACAGTGTCATTATTACAGTAGTCCAGTGTCATTATGTTAGTATAGTGTCATTATTACACGAGCATAGTGTCAATATTGCACTGTCCCACTGTCATTACATTAGCATAGTTTCATTATTACGCAAGCCCAGTGTTGTCATTACATTAGCACAGTGTTATTATTGTGTTAGCACAGTGTCATTATTAAAGTAGTCCAGTGTCATTATTACGTTAGCATAGTGTCAATGTTACACTAATCCAGTATCATTACATTAACATAATGTCATTATTATGTTGGTATAGGGTCATTATTACATTAGCATAGTCATTACTTTAGCCCACTGTCATTATTATGTTAGCATAGTGTCATTATTACACTACCATATTGTCAATATTATGCTAGCCCAGTGTCATTATTACATTACCCCAGTGTCATTAGAATAGAAACAATAGAATAGGCTTTTATTGTCGTTGTCCAATACAACAAAATTATGGGTGCGCCACCAGGCTACTGCGCAATTAAGTATGAGAGAAGGAAGTAAATAAGACGCAGAGTTGTAGAACACACAATATAGCCCAGGATTATGGAAATGTACACCGGTATGGTAATGACTTTACGGATGGGTCGATATACTTGATAATGAGGAGTGCAAAGGACAGGTGTGATTATGATGATAATTGAAAGGTCCTCAGTTCTGAGCATGTGAGCGTTCGGAGGGAGGGTTTGGGGCCTCTGAGTGTTTGCAGTTTGGATGGTCCAGTGGAAGAAACTGTTTGTCAGTCTGGAGTTGTGGGACCTGATTGATCTGAACTGTCGTCCAGAGAGAAGCAGGTCAAACAGGTGGTGGGCAGGATGTGAGGGGTCTCTTGTGATGGCCTTGGTCTTTGAGACAGGAGGATCTGGAGATGTCTTCCAGGGAGGGCAGAGGGCTGCCAATGATTTTTTTTTTTTTTTTTTTTTTTTTAATGAGGTGTGTGGGGGGGTGTTGATGCACAGCATTCCTGTTCTCAGCCATGATGCTGGCGTACCACACACCCAGACAGCTCTCCACTGAGCAGCAGTAGAAGATCAACAGCAGCTTCTGGTCCAGGTTCTTCCTCAGGACACGGGGGAAGTGCAGCCACTGCTGGAGTTTCTTCAACAGGGCCTTGGTGTTGACAAACCAGGAGAGTTCAGAGGAGATGTGGGTGCCCAGGAACCTGAAAGTGGGGACAGTTTCCACGTGGTCTCCATTTATGGGGATTGGGGTGTGTGTGTGTGTGTGTGGGGGGCGGGGGTCCTGTCCTTTCCTTTCCTTTCCTTTCCGAAGTCCAGTGTGAGTTCTTTGGTCTTCTTGGACATACAGTTTCAGATTGTTTGCTTGGCACCACAGCAGCAGATTCTCTAATCTCCGCCCTGTATGTCTTCTCATCATTGTCAGTGATGAGCCCAACCAAGGTGGTGTCGTCCACATACTTCATGATGACGGAGGCTGGGTGGGTTGGAATACAGTCAAAGGTGTACAGGGAATACAGTAGAGTGCTTAGCAGGCAGCCCTGGGGTTAGCCAATGCTGAGAGACAGCGTGGAGTAGTGGTGGGGGCAGAGTTGGTGTCATTATTACACTAGCCCAGTGTCATTTATTACATTAGTATAGTGTCAGTATTACACTAGCCCAGTGTCATTATTATATTAGCAAAATGTCAATAGTACAATAGCCCAGTGTCATTACATTAGCATAGTGTCATTATTGCGTTGGTATAGTGTAATTTTTACGTTAGTATAGTGTCATTATTACACTAGTAAACTTTATAAGTAAGTAAGCTTAATTTCTATAGCACTTTTCACAGACATAAAAAGTCACAAAGTGCTTTACAGTGCAACACAGTCAAAACAATTAAAATACAACTAAAATACAAATTAAAATACAAATAAAATACAATTGAAATACAATAATACAGTTAAGATACAGTTAAAATACGATTAAAATAAAACTAATACACTCTATGCAGTCAGGTGGTAACAGCCTTCAGTCAATCTTGGATTAAAATGCCTGTTTAAACAATGTTTTCAGGTGGGTTTTAAAACTCACAACACTGTCCATGGCTCGAAGGTACAAAGGGAGGTCATTCCACAAGCGTGGTGCTACTGCTTTAAAAGACCTGTCACCTCTGGTAGCAAAGTGGGTGCGGGGAACCATGAGCAAGTGCTGTCCTGAGGATCTCAGGCTGCGGGTCGAGCTGTAGGGCTGAATCAGAGCAGCCATATATGCGGGGGCCTGACCGTGAATTGCTCGGAAAGTGAGCACCAGGATCTTAAAGTGGACACGATACAAAACAGGGAGCCAATGGAGTGATCTAAGAACAGGTGTAATGTGGTCCCTCCTGTTTGCCCATGTCAGGAGCCTCGCAGCAGAGTTTTGAACAAACTGGAGACGGGCCAGTTCCTTCTTGTTCAAACAGGTAAAAAGGCTGTTACAGTAGTCCAGACATGAGGAGACAAATGCGTGAATGATCATCTCCAGCTCTTTGTGTGAAACCATGGTCCTGAGCTTGGAGATATTTCGCAGTTGGAAGTGACAGTTTTTTATGAGTTGTTTGGTGTAATGTTCCAATGACATGGCCTTATCAAAGATGACACCCAAGTTTCTCAGCTTTGTTTTAACTGTACTGCCCAAGTTACCAAGGTATTGTTTTATGCCTGATATGTCGCTGTCTGGGGCAATGATCAAAGTCTCCGTTTTGCCAAAGTTTAGCTGGAGGCTATTGTCATTAAGCCACTGCTTTATGTGGGACAGGCAGTTTGTTAAGGAGCTGACTATGTGGAGCTCAGACTTGTTGAACGAGCAGTATATCTGGATGTCGTCTGCAAAGAGATGGTAAGAGATGTTATTATACCGCTGTATGATGTGGCCAAGGGGGAGAATATACAGTAGGAACAGTAGTGGCCCCAGGACAGAACCTTGGGGCACACCATACTGCAAATCGGCTGAGTTGGACCGGATGTTATTAGAAGATACACTGAAGCTTCTACCAGTCAAATAGGAGGAGAACCACTTCAGAACAGGACCTGTCATCCCCACCAGGCCCCTCAGTCTGTTTGTCATAATGGTGTGGTCCACCGTGTCAAAGGCCAAGGAAAGATCCAGCAGGACCAGGACCGTAGATTTCCCGGTATCAGCCGACGTCATGATATCACTAGCCACTCTTACTAAGGCATTTTCAGTCGAGTGGCGTTGTCTGAACCCAGACTGAAACATGTTATAGATTAAACTTGTCTCTAGAAAGGCAATTTATTTATTTAGCGAATGCAAAGTCCTTAAGCCAAGCAGTTGCCTCCTGGTTTGCTGTATGGAGGGTGTGTAATCCTCCTTCCAGTCTTTGGAGCGGGCAAGCCTCTATGATGTGTTCCATTGTTTGCTCCTCTCCACATGCGCACAGTGGGCTAGGGCTACTGCCCCATCTGTGAAGGCTGGCCAAGCAGGGGCCATGTCCAGTCCTGAAGCGATTGAGTGTAGACCACTGTCTCCTTGGGAGGTTGGTGCCCGGGACCTGTTGGTTGGGTTTATCACCAGCTGTTTGTTTGGGACCTCCTTGGTCTCCCATTCCTCTTGCCAAGCTGTCTGGATGGTAAAGTCAGCTGGGGGAGGGTTTTTCCAAATCGGCCGTCTGGATGAAAGTCGGGCAGTGGGTGGGGTGTAGATATCTGCATGGATTGGTAAGTGAGGAAAATCTTTAACTTTTTGGAGCATCCTTTGAGTTAATGCTGCTCGCCGGATGTGTGGAGGGGCTATGTTTGACAGTACAGAGAGCCAGGGAAGTGGTGTTGAGCGGATTGTTCCAGTTATAGTTCTCATGGTTGAGTTGAGCTGGGTGTCTACATGGTGTGTGTAAGATGACCTGGACCAGACAGGGGCACAATATTCTGCTACAGAGTATGAAAGGGCCAGTGCTGAGGTGCGCAGGGTGGAGACTGCCGCCCCCCATTTTGCACCAGCGAGCTTGCAGAGCAGGTTGTTTCGTACTTTCACCTTAGCAGCCGTCCCCTTTAGATGTTCCTTGAAGGATAAGGTCCTATCAAGGGTCACTCCAAGATAAGTTGGATTTGGGGCATGCTTAAGCTTGAGTCCGCTCAGGTGGATGTTTAGTTCTCTGGCAGCTTTTGCATTGTGGAGATGAAATACACTGGAGACGGTTTTTGCTGGGCTTGGTTTTAGGTGCCAGATTTTGCAGAACTGGTCCAGTTTAGCAAGATCTTCCGTGAGCACCCGTTCCAGTGGTTCAAAGTCTGGTGCTTGGAATGCCAAACAGATGTCGTCTGCATAGATGAATTTGCGGGATTTTGTAGTAGGCAGGTCGTTTATGTAGAGGTTGAACAGAGTTGGAGCTAGAACTGAGCCTTGTGGGAGTCCGTTTTTCTGCATTCTCCATGCACTTGTGTTCTGACTGAGGTGGACTCTGAACCTTCGGTTGGTCAGCAGGGTTTTTATAATTGCTGTTGCCCAAGCAGGGATCGCCTTTTTAAGTTTCAGGAGGAGGCCTTTGTGCCAGACCGTATCATAGGCGGCTGTAAGATCGAGAAACACAGCCCCTGTCTTCAGTCTGCTCTCGAAGCCATTTTCAATGAAGGTGGTTAGGGCCAGTACTTGTTCTCCTGTACTGCGGTCCTTGCGGAAACCTGCTTGATCCACACTTAGAATATCCTCTATTTCTGGGGAAATGCGTTGCAGTATTAGGTGCTCCATGATTTTGTAAGGAACGCTGAGTAGGGAGATTGGGCGGTAGCTTGCTGGTAGTTTGTGGTCTTTGCCAGGTTTTGGGATGGCAATGACCTTTGCTGTCCGCCATTTCTTTGGGATCGAGTTTGTTTGTGTGATCCTTGTGTAGAATTGTGTCAACCAGGTTAGGGCTCGAGGGCCAAGATTTTTCATGAATTCTGGGAAGATGTTATCGTATCCTGCTGCCTTTCCACATTTCAGGCCCTGTAGGACTTTCTCCAGTTCAGCAGCCTCGAAGGGTTCAGGGTTCGTTTCCTCTACAGGCATTTTTTGGTGTTTTTTTAGCTCAGTTGTAACTGCTCTTCTGGTGTCTTTGTCTTGGGGTGCTTTGGCGATAGTCAGTAGGTGGGATGCAACTTGGTTGGGTGTGACGGATGCTCGGCTTTGGCTAGGGGGCTTCTGTGCAGCTCCTAGGCGACGGATGAGGCTCCAACATTTCCTGCTAGAGTGGGTAAAGCTCCGGTCAGCAACTGTCTCCTCCCATTTCTTTCGCCAGGCTGTATTTAGCGATTCAATGAGATGGTCTGCTATCTCTGGGTCCCCTGATGTTTGATAGGATTGTAGGAGGGCAGCACTTTCTCCGTCCAAACATGGGACATAGAGGGGTCGGTAGCCTCGTGAGATTGCAGTATGGGCAGCCTTGAAGATTGCGCTGCAGAAGCGGTTGTATGCTTCATCTACAGTGATGGTGTGGAGTGGGATGGTAACAACGCTCCGGTGCAGAGTTTCACTGAATTTCTTCCAGTTGGCTTTGCGGAAGTTCCAGCGCATCTTCCTTGGGCTGTATATGACTGGAAGTTGTAGGCCAATGTGTACAAGCAGGGGCCGGTGTTGGCTGTGTGGAAAATCATCAAGAATGAGGATCTGTGTAGGATATGGCTCCCCATTCAAAGAGCTGACCCAACACAGGTCAGGAGAATAGTCCTTCTTCCACCTAGCAGAGTGGAAGGTTCCTCTTTGTTTGGGGTCGTATATCAAAGCGAGGTCATTTCTGGATGCCCAGTCTGAAAGTGCCTCCCCATCACTGTCCACTGCTGGGTACCCCCAGTCAGGGTGATGGCTGTTAAAGTCCCCCACATAGATGGCAGGGTGGGGTAGGGTGGGTAAGACCTGCAGATCCCAGTTGGCATTAGGGGGCTTGTACACATTGACAATATGGAAGCCACCAATGATTATGGTGTCTGAGAAATGTGTTGTTATCAGGTGATTTGCTTCAACTATGTCAGAACGCACATAGGTGGCACGCCCATGTTTAGCATGTAGAACATAGCACAGGAGGTCAAAGCCTTTGATGGTGAAGCGGCCAGCTTCCTCTGTGCCAATATGAGTCTCTTGGAGGCAGATTACATCAATCGAATGTTGGAAGGCGAGGACTTCGATAAGGCTTCACTTGGCTGCAGATAGGCCTTCAACGTTTAGTTGTAATATGCGAAGGGCAGATCCTACCACAAAGTGCTCTTGGGGCTGTTTGCTTTCAGCTTTAGGACTGTGACTAGGATTCTTCTTTGACTTGGCACAGAGGCGTCGTCTCTTCGAATTTAGTCTGCTGGTAGGATCATTAGCTTCCCCAGGCGAGCCCGGGTACTGGCGGAGGGCGCGACGAGAACGCTGATCCATTGCCCAGAAAGGCAATGAGCTGTTTGGACACCATTTTCTCAAGAAGTTTGGCTAGGAAAGGAAGCTTTGATATGGGCCTATAGTTTTTGAGATCGGTCGGGTCCAAGTTAGTTTTCTTCAGTTTTGGCTCAATTATGGCATGTTTGAAAGAGCTGGGGAACTGACCAGTTGAAAGTGACAAGTTAAAAATTTTGGTGACCCATGGTCCAATTGTATCAAACACATTCACAACAAGCTTCGGGGGGAGGATGTCTACTGAGTTTGAGGAGGGTCTCGTTTTAGCTAAAAGTGCTGAGACGTCCTCCATTGACACAATGTTGAAGGAAGACCATGTTTGAGGGGGAGGGTCAATTGTGGTCATAGAGCCAGAAGATGGTGGGATATTATTTTTTATATCCCTAATCTTGTCTGTAAAAATGTTCAGGAAGCTGTTGCTATCAGCTTTACAGAGCGCTAGGGCGGTGGGGGGCAGCAGGGGACACAAGAGAATGTATTGTGTCAAAGAGCACTTTGGGTTTTTTTCTTATTAGTGGCTATGAGATGTTGAAAGTAGCTGGATCTTGCCTCCTTAATCATATTATTTAAGGAGTTTATCAAATCCTTGAGGTGTAGCCTATGAACCTCAAGCTGAGTAGATTTCCAAAGGCGCTCTGTTTGGCGACATGTTCTCCTAAAGTTTAAAATATTTTTGTTGATCCAGGGGCAGGGCCACTTCCGAGAGGCATTGCATTTCAGGGGTGCCACCTTGTCTAAAATAGAGCTGCAGTGTGTGGCAAAACCCTGCATAAAGCCATCAACATCAGAACATTCATTAAAAAGACAAGGGTCAAACAGAGTACAAAATTCCTGAGCAGAGGATTCTGTAATAATTCTCCTCTTGGCCCTTATGGGTGCAGGCTTTGGCTCAAGAGGTACACATAAGTCAAAAAACACAGCACAGTGGTCACTTGGGTGGACATCCTCAACACACACATTAGAGGGATGCAAGCCCAATGAAAAAAACCAGGTCCAGTGTATGTCCCTTTCTGTGGGTGGAGCCAGAGACATGCTGTGTTAAATTAAAACTGTCAGTCACAGATAAAAACTCAGCTGCTGGGCTAGAAGAGGCATCATCAACGTGCAGGATAAAGTTGCCAAGAATTAAAACCTTCTCCAGTTTTATTATTGATGCTAAAAATTCACTAAAATCATTTAAGAAGGACCCAACAGGGCCGGGGGGACGATAGATTAAAAAACAGTAAAACACACTGGAGAAACCCACTGTTAGTAACTCAAATGAAGGATAACTGTCAGACTTCAGCATTCTGCATACGTACTTGTCCTGGTACACTGCAGCAAGGCCCCCACCATGGCAATGGGGGCGGGGCTGACCCACAGCAGAGCATCCAGGAGGGCACAGTTCATTTAGATGGATGAACTCCCCATTCTTCTGCCATGTCTGTGACAAACAGTACATTCAAGTCTCTGTTTGTGAGTAGTTCACTCAAGGAGAAGGATTTATTAGTGATGGAGCGTGCATTTATTAATCCAAAACGACTCAGCGATGTTGACATCACACTGTTTGCGTCCGCTGCGTGCAACGGGATTGGCCTCAGCCACCTCTCCCGGTCACGTGATGTCCACCTGGGCCGGCAGGTCATATTCTGGTCCGTCCATGTAGGCACGGAAGTTCAGGAGGGTCTCGGGGTCCAGGCGGTCTGTCCACGTCTCCTCCGGCGTTGGATTAGGTCCGATCCACACAGCAAGGGAAGCGGCGATGGACTGTCTCCCCACTCGTCTGGGTGGAGGGGGACCGGCGTCAGCCACTAGTCCAGTGTAAATATTACACTAGCAGTGTCAATATTACACTAGCCCAGTGTCAATATTACACTAGCCCAGTGTCATTACATTAGCATAGTGCCATTATTACACTAGCCCAGTGTCATTATTACACTAGCCCAGTGTCATTACATTAGCATAGTGCCACTATTACATTGGTATAGTGTCATTATTACACTATCCTAGTGTCATTATTACATTAGCATAGCGTCCCAGTGTCATTTTTAGCAAAGTGTCAATATTACAATAGCCCTGTGTCATTACATTAGCATAGTGCCATTATTACACTAGCTGTGTCATTATTACATTAGCATAGTGTCAATATTACACTAGCCCAGTGTCATTATTATATTAGCAAAGTGTCGATATTACAATAACCCAGTGTCATTACATTAGCATAGTGCCATTATTACATTGGTGTAGTGTCATTATTACACCAGCCCAGTGTCATTATTACATTAGCATAGGGTCAATATTACACTAGCCCAGTGTCATTATTATATTGGCATAGTGTCAATATTACAATAGCCCAGTGTCATTACATTAGCTTAGTGCCACTATTACATTGGTATAGTGTCGTTATTACACTATCCTAGTGTCATTATTACATTAGCATAGTGTCAATATTGCACTAGCCCAGTGTCATTATTAGCAAAGTGTCAATATTAAAATAGCCCAGTGTCATTACATTAGCATAGTGCCATTATTACATTGGTGTAGTGTCATTATTACACTAGCCCAGTGTCATTACATTAGCATAGAGTCAATATTACACTAGCCCAGTGTCATTATTATATTAGCAAAGTGTCAATATTACAATAGCCCAGTGTCATTACATTAGTATAGTGCCATTATTACATTGGTGTAGTGTCATTATTACACTAGCCCAGTGTCATTACATTAGCATAGAGTCAATATTACACTAGCCCAGTGTCATTACATTAGCGTAGGGTCAATATTACACTGTCATTATTGCATGTTATGTTAGCCCAGTGTCATTATTACAATAGCATAGTGTCAATATTACAGTAGCCCCGTGTCATTACATTAGCATAGTGCCACTATTACATTGGTATAGTGTCGTTATTACACTATCCTAGTGTCATTATTACATTAGCATAGTGTCAATATTGCACTAGCCCAGTGTCATTATTAGCAAAGTGTCAATATTACAATAGCCCAGTGTCATTACATTAGCATAGTGCCATTATTACACTAGCTGTGTCATTATTACATTAGCATAGTGTCGATATTCCACTAGCCCAGTGTCATTATTACATTGGCCCAGTAATAATGGGTCAGCGTAATAATGAGACTGGGCTAGTGTAATAGTGTAATTTAATTTTTACATTAGTCCAGTCTCATTATTACATAAGTTAACTAAATTAATAAAATCCTGCACAGATCAGGTTTGGTTTTAGTTTACTCACAGAAGTGAGAAAAAGACCAGCAGGCAAACATGGCAAAACATCAATGCACCCCCCTCCAAGAAAAACAAACTGTTCATTAAACTCTTATTAACCCTCATTAAAAATAAATTTGACAGCCAGCACATGGATGTTTTAAAGTGGGGACTGATGAACACTAGCTCTGATCTTCTACTGCTGTGTTGGATGTTCCATCCACAGGAAATGACGTCTGTGTTTAAGAAGGTTCTGGATCTAACGTACCCCATCACCTCCATGTTCTCCGGAGCCTCCTTCAACTCCAGCCTCAGCAACATGTTCAAGAGCAAACGGATCGAGGTCAGACCGCAGTCATAAACCCTGTTATTGGTTATTATGGTTCAGGAATGAGTGTGGCAGAAACTTGAGGAAAAACTGGAGTGTAACCCTGATGTTCTTGTAGGATCTGTGGATTCCATACTTCAACATCACTGCAGACATCACGGTTTCCACCATGAGGGTCCACACTGACGGTGAGAAGAGCCTTTAGACTTTCTAAACCAGGACAGTTTACTCATCAACCCAACGCCGTTTACTTCAACTATGACCGTTTATTAGCAAGAAGATTGTCTTGCTGACAAAATGCAGCATGACTGCTGTTGGCTGCAAACCATTTCATGCTGAAAGAAGAAACCGTTCCAGCTTAAATGAAAACAGAACTTAAAACTGTTGGCTTAAAATGTCAAAAATGAATAAAGTTGAAGAATGTTAGCTTAAAAATTAAAAAAAAGCTTAAAAATTAAATGGGATAAAATTGTTTTTGCAAAAAATTGAAAATGGCCTAAATGTTACTTTCAATCAATCAATCAGCTTTATTTATAAAGCACTTTACTTGCTACACAAAGTGCTGTATGGCAAGAAAACATAAAAGCAGGAAGCAGGGCACTAACCCAGAAACAATATAGAACCACAGTCAACATACAATGGAATAAAATAAAAGGTAAAATAAACTTTAAACAAATTAAATCAAACACGATGCCAGCTTAAATGTTAAAATGGTAGAAATTTGTTTCACATTAGCAAAGAAGTGTCAATAGCCTGAAGAT
This sequence comes from Pholidichthys leucotaenia, assembly GCA_020510985.1. NCBI lineage: Eukaryota > Metazoa > Chordata > Actinopteri > Cichliformes > Pholidichthyidae > Pholidichthys > Pholidichthys leucotaenia. Next base: position 2,833,870 of record CM035850.1, read on the forward strand.
GAGGAATATTGATTTTTTTTTCCACAATATTTTTTATTGAACCTTTTTTACAAACATGACACAAACAGTCAAACACTAACACTAAAGTAATTTAAAAATTAAAAAAAAAAGTACTAAAAACACCAACAACCACTAACAAAAGCAAGTCTTCAACAATGCTCCTCTGTTTAGTCTAGGTAATCTACTACATAACAATACATATTATACATTCACCAATTTGGAATTTACAAGGTCCACACATATCATTTACCTTCTTCTTCAGAAGTTATGTTTAGTTTCTTTACATAATCAATGAAAGGTCTCCATATATTCTCAAACACAATTTCCTTTGATTTCAGTATGTATGTTATTCTTTCTAGTGGAAGGTTTGTTAACATCTGTCTTAACCACTGAGTCACATCTGGTCTATGAGTCTTTTTCCACAGTAGTGCAATACATTTTTTGGCCTTAAGCAAACTGAGGTCTATGAATGTTCTTTCACGCTTACTAAAGTTATGTTTTTCTGGATACAGACCCAACAAAAACAGTTTTTAGGGTTCAATGTGAATTGTTTTGAAACGACACGGTCATCATGAACAGTTTTCTCATTGGCCAAACTCCTCTGGGAGGTGACTCGCATAGTGAACAAAGATGGTGGCTAGGTAAGATAGTTTGCAATGTCCTTTTTGTTTTCTTTGCTTTTTGGAGCAATTCCATTCATTTAAGAGTAGAGGTTATGTCAGTTTGTAAGTAAAACAATACTGTGCATAAAATATTGTTTATGGTGGGGGTATAATGGAGAATTCTTAGGCAATATGAAGTTGAAGTAGGCTACAGTCTACGCTATAGTTAGTGTATCCTCTAACCAGCTGACAGAGGACCATAGATCTACACAACTATAGAATGCACGAGCTGAACAGAAAAACTGTTCGTCAAGAACTGCCCATTCATTTGGGTTAGTTCACCTTGCAAACTGTTTGTCCAACTGTTTTATGAACTGAACTTGTGTCAGGTTCTCTGTGGCGGTACATGTGGGTTAGCATGTTCATGCTAGTGTTGCATATGAAAAACGGTGGTAAGATGGCGGCCTGGGAATGACCGGGGAATAGAGGGGGTGTAAAGGCCACAGCCGGAAGGTGTACGTTCTCTTTCGCCATTGACGCCTGGACTGTGAGCGCTGTAGTCCACTGCTGTACTGTTCATGAGTTCTTTAATAAACATTATAAACTACCTTCTGCCCTGCTTCTCATTTCACCAATTATGGACACAACATTTGGCGACAAGGATAACACAGTTATGGAGCGTGCTGCAACCAGTTTTCAGCCATTTCTGGAGGCCACTGGCGAGCCTCCCGTGCCTTGGCCTAGGTAGGATGCTGCATTTAGCAACTACCTGTTGGCCCTCAACCTCGTGACTTAAAGGAACTGCAGGCTAGAGCAATATTGGTCCATAATTTGGGCATGGAAGGACAGAGAATCTTGGAGACTTTGGGGGGAACCGAAAGTTTTGAGGAGGTGGTAGAGCTAATGGCGCAATATTTTCACGCACCGGACAACGTCATCGTTCGGCGTATTCAGTTGTCATTATGTATACAAGTTATCTGTACTGGGTTGTGCTCCGATTGTGCCTTGATCAATTTGAGTGTTTAATTGAATAGATTTGTTGAAACTTTTTTTTTTTAAGAAACGGAATACTAAATTAGGCTCCAAATTTTCTTTTGAGGGGTGGTGGGTTATGATAATTAACATACATTGAGGTCAAACCTGTCTAGTAATTGGAATAAGGTTCATAGGTGCTCTGAGGCTCGACCTGTTGTGTTCGTGTGAAAATGTGTATTGATAAAATGCCTCAACACTGTTTCCTGTTGTGGGCCCAAGTGCGGGCTGTGTTGGGGTGGGAGGCCGTCAGAAGAGTTTGGTTCAGTGAGGGAGGCACAGGTTGATGGTTTAGAATTTATTGTATATATGTATATTTACTGTCTGTTCTGGGATTAATTTTCTTTTGAATACATGGCTATATTTTGGTTTGGACTGATAGGGATAAGGCGGCAGAATAATCCGCCTGGCCATGTAGGGGGCGCTGGTAGTCTATGCAGCCCCCAGCCTTGGTTGTATGATTGAATTGGTTCTTAAAGTGTCTGTGACATGATGCAGGAGCTATGGATCAATATTCAGTATGAATTTATCTTCAATCGTCCACATGGTTCTTTTGACTTAGAACGCTAAATAAGTGGAAAAATATTTCCAAGTGAATTCATATTTAGCACCGTGTTGCACTAATGCGATCTCCTGAGACTCGCCTCGTTTCAGGATATGATGTCATGAGGTGAAGTTCCTCTCAGCTGATCCGTGTGTTGTCAGTGTAAACAAGCTGTTTAGCTTCTATATCAGCGAAGAAATGCTGAAACGCTGCGTGGCGGCTGGGTGTTCTAATTGCTCCAGTGAACATAGAAGTCTGTTCTCATTCCCAAAAGATCCAGATCTTCTTAAAAAATGGGCGAAGCAAGAACAGAGAAGGAGGGACAAATGGCACCATCACCATCTTCTCTACTCTGCAGCCATCATTTCACTGCAGACAGTTTTGAGGAGGCGCCGCTATACAGGAATCTTTAGGCTTGAAAGTTTGTTACAAACAGTTCTAAAACCAACTGCCATACCTACGGTTTTCAAACCAAAACCCACAGATCAAGACGATGTCAACAGATGAAAACAGCAGAGAAGCAACAGAGTCAAAACTCGACTGGAAAAGTTTGTGTCATTGATTTTTTTTCCACATAAGACGATCATGATTTTATTTTAGTTTTTCTGACAAAAGTAAAATCCTCCCCTTTGAATTTTGAAGCTGAGTGTTGACTTTGGAAACACTCGGCTGGAACGACTGTGTTAAAAAAACGTTATTACTTTTTTCAGTTTTCATTTTTATAAATGTCATTGCCTACCAAAACTGAATATCTGAGCATTTTTTATTGTTTCCCCAACCACCCGATCGGGGAAATAAAAAAAAAAAAATAATTGAAGCCAAAATTTCTGTAAACCAAACGATAAAATCATGATCACCTTATGTGGAAAAAGAAGAAAAAAAATCAATGACACAAACTCTTTTCCGGGCGAGTTTTGACTCTGTTGCTTCTCTGCTGTTTTCATCTGTTGACATCGTCTTGATCTGTGGGTTTTGGTTTGAAAACCGTAGGTATGGCAGTCGGTTTTAGAACCGTTTGTAACAAACTTTCAAGCCTAAAGATTCCTGTATAGCAGCGCCTCCTCAAAACTGTCTGCAGTGAAATGATGGCTGCAGAGGACAGAAGATGGTGTTGGTGCCATTTGTCCCTCCTTCTCTGTTCTTGCTTCACCCATTTTTTAAGAAGATCTGGATCTTTTGGGAATGAGAACAGACTTCTATGTTCACTGGAGCAATTAGAACACCCAGCCACCACGCAGCGTTTCAGCATTTCTTCACTGATATAGAAGCTAACAGCTTGTTTACACTGACAGCACACGGATCAGCTGAGAGGAACTTCACCTCATGACATCATATCCTGAAACGAGGCGAGTCTCAGGAGATCGCATTAGTGCAACACGGTGGTAAATATGAATTCACTTGGAAATATTTTTCCACTTATTTAGCGTTCTAAGTCAAAAGAACCAACTATGTGGACGATTGAAGATAAATTCATACTGAATATTGATCCATAGCTCCTGCATCATGTCACAGACACTTTAATTTTTGTGAACATACTGTTTCTCCCCTGTTAGAGTGCAAGTCTGGTGCTAAATTTGGGTGGGTCAAGCTATGTGCCTGCAATTTTTTTAAGGGGGGGGGGGATGTTACGCATGAAAAACAGTGGTAAGATGGCGGCCTGGGAATGGCCGGGGAATACAGGGGGTTCATGGCCCACCTTTCCGGTGGTGACGCCAACCAGCGTATAAAGACCACGGCCGGAAGGGGCACGTCCTCTTTCGCCGTTGACGCCTGGACGGTGAGCGCTGTAGTCCACTGCGGTACTGTTCATGAGTTCTGTAATAAACATTATAAACTGCCTTCCACCCTGCTTCTCATTTCACCAGTTGTGGACACAACAGCTGGCATGTCTGTGTGTAACGTAAGAGTTATCTTTATCAATCCAATCACCTTTAATGTTTTTGTGGTTTGTTCTCCAGGTTCTCTGTGGCGGTACGTGCGTGCTAGCATGTCTCTGTCGGGGTACCTTCCTCCTCTGTGTGACCCCAAAGACGGACACCTGCTGATGGACGGAGGCTACATCAACAACCTGCCTGGTCAGCTTCTCGTTAGTTTGCGTTCGTTTTATCATCTCCGGACGTTGTTTCATCTTTTTTGTATATATTTTAATGATTTTCCTCCCAGCTGACGTAGCTCGCTCCATGGGGGCTAAGGTGGTGATAGCGATCGACGTCGGCAGTCGGGATGAGACCGATCTGACCAATTACGGCGACTCGCTGTCCGGCTGGTGGTTGCTATGGAAACGCCTCAACCCACTAGCAGAGAAAGTCAAGGTGACCAGATATTTGAACTTTTTTTAACTTTATGACCTCTTTAATGCACATTAGCAACTTTTTCTCATAGATTTTAAACATAAATTTGTGATTTAAAAACAGAACTGAATTTCTGACCTTTTTATGCGTTTTGTAAATTTTCATTCAGAAATTTACAGTTTTTTGTGTAAATTTTTGGACTTTTTTTCTTTAATTTTTTTTTTTAATTTTGAATTGAAAAATGAACAATTGTTCTTCTGTTATAAGTTTGTGACTTGGCGTGCGTCAGAATTAGGAATTACCACAGTGAGAAAGCATAACATTAATTACAACAATAATGTTTTGACATTTATGAGGAAAAAAATCTACAATTCAAAGGAAAAAGCTACTAATTTATGACTGAGTAGTTGCTAATTAATGGGAAAAAAGTTAGAAATTTAGATGTAAAAAGTCACTACTTTGATGTTAGTCAAGGATTTATGAAAACAAAAAGTTCATTTATGAGGTAATTTACTATAAAGTTACATAAAGCACCAGTTTCAATTAAATTAAAATTAAATTAATTAATTTAAATCACCCTTGTTGTCATTCAACTGTACAACCAATCATGTAGAGCAGAACCAGATTGTGTTTCTCCTATCTACTGTGTTAATCACACACACCCCAGTGCAGAATCAGAGGGCCGCTGCCATGCAAGGCGCCGCCACAGAGTTCCCTCCTCCATTCCATTATTGCTGAGCACCAAGCTGGACAGCAGGAAGTTCCACTTTTATTTGGTCTTCGGCATGACCCGGCCGGGATTTGAACCCCTGCCTCCCGGGTGTGGGGCGGGTGCTCTACCAACTGAGCCACCACTCCGGTTTCCATGAAAAAGGTGCAGACTTACTTGGGGGAAAAAAAACTTGCTTATTTATAAGAAAAAAAAAGTTACACAATTATGTAAAGAAGTTGTAGATTTACCGTGAAAGAAGTTGCATTTTACAAGGAAGAAAGTCAAAATTTTATAAGAAAAAAATGTTCATCACGACCACTTACCAGAGCGCTCCGTAAACAAAACAAGGACGTGTAGAGCGACAAATTTGACCAGAAAGAGAATACTAACAATTTAATGTTTAAAAAATTATACTATAATGTTGCTGTGATTGCATAGCTCTAAAGGATAATTCGGCATATGTGGAGAAAACGAGGTGCACGTCCTTCGCAGGGAGCCCAGCCCAGCCTGCCTGGTTAACGGGAGTCCCAGCTGCTGCTTCACTCATATGCCGCCACTGTCCTTTGCAGCACCGCAGGTTCAACATGGCGCTCCTCCTGGTGCTGGTGTGCTCGCACGGCTATCTAAATATTAAGAGTTAATAATAATACCACCATGACTGTGGAGCGGAATGGCCAGATCAATTCCATATCATAATTGGACACATATGCACCGTTTGACTAAACAACAACCGTGACCAAGTACATAAAACCACCCAAATAAGGAAATAATTTTTTTTACTGACTGACAAATGGGCAACACTGATGCAACAGTTGCAGACAAACAGGTCATTCTGACATGTATAATAATGCTCAGTGTTTTGTACTTATATTGCTAAAATGTTGTTGTTCGTCCATCGTTCTCGACGATGACCAAGGACATCACAGGGAAGAGGACTGGGTGCAGTGTGTCCAGCTGTGGCCGATCAGTCCAATATGGGCACAGAAAGCTCTGCCGCAGGTTGGACACAGGTGGTCTGCGCGGGCAGAAGATACGGGGTTGGCTCTGGACTTGTGAAGCTCACGTTTTCTCTGGGCCTTGGCAATCCTGTTTAGCTCAAAGGAGGCAGCACCTTTGCTGGTACAGCTATGCCAGTCTGGTCAGTCTAGCACTAGGGTCCCCCAGGTGTCAGGACTGATGTCAAAGCTCTTCAGGGAGGCCTTAAGAGTGTCTTTGTAGCGCTTCTTCTGACCACCTTGTGAGCGCTTGCCCTCTGCTAGTTCACCGTAGAACAGTCTCTTTGATAGGCGGGAGTCAGGCATACGAACAAGGTGGCCAGCCCACCTCATCTGGGCTCTCTTGAACAGGGTGTGGATGCTAGGCAGCTCAGCTTAGGAGAGGACCTCTGTGTCAGGGATTTTGTCCTGCCAGGTGATCTTCAGGAGCTTTCTGAGACGGTTCATGTGGAAGCAGTTTAGCTTTCTGACATGGCGCTTGTAGACTGTCCAGGTCTTGAAGGCATACAGTAGGGAAGGCAGGACAACTGCCTTGTACACCTTCCGTTTTGTGGTCAGCCTGATGCCTCTCCTTTCACACACTGTTGCACATAGCCATCCGAATGCTGAGCTTGCCTTGGCAATGCTCAAATCAACCTCGTCGTCGATGTTGACAGACCTGGGGAGTGTTCTGCTGAGGTACGTGAACTTGTCGACAGCCTTGAGGGGCTCCCCGTTGACAGAGATGGCTGGTTCCACATAAGTTTTCTGCGTGGCAGGTTGGTGCAGGACCTTTTTTTATGCTCTGTTGCATCTGGGCTTCTGTAGCGGCATTGAGTGTGCACTTGTCTGCGAACAGCAAGTCATGCACTGATTCCCTTCCGCCTTAGTTTTGGCATGGAGCCTCCACAGGTTGAAGAGCCTGCCATCCATCCTGTACCTGATCCTGATGACACTTTCTTCATCATTGCAGAAGGCATCAGACAGCATGGCTGTGAACATCATGCTGAAAAGTGTTGGCACGATTACACAGTCCTGCTTGACCCTGCTGGTGACTGGGAAAAGCTTCAGAGGAGTCTCCATCGTCCAGTACTCGAGCAAGTATGCCGTTGTGGAACTGGCACACCGTGCTGATGAACTTGTCCGGGAAGCCGAACTTCGCCATGATCTTCCACAGCCCCTCACGACTGACTGTATCAAAAGCCTTGGTCAGATCTACAAATGTTGTGTAGAGGTCCCTGTTCTGCTCTTGACACTTCTCCTGAAGTTGGCGTGCAGCGAAGATCATGTCAGCTGTTCCACAACCCTCTCTGAAGCCACACTGGCTCTCCGGCAGGTGACCACCTTCCATGTGCTGAATGAGGCAGTTGAGAAGGGGCAGCACGGTGGTGCAGTGGTTAGCACTGTTGCCTTACAGCTAGAAGGTTCCTGGTTCAAATCCCCAGGTTGGCAGGGGTTGGAACCTTTCTGTGTGGAGTTTGCATGTTCTCCCTGTGCTGTGTGGGTTTACTCCGGGGGCTCCGGTTTCCTCCCACAATCCAAAGACATGCATGTTAGGTTAATTGGCTGTTCTAAATTGTCCCTAGATATCTGTCTCCTATAGGCCCTTAGAATAGAGGGTTAGTACTAGTGAAAGCGCTTTGAGTGGTCTTTGTGAGTAGAAAAGCGCTATATAAGTGCAGGTTAGTTAGTTAGTTAGAGAAGGACTCTTGCGAGCATCTTGCCGGCGATGGCGAGGAGAGAGCTCAGTATAATATATACAGTATATTGTATATACTGTATATTATTCAATATACGGTATAATAATGCTCGGTGTTCTGTACTGTTTGCAAGCAGTTTCATGAAATGGTCAGTCAGAAAGCAACTCATACCGGCTCGGACGTCCCCTGGGTTAACAAGGTCAGGAGTTCCTGGCAGCGGAGGGCGAAGGACAGAGCTACGTGGAGGAATCTGATCAGACCTAAATGAAACAGTCATTGTCGCCCCCGACAAACTCCTATGATGATCTGTACTTATATTGCTAAAATATAAAAGGATGCACTAAAATCCATCCATCTTCTATTGCTTCTCTGGAGGTCCGGGTCGCCGAGACAGCAGTTCAAGCAGAGAAGCCCAGACTTCCCTCTCCCCAGCCACCTGCTCCAGCTCTTCAGAGAGGATACCAAGGCGTTCCCAGACCAGCTGGGAGACGTAGTCTCTCCAGCGAGTCCTGGGTCTGCCCCAGGGTCTCCTCCCAGTGGGACATGCCCGAAACACCTCAAGTGGGAGGCGTCCAGGAGGCATCCTGATCAGATGCCCAAACCACCTCAACTGGCTCCTTTCAATGTGGAGGAGCAGCGGTTCTACTCTGAGCCTCTCCCAGATGACTGAGCTCCTCACCCTATCTCTGAGGGAGAGTCCAGCAATCCTACGAAGAAAGCTCATTTCAGCCACTTGTATCTGCAATCTTGTTCTTTCGGTCATTACCCAAAGCTCATGACCATAGGTGAGGGTAAGAATGTAGATTGACTGGTAAATCGACAGCTTTGCCTTAGAGCTCAGCTCCCTCTTCACCACAGCAGACCGGTACAACATCCGCATTGCACTAAAGTGGGCCTCAAATATTTGTAAACATGTCCTGTTATAGCACTGCATGAGTTTATTGACTATAGACTATGAACTACACATATAAACTAAAATAATTATAATAGTGACTGAACAACTACCATTCCCCCAAGTGAAGATTCACTGTTATGAATATGTCATAAAAGAAAAGACAAATAAGTGATCTGACAAACAAATAAACAAGGGATCTTAAACAGTGGCTAATACTGGATGTCCCATTCATTTTCAGTAATTCTGTAATTAATATTCACTCAATCAAATAAATCTTAGTGTTCAGACCCTTTCATATTTGTCAAAGTCTAACATGTGTGATTGCCTACATACAGGCTACACCTCTGTATTCCACTTTCAAACACAGCCTACATTTGGGTGTGGAAAGCCTAATTGGGATGCCTGATTTCAGACAAGAATACTTGCTTTCTACGGACATGCACTAGTTATTTTAAAACAGGAAAAACCATCCCATTGGTACTAATGTTCTGTACGGACTCTTGTCTGAATATCTTTACCCATCCCACCCCACCCCCCCGACCAGAGAACTTTCTATGTAAGCCGTGTCATTGTAAATTTGTTGTTGTTGTAGGTGTTGAACATGGCAGAGATACAGAGCCGTCTGGCCTACGTGTGCGGCGTCCGTCAGCTGGAGTTGGTGAAGAACAGCGACTACTGCGAATACATCCGCCCACCCATCAACCATTACGGGACCCTGGAGTTCGGGAAGTTTGACGAGATCGCCGTACGTCTGTTGGCAGAAAAAGTTTTATTAACTGAATGAATATGGTTCCTAAACCAGGAGGGAAGGGAATGTTCAGCCATATATTTACTGAGAAGTTTGTCTCTGAGCCTGTTTTTGTTGTAAATCTGTTTTTATATTTTTATAAATCAGGAGGTGGGATACCAGCATGGGAAAACAGTTTTTGACGTCTGGACTCGCAGTGGAGTGGTGAAGAAGATGATGAGAGACCGACGCCAGGAGGAGTTCCACTACACACGGAACAACAACAATGTAAGAATGAAAATGTTGAAAAATCTTTCTAGAGAAGCTGATCGGAACTGAAGTGTTGTGCTGTTGCCATGGATACATGAACTTACACTGGAATCCAAAAGACAGCAGGTGTATATAAGCAGATGTTTACACACCCCTTTCCTTCCTTTTTCCTTCCTAGCCAACATATGGTCCTTTGAGTCGGATACATCCTTTTCATTAATATATTATTAATGAAACAAGATTTATACTGTACAACACTTAGGGAGAAGTCACAAAATATAACACTTAGAGAGGGGGGTCGCCAATTTACATATGAGAAATGTTGCTTATTAATGTAAAGTTATAATTTTTTGAGAAAAAAGTTGCTAGCTCAACAGAGTGAAGTAAAACAAAACAGCAGAAGTGAAAGTACAAATATGACAAAACATGTTTTAAGTTGGCAGTATATGAGACTGAGGGGTGGGGGGGGGTAACAAATTTATGAGTGGCGGGCATTACAGATTTATAAGACTGGAAAAGTCAGGAATTTATAAAGGAGGGAGATGTAAAATATGGATCTATCAGATTATACCTGTGGAATTTCAGCTTTTTTAAACACTTTTAAAGGAAAATTAACATTAAAAAAAACTTGTAAAGTAAAAAATAAAAAGTATTACATTTCTGAGTAAAAAGTCACAAACTTGTGGTGCATTCAGACTAAAGGAAATGAGTTGAGGTGAGTTGGAATTTGTTCAACTGGGATAAAGACGGACAGACCAGACCTCACAGCTGAGATGGAGTCTAGTCTGGATCCACCCATGAACTCCTGCTAAAGATCTAGTAAGGCTAGCGGCTCATTAGATCTGATCCGATCCATAAAAATTATGAACAGGATTGGTGACAAAGGGCAGCCCTGGCGGAGTCCAACTCTCACTGGAAATGAGTTTGACTGGGTGTTGGCAGTATGAACCAAACTCTTGCAACGGTTGTATAGGGACTGGATAGCTCGTACCAACAAGCCTGATACCTTTCTCCAAGTCCACAAAACACATGTGTATTGGTTGGGCAAACTCCCACGAACCCTCGAGGATTCTTGAGAGGGACAAGAGCTGGTCCGATGTGCCACGGCCGGGACGAAAGCCACATTGCTCCTCTTGGAGCCGAGGTTCGACCAGTGGTCGGACTCTCCTCTCCAGTACCTTGGCATAGACCTTCCCAGGGAGACTGAGGAGTGTGATCTCCCTAAAGTTGGAACACACCCTCTCATCCCCTTTTTTCAAAAGAGGAACCACCACCCCAGTTTACCATGTCAAAGGTACCATCCCTGACCTCCATGCAGTGTTGCAAAGGCCTGTCAACCATGACAACCCTACAACATCCAGGGCCTTGAGGTACTCAGGGCGACTGTTGTACACCTCAGGGGCCCGGCCACCAGAGTTTTTTAACCACTTCTGCAACTTCATTCCCTGTGATTGGCAAGTTGTCACCCTCATCCTCAAGCCCTGCTTTCTCTGTGGAAGGTGTGTTAGTGGGATTGCGGAGATCCTCAAAGTGTTCATCCCACCGCCCAACGATATCCCCAGTTGAAGTCAGCAGCACCCCATCCGCACCAGACACAATATGGACAGGGAGCTGCTTCCCCATCCTGAGCCGCCGGACAGTTTGCTAGACTCTCTTCAAGGCCGACCCAAAGTCTTGCTCCATGGCCTCACCAAACTTCTCCCGTACCCGAGCTTTTGCTTAAGCAACCACCCGAGCTGCACTATGCTTGTCCTGTTAGTACACCTCAGCTGCTTCAGGAGTCCCATAAGCCAACCAAGCTTGATAGGACTCCTTCTTGAGTCTGAGTAAATAACTGCATATATTCCTGTATATATTTGCATCCTTTTATAGAAACGTGGACAGACTGTAATTTACTGTACATACTCTGTTGTCATTGAATCCTTATTTAAATCTTATTTAAATCCTCCACCTGAACAACGAGAGCAAGTTTTTAGCCAAAGTCAAATTCCTTGTATGTGTTGTGCATACTTGGCCAATAAAGCTGATTCTGATTCTTCAGTTTAATGGCCCCCCTCATCACTGGTGTCCACCACTTGGTTCGGGGGTTGCCACCACGAGATGCACCGACCACCTTGCGGCCACAGCTCTGGACCGCCGCTTCAATAATAGAGGTGGAGAACATGGCCCATTCAGACTCCATGTCTCCAGACTCCCTCGGAATGTGGTTGAAGTTCTTTCGGAGGTGGGAGTTGAAGACCTTCCAGACAGGGGCCTCAGCCAGATGTTCCCAGCACACCCTCACTATACGTTTGGGTCTACCGGGTCTGAATGGCTTCCTCCCCTGCCATCAGATCCAACTCACCACCAGGTGGTGATCAGTTGACAGCTCTGCTCCTCTCTTTACCCAAGTGTCCAAGACATACGGTCGCAGGTCTGATGACACAATAACAAAATCGATCATCGACCTGCGACCTAGGGTGTCCTGGTGCCAGGTGCACATATGGACACCCTTATGCTTGAACATGGTGTTTGTTATGGACAAATTGTGGTTAGCACAGAAGTCCAATAACTGAACACCACTCGGGTTCAGATCGGGCAGGCCGTTCCTCCCAATCACCCCCCTCCAGGTTAATATAAGATAAGATAAGATAAGCCTTTATTAGTCCCACAACGGGGAAATTCCAGGATTGCAACAGCACAGGGATAGCAACACTCAGAGCAACAATCAGAAGGCAAGAAAAAACAAGCAAGCAAGAGCAGCTAATATACATATGTACATATTACTATAAAATATATATATACACACACACACACACAGACACACAGTGCAGAGCATTGTAGCTAGATGGAATAAATATGTAAATATATAAACACACACAGTGCAGAGCATTGTAGCTGGATGGAATAAATATATGAATATATGAACACACAGTGCAGAGCATTGTAGCTAGATGGAATAAATATGTAAATATATAAACACCCACAGTATGGAGCATTGTAGCTAGATGGAATAAATATGTAAATATATAAACACACACAGTGCAGAGCATTGTTGCTAGATGGGATGAAACAGCATAACCGTCTATTTAGTTATCCTACATGGTATGATTATGTGCCCATACATATTCTCAGCCTCCATAGCGACCGGTATGTTCCTAGTTGTATGCCGGAGAGGACCATTGTGTAAGTCTATTGCATCTTTTGCATTCAAAAAAAAAAAAAAAAAAAGTTTCACTGTCATTGCCCATGTGCGCATTGAAGTCCCCCAGTAGGACAATGGAGTCTCCAAGAGGAGCACCCTCCAGCACCCCAGTCAGAGACTCCAAAAAGGGTGGGTACTCTGAAACATCATTTGGTGCATAGGCACAAATGATGGTCAGGACCCGTTTCCCAACCCAAAGGCGCAGGGAAGCAACCCTTTTGTCCACCGGGGAAAACTCCAATATAGCGGCAGCAAGGTGGGGGGATACAAGAATACCCACCCCTGCTCGTCGCCTCTCGCCTGGTGCAACTCCAGAGTAGGCCAAGCTCCAGCCCCTCTCCAGGAGACTGGTTCCGGAACCGGAGCTGTGTTGAGGTGAGGCCGACTATATCGAGCTGGTATCTCTCAACCTCGTGCACCAGCTCAGGCTCCTTCCCCACCAGAGAGGTGACACTCCACGTACCAAAAGCCAGTTTAGGAAGCCTGAGATCAGACCACAAAGGTCTCTGCCTTCGACCACCACCTGATCTGCATGGCACCGGGCCCCCATGGTCTCTCCTTGCAAGTGGTGAATCCACTAGAGGGCGGACCCATGTAACTCCTTTGGGCTGAGCCTGGCTGTGTCCCATGGGCAGAAACCCAGCTACCAGACACTAGCCATCAAGCCCCTCCCCCAGGCCTGGCTCCAGGGTAGAGCCCCAGTAACCCCATACCAGGCGGGGTACACTGAATCCTTGATTTATTTATTTTTTTTTTTATTTTTTTTTTTATTCATCATGGTTGTCTATTGGATCACTCTTAGTCTGGCCCTTCACCCAGGACCAGATTATCTTGGGTGAGCTTGCCAGAGGCAAATTGCCCTGGGCAACATAGCTCCTGAGATCACTAAGCCACGCAACCCCCCCCACCCTGATAAGGTGACGATCCATGGGGGGAGGAGAGGGGGTATTCACAACTTGCAAATTTATAAGAAAAGTTACAAATGTGCAAGAAAAAAATCACAAATTTATGAGGGAAAAAAATGCAAATGCACAAGAAAGTTGCAGATTTATCAGATGAAAGTTGAAAATGTATGAGAAAAAATTGGAAAATTTACAGGAAAAAGCAGCAGATTTTTGAGAAAAATGTTGCTAGTTTGCAAGGGAGAAATCACAGATTTGTGAGAAAGTTGGAAATTTACAGGGAAAAAATGGCCAACTAACAAGTGCAAAAAATGGCAAAATTAGCAGCTTTTTTATGTGGAAAAAGGTGCTAATATTGAGAACAAAGTTCTGAAATTATGAGGGGGAAAAGTTGAAAATTTACAAGAGAAAAATCACAAATTTCTGAGCAAAGGTTGCAGATGTATTTCATTTTTCATTTCTGCATGGAGTCGGTGCATCCGTCCTGTCGTTCAGTTGCGTCAGACGAAATTCAAGGTTTCGGATATTTATTAATGATTCTCGTCCCTAGGTGGCGACGTTTCCCAACGCCTCCTTCACTGATCTGGCAGAAATCGTCTCTCGCATCGAGCCGGTCAAACCTGCCGTGGTGGACGGTAAAAAAAAGAGTTTGATGTTAGCTCTGATGCTAGCTCGTTAATCCATCATTAATCTGAGTTTCCTTGTTAACCAGACGAGTCGGAGGGCCACACCGACTACGAGGACGAGGCGTTGGAGAGCGCTCTGTCGGACCTGGACTCCTGCCGTTCCCATGGAGACCACACCCAGGGGGGCGACACCGCCGACACGGTAACAACGGCAGAGGGCTTCATCATTATGGGTCACTGACTTTATTGTCTTCCATTTTTGGCCAAAAAATATCTTGATTTATGAGGAAAAAGTTAAAAAATTTTAAATTAAAAAAAAAATATCCTTTTTTTGTGACTTTTTCATGTTTTTTAATCCTGAAATTTGTTTTTCACTCATAAATCTACAACTTTTTAAAAATTCTTTAGTTTTTCCTCTAAAATGGCAGCTTTGTCTGTGACATTTTTCACTTAAATTTGTGGCTTTTTGCTGATAAATTTCAGGCTTTTTTTCTCCTCGTACATTAATCACTTATTATTTCTTACATTCACAACTTTTTTTACTATAAATTTTCAATCATTTTAATGAAATAGAAATTTTCCCCTTTTTGGACCAGGCTGGGTACACAGCCGCAGGTTGGAGACCCCCGAGTTAACCTGGTAACACGTGTTTTTAATAATTTCACTGCCAGTTTTATGTAATAATATTCTTTTTTCTAGGATGAAGACTTGACTGGGTCTTCTGTCCACATCTCCTCGTCTACCAACGGCTGCCAAACCTCCAACCGTCACCAGCGGATCGCCACAGAAACCCCGACAGAATCGTTGAAACACAGACGAGTAACTGACCAGGCTAGCTCGAGTTAACCAGCCAACGGGCTTCTTTAGCTTCTTTAGTCTCGTTAAGGGATTAACTGATCAGGCTAGCTCAGGTTAACGTGAAAATCACCAACCAGCCAACAGGCAGGAGCCTCACTAGCTTCTCTAGCCTGGTTAGTCTTGCTAATATGGTTGTCGTTATCTTGTTCAACTTGGTTTAGCCTTATTATCATCATTAAACTTATTAACCTCGTTAGCTTGGTTTAACACGGCTGACATAGTTAGCCTCTCTAGCCCAGTTAGCCTTGTTATCTTTGTTAGCATTATCCTCATCAGCCTCTTAAGACTCATTAGCCTTGTTGGCCTAGCTAACATGGTTAGCCTCATCCTGTTAACCCTCATTAGCATGGTTAGCCTCGTTTATCCTCGTTAACCTCATTAAACATTAGCTTTGTTAGCCTCCGTTTCTGTAGACTCATTGCCCTTGCTAGTCTGGTTAGTTTCGTTATCTTATTTAGCCTGGTTAGCCTTGTCAGCCTTTTGTATCCTAGTTATCCCATTGAACTTGGTAGCCTATTTACCCTGTTTTGCCTTGCTAACATTGTTAGCTTCTCTAACCTGGTGCGCCTCCATGTCTTATTTAGTTCATTATCCTCATTAGCCTCAATATCATTATTAACCCCGTTAGCCTTGTTACCCAGCCTGTCTGAATTAGCCTTGTTGGCTTGCCTGTCCTAATTAGCCTTATTAGCCTACCTGTCTTAATTAGCCCCGTTGGTTTGCCTGTCCGAATTAGCCTTGTTGGCTTGCCTGTCTGAATTAGCCTCGTTAGGTTGCCTGTCCTAATTAGCCTTGTTAGCCTACCTGTCCTAAATAGCCTTGTTAGGTTCCCTGTCCTAATTAGCCTTGTTAGGTTCCCTGTCCTAATTAGCCTTGTTAGGTTTCTTGTCCTAATTAGCCTTGTTGGCCTACCTGTCCTAGTTAGCCTGCCTGTCCTAAGTAGCCTTGTTAGGTTCCCTGTCCTAATTAGCCTTGTTAGGTTTCTTGTCCTAATTAGCCTTGTTGGCCTACCTGTCCTAGTTAGCCTGCCTGTCCTAATTAGCCTTGTTAGGTTCCCTGTCCTAATTAGCCTTGTTAGGTTCCCTGTCCTAAATAGCCTTGTTAGCCTACCTGTCCTAAATAGCCTTGTTAGGTTTCTTGTCCTAATTAGCCTTGTTGGCCTACCTGTCCTAGTTAGCCTGCCTGTCCTAAGTAGCCTTGTTAGGTTCCCTGTCCTAATTAGCCTTGTTAGGTTCCCTGTCCTAATTAGCCTCGTTAGGTTTCTTGTCCTAATTAGCCTTGTTGGCCTACCTGTCCTAGTTAGCCTGCCTGTCCTAATTAGCCTTGTTAGGTTCCCTGTCCTAATTAGCCTTGTTAGGTTGCCTGTCCTAATTAGCCTCGTTAGGTTGCCTGTCCTAATTAGCCTTGTTGGCCTACCTGTCCTAGTTAGCCTGCCTGTCCTAATTAGCCTTGTTAGGTTCCCTGTCCTAATTAGCCTTGTTAGCCTACCTGTCCTAAATAGCCTTGTTAGCCTACCTGTCCTAAATAGCCTTGTTAGGTTTCTTGTCCTAATTAGCCTTGTTGGCCTACCTGTCCTAGTTAGCCTGCCTGTCCTAAGTAGCCTTGTTAGGTTCCCTGTCCTAATTAGCCTCGTTAGGGTGCCTGTCCTAATTAGCCTCGTTAGGGTGCCTGTCCTAATTGGCCTCGTTGGCTTGCCTGTCTGAATTAGCCTTGTTAGCCTTCCTGTCCTAATTAGCCTGGCTAATGTTGTGACGGACAGAAGATGCAAATACATCATTCCGTTTCTCATATTGAGAAACTCCAGCTCATTATTAATTAATTTTTGGGGTCCTAATGAGGCTGTGATCAGACTTGATTTCTGTGAAATATTTCCAGCTGTTCTGTAACGTTTATTTTCACCGTTCCTTTGTTCACTCATCTGCACACTTCTCCACTGTTTTTCTGTCCACATTCAGGTCTTCACAAAAATCTGGTTTTTGGTCCAAGTTCTCCACCAGAACGGTGAAGTTTTCCCATTTATCAAGAACTTTTTCAGTTTCTCATTATTTAGATGTTCTAAAAGGTTCTAAAGGGTCAGGGGTCTTCAACCTGCGGCTCCACAGCCACTATGTAAAGAAGTTACAGATTTTTAGAGGAAAATGTTGTAAATATGTAATTATTTTTTTCTATCCAGTGATTGAAGTTTGTGCCTTTGATCTGATCATATATTTGTTATGGAATTTATTTTATTTTAAGTAATGTTGGAGAGTTGTTAGAGAAGTTCATCAGCTAGTTTCTCTGTTACAGATAATTTAACCTGATTATGATAAAACAGCTGGAACTCTGTCATCAGTTTGATTGATGCAGACCTCCTGGTTTGATTTAGTTAAGAAACAAAAAGCCTAAAACCAAACTGTTTTAGTGGTCAGACTGAATCACTAAGACAGAGTTGACATGTTTGCTTTTTATAAACTAATTTTTGATCATTTTCAGGTTTGAAATTGATTAATAGCTTTACTGTGGGGAAAAATGACGTGGAAAAATAAATATAATAATTCTGAAAGTCTCAAATTTAGAGGGAAAAATCCATTTTTAAAACAAAGTCAAACATTTAAAAAGGTCAAATTTTAGAGAAAATTGGCTTTTCTTTGGAAAGTAATGGTGAGTAAAAAGTTACCAGTTTATATGGAGGAAGTTAAAGCTGTTAAATCAGTGGTGAATGTGACGTGTTCATGACTTTCTCTAGTCGCTCTTACAGACGTTAACATGACGGAGGGGATGAACACAGTTGAGTTTTCGTGTCTGAAACTTGAATTTAAACGGGAAGTGGTTGTAACGCGAAGTGGAACAGTGCCATGGTGTTAAGGAACCAAATAAACCCGTGTGCTGATTGTGGTTTTACTCAGATCTGACTAATAAATCACTTTTTTCTACTGCAGACTTTTTGTCTTTGATTTTAAATAAAGTTGTAAATTTCCAGGGAGAAGTCTTGGTTGTGACTGATGCTCAGGATGCGGGGGGGGGGGGGGTCATGTGTGGATTAGATTAATAAGTCTGGTGAAAATTTCCTGTGAGCATCCCCACTGGCTAAACCCAGCTTCAGGGGCGCACAAGCCAGTGTACTGCTAGTACCGGTCCCAAGCCCGGGTAAATGGGGAGGGTTGTGTCAGGAAGGGCATCCAACGTAAAACCTTTGCCAAATCAAACATGCGGGTCATGATGAATGAGACTTTCATACTGGATCGGTCGAGGCCCGGGTTAACAGCCACCACCACCAGTGCTGTTAACCGACAGGGCGCTGGTGGGAGGAGGAGGAGAGGGGGAAGGAGTGTTAGGAGGGAGAGGGAGAAAAGGGAAAGTAGAAGTGTGGAGGTGAGAGTAGGGACGTTAAATGTAGGGACTATGACTGGTAAAGGCAGAGAGTTGGCTGATATGATGGAGAGAAGAAAGGTAGCTATTCTGTGGATATAAAAGTCTACACACCCCTGTTCAAATCCAGGTTTTTGTGATGTAAAAAAATGAGACCAAGATAAATCATTTCAAAACTTTTTCCACCATTAATGTGACCTATAACCTGTACGACCCAACTGAAAAACAAACTGAAATCTTTTAAGGGGAAAAATAACAAACTTAGAATAACCTGGTTGCATAAATATGCACACCCTCTTATAACTGGGGATGTGGCTGTGTTCCGAATTAACCAATCACATTCAAACTCATGTTAATGGGAGTCAGCAAACACCTGCCACCATTTAAAGTGCCTCTGATTAACTGTTTGACCGGCCCAGGCGCCAAGTTGCGAGATAACCCCCTAGTGGTCAAAATTTTTTTTCAAGAAAATATTCAGTTCAGATGTCAGATTTCGAAAGCTATAACTTGAAAGTGGTAAGAGATAATGGCTTACTGTCAATTAGAAAGAAGTAGCATATGATCCAAAGTTTGAGATAGGAGTAAATTTATGCATCTAATTTGCATAATGCCATGACAACCATATCGAATTACATAACTTTCAGTCAAAAGTGGACTTTGGACATATTTACACAAAGAATGGTTCTGCTTTTTGTCACAGTTTCTTGTTTTGGGCATTTTGTTATCTTATCTTCAAAGTATATGAACCAGAAAATTAGCACAATGTAAACATTCGACACTTACCGCTGGCGAAGGCGGCTTGCCCGTTTGTCCTTTTGCAGCATCCTGGCCGGTATTTTCTCTTCTGTCAGTCATTTTATTTTTCCCCCTCACATCCAGAAACTGTTATAATTCCACCTCAATTTCGCTTTTATTCCGCCGCTATATGACCGGCACTATTGTTGTCCAGTCACATGGCGCTGGGCTTGACAGTAGGTGATCAGCGAGCTTCACGCACCCTCTGTTATAACAAAATGTAGGCATTTACCTTTATAAGCTAAACAATCTCTTTTTAAAATCATAGTTGGCAAATGCTTTCTCATTCTTGCAGTCGAGTAAGATCTAGATTTGTTTACAGACTCTTCTTCTCTGGTGGGGTTTCAGGATGGTTCTATGTCTGCCATAATTCCTCCAAGGCAAGAGCAGTAAGTTATACATGTCTGCCACCTTGTGAGGTGGAATCCTTTGTACAAGTTAAACCAACGGGGGAGTTTTTGGCATTTTTGGTCACGTCATATAACGTCATATGACAGGTGCAGTGCTGCGCTGTGCCGGTAGGGGCGCGATCTGTCCATGAAATCTTGCCAGTTAAAGAGTTAACCCCAAATAAAGCAGCTGTTCTAGTAGGCTTTTCCTGACATTGTTGTAGTCACATCTTACAGCAGAAGCCATGGTTCGCAGAAAGCTTCCAAAGCATCAAAGGGATCTCATTGTTCAAAGGTATCAGTCAGGAGAAGGGTACAAAAGAATTTCCAAGGATTAAATCTACCATGGAACACAGTGAAGACAGTCATCATCAAGGGGAGAAAATATGGCACAACAGTGTGGCGGTTTGGGAAAACCCCCACAACACACAGGGCCAGACAGCTCGCTACTCCTGGGTTTTTTCCGCTGCATGCTGTGATCTAATCTGCCATTTATGCATTTCACTGCTGTGAGGTTAATGTGCCATCCATGCATTGTGTTCATGCATCTTGTCTGTGCCTCTCATATGCAAATGCTCATATCGACCCATGTGAATGCTTTGATGTATTGTTGTAGCTGAGTATATAAGCTGTCTGAATTTCATGTTCAGCCTCTCAATCTCACTCTGCAACTGCTGCTGCAGGACACAGACATTGTGTCCCTCTTCTCTGAGAGCCGTGGGCTCGCTCCCAGCGCGCACGCACGGCGCCGGGAGAGGAGCTCGTGACGGCGGTATGATTAATAAACTCTACTTAAAACCTCAGCATCGCTGCCTTATTTTATCATCCGCCGCAAACGGTGACATTACCAAGAACTGGACGTCCCTCCAAAGTTGATGAAAAGACGAGAAGAAAACTGGTCAGGGAGGCTGCCAAGAGGCTGACGGCAACATTGAAGGATCTGCAGGAATTTCAGGCAAGTACTGGCTGTTTAGTACATGTGACAACAATATCAAATCAACCTTTGTCATATTGCTGTACATACAACTGTAGTGCAGGCAAGATGAAATTCCGTTTCTCTCGGCATCCATATAAGTAAAAAGAACATAATTTAAGACACACTCACACACACCCTCACCCCCCACCCCAACACATCCATTCACACTTCCCTGAGACATACTTGAAAACTAACCAGAACTATAATATACAAATACTATACATAATGTCCACAGGTGCAGTAGTATGTATGAGAGATTCCAGATCAACTGTTCAGCATCCTAACAGCTTGTGGAAGGAAGCTGTTGATCAGTCTGGTGGTTCTGCCTCTGATGCTCCGGAATCGTTTGCCAGATGGCAGAAGTTCAAAGTGTTTATGCAGAGGGTGAGAACGGTCCTTGACAATGTTCAGTGGCCTGCTCCTACAATGGTTCTGAAAAAGGTCTTGGACAGAGGGGAGGGAGACTCCAATTACCCTCTCAGCCCCCTTGACTATCCTCTGCAGGGCTTTTTTGTCTGACATACTGCAGCTGGAGTACCATGTAGCAATGCAGTACGTCAGAACACTCTCCACCACACCTCTGTAGAAGGTCCTGAGGATGCAGATGGGGAGAGAGGCCCGTTTGAGTTTCCTCAAGAAATGCAGTCTCTGCTGGGCCCGCTTCCTGATCCCCAAGGAATTCTTGCTCCAGGTCAGGTCCTGCGAGATCTGCACTCCGAGGAACTTGATGTTCTCCACTCTCTCCACTAAACGGCCGCCAATGCTGAGAGGGACGTGTTCAGGCTGTGACTGCCGGAAGTCAATAATTATCTCCTTCATTTTGTCCACGTTGAGCACCAGATTGTTCTCCCTGCACCAGCCCACCAGGTCTCTCACTTCTTCCCTGTACATTGATTCCTCATCCCTCTGAATAAGTCCCACCACTGTGGTGTCGTCTGCAAACTTAATAATCTGGTTCCCCTCGTGTCTGGACGCACAGTCATGTGTTAGAAGTGTAAACAACAGTGGACTGAGTACGCAGCATTGAGGGGATCCGGTGCTCAGCGTGATAGAGTTGGAGATGTTATTTCCAGCCCGGACAGACTGAGGTCTCTCAGTCAGGAAATCCAGGATCCAGAGACATGTGGCGGTGTTCAGACCAAGGAGTAATTTCTCCATCAGTCTCTGGGGAATAATGGTGTTGAATGCTGAACTGAAATCACTGTACAGGAGTCTGGCGTAGGTGTCTTTCTGGTCCAGGTGGGTGATGACAGAGTGTAGGGTGGTGACTATAGCATCCTCCGTGGAGCGGTTTGAATGATATGCAAACTGGAGCGGGTCATGTGATGCAGGGAGGCAGGCTGTAATGTGTGGTTTGGCAAGCCGTTCAAAACACTTCATCACAATTGGTGTCAGTGCAACAGGACAATAGTCATTCAGACAGGACACAACTGGTTTCTTTGCCACCGGTACTATGATAGAGGTCTTAAAGCATCTAGGGACGATGGCCTCACTCAGGGAGATGTTATAAATGTCAGTCAGTACATCCGCCAACTCGCTCGCACAGTCTCGGAGCACATGTCCCAGGATGTTGTCCGGAACTGCAGCTTTACGTGGGTTGACCCTGGTTAGGGTCCTCCGTGTGTCCGCTATGTTGGTGGTGATAGCTGGCCCAACCCATGGTGGAGATGGGCCAGCCCTTCCTCTGATTGTCGGGTTTGATGCTTCAAAATGTGCAAAGAAGTCGTTGAGCCTGTCTGGAAGCGAAGCATCGTCATCATCGACCCCCTGCCTAGACTTATAGTCCGTTAGCACCCGAACTCCCTGCTACATCCACTTGGTGTTCCTAGTGTCACAGAGGTGTCCCTGGATTTTCTCCGCATAGGCGCGCTTCGCCGTCTCAATTCCCTTTGAGAGCGCAGACCTGGCTGAGCGGAGGGCGATTCTGTCCTTTGCTCTGAAGGCTGCATCTCTGGCTGTGAGCAGCGAGCGCACCTCTGCAGTCATCCAGGGCTTATGGTTGCCTCGTGCAGTGATAGTCTTCACTATAGTGACATCCTCTGTGCACTTTGCAATGTAGCTGTTGACAGTTTCTGCATACTCCTCCACATCTGTCTTGTCTTCCTGGGAGGCTGCTATTTTGAAAACCTCCCAGTCTGTGTGCAGAAAACAGTCTTTCAGTGCAGAGGTTGCACTCTCTGGCCAAATCCTGATTTGTTTTACTACTGGCCTGCTATGCTTCAGTAAAGGTTTGTAGGCAGGCACCAGCATCACAGATATATGGTCAGAAAGGTCGAGGTGGGGGCGAGGTGTTGCCTTATAAGCATCTGTGTTTGTGTACACTAAGTCCAACATATTCTCTCCTCTAGTCTTAAAGTCTACACATTGTTTAAACTTGGGGAGCACAGTCTTTAAACTGGTTTAGTTAAAATCTCCCGCAACCACCACAAAACTGTCCGGATGTGAAGTGTTTGTCTTGGCCTGTCCTTGCCACTGATAATGCCTCTATCTGCCAAGAATGCGTCGCTAGTCCAGCAAAAGCTAGCGGTACTCAAATGCTTTGCAAGCAGTTTCATGAAATGGTCAGTCAGAAAGCAACTCATACTGGCTTGGACGTTGCCCGGGTTAACAAGGTCAGGAGTTCCTGGCAGCGGAAGGCGAATTACAGAGCTGCTTGGAGGAATCTGATCAGACCAAAATGAAGCAGTCATTGTCGCCCCCGACAGACTGATATGATGATGATGATGAATAGCATCGTGTAGCTCTCTAAGTGCCTCGTTAACATTAGCTTTAGCATTCGTGCTAGGAGCTATGTAAACAGCAGCTACAAACACGTTGGTGAATTCCCTCGGCAGATAAAATGGCCGACAATATACAATAAGGAAGTCCGCCAATGGAGAGCAGTGTTTAGATACTAACATGGCGTTAACGCACCAGTTCTTGTTAACATAGATGCATAGCGCCCCCCCCCCCACGACTCTTACCAGAGCTCGCAGTTTCTCTGTCCACCCGGAACAATGTCGTAACTTCCAGTTGAATGGCCGCGTCAGGGATGTTGTCTTGGAGCCATGTCTCCTTGAATGCAAACACACAGCAGTCCCTCCACTCTCTCCGGGTTTCTCTCAGCAGACGTAGCTCGTCCAGCTTGTTGTCGAGGGAGCGGACGTTAGAGAGAAGGAGCGACGGTACTGCTGGTCTGGAGGCGTTAGCCTTTAGCCTAGCATGAATCCCGGCCCTTTTTCTTCAATTTTGCTTGCGTTCGCGCCGCTTATGCTTCCTCTTTTCCCGGGTAGCCTCCAGCGGAAACTCCGACAGAATTCCATGCTGGTGTAGAATGTCCAAGTCACAACCGAGCGCCGCGATTCTTGCAGCATGCAGTACCTTGATGTTTAATAAGGTCTCACGGTTGTAAGTTTTACAGAATGTACGTCTGTGGGTCTGTTTTTCTTCAGCTGGAACTGGGGCCTTAGTCAAGGTGGAGGGAATTATGAACAGTTCCAAATACACAGTCATTGTTGGCACAAAACCTTCAGGCTTCTGCTAGAAAGCTGAAGATGAAGAGGAACGTCATCTTTCAGCACAACGATGACCCAAAGCACACATCCAACTCAACAAAAGAATGGCTTCACCAGAAGATTACCATTTTGGAATGGCCCAGCCAAGAGTCCGTACCTGAATCCGATCGAACATCTGTGGGATAATCTGGAGAAGGCTGTGCATGGGAGATACCCTCGCAATCTGGCAGATTTGGAGCATTTTTGCAAAGAAGAGTGGGCAAATATTGCCACATCAAGATGTGCCACACTGATAGACTCCTACCCAAAAAGACTGAGTGCTGTAATAAAAGCCAAAGGTGCTGCAACAAAGGATTAGTTTAAGGGTGTGCATATTTATGCAACCAGTTTAGTGTTTATTTTTTCCCTTAAAAGATTTGTTTGTTTTTCAATTGGGTTGTACAGGTTATAGGTCACATTAATGGTGGAAAAAGTTTTGAAATGATTTATCTTGGTCTCATTTTTTACATCACAAAAACCTGGAATTGGAACAGGGGGGTGTAGACTTATATCCACTGTACTGTGTTCAAGAAACCGGAGGAGAGGGAAGCAAGGCTAGGAGCATTGGAGGTGGATTTAAACTGTTCTACCATGGTGTAGACAGGAAGAGAAATGGAGTAGGAGTAATCTTGAAGGAAGAGTATGTGAAGTATGTCTGACTATAGGATTGCTGGGTTAATTACCACTAATCGCTTACCTAAACTAGAAAAGCACTCACAGAGCGCATACCTCTGCCAAGGCTCCTTCCGTTTGTCATGGATCACCTCCCAAATGTAATGGGCTTGTGTGTAGGCCTATCGCCACTTGTGGTGAAAATTGCATCAAAGTCTGTCCATTAGTTTTGGAGTTTTGTGGCTGACACACTGTGAGAAGAGCCTTGGCTGAGGTATGCATTCCCAGATCATCCCCAAAATGTAATGGGTTCCTCTGTAGGTCAAGAACCACCTCTGGTGAAACAGACAGACAAATGGCAGTAAAAGCATTACCTCCTTGGCGGAGGTAATAAACTGAAGTGTTGCTGTTGTGTCCATCTCCTCCATCTGCAAACTCCCAGGCTGCGGGCGTTGCAATTCATCACACAACCGCGTACAACCCACAGGCCAATGGGTTATGCGAGCGTTTTCATAGATCACTGAAAGCAGCACTCAGGGCTTCACTGACGGATGCAAATTGGGTAGACAGGTTGGCGTGGGTTTTATTGGGGTTGTGCTCCGCGCCAAAAGAGGATTTGGAAGCTTCCCCGGCAGAGAGCTTGTTTTTGCGCAGCCCCTATAGCTGGCCGGGGAATTTCTGCCAAATAATCCCACGCGGGTCAGCTGCCCGTCTCAGCTTTTGCAGCGTAGCGCAAACACAGGCACGCTGCCGGGCCCGGCCCACCACTGTTTTCCAAGTGGTTTTGTGCCTAAAACTTTGAAGAATGCGGAGTTTGTGTTCGTCAGACACAACGACCAGCGCCCTCCATTGCGCCTGCATGCATGTTGAAAATGGCCGTATCTCACAATGTTAAAGAATCCTTTAAAAAATTCCTGGATCCAGACGGTGATTCGGATCATCCCCAAAATTTAATCAGTTCTTCCTTGTACCATTTCCAACAACGCCTGAAAGTTTCATCGAAATCCGTCCTAAACTTCTTGAGTTATCTTGCTAACAGACAGACAGACAGACCCCGGCAAAAACATTACCTCCTGGCCTGCGGCCTGGCGGAGGTGATAAACTCAACACACAAGTGGGCACGCAGCCTGCAGCAGAGGAAAAAGGGAAATGATTAATACTAAGAATTAGTAAGAAAGGGAGAATATCAAAAGGAGAGAGGAGAGACTTACTACCCAAGCAGAGGTGCCCAGCTGTTGACTCCAGCCTGAGATGGTAGGAGCTGGTGGGCAGATGAACAGCGGGAAGGCAGATGAAGGGAGGGGGCAGGATGGAGTAGCTGAATGGGTAGACCTGGGTGGAGTAGGAGTTGTCTTGGCGAGATGAGTGGTTCAGGTGAGCGTGCGCAGCTCTGGAGATACACCGCTGAGATGGCAGCAAACCCAACAGTCCAGCAGAGAAGCATTGACAGACTGGCTCTTTAATATGCTGACAAACGAGGAAGCAGCAGGTGCGTCCAATCACGCAGGTGTGCTGATCATCTCCGGAGCTGGGAAATGGCGGGAAAACACACAGGAGGGGAGGGAGAGCACGCTCACCTGATCATCACAGCGCCCCCCCCCCCCCAAGAGCCACCTCCTGGCATCCCTTCGGGTTTGTTAGGATGTGCCTGATGGAAAGCCCGAACCATGCTCTTATTGTGGAAATGATAAGAAACAACATGAATCAAAAAAATCAACAAACAGGGACAACAGGAACCGAAAGTTTTTGAATATACAGATCACAACCCACAGGACATAGAATATGACATAGACCCTGATAATAATCTTTTTAACTCAATCAATAATGACTGTAATTATTACACAGATGAACAGTTTAACACAATGGTCACATCTGATTTCAATATTTCTATGATCCACTTCAACAGCAGAAGTCTCTATGCCAGCTTTAATAACATTAAAGATTATATCAGTTTAAAGAGCCCTTCAATATTGTGGCAATATCAGAGACGTGGCTCAGTGAAGAGAAAGGAGTGGATTTTACCATGGATGGCTATGAATTATCTCCTGGAGAGGAGAGTCCGGCCGTTGGTCGAACCTCGGATTCAGGAGGAGCAATGTGGTTTTCGTCCTGGCCGTGGCACATCGGACCAGCTCTTTACCCTCTCGAGAATTCTTGAGGGTTCGTGGGAGTTTGCCCAACCAGTTTACATGTGTTTTGTGGACTTGGAGAAGGCATTTGACCGCGTCCCTCGTGGATTTTTGTGGGGGGTGCTTCGGGAGTATGGGGTATCGGGCTTGTTGTTACGAGCTATTCGGTCTCTGTACGACCGTTGTGAGAGTTTGGTTCGTATTGCCAACACTCGGTCGGAGTCATTCCCAGTGAGAGTTGGACTCCGCCAGGGCTGCCCTTTGTCACCGGTCCTGTTCATAATTTTTATGGACAGGATTTCTAGGCGCAGCCAGGGAATGGAGGGTGTCATACTTGGTGACCACAGGATCTCATCTCTGTTGTTTGCAGATGATGTTGTCCTGTTGGCTTCATCCAGCAATGACCTACAGCTCTTGCTGGGATGGTTTGCCGCTGAGTGTGAAGCGGCTGGGATGAGAATCAGCACCTCCAAGTCCGAGTCCATGGTCCTCAGCCGGAAAAAGGTGGATTGTCCTCTCCGGGTTGGGGACAGGCTCCTGCCCCAAGTGGAGGAGTTTAAGTATCTTGGGGTCTTGTTCACGAGTGAGGGGAAAATGGAGCGAGAGATCGACAGACGGATTGGAGCAGCATCTGCAGTGATGCGGACGTTGTACCGGTCTGTTGTGGTGAAGAGGGAGCTTAGTTCTAAGGCAAAGCTGTCGATTTACCAGTCAATCTACGTTCCTACTCTCACCTATGGTCACGAGCTTTGGGTAATGACCGAAAGAACGAGATCGCGGATACAAGCGGCTGAAATGAGCTTTCTCCGTAGGATTGCTGGACTCACCCTCAGAGAGAGGGTGAGGAGCTCAGTCATCCGGGAGAGGCTCAGAGTAGAACCGCTGCTCCTCCACATTGAAAGGAGTCAGTTGAGGTGGTATGGGCATCTGATTAGGATGCCTCCTGGACGTCTCCCACTTGAGGTGTTTCAGGCACGTCCCACTGGGAGGAGACCCCGGGGCAGACCCAGGACTCGGTGGAGAGACTATGTCTCCCAGCTAGTCTGGGAACGCCTTGGTATCCCCTCTGAAGAGCTGGAGCAGGTGGCTGGGGAGAGGGAAGTCTGGGCTTCTCTGCTTGAACTGCTGCCTCCGCAACCCGGACCTCCGGAAAAGCGGTAGAAGATGGATGGATGGATGGATGGATGGCTATGAATTAAATTATATAAATAGAAAAGTGACAAAAGGAGGAGGAGTTGCAATTTATGTTGACAAGAGCTTGAAATACAAGGTTGTTGAAAATCTCTCAGTAACTGTGGATGAATTATTTGAATGTATTACAATAGAAATCTGTCTGGACAATGTGAAGAATATAGTAGTGAGCTGTGGATATAGAACACCTGGATCAAACATTGACTTATTTAAGGACTGGATGGAAAAAATGTCTGCAAAACTAACTCATAAAGTTATGTTCATCTGTGGGGATTTCAATATAGATCTGATGAATTCAAAACAACATAGTTTGACAGAAGAGTTTATCAACACAATGTACAGTATGGGCTTACATCCAACAATTACCGGACCTAGCAGAATCACGTCACACAGTGCCACACTAATAGATAACATATTCACAAACATTATGGAAAATAATATCAGGAGTGGGCTTTTATTGAATGATATCAGTGACCACCTGCCGATTTTTGTTGTCTATCAGTGTGATTATAGGAAGAAAAAGTATACCAAAAATATTAAATATAAAAGAATAAGAACCGAAGAATCAATGCATTTACTGACAAAGGAATTATTAATACAAGATTGGAAGATAGTTTATGATGAAAATGACATAAATAGAGCATATGATAAATTTTTACAAATATTTCAATCATTGTACAATAAATACTGTCCTATAAAACAATACAGTGACAGACAACAACAAAAAAAATATTCCTTGGATCACCAAGGGGTTAATAAATGCATGTATAAAGAAGAATACATTATATAAACAATTCATTAAATGCAGAACAGTGGAAGCTGAGATCAAATATAAAAGATACAAAAATAAGCTTCCTAATATAATGAGGACCTGTAAGAAAGAATATTACAACAGAATACTAGAGGATAACAAAAATAACATAAGAGGAATATGGCAAGTACTCAATGGGATTATTAGTAATCGTCCTAAGAATGCAAATTATCCAGAATATTTTATCGAAAATGGCAATTTGATAAATAATATGGAAGATGTGGTCAGTGGTTTCAATAAATTTTTTGTAAACGTTGGTCCTGAATTAGCAAAATCAATAGTGACAGCAGAAACAAACAACAGTGGTTCTGTGAATGAAATAGAAGATAGAAATCCAAACCCAATCTTTTTGGGTGCAGTTACTGAAAAGGAAATTATCGAGACTGTGAGTAAATTTAAGAACAAAAAATCAACGGACTGGAATGAAATTGACATGACAATAGTGAAAAAAGTAATTGAAGGAATTGTTAAGCCACTCACCCACATCTGTAACCTGTCATTTCAAACTGGTACATTTCCAGACAAAATGAAAATAGCAAAAGTAATACCTCTATACAAAACAGGAGACAGTCATCGCTTCACATATTACAGGCCAGTCTCTTTACTCTCACAATTGAATGAATGAATGAATGAATGAATGAATTTTATTTATTTCGGATAGTACATTACAGGTTAAAAGAAACTGTATAATATAACAACAAGGTCAAATTAGACAAAGACTCCTTCTACTATACAATTCCACGTGAGTTATCCGAAATGGGTGATGGCTGAAGCCGCAGCTTATATTGCCCACCCATATTCCATCCAAGAATTCAAAGGAGAAAAAAGAGAAAACAAGACAAGAGTGATTACAATTTAAAACAAAGCTAAGACAAAATGTGACTGAGAGAAAAAAGAAAACTGAGCTAGTCTAAGTTAAGCGGTTACTATTCAAAAAGAAATCTAAGACATAGTGTCACAGAGAAAAAAGAAAAACTAAGCTACAACACAACACAGGCTGGAAATGTCAATCCTTATGTGAGTTTACATGTCGTCTTGTAAATATGTTTGGAGTATTTCTTCCTTTAGTTTTTGTTTAAATTGTCCAAGCGTTGTACATGATTTTAATTCAGGTCCAAAATCGTTCCATAATCTGACTCCTTGCACTGAAATACAGTGTTGCTTGGTGGTTGTTCTCACTGTAGGCTTTTGAAATATACATGTTCCTCTGAAGTAATATCGTTTCTCCCTTGTTTGGAACAACTTTTGGATATTTGCAGGCAGTGATAGATTCTTCACTTTGAACATTATTATTGCGGTTTTAAAGTCAATCAGATCTTTCAACTTGAGAGTTTTTTGTTTAAGAAAAAGTGGGTTTGTTGGTTCCCTGTAAGCTGCTTTGTTTATTATTCTAATAGCTCTCTTTTGAAGCATAAAGAGTGGATATATGTTTGTTTTATATGTATTTCCCCATACTTCATTACAATATGTCATGCATGGGAGTATTAATGAATGGTACAAGGTGTATAGTGTGGGTTGATTCAGCAAATTTTTCACTCTGTGTAATATTGCAATTGATTTGGATACTTTACCTTTTATATAATTAATATGTGGCTTCCAACACAGTTTGTTATCAATTATTACTCCAAGGAATTTAGTTTCGGATACCCTTTCAATCTCTACACCATTTACACTGAGTTTGGGTACTGGGTTGTTGTGATGGTTGTTAAAGACTATAAATTTTGTCTTGCTTAAATTGAGCGTTAATTTGTTTGAATCAAACCACAGTTTCAGCTTTCCTAATTCCTTTCCGAGTGTATCCAGAAGTTGTTCCAAATTGTTTCCACTGCATAGCAGGTTAGTGTCATCGGCAAACAATATTAAGTCCATTTTTTCTGAAACTTTACATATATCATTTATATACATATTGAATAATAATGGTCCCAAAACTGAACCCTGTGGGACTCCACAGGTGACCTTCAGTAACTCTGAGTTTTTGCTGTTAACACATGCAAACTGATATCTATTCTTTAAGTAACTACTTAACCAGGACAGTGCTACCCCTCTGATACCACAATTTTGTAGTTTCTTTAATAATAGATTGTGATCTACTGTATCAAATGCTTTTTTAAGATCCAGGAATACTCCAACTGAATACTCTTTATTTTCAATGGCTGTTGATATTTTTTCTGTAAATTCCATTAAGGCATATGCTGTTGTCCTTTTGTGTCTGAACCCATATTGCTGCTCACACAATAAATCATTCTTCAGTATGAAGTTGTCAATTCTCTCATAGAATATTTTTTCAAGTATCTTGGAAAATTGTGGTAATAGTGAAATTGGTCTGTAGTTGGAGAGTTCCCCTCTGTCGCCTGTCTTGTAAATCGGAATTACTTTAGCTATTTTCATTGCATTGGGAAATATACCTGATTGGACAGACAGGTTACAGATATACGTCAGTGGTTTCACTATGCATTCGATAACAGTTTTGACTAGTAGCATGTCAATACCATCGCAGTCCGTAGATGTTTTACTTTTGAACGATTTAACAATTTCAATGACCTCTCTTTCGTCTGTGTTCTTTATGAAGATGGTGTCTTTTACAGCAGTGTTATTGCATATTGTATCACCTGTAGGCGCCATAGTGGGTATTGCTCGGGCCAGTTTAGGTCCAATGTTAACAAAAAAATTATTAAATTCATCTGCAGGTGAAGCTATATTCACATTCGGAGTCGATTTATTATTTTTTGGAATATTAGTTGGGTAGCTAGTATTTCTGCTTTTATTTCCAAGGATACTGTTGATTATTGTCCATGTATTTTTAATATTGTCTTTGTTTTTTTCCAGTTCTTTACTGTAATAGTCTCTTTTACTGCATCTTATTATACTGTATATGTTAACTTATTTTTGTATGTTTTATACCGTTGCTCTGCTTCTTTTGTCCTTTTCTTTATGAAAGCTTTATATAATAAATTTTTCTTTTTACACGCCTTTTGTAGTCCTTTGGTTAACCATGGCTTGTCAGCAAATTTGTCAAATTTGTCAGCAATTCTCCAAAATACTTGAAAAAATCTTCACTAAGAGACTGGATGATTTCACTGAAAAACACAACCTCCTTACAGACAGCCAGTATGGTTTTAGAGCAGATAAATCTACATCTTTGGCACTGATCGAACTTATAAAAGAAATTACTAGTTGTATAGATAAAAAAAAAAAAGGTTGCTGTAGGAGTATTTATAGATTTAAAGAAAGCTTTTGACACCATTGACCACAGAATACTACTAAGGAAACTGGAAAGGTATGGGATAAGAGGGGTAGGACTGAGTTGGGTGGAAAGTTATTTAAGTAACAGACAACAATTTGTACAAATTGGAGAGCACAAATCACCCTTCATGGACATCAATTGTGGTGTGCCCCAGGGGTCAGTTTTGGGACCCAATGTAGAAGAGCTGGAAATAACGAGGCGGTTTTGTATCATAAAAGCAAAGTCTTTAATGAATAACTCTTCTATCTTGTCTCATCTGGTGCAGAGCTTGGCAGAAGGCAAAGAGAAAGAATTCTGCCCAGCTCGCTGGTTAAATACAGGCACACATCAAAGACATGCAAAACACAAGTTGAAATCCCCCGTTATCTAAATCCTCTATTAGTCCTGTTAACTCCTCCCTTCGCCTTGGGAGGTGATGGGAAAACCTCTCCTCCCTCAGGGGTGAAGGTGTCGAGTCTGTTGCCATGGCGTCCTGTGACGTCATGGGTCTTCACACGGCGGCGAGATTCCTTTGTTCTTTCAGAGGTGTGAAGTTCCTTTGTATATTCTGTCCCAAACATTTCCACATGCTCTAACAAATGTAGGTATGGAATATATGAGTAATATATACCACAGGCCCCCCAAACAACTAGGAAAGGACACAGAAAGATTCACAGTCTAGGGCAGGGGTGGGCAATCATGTGCCGCGGAGGGCCATTCCACTGCAGGTTTTCTGTTCCACCCTGTCTCTTCAGCAGGTGGCTTCACTGATTAGCAATCCTTGGAGCTGATGAGAGCAAACACCTGCTGAAGAGACTGAGTGGAACAGAAAAGCTGCAGTGGAATGGCCCTCACTGCCCACCCCTGGTCTAGGGTAATTACTAAGACATACTACGTGTTACAGCTGTTGCCACAGAAGAAACTTTCAAGCAGCCATGCTCCTAAGAGAGTTCAGTGAAAACATAACAGCATAGTATAATCATAAATCAGTCCTAAACTGTTGCGGCACAATTAGCGAAAATTTGCATAGTGGTGTAATCAGTCCCTGTGTAGTCTGGGTTTCAATTTTCTCCCAAAGCTGCTGTAGGTTGGTTTAGGCGTCCTGCTGGGACCTTCTTGTGAGGAATCTGCAGTGTGGGAAGGAGAGAGATTATCTGTTCCCTGCCTGGGGGCTGAGACTTTTTCCTTGGGGGGTCTACCTCGCCGAGGTGCTCGAGCCAGCTGTGCAGGTTCGTCTCTCAACAAGAAGGCAGGTTTGAGTCTGTCAATGCTGACCATTTCATTTCTATCCCCATAATCAAGCACAAAGTGTTTGTCACCATTTTCCAGCACTCTATACGGGCCATCGTATACTGGGCGTAACGTTGGTTTTAGAGCTTCATGCTTAACAAAAACAAACTCAGCGTTTTTTAAAGTTTGAGGAACAAAAACTCGTGGAAAGGAGTGATGAGCTGGACCGTGGAGAAAGTCCGGACTGTTACTGCCTAAAAACCTTGGGACTGGGAGGTGCCCTGGTTCCGGGTTTTCTGGTAAAAATTCACCTGGTAGTCTGATAGGCTGAGCAAAGACTAATTCTGCAGGGGAAGCGTCTAAATCCTCTTTAGGTGCCACACGCAACCCCAATAAAACCCAGGGAAGTTTATTTACCCAATTTGTGTCCGTTAATGAGGCTCTGAGGGCGGCCTTTAAGGACCTGTGAAAATGCTCGCATAACCCATTAGCCTGAGGGTGATAAGCGGTGGTGCGATGAATTGTTGCCCCTAAACTGTTGGACATGGCTGACCAGAGCTCTGAGACAAATTGAGGCCCCCTATCTGATGTGATGTCTGATGGGATGCCGAAACGTGCCACCCAATTTGTTAGAAAAATGCGAGCAACTTCCTCCGCTGTAGTTGCCGCTAGAGGGACTGCCTCTGGCCAGCGCGTGGTGCGGTCTATCATTGTTAACAGGTGTGTGAAACCCTGGGAGGAAGGCAGCGGCCCCACGAGGTCGACATGAATGTGGTCGAACCTTCTAGCAGGGATTGGAAAAGGCTCCAGAGGGGCTTTTGTGTGTTTGTGTACTTTGGCGCACTGACAAGGAATGCAAGTTTTTGCCCATTCTTTTACGTTTTTGCGTAGGCCTGGCCACACAAACTTTTCGGCAACCATTTTGACCAAGGCGCGCACACCTGGGTGCGTGAGGGAGTGAATTGCGTCGAAAATGCGGCGGCGCCAAGCAGCTGGTACTAACGGGCGAGGTCGGCCGGTTGAAACATCGCATATTAGGAGGGGCACGCTGTCGCGCAACCCTTTTTCCTCCAACCTTAACCCTGTTGGTCCAGACAGGAGCGCGCGCACGTCCGCATCACTACCTTGTTCTTCCGCCATGGCTGCATAATCTATCCCTTCATGGATAGGTGCTGCATATGTGTTTGCGTTAGAGAAAAGCTCAGCTGCTGAAGCAGTGTAATCTGTCTCCTCGTGCTCTGATGGTGCCACAGCACGAGAGAGACAGTCCGCTACTACGTTAAGTTTGCCCGCTACATGTCGAATGTCTGTGGTGAACTCTGAAATCGCAGCTAGCTGTCTTTGTTGTCTGCCCGACCAAGGTTCTGAAATTTTAGCCATAGCAAAAGTGAGCGGTTTATGGTCCACAAAAGCCGTGAAACTCCGCCCTTCTAACCAAAACTGGAAGTGGCGGATGGATAAATGGAGCACCAGCAGCTCCCTGTCAAAAGTGCTGTATTTGCGTTCCGTCGGGTTTAGCGATTTGCTAAAAAATGCTAAAGGTTGCCAGACCCCCTTGACAAGTTGTTCTACAACTGCCCCTATGGCCAAGTCTGAAGCATCTGTGGTTAGAGCAATGCAGGCTGAGGGATCTGGATGGACTAACACTGTGGCGTTAGCTAGGGCGTTTTTAGCTTCCGCAAAAGCGCGTTCGCGTTCCGGGGTCCATTCGACCGCGTTGGAAGCTTTCTTTTTTTTTAAGCGCGTCATACAGGGGCTGCATGAGCTGAGCTGCATGAGGGAGGAAACAGTTGTAAAAATTAACCATCCCCAAAAATTCCTGTAGCGATTTGACCGTTTGGGGCCGTGGAAAACCTTCTATCGCATGAATTTTGTCTGGAAGTGGAGCTGCCCCTTTCGGGGAGACTCTGTGTCCCAAAAAATCAATTTGCGATACGCCGAATTTGCATTTGGCTGGATTAATTATTAAACCGTGCTCTTCTAGCCTCTGAAAAACGGTAGTGAGATGCTGCTCGTGCTCTCCCTCCGATGAGCTGGCTACCAGCATGTCGTCAAGGTAGACGAAAACAAAGGGGAGGTCGCGTAAGACTGCGTCCATCATACGCTGAAAAGTCTGAGCAGCACCTTTGAGGCCGAAAGGCATTCGCAGGAATTCAAAAAGGCCGAAAGGGGTTATAACCGCTGTTTTAGGAATGTCTTCAGCTCGGACTGGAACTTGGTGATAACCGCAGACTAAGTATATCTTTGAAAAAATGCGCGCGCCCGCTAAATGCAGTGAAAAATCCTGTATATGAGGGATGGGGTAGCGGTCATGCGCTGTAGCGTTGTTTAATCTGCGGTAATCTCTGCACGGTCTCCAAGAACCGTCGGATTTCGGAACCATGTGAAGTGGTGAAGCCCAAGGGCTCTTTGAACGTCGGCAAATGCCTAATTTTTCAAGAGCTGCAAATTCGTCCCTTGCTATGTTGAGCTTGGCCGCGTCTAAGCGGCGAGCTTTGGCAAAAACGGGAGGTCCTGTTGTTGGAATGAAGTGTTTAACCCCGTGTTTGGCTACAGTGGCTGAAAATTTGGGGGTTGTGAGTGCTGGAAATTGGGTGAGGAGTTGCTCAAACTTACCTCCTGCCGTGGTGACGTTGGCCTGCACAGGTGGTGGAGAGACTCGAGCTGAGCATGGAATAGAAGCAAAAGATAGTGCATTAACCAGGCGCCTATTTGCTAGATCAACTAATAACCCATGTGCACATAGAAAATCAGCGCCTAACAAGTTAAAACTCACCGCCGCTACAACAAATGTCCATCTGTAGCTGCGGCCGTGAATGAGGAGGTGCAGGCTCTTTTCACCGAACGTGTCGATGTCCGAACCGTTGGCTGCCACTGCTCCATTGCCCCGGGTGCCCATGGCTCGATCTGCGTGGGAGGGCATGATGAAACTCAGCTGAGCTCCCACGTCGATGAGGAACTGCTTGCCTGTGTGTCCATCCGTCACGTATAACAGCTTGTTTTTCTCGCCGAGACCCGCTGCCGTTAACGGCCCTCGGCTTGGGCGTTTTCCCGACATCGTGAACTTGCAGGGGGGGACGCATTTGTGGGCTTTCTCGGCAAAGTGTTGGTGATAATAACAGACGTCGATCTGTTTGTTACGCTTGGGCCGCGCCGCTGTCACCGTGGGTTGTGGTTCTCCATGGCTCGGGGCGTCAGTTTTGAGGTCCGCGGATGCCGCTGTAGGTGTCCACTCCTTGCAGGCGTTGACGAGCCGATAAGCCTCGCTGGCCAGTGTGCGGAAGCCTTGGTGGGTGTTGCACTTCATATTGGTGAGTGTCCCTCTCATGTGTGGTGGAAGCGTGCTGAGGAAAATAAACTGGATAAGGAAATTGTCGTTGTCCTCCTCCTTAAGCTGCAGCAAATCCTCCATGAGGGCCTTTGGATTGCCCCCTTTGTGGCCGTAGATCGCCAGGATCCTCTCGGCTCTTTCCTCCGCTGGTGGGACATAGTTCGCCACGATGGTCGCCTTGAGCGTCTCATACTTGTCCCGGGCCGGTGGTCGCCGGATCAAGCTCTGCACACACCTCGAAGTGGCGGAGTCGAGCTTGGAGACGATATGGTAGAATTTTGTATCGTCTGCTGTGATGCCCGCCAGTATGAACTGGGCTTCAGCCTGTAGAAACCAAGAGGCGGGGTCTTCTCGCCAGAAGTCTGGCAGCTGGACAGCGACGGCGTTCGTGCACACCATCACTGTTGTGCCCGCCGGGTGAGAGTGCCTTGCCTCGGCTCTCACGGCAGTGCTGGAGCTCGGTTGAGCTCTCTCGGTACCCTCTGCCGGGGGGAACAGCTGTCTGCTTGTTCCCTTGTCTGCGTTGTCGCTGGCGTAAGTCAGATTCGCCACGGATGAGTCGCTTGAAGAACGCCTCATGTCCATACTCATGTCAAGGTCACCAGTGTAGAAGAGCTGGAAATAACGAGGCGGTTTTGTATCATAAAAGCAAAGTCTTTAATGAATAACTCTTCTATCTTGTCTCATCTGGTGCAGAGCTTGGCAGAAGGCAAAGAGAAAGAATTCTACCCAGCTCGCTGGTTAAATACAGGCACACATCAAAGACATGCAAAACACAAGCTGAAATCCCCCATTATCTAAATCCTCTATTAGTCCTGTTAACTCCTCCCTTCGCCTTGGGAGGTGATGGGAAAACCTCTCCTCCCTCAGGGGTGAAGGTGTCGAGTCTGTTGCCATGGCGTCCTGTGACGTCATGGGTCTTCACACGGCGGCGAGATTCCTTTGTTCTTTCAGAGGTGTGAAGTTCCTTTGTATATGTTGTCCCAAACATTTCCACATGCTCTAACAAATGTAGGTATGGAATATATGAGTAATATATACCACACCCAAACTCTTTATTTTGTGTATAAATGACATATGCCAAGTATCAAAAATTCTGAAATTTATTTTGTTTGCGGATGACACAAATATCCTTTGCACTGGTGAGAATTTGCAGCAGGTTTTAGAGGTGGTCACAACTGAAAAGCGAAAGTTAACGCAGTGGTTGAACAAAAATAAATTATCTCTAAATCTAAAAAAAACAAAGATTATGTTGTTTGGAAATTATTAAATAAAAAAGACAGAATAATAAAGAGCGATGGCAAGAACCAAGCAGACCGCCCGTAAAATCTACTGGAGGAAGAAGCCCCCCAGGAGGCAGCTAGCCACCAGGGCTGCTCGGAGAGGCGCTCCGGCCACCGGTGGAGTGAAGAGGCCTCGCCGTTACAGGCCCGTGGCTCTGAGAGAGATCCGTCACTACCAGAAATCCACGGAGCTGCTCATCCGTAAGCTGCCCGTCCAGCGCCTGGTGAGGGAGATCGCTCAGGACTTCAAGACCCACCTGCACTTCCTGAGCTTCGCCGTCATGGCTCTGCAGGAGACCAGAGAGGCCTACCTGGTGGGTCTCTTCTTCGCCAAGAGGGTCACCATCATGCCCAAAGACTTCCAGCTGGCCCGCCGCATCCACGGAGAGAGAGCTTAGACTTTCTGCTGCACATTCACCAACCATAATGCTCCGCACTGTGTGTCTATATATATATTTATAGTAATATGTACATATGTTTACTAGATGTTCTTATTTTTTTTCTTGCCTTCTGATTGTTGCTCTGAGTGTTGCTATCCCTGTGCTGTTGCAATCCTGGAATTTCCACATTGTGGGACTAATAAAGGCTTATCTTATCTTATCTTATCTTAAATCATGAAATAATGGTAATGATAGATGATACCAGAATAGAAACAGTACAGGAAAATAAGTTTCTGGGGGTGACGCTAGACCAGGGGTGGGCAATCATGTGCCATGGAGGGCCATTCCACTGCAGATTTTCTGTTCCACCCAGTGTCTTCAGCAGGTGTTTGCTCTGATCAGCTTCAAGGATCGCTAATAATTGAAAACACCTGCTGAAGACACTGGGTGGAACAGAAAATCTGCACTGGAATGGCCCTCACTGCCCACCCCTGCGCTAGACAATAAAATCTGCTGGAAACCTCACATCAGTCACATCTGGGCTAAATTAGCAAAATGTATAGGCATACTGGGGAAGACAAGACGCATCGTGGACTATAAATCATTGGTCTTATTGTACAATTCACTGTTTTTACCTTATCTTAACTACTGTGTAGAAGTTTGGGGAAACACCTACAAGACCAACCTACAGTCAAAATGCACATTACAAAAAAGAGCTATAAGGATAATAAACAATGCAGGATATAGAGACCATGCCAATTCGTTGTTTTTAAAGTCACATGTCATAAAGTTCATCGATTTAGTTAAATTTAAGACAGCACAAGTCATGTACAGGGCAATTAATAATCAACTACCAACTAATATACAAAAAATATTTAAAAAAAGAGACAATGATCATAATTTGAGGGGAGACTTAAACTTTACAAAACCCAAGATACGAACAACCAAGAAAAGTCTGTGCATATCTGTCTGTGGGGTGGATTTGTGGAACAGTCTGGAGCCGGAACTGAAACTATGTACAAACAGAAATCAATTCAAAAAGAGGTATAAGCACCATTTGCTGAAAGGGTATATGTTAGAAGGGTAATATTTATATGTACGATTCATTATGTTCACTATGGGACATTATGGGACACTATGGAATGGTGGGTGGGACAGCACTGTGTGTATCTGTGTTGTTTGAGGCTGGTTTTGATGTGTGGACATCAATGTATGTTAGGATGGATGGGTGTTAATGTTGATTTGTAAAAAATACAGTAAATTGTTTACATGGGGTCTTAAAGGTGGTAATTTGTATAAAATTCACATGGGTGTATCTATGGAAAAGAGGAGATGGAATTAATAAGTGTTCACTTCTTCCTTCTCCCTTTCGAACACTGTATACTGTTACTTTATTGCATTTGCCATTTGCTTGTATTTGTTATATTTTTGTGTTCGAAATAAACTATCTATCTATCTATCCATCAAATATGACCCGAGGATCCATGACCTCTCCTCCAGTCCATAACCCTTCCAGTGGACCAGATATTGAAGGCCCCAGCCCTGATGATGGACTTCCAGAATCCTCTGGATGGTGTAGGTGGTTTGGCCGTCGAGGACCCGGGGAGGAGGAGGCAGCTCCAAAGGAGGACAGAGGGGGCTGGCGGAGAGGGGTTTAATTCATGACACGTGGAAGGTCGGGTGGATGCAGAGAGTTGGAGGTAGTTTGAGCCAAATGGTGACATCATTGATGATGCGTGAGATGGGGTACAGGCCCAGAAAGCAAGGTGACAGCTTCCGTGACTCTGTCGTCAACGGCACTTGTTTGACAGACAACCAGATCTTCTGACTCACAGTGTACTTGGGTGCCGGTGCACGTCTGTGGTTGGCATAGAGGCAATTCCGCTTGGATGAATGGAGAAGAGCAGCCCGAGTGGACCTCCACAGACAGCGACAGCGACGAGCGTGGGCCTCCACGGATGGCACAGCAATCTTCCTCTCTGCCATGGGTAATAATGGTGGAGTGTACCCCATAGAACCCGTCAGGTGGCAGAGGAGACGTCAGTGTTATGTGCATACTCCACCCAGGTCAGGTGAGAGCTCCAGGTGGTCGGGTTACAGGATGCTACACACCTCAGGGTGGCCTCGAGACACTGGTTGGCATGCTTGACCTGACCGTTACTTTGAGGATGATACCCGGATGTGAGGCTGACGGTGGTACCCAGGGAAAAACAGAAAGCTATCCAGACCTGCGATGCAAATTATGGCCCTCGGTCCAAAACGATGTCCATCTGAATCCCATGCAGTCGGATAATGTGGAGAGTGAGGAGGTTGGCAGAGGGTAGTTTGGACAGGGGAACTAAATGGATTGCTTTGGAAAAACGGTCAATGATGGTGAAAATGACAGTGTTGCCTTGTGATGGAGGGAGACCTGTAACAAAGTCGATGACAATGTGTGACCAGGGGTGACTAGGGACGGGTAGGGAATGAAGGAGGCCAGCTGGTGGTGAAGAATCAAATTTATTTGAGGCACAAACCTGGCAAGCTTTAACATAGTTATGAACATCCGTTCTGAGAGTCGGCCACCAAAAAACTCGTTGCAGCAGTTCTATTGTCCGGGAAATGCCAGGGTGACAGGTGAAAAAACTGGTGTGTCCCCACTGGATAACTTCACTGCAGAGGGCCATAAAGTAGGTTCGCCGGGCCTTCCTCAGAGAAAAGTGGAGACAGGGACTGCTACAGGGAGGTTAAATACCGGTTTAACAGAGAGCTGAGGAGAGCTAAATCTGTGTATTCAGAGAGACTCCAGCAGCAGTTCACTGCTAATGATTCGGCTTCCGTGTGGAGAGGACTGAGGCAAATCACCAACTATCGGCCTCAGGCTCCTAAAGGTCAGGATGACAAAGCCCTTTGTCAAAGACTGTCCCAACACTATGCCCGTTTTGACACCTCGTCATCTGTGTCCAACTCCCCCCCTCCCTCCAGCTCCACAGCCTCCACAATCCCTACTTCATTAAAGGCACCCCCCCTCCCCCCCTGCCCTTATCATCAGTGAGCAGGACGTGCTCAAACAGTTCTCCAGACTGAACCCGCGCAAGGCCCCCAGTCCGGACGGCGTGTCTCCCTCCACCCTGAGACACTGTGCGAAACAGCTGGCTCCTGTCTTCACAGACATTTTTAACACCTCCCTTAAGCTATGCCACGTGCCGTCCTGCCTCAAATCCTCCACCATCATCCCTGTCCCCAAGAAGCCACGGATCACTGGACTTAATGACTACAGACCTGTAGCGCTCACCTCTGTAGTCATGAAGTCCTTTGAGCGCCTGGTCCTGCCCCACCTCAAGTCCATCACCACCCCCCTCCTGGACCTGCTGCAGTTTGCCTACCGAGCCAACAGGTCTGTAGACGACGCAGTCAACCTGGCCCTCCACTCCATCCTGCAGCACCTGGACTCCCCGGGAACCTACGCCAGGATCCTGTTTGTGGACTTCAGCTCCGCATTCAACACCATCCGCCCCGCTCTGCTCCGGGACAAGCTGTCCCTGCTCAACGTGCCTGACTCCCTCTGCAGGTGGATCACCGACTTCCTGATGGACCGGAGGCAGCATGTGTGGCTGGGAAAGACTGTCTCAGACTCTACTAGCATCAGCACCGGATCACCCCAGGGCTGTGTACTTTCCCCCCTACTCTTCTCCCTTTACACCAACTCCTGCACCTCCAGCCACCAGTCTGTCAAGTTGATCAAGTTTGCGGACGACACCACCCTCATCGGGCTCATCTCCAACGGCGACGAGTCCGCCTACAGGAGAGAGGTGGCTCAGCTGGCGTCCTGGTGCAACAATAACAACCTGCAGCTGAACGCTCTGAAGACAGTGGAGATGATTGTAGACTTCAGGAAAGTCACAACCCCTCTGCCCCCCCTCACCCTCACAGGCTCTCCCATCACCACTGCTGATTCCTTCCGCTTCCTAGGCACTACCATCACCAGGGACCTCAAATGGGAGCCGACCATCAGCTCCCTCATCAAAAAGGCCCAGCAGAGGATGTTCTTCCTGCGGCAGCTGAGGAAGCTCAAGCTACCCACCAAGATGTTAGTGCAGTTCTACACAGCCATCATCGAGTCCATCCTCACCACCTCCATAACCGTGTGGTACGCAGGAGCCACTGCCAGGGACAGACTAAGGCTGCAGCGCGTCGTGTGCACTGCTGAGAAGGTGATCAGCTACAAGCTCCCATCTCTCCAGGATCTGTACATCTCCAGGACCCGGAGGCGTGCTGGCCGGATCATAGCCAATCCCTCACACCCTGGTCACGTACTGTTTGCCCCCCTCCCCTCAGGTAGAAGACTTCAGTCCATCCAGACTAAAACCTCCCGTCACATGAACAGCTTCTTCCCCTCTGCCATCAGACTGCTGAACACTAAGTGACCTATTGACTCTCGTGCACTATGTACAGCAGCTCAACCAGACTCATGTCAATCATCACTGTTTTCTTCCTGCATTACCGACTGCACTATATAGTTCTCCACAGTATCTGCTGCTGGCTAATATATTTTAACTGCTGACCAGTATCACTTACTCTTATTCTACACTTTATTGCATGTATAGTTTATTTTTTTTATTTTATCATGTTTAATGTTGCAGCATTGCACCGAGACAAATTCCTAGTTTGTGTACTACATGAACAATGGCAATAAACCTGATTCTGATTTTGATTCTGATTCTGAGATGGGTTCGGAGGACTGGGCCTGCCGGACCCTCTGCTCGATTTCCCAAGAGAGGGCTGCTAAAACAGGAGGAAGGCAGAATAGTCTCCGGAGGAGAAGCAGCAGCTGCAGAGAGAGAGGAAGAAG
Organism: Pholidichthys leucotaenia; assembly: GCA_020510985.1. Classification (NCBI taxonomy): domain Eukaryota; kingdom Metazoa; phylum Chordata; class Actinopteri; order Cichliformes; family Pholidichthyidae; genus Pholidichthys; species Pholidichthys leucotaenia. The sequence goes on from CM035850.1 coordinate 2,877,249, forward strand.
AGGAGTTGGAGGAGAACTGGCGAGAAAAAGCATCGGATTTGACATTACGAGACCCCGGACGGTAGGTAATGAAGAGGTTAAACCTGAGAAAAAAACGACCATCGGGCTTGACGAGAGTTTCACCATCTGGCAGATCTGAGATATTCTAAGTTTTTGTTATCTGTCCAAATTATAACAGGTTGGGTTGCTCCGTCTAGCCAGTGCCTCCATTCTTCTAGTGCTAACTTGATGGCCAGCAGCTCAGTCTCCTACATCATAATTCCTCTTGGCTGGGGTCAATTGCAGAGAGAAATACGTACACGGATGAAGCTTCTGATTGGAGCCGGAGCACTGGGAAGGGACAGCACCCACCTCCGTGTCAGACGCATCAACCTCGACCACAAACTGGGATTGGGGATTGACTTGGGCCAGAATGGGCGTGTCTGTGAAGAGGGCCTTTAATTTGGTGAAAGCCTGTTCGGCAGCTTCAGACCATTTAAATGGAAAGTGGAATCTTGGTAGAAGTGAGCTGAGTTAATGGCAGGGCTGCCTTGCTATAATTATGAATAAATCGACGTTAAAAGTTGACAAAGCCCAGGAAGCAGCTCCAGCGCTTCCTGGACTGAGGGGTAGGCCAGTCTACCACCGCCTTCACTTTCGCTGGGTGGGCCTTTAACGCACCCTTGGCCACAACAAACCCCAGGAAAGAAGTGGAGCTGGAAGTAAACTCAAATTTCTCGGCTTTCACGAAGAGTTGATTCTCCAACAGCCATTGCAGGACTGCCCGGACGTGGACTGTGTGCTCCTCCAGCATGCGGGAAAAAATAAGGATATCATCAAGGTAGACAAAAACAACGTGTTTCACCATGTCCCAGAGGACAACATTTATTAACGGCTGGAAGACGGCGGGGTGTTGGTCAGCCCAAAGGGCATGATCAGATACTCAAACTGCCCCAGACGCGTTTTAAAGGCCGTCTTCCACTTGTCTCACTCGCATATGTGAACTAGATGGGTATGTGTTGTGGAGATTGAGTTTGGTTAACACATGCGCATGCTGAAGCAGCTCGAAAGTCAAATTAATAAGCGGCAACGGGTATTTATCTTTGATGGTAATAGCATTCAGCTCGCGATAATCAATGCATGGCCCCAGTGACCTGTCTTTCTTTCCCACAAAAAAGAATCCAGCTCCGAGAGGAGCAGATGACAGATGAATAAGGCCAGCATTCAGCGAGTCTTTGATATAACTCTCCATCGCCTCCCTCTCTGGCCCAGACAAACTGTAGAGTCAACTGGATGGCAGTTGTGTGCCCAGGAGATCTATAGTACAGTCGTAGGACCAATGAGGTTTTAAAGGGAGGGCCCTAGACTTCCTAAAGACCTCCCCAAGCTCATGATAGACTTCAGGCACAAGACTGAGATCCAACAGCTCAACCGGGGAGAAGGAGATAGGAAGAGTAGGCGAACACACGGCAGAGCAGAGGTACGATGAGAGACAAAAGGGACTGCAGGAAAAAATGGAGCCCTGATTCCAGTTCATTGATTCAAAGGCTTTATTATCATGTGCACAGTTAAGAAATGCAACATTTCCTGAACAATGAAATTCTTAGTCTGCTCTCTGAACGAATGACAAGGTAATAGGTACTGTAAAAATCAATTTTGGACAGTAGAATCTTTCCAATTAACCAACCAATTATCACAGAAGAAATACTATTTCTCAGCTTAACTTTTATTGACCCATGCAGGGAGTCAGTGAACACGGCCGTGGGTCCTTTCCAGCCTCCTCTCATGGAAAAGACCCAGAACAAAGAACAGCACAGCTACAAAAAGGCTTCCAGTTAGTGGGAGTTTCCCAGTAACTTTCCAACAATATGCTGGCCATTGTCCAAACTAGTTAGAACCGGTCCTTTCAGTGTCCAAATGGTTTCAGATGTCATCTCAGCTCTTTATGACTTCCATCCTGTTGGTTCCTGTCTCTCCAGATGTCTCCTCTTTCCCCATGCCCATGTATGGAAACAGGAACAGAGACTTTCCTGTGGAGCGTGTATGTGTGTGAGCTTGTGTGTATGTATGTAAGCAACTGATGTGTATGTGTGAACGGTGTATGTGTGGGTTTAAAATATATGCGTATGCAAGCACTTTGTGTAATATCTAATTAACTAATCTTCACTATTTATTTATTATAACAGTACACAACATACTAATAAGGTAATAAAACACCTAATACTAATGGATACTAAAAACACACACTATAACACACAGTTAGGCAATTAGGACACCTTTAAGCACATACTAAGTACTAATACTAATAACACACACTAGGCAATTTGGACAGCTAAAGCAGTTAAAGCAATCAAACTAGAGGACACAAGAAGAATGAAATTTGAAAGTTCACTGGATGACTATAGTGGACAGTGGTATATTGATATCAGAGATGATATGAACCTGAGATGCCATAAGCCCATGTACAGTGTGCAAGTAAGCAGTATACAAATTACAAATTAGCACCCAGTGTGAGAATTTCTCTGTAATGATAATACCAGTAGACTGTGCATGATAAATAGTAGCCGGTGTGGCGGTTTGGGAAAACCCCCACACACAGACTAAGGACAGACAGCTCGCTACTCCTGGTTTTTTCCGCTACACTACTGTGATAATGTTACCTTTCATGCATTGTGTTCATGTGTCCTGTCCTTACTGTGACCTAGAGACTCAGATCAATATGTAGATGTGCCTTTTGACCTCTTTGTTCTGCAGCTGGAGCAGAGTCTAGCAAATCTGCCTATTGTGATGTATGTCTCACAAATGCAAATATCTCATGCCTGTTCTCCAGTCCCTTTGATCAGACCAACTGCTGTGAATTTGCTTTGATGTGTTGTTTGAGTTGGGTATAAATACTGCACAGGTTCTGTGACACATCCTCTCACTCTCACTTCAACCTCTGCTGCAGACACGCACTCTGTGTCTTCTTCTCTGAGAGCAAGAGGATCCCGCTCCAGCCTGCACACACTTGGGCTGGAGAGGGGATCCCGTGACGGCGGTATGATTAATAAAACCTACTTAAAACCTCCAACAACGCCGCTTTATCTCATGCCGCCGCAGCCGGGATGATATGGACATCAGATGGGGTGAGACTATGTACACTGTACAAGTGAGCAATGTGCAAATTTAGCAACCGGTGTGGGGGTTTCTATTTGCAAGCTGTGTTGCAGAGATTGGGAGGTTTTTTTTATTTGTTCAGGAGTCTGATGGCAGTGGGAAAGGAGTTTTTCAGTCTGGATGGCCTGCATTTCACATTACACATACGACCGGTTTGTGCAGGAATTCACTCGAGCATTCGACCATACAGAGAGCGAGGAGATATATTGCTAGCCAGTTGATGAGACTCTGGCAGGGAAGTCGGTTGGGCGGCGATTTATCGGTCAAGTTCCGTGGTGTTGTGGAGGATTCTGGATGGAATGATGTTGCTCTACCCAGCGCCTTCCTCTGGAATCTCAATTCCAACCTCCGCGACAAACTGGTTGTCTGTGCTAATCCCTGCTCTCTGGATGAACTAACTGAGCAGGCTATAGCCCTGGATAACACTGGTCAACACCAAATTTACTGTCTAAGTTTTTTTTAGCTGATTTAGGACAATTTTGATGTGCTGAATCCAAAAATCACATTGATTTTGCTCAATCGGGTCAACTTTTTGGATAAAACTGCGGCAGCACAGCAACTCACCCTTGGCCGGGGGATCCTGGGTTTGATCCCAGCCCCCGACCAACAGTGATCTGTGTGGAGTTTGCATGTTCTCCCCGTGTCTGCGTGGGTTTACTCCAGGATTTCTCCGGTTTCCTCCCACATGCCAAAAACATGCAAGTTAGGTTAATTGGTCTCAAACTGGGGATTCTAAATTGTCCTTAGGTGTGACTGTGAGAGTGAATGGTTGTCTGTCTCTCTGTGTTGGCCCTGCGATGGACTGGTGATCTGTCCAGGGTGGACCCTGCCTCTGGCCCAAAGATGCTGGGATAGGCTCCAGCCCCCCTGCGACCCAAAAAGGATTAAGCGGAAGAAGATGGATGGATGGATGAAGGTCAACTTTTTGAACTATGGCCACATGCTTTTAATGTTTTTGTTTACATGTATGGGTATTTTTGCTTTATATGATGCAAAATTCTTTTTTATATCTTGAAATTCTCTGAATTTTGAACAATGATGACATAACATTCAATTTACATGTACTTACCTTTATCAATGTCTGCTATTCAATTTACAGTACAACTGTACAACTGCTGTACAACTTAAAATAAAAACCTGACCTGATCGAGAGAAACGGATGTCATTTTCGAATTCAGCGCTGCAAAACTGTCCTAAATCAGTTGAAAAAACACAGACAACTTACAAAAAAATTATTTTTATGTTGTGTAATTGGTACCATGAGCACACAAAGGAGCAGAGGGCTTTTGCTTCCTCATCTGCGTTGCATCCATTTTCCCCATTCTCTCGTGCTGCAGGGTCGGCTTCCTCACTGGGACCGATGGTCCTTGGTTGGACTCATCTGACTCCAGAGGGATGCCGGCACCGGAAGAAGCGAGGCCTTGTATGTATTGTGGTTCTACTGAGCAAGCACTGTCGAAATGCTGCATTCAGCCAAAAGATCCGGCCCGTTAGTAGCTGTGGGGGGTCTGGCGGGCGGATCTTCTCCAAAATCCCCCTAACAGTGTAACACTTCCGGCCCTCATTCAGTTACTGGGGGCCGAGTGTAAAACTTCAGCTCACATTGAACCCTCTGTGACTGGCTACAGGACTTTCTGACTGGCAGGCCCCAGTCTGTCAGGATTGGAAACAGGAGAACATCTTGACCAACTGTATCATTGTATGTGTAATGGGCCCCTTCTGGACTACTTAAAGGGGAGACACTGCACCAGGAAGTCGGCACAGATGGTCATAACCATGGCCAATTGCTGAGTAATAGTTTGTAGTTGTTCGGACAAAAACATAGCCTGGCGCTCCATGGCATCTAAACAGGAGAGTGCTGACTGCTCATCCAGTGAAACACCTGCTAAGCCTCGATCCTGGCTGGACCGTTCTGTCATGATTGAATACCCAGAGGCTCAAACGCAGAGCAAGCAACACCAGATGAACACGTAAACTCAGGTGGTAATGCTTGTTAAACACAAAAACACACAACAATGCAAACTTAATGAATACATAAAAAACACACAAATAAACAAAAACGAAAGGGAGAATATCAAAAGGAGAGAGGAGAGGCTTACTACACAAGCAGAGGGCCCGGCTGTGGACTCCAGCCTGAGATGGTAGGAGCTGGTGGGGAGATGAACAGCAGGAAGGCAGATGAAGGGAGATGGCAGGATGGAGTAGATGAATGGGTAGACCTGGGTGGAGTAGGAGTTGTCTTGGCGAGATGACGTATCATTGTGTGGTACGGCAGCACTACTGCTTTGGACCACAAACGCCTGCAGAGAGTGGTGAAAACAGCCGAGAAGATCATCAGGACTCCCCTCCCCTCTCTGCAGAGCATCCATCACCCCAGAGTCCAAAGGAGAGCTCACGCCATCCTCCAGGACCCTAGCCACCTCCAGCACAGAATGTTCACACTTCTACCCTCAGGCTAGAGGTGCAAAAGTGAGAGATGAACAGCAGGAAGGCAGATGAAGGGAGGTGGCAGGATGGAGTAGATGAATGGGTGGACCTAGGTGGAGTAGGAGTTGTCTTGGCGAGATGAGTGGTTCAGATGAGTGTGCGCAGCCCCGGAGACACACCACTGAGATGGCAGCAAACCCAACGGTCCAGCCGAGAAGCATTCACAGACTGGCTCTTTTATATGCTGGCAAACGAGGAAGCAGCAGGTGTGTCCAATCACGCAGGTGTGCTGCTCAGCTCCAAAGCTGGGAAACAGACAAAGGGAAAACACACTGGTGGGGAGGGGGAGCTACCTGATCATCACAGGTGTGGTTTAGTCAAAGTTTTGTATTCCAGAGTAGAACTTTCCTGTCACTGATGTTCATAGACTTGTTTCTTCTAATAACGCAGATGTTTCTCCTGTATTATGCAACAGTTAGTTCTGACCGAGCAATTTGATTGAACAATAGGGATTCCAGGAGTTACTATCAGGGCTTGACATGAACGTTTTTGCTCACCAGTCACTGTGGCTAGTGATTTTCCAAAGCCATTAGCCACTCAGCCTTTTCACTAGCCACAATTTTGTGGTTGGAAGATTATGTTTAATATGCGGTGCGGGGGCGGAGTGGTTAGCACTGTGGCAGCACAGCAACTCACCCTTGGCCGGGGGATCCTGGGTTCGATCCCAGCCCCCAACCAACAGTGATGTGTGTGGAGTTTGCATGTTCTCCCCGTGTCTGCGTGGGTTTACTCCGGGATTTCTCCAGTTTCCTCCCACATGCCAAAAACATGCAAATTAGGTTAACTGGCATCAAACTGGGGATTCTAAATTGTCCTTAGGTGTGACTGTGAGAGTGAATGGTTGTCTGTCTCTCTGTGTTGGCCCTGCGATGGACTGGCGATCTGTCCAGGGTGGACCCTGCCTCTCGCCCAAAGATGCTGAGATAAGGTCCAGCCCCCCCCCCCCCGCGACCCGAAAAGGATTAAGTGGAAGAAGATGAATGAATGAATGAATGAATGGATGATCAAATTTGACTATTGTATGTTTAATTTTACTTGGACTAAATTTATAACCTTTTTAAATGTAAATCACCCTTCTACATACATAAAAAGATTAAGAGAAACCCTGTTTAATTATTAATAGCAGTAAATACTGTAAAACAATCGAGAAAAATATTTGCAATATGAGAGTGAAGTACAGGGAGATTTGGGGTCCATCCCAATTCTTATTTGTACCGCTTCCCTTTTGCCTACCCCTACCCCCTGGTCCTTGAAATCAAAGGGGTTGAAAATGACCCCTAAGAATCGGGACTCCCCTTCAGAGCTGCACGACGTCATTAGTAATTGCTGGTGAATTTAATCTAAATTGACACTACCTGTTTTCACTAGAAACAAAAAAAGAAGAAAAAGAAAATTGGTGAGGAAAAAAAGCCTGGATGCAGCACTTTGTTTCTGCTGCCATCATCCAAGCTTCGTAGCCGTACAAGGAAATGGAAGCTATAAGGGCCTTGTACAGCCTGACCTTTGTGTGGAGCCTGATGCTGTGGCCTTTCCATAAGCGTGCCAACTTTGCCAGAGAGGATAGTGCAATGGCCAGTCTAGTCTTGACTTCTTGTGTGCTTGTGCCCTCTTTGTATAACAGGAGATCAGGGACAGTTTTCCTTGTGATCTGATCAGTGAGGCGGCTGCTGTCTGTTCATCGCCATTTCTCGACCGGAAAGAAAATGAGCCGTTCTGCAGAGCCAGACTCCTGGGCTGCAGCTGGCTGACAGCGGACCAATGAGAATACACTGTGTGGGTAGACAGTGGTTATGGGAGTTGTACTTTTGTAGTCTCACTTTGTGATAGGTTTATTATTTAGATGTCGTTTGAGGAAACTACAGCCCACCAAAGTGGCTAGTGGGAGTCACTGTCTTACCCGCCACAGCCGAAATATGTCCACCAGTGGTGGGTGGGCGGGTGTTCATGTCAAGCCCTGATTGCTACAGAGCATCCAGAAAGTCTTCACAGCGCTTCACTTTTTCCACATTTATATATTACAGCCTTATTCCAAAATGGATTAAATTCATTTCCCTCAAAATTCTACACACAACACCCCGTATTGACAACGTGAAAAAAGTTTATTTTTTTGAGAGTCTTGCAGATTTATTAAAAATCAAAACTAAGAAATCACATGTACATACTGTAAGTATTCACAGCCTTTGCTCAATACTTTGCTGATGCACCTTTGGCAGCAATTCCAGCTTCAAGTCTTTTTGAATATGATGCCACCAGCTTGGCACACCTATCTTTGGGCAGTTTGGCCCATTCCTCTTTGCAGCACCTCTCAAGCTCCATCAGGTTGTGATGGAAGCATCGCTGCACAGACATTTTCAGATCTCTCCAGAGATGTTCAGTTGATCTCTTAGAAAAGCTCATCTCTTCATCTCTTAGAAAAGCTAGAACGAGTTATTACTCTGCATTAATAGAAGAGAACAAGAATAATCCCAGGTTTCTTTCCAGTACTGTAGCCAGGTTGACAAAGAGTCAGGACTCTGTCAATCCTAGCATCCCCTTAGAGCTTACTAGTCAGGACTTTATGAACTTTTTCAATAATAAAATTTCATCCATCAGAGATAAAATCAATCAGATTCTTCCCACAGTTAACTTAAATACTGTAACTACTACAACTCCTTCTATTGATGTCTGCCTTGATGAGTTTACTCCAATCGACCTTTGTGAGTTAGACAAAATAGTTTCCTCGTCCAAACCTTCAACTTGTCTTTTTGACCCTATTCCTACCAGGTTATTTAAAGAAGTCTTCCCACTTATTGGTAGCTTTATTCTTCATATAATCAATTCTTCATTAACTTTAGGCCATGTACCGCAGACTTTTAAAACGGCTGTAATTAAACCCTTACTCAAAAAGCCAACGCTAGATCCAGGAGCTTTAGCTAACTATAGACCAATCTCTAATCTCCCTTTCATTTCAAAAATCTTAGAAAGAGTTGTTGCTACGCAATTATTTGACCACCTGCAGGGAAATGGTTTATTTGAGGAGTTTCAATCTGGGTTTAGAATCCATCATAGCACTGAAACAGCCTTAGCGAAGGTCACTAACGACCTCCTCATTGCATCTGATAATGGACTAGTTTCTGTACTTGTCCTTTTAGATCTTAGTGCAGCTTTTGATACTATTGATCATAATATTCTACTTGATAGATTAGAACACTATGTTGGACTTAATGGAACTTCGTTGCAGTGGTTTAGATCTTATTTATCTGATAGGTTCCAGTTTGTTCATGTAAATAATGAGTTTTCTTTCAACTCAAAGCTTAGTCATGGAGTTCCACAGGGATCTGTGCTTGGCCCTACTCTTTTTAGTTTATATATGCTTCCGTTAGGCAACATTATTAGAAAGCACTATATACATTTTCACTGTTATGCAGATGACACACAATTATACCTGTCAATGAAGCCAGATGATACTAATCAATTAGCCAAGTTAGAAGCCTGTCTTAAGGAAATCAAAGTTTGGATGACTTGTAATTTCCTGCTATTAAATTCAGATAAGACTGAAGTCATTCTTGTTGGTCCAAAAAACCTTAGAAATTCCTTTCCAAATCAAACTTTCAGTTTGGATGCAGTTACTCTTTCTCTTAATAGCTCTGTGAGGAACCTTGGAGTTATTTTTGATCAGGATTTGTCCTTCAATTCACATATTAAATTTGTTTCTAAGACTGCCTTCTATCATTTGCGTAATATTGCCAAGATTAGGAGCATCTTGTCTCAGAGTGATGCTGAGAAGCTGATCCACGCTTTTGTTAGCTTGAGATTAGATTATTGTAATTCTTTATTATCAGGCTGTCCTAAAACATCTTTAAAAAGTCTTCAGCTGATCCAAAATGCTGCAGCAAGAGTTTTAACAGGTACTAGAAAGAGAGATCATATCTCTCCGGTTCTGGCCTCCCTTCATTGGCTTCCCATAGAGTTTAGAATTAAGTTTAAAATCCTTCTTCTTACTTACAAAGCTCTAAACAATCAGGCTCCTTTTTATTTAAAAGATCTGATACTACCGTATCATCCTAACAGAGCACTACGCTCCCAAAATGCAGGTTTACTTGTAATACCTAGAATCTCCAAAAGTACAATGGGAGGCAGAGCCTTCAGTTATCAAGCTCCTCTCCTGTGGAATCAGCTGCCAATCTGGATTCGGGAGTCAGACTCGATCTCTGTTTTTAAGAATAGGGCTAAAACCTACCTTTTTGATATAGCCTACAATTAGGGAGGGATCATGTGTTTCTGAACCCTCCCTTAGTTATGCTGCTAATAGGTTTAGTCAGCCGGGGGACCTCCAGTAATGCACTGGGCCTCACTCCTTTCCTCACTCTCTATGAAATATTTTTTTTTGCTGGTCATTAACATTTGTTTGTTCTCTCCCATAGATTGAGTCCCCATCGTGCTGTTTGCTCTCTACATGTCTGTTCTTTTCTTCTTCTCTGTCCCCTCACCCCCCAGCCAGTCGCAGCAGATGACTGCCCCTCCCTGAGCCTGGTTCTGCTGGAGGTTTCTTCCTGTTAAAAGGGAGTTTTTCCTCTCCACCGTCGCCAAGTGCTTGCTCACAGGGGATCGCCTGATTGCTGGGGTCTTTCTGCAACTGTGGGGGTCCTCCCTACAGTTGATAGTGCTATGAGATGACTGTTGTTGTGAAATGGCGCTATATAAATAAAGTTGAATTGAATTGAATTGAATTGAATTGGATTCAAGTCTGGGCTCTAGCTGGGCCACTCAAGGACATTCACAGAGTTGTCCTGAAGCCACTCCTTTGATATCTTGGCTGTGTGCTGAGGGTCGTTGTCCTGCTGAAAGATGAATTGTTTCCCCAGTCTGAGGTCAAGAGTTCTCTGGAGCAGGTTTTCATCCAGGATGTCTCTGTACATTGCTGCATTCATCTTTCCCTCTATCCTGACTAGTCTCCCAGTTCCTGCCGCTGAAAAACATCCCCTAAGCATGATGGTGCCACCACCATGCTTCACTGTAGGGATTGTATTGGCCTGGTGATGAGCGGTGCCTGGTTTCCTCTAAACATGACACCTGGTATTCATGCCAAAGAGTTCAATCTTTGTCTCATCAGACCAGAGAATTTTGTTTCTCATGGTCTGAGAGTCCTTCAGATGCCATTTGGCAAACTCCAGGTGGGCTGACATGTGTCTTTTACTAAGGAATGGCTTCCGTCTGGCCACTCTACCATACATGGTTGTCCTTCTGGAAGGTTCTCCTCTCTCCATAGAGGAACACTAGAGCTCTGACAGAGTGACCAGTGGGTTCTTGGTCACCTCCCTGACTAAGGCCCTTCTCCCCAATTGCTCAGTTTAGACGGCCGGCCAGCTCTAGGAAGAGTCCTGGTGGTTCTGAACTTCTTCCATTTATGGATGATGGAGGCCACTGTGCTCATTGGGACCTTCAAAGCAGCAGAAATGTTTTTGTACCCTTCCCCAGATTTGTGCCTCGAGACAATCCTGTCTCAGAGGTCTACAGACAATTCCTTTGACTTCATGCTTGGTTTGTGCTCTGACCTGCACTGTCAGCTGTGGGGCCTTATATAGACAGGTGTGTGTCTTTCCACATCATGTCCAATCAACTGAATTTACCACAGGTGGACTCCAGTTAAGCTGTAGAAACATCTCAAGATGATCAGTGGAAACAGGATGAACCTGAGCTCAGTTTTGAGCTTCATGGAAAAGGCTGTGAACACTGATGTACATGTGATTTCTTAGTTTTTTATTTTTAATAAATTTGCAAAAATCTCAAAAGAACTTTTTTCACATTGTCATTATGGGGTATTGAGCATAGAATTTTGAGGAAATTAAATGAATTTAATCCATTTTGGAATAATGCTGTAACATAAAATGTGGAAAAGTGAAGCGCTGTGAAGACTTTCTGGATGTTCTGTACATGGATAAACATGCATGATAAGAAAATATTTTACTGTTTCTATAAATATTGCTCTGGTTTTTAAAACAGTGTTGAATAGCCGACAGGAGCACGAGTCTAATTTTAATCTGATATTTTTCTCAGTTTTTACATATTTAACATTTAAAAACACCACAACAGGTGTTTAGGCCCCAGTTTTACAGCCTTTAAGTATTTTGTGTAAAGCTTTACATAATATTTGCAAGTGAACAATTTGATTTCTTTCTACTTTTTCCACCCCCCAAAAAATCAAATGTTTTCTTTACCTTGGCTTCGGGCACACAAAGGTTGTTGGTTTCACACACTGCCATGTCTCAGACCCAGCTGCTTACAAACTGGCTGTAAGCTTCTAACCTTTGTAGGCTCTTAGTTGTTTCAAAGTGTAGGCACTGGTACTGTCCAGTAATGAATTAAAGGTGTCTGGATAGGTGATGCTCGCCCACTTCTCCATGTCTTTTGACCAGTTGTGCTTTGGAACGAGAGAGGGGCCTCCTTCTCCGAGTTGTTTCGACAGTTTTGAAAATTTCTGAGAAATGATCAGCTTATCTCCATCCATCCATCCATCCATCCATCCATCTTCTCCCGCTTTTCCGGAGGTCCGGGTCATGGAGGCAGCAGTTCAAGCAGAGAAGCCCAAACTTCCCTCTCCCCAGCCAACTGCTCCAGCTCTTCAGAGAGGATACCAAGACGTTCCCAGACCAGCTGGGAGACATAGTCTGTCCAGCATGTCCTGGGTCTGCCCAGGGGTCTCCCCTCCGTTGGACATGCTTGAAACACCTCAAGTGGGAGGCGTCCAGGAAGCATCCTGATCAGATGCCCAAACAGCCTCAACTGGAAATTTCGATATGGAGGAGCAGCGGTTCTACTCTGAGCCTCTCCTGGATGACTGAGCTCCTCACCCTATCTCTGAGGGTGAGTCCAGCAATCCTACTGAGAAAGCTCATTTCAACTGCTTGTATCAGCGATCGCATCCTTTCATCGCATTCTTTCAAAGCTCATGACCATCGGTGAGGGTGGGAATGCAGATTGACTGGTAAATCAACAGCTTTGCTTAAGAGCTCAGCTCCCTCTTCACCACAACAGACCAGTGCAACATCTGCATCACTGCAGAGGCTTCTCCGATCCGTCTGTCAATCTCGTGCTCCATTCTCCCCTCACTTGTAAATGACACCCCGAGATACTTAAACTCCTTCACGTAGGGCAGGAGCTTTTCTCCAACCCGGAGAAGACGATTCACTTTTTTTCGGCTGAGGACCATGGACTTGGAGGTGTGGCTTCTCATCCCAGCTGCTTCACACTCAGTAGCAAACCGTCCCAGTAAGACCTGTAGGTCATTGCTTGATGAAGCCAACAGGGCAACAGCATCCGCAAACAGCAGAGATGAAATCCTCTGGTGGAGTCCAACTCTCTCTGGAAACATGTTTGACTGGGTGTTGGCAATATGAACCAAACTCTTGCAACGGTCCTATAGGAACCGGATAGCTTGTAACAATGAGCCCAATACCCCATACTCCCACAAGAGACCATGAGGTATGCGGTCGAATGCTTTCTCCAAGTCCACAAAACACATGTAGACTGGTTGGGCAAACTCCCACGAACCCTTAAGGATTCTCGAGAGGGTAAAGAGCTGGTCCAATGTGCCACGGCCAGGACAAAAACCACATTGCTCCTCCTGAATCCAAGGTTCGACCAACAGCCAGACTCTTCTCACCAGTACCCTGGCATAGACCTTCCCAGGGAGGCTGAGGAGATTCTCAAAGTTTTCCTTCCACTGCTTGACGAGATCCCCAGTCGAAGTCAGCAGCGCCCCATCCACACCATACACAGTGTGGACAGGGAGCTGCTTCCCCCTCCTGAGTCACCGGACAGTTTGCCAGAATCTCTTCGAGGCCAACCAAAAGTCTTGTTCCATGATCTCACTAAACCCCTCCCACATCTGAGTTTTTGCCTCCGCAACCTCCCGAGCTGCACTCCGTTTGGCCTGCCGGTACACTTCAGCTGCGTCAGGAGTCCCACAAGCCAGCCAAGCTCGATAGAGCTCCTTCTTCATCTTGATGGCCCCCCTCACCACTGGTGTCCACCACTTGGATCGGGGGTTGCCACCACAAGATGCACCGGGAAGCTGCTTCAACAATGGAGGTGGAGAACATGGCCCATTCAGACTCCATGTCTCCAGACTCCCTGGGGATGTGGTTGAAGTTCTCCCGGAGGTGGGAGTTGAAGACTTCCCAGACAGAGGCCTCAGCCAGACGTTCCCGGCACACCCTCACTATACATTTAGGTCTACTGGTTCTGAGTGGCGTCCACCCCCGCCGTCAGATCCACCTCACCACCAGGTGGTGATCAGTTGGCAGCTCTGCACCTCTCTTTACCCGAGCGTCTAAGACATGTGGTCGCAGGTCTGACGACACGATAACAAAACCAATCATCAACCTGTGACCTACAGTGTCCTGGCGCCAGGTGCACATATGGACACCCTTATGCTTGAACTTGGTGTTTGTCATGGACAAACTGTGGTTAGCACAGAAGTCCAATAACTGAACACCACTTGGGTTCAGATCGGGCAGGCCGTTCCTCCCAGTCACCCCACTCCAGGTTTCACTGTCAGTGCCCACATGTGCATTGAAATCCCCCAGTAGGACAATGGAGTCTCCAAGAGGAGCACCCTCCAGCACCCCAGTCAGAGACTCCGAAAAGGGTGGGTTCTCTAAGCCATCACTTGGTGCATAGGCACAAATGATCCATCAATTAATCAATCAACTTTATTCATAAAGCACTTTAAAAAGCAGTCCTTGCTACACAAAGTGTTGTAGAACAAGGACACACATAGAAACATGGAAGCAGGACACTAACACAGAAAGAATTTAAAGCCAACAAGACAATATAAAACTCAGCACGAGTCGAAACCACAATCAATAAAATCAATAAAATAAAAGGTAAGCAGTAAATGAATAAAAATCCATTTCATTCAATAAAATCAATGACTCACACTGGGTTGAAGGCCAGGGAGTAAAAATGTGTTTTAAGACGGGTTTTAAAAATGGACAGTGAAGGTGCTTGTCTGATGCTCAGAGGGAAATCGTTCCATAACCTGGGTGCCATGATTGAAAAAGCTCTGTCCCTTCTGAGCTTCCGCTTCACCGTTGGTACCATCAGGAGCAGCTGTTCAGCTGACCTGAGGCACCGGGTGGGAGCGTAGGGATGCAGAAGCTCAGAGAGGTAAGGTGGAGCAAGACCGTTCAAGGATTTAAAAACAAATAAAAGAATTTTAAAATGAACTCTAAAATGCACGGGCAGCCAGTGGAGCGAAGCTAAAATGGGTGTGATGTGATCTCTCTTACATGTACCTGTTAAAAGATGGGCAGCGGTGTTTTGAACCAGCTGCAGACACGAAAGAGATGACTGGCTGACACCAGCGTAAAGTGTGTTACAGTACTCTAGCCGAGATGAAATAAAAGCATGGATTACTGTTTCCACATGCGGTCTAGAGAGAATGGGTTTTACTTTTGCTAAACGCCTTAGATGAAAGAAGCTGGATTTTACCACAGAACAAATCTGAGTATCTAATTTAAAATCACTGTCCATGATGAAACCAAGGTTCTTGACTGTGGGTTTCACGTAAGGTGTGAGGGTGCCCAAGTTTGCAGGAGGGGACTCACAGGGGCCACTAGGTCCGAACACCATCACTTCTGTCTTCTTATCATTAAAATGTGAAAAGCTAAGGGCCATCCAACACTTGATGTCTTTAATGCATGACAGAAGTGAGCTTGCTGATGAGGCATCTTTTTGTTTTAAAGGGACATGCGTATATCTGGCAATCATCAGCATACAGGTGGAAGGAGATACCATGCTTTTTTAAAAATTGAACCAAGCGGAACTATGTACAGAGAAAAAAGTATGGGCCCTAGAATTGACCCCTGTGGGACTCCGTATGGCAGAGGAGCAGAAGAGGATTCAAACCCGGAGATTCTAACTTTAAAACTCCCGTCTGCCAGATAGGACCTAAACCAGTTGAGAGCAGTGCCACAAATGCCCACTAGGTGCAGGTCAGGACCCATTTCCCAACCTGAAGGTGCAGGGAAACTACCCTTTTGTCCACCGGGGAGAATTCCAATGTCCAGGCAGCAAGGCAGGGGGATATAAGAATACCCACCCCTGCCCATCGCCTCTCACCCAGGATAACTCCAGAGTAGGCCAAGCTCCAGCCTCTCTCCAGGAGACTGGTTCCAGAACCGGAGCTGTGCATTGAGGTGAGCCCAACTATATCTAGCTGGTATCTCTCAACCTCATGCACCAGTTCCAGCTCCTCCTCCACCAGAAAGGTGATGTTCCACATCCCAAAAGCCAGATTTGAAAGCCGGGGATCAGACCGCAAAGGTCTCTGCCTTCACCTGCCACCTGATCTGCATAGCACAGGACCCCGTGGTCCCTCCTGCAGCTGGTGAGCCCACTGGAGGGCAGACCCATGTAACTCCTTTGGGCTGAGTCCGGCCGGGTCCCATGGGCAGCAACCCTTCCACCAGGCGCTAGCCATCGAGCCCTCCACCATACCTGGCTCCAGGGTGGTGCCACGGTAACCCCATACTGGGCAGGATACACTGAATCCTTGATTTATTTATTTTTTTGTGTTTTTCATCATGGGAGTCTATTGGATTATTCTTAGTCTGGCCCTTCACCCAGGGCCAGTTTGTCTTGGGAAACCCTACCAGAGGCAAATTGCCCCAGACAACATAGCCCCTGGGATCACTAGGGCATGCAAACTCCCCACTACAATAAAGTGGCAATCCACCTTTTCTGTCTTGAGCAAATTTGGTTTTTATGTTGTATTAATGACAGGGTGTGGTGTGCTATGCTCATAATGTCTCTGCAGGCTGGATAACTGTTAACCTTCTAGCTAACTGAATCACAAACCTGTCCTTAGCTCATCTGCTTGGTGAGAAATAGCCACAGAGTGAAGTGATGATATGCAATATGATATATTAATGAATAAACGCTAGTCCTGTCAGAATGAATGTGTTAATCGGCACAATTAATTAATAACAAAATAAAATGAGTGAAGAATAATGGTGGTTAATCACAGGTGACCCAATTAAGCCTCATCCACATTCAATGGCTGCATTAACCTCAGTTGATGCTGCTAAGAGGGAAGGATGGGAAAAAACATTTTGCATCTTTCCAAGTTTTTTGGTGTGGGAAAATCTAGCATGAATTATATCCTCCAAAACGGTCAATGAAGTACCTCTTTTAAACCACTTGAACAATAACTGAGCTTATTTTATTTCAGGAGCATGAATGTGAAAGCAGCAAGATGAACAAAGAGGGAGGGAGAGAGAGGTGACACAGGAGGCACACCGTGACCAGGTAACAATAGTCAAAACTGGCTTGCTTTATTTCTGCCAGTGCTGAAACACTTAACACATAATGGGTATTACGTAGATCTGCTGCTTCATAGTAGCATAAACAGACCATTACAAGCCTGAAGATAACTTTGGTAAATGACTGAAATTCTTTTTACTACTGTTATTAAAATTAGAATGGCAAAATAAAGGGATAAATTAGCCTTATCCTTTTATCAATGACTTTGCAGTCTTCCTCCACACTAGGACACATATGTGTGCTGACTTTTTTTGCTTTAAAAAAATCCTTATACAGTATGGGCAGAGATCTTAACCCCCCCCCCCCCCCCCCCCCCCCCATGTTTAACCCAAAGTTACCCTGTTGTCGCTACCTCTGTCTCGCTTATCTCTGGCTCTCCTGTAGACTGGTACCACGTGCACTCGTAAGATTTGGCTGAGGCGGATTAATCTTTTTGCTTGTTGATTCGCTCACCATGTAAACGTGCATGTGGCAACAGTACGCGGTGCATAATGCAATCCATTGCCACATTTTTTTAATCAATATATTTATTGAATTTTTACAAGGTATAAGAAAAAACTGCCAAACAGATTTAAAATTTTAGGGAGAATGACTGAGTCCGTGAGAGTCCATCAGTCTGTTACAAAATAGGATTGTCACCATACAGCATATAGTTGAGGAACTGTACAGGGTAAAATTATAATGGTCCAGTTTCATGCAATAAATCAGACAAACCTTTGTTCTTAATATAATGAATAAAATGGCCCCACACTCTTTCAGAAGTTTGCTTGTTTGTCTCTTAGAGCATATGTGATTTTTTTCCAGAGGTAAACATAAAGACACTTCTTTCAACCATTTTGTAATGCTCGGTTTCCCCAGCTCTTTCCATGACAGGTAATCACTCTCTTTGCTTGTAATTTTCCCATGTTAATGAAGAGTTTTTCATAATGATTTATGTGATGTCCTTCAGGGTATAAGCCCAGTAGAAAAGTTTGGGTTCCAGCACTAGATTCTCTGACAAAATCTCTTGTATCGCAGCTCAAACCTCTTCCCCAAATTCCTTGATTTTTGGACATAGCCAAAGACAACGGAATGAAGTGCCCTTATCTTCTCCACATCTGTTACATAAGTCAGGAATCTGCATGCTAAATTTGTTAAGTTTTCTGGTGTAATATACACTCTCATTAGCCAATTAAATTGCAGTATTTTTAGACGTGTATTGTCCGTCTGTGTTGGGGCTACCTTACAAGCTTTACTCCATTGTTCCATTGTTCATTCCTCTTGTAAGTCAGTTTTCCAAGCATTAAGTTTAGAAACAGAAGATTCAGAAGATGATGCCATCAACAAGTCATGCAGTTTGGATATCATACCTTTTTCATAAGGATTTTTAGTTAGAATGTTTTCTAAGATGGACATTGATGGGATTTGTGTAAAATTACTTTGAGACCTCATAAAATTACTTAGTTGCAATTATTTGAAAAAATGTCTTTGGGGGATATTAAATTGAGAAACCAGTTGTTCGAAGGTTAAAAGACTTCCATCCCTTCCATAGACATCGTTCACTAGTCTCACCTCCTTGTCTGCCCACATTTTAAAGCCACCATCATTTCTACCTGGAGCAAAGTAATTGTTGCCCCCAACTGGGCTGAAAATGGTAAAGGGGACAGGTTTCATTTAGGAATCTCTGGGTAGCCTGCAAAACACAAATCATATTTTAACTATAGGGTTAACTAATCTTTTTGAGTTTGTGTGTCAGAGTAAATATGATTGGGAAGAGGAAGTTTAAGAGACAGCAATTCAACAGTTCTCCAGGTGTGGGGGGGGGGGGCTTTTCTGCAGCATAATAAAACATTATTGTTCTTAATTGGGCTGCCCAATAATACCATAACACACTGGGGCATTGCAGCCCTCCTCCATCAAAGGGCAGATATAAGAGGGACAAGTGGACTCTGGGACGTCTATTATTCCATAGGAATTGGTTAAAAAGTTTTTTAATTTTAAGGAAAAAGTTTGATGGGGGTGGCAGAGGTCTATTTGAAACAAATACTGTACAGAAACTTGGGGAGACCATTCATTTTTAGTATGTTTACCCTGCCAATCAATGAGAATTGAAGACTCGACCATCTCTCCACTGATTCAGAAATGTCAGCTGTAATAGGATTATAGTTATAGTTAACCATGTCTTCCAGTTTTGGAACAATTTGAATTCCTAAATAAGTGAGATTCTTCACATTTCTAAAGAGGTGGGCGTATTCAGGTGGGTTTGTCTTCTCCTCTGAATTCAAAAGCATTATGGAGGATTTTGAGTTATTAATTTTGTAACCAGACATGCATCTGAACGTTCTGATTAAATCTAGAAGAGCTGGAACAGACGTTCCTAGATTTTTAAGAAAAAGAATCATGTCATCAGCATAAAGAGCTATTCGGTGGTTGAAGCCTCCAAGATTTATACCTGTAATCATGGTATGGTCCCTTATAGCAATGGTGAGTGGTTCAATTGCTAATATAAATAACATTATTACTATTTATTATTATTTGTATTATTATAAATAGTATAAATAACATTTATAATAATATAAATGGCTCTGCACAATTAATTCCTACGTGCCTGAACTGTGAGTTTGAGTACAAATGACAAATAAAGTTCTTGATAAAGCTCTTGATGCTTGAAATAGAAAAGGGGACAGGGGGCAACCCTGTCTGCAGCCTCTCCCGGTCCTTATTGGTTTTCAGATATTGCCATTGGTAATTACTTCTGCATAACGATTATTATAAAGGAGCTTGAGCCAATTGCAAAACCTCTGCCCCAAACCAAAATGTCTGAGGAGTTCATATAAATGAGGCCATTCTACCCTATCAGTTGGTGGCCCATCTGGCCCTGCAGCTTTTCCAGATTTGCCTCTGAGATCTCTTTCAAAGTCAAGTTTGCTTCCAGTCTCTCGTGTTCCTCAGCTTCTATTCTGGGAATATTTATATTGTCAAGAAATGAGAAAGGATTTGGGTTTGGTCGTCCTGGGATTGGTTCAGGACTGTATAGTCTTTCATAATAAATCTTAAAGGTGTCATTTATTGCCATAGGATCAGAGATCAATTCCGCTCTATCATTTTTTGATTTAGTAATTGATCTAATTGGAATTCTTTTATATGCCAGGCCAGGATTTTACCTGCTTTTCCCCTTGATCAAAGACAGATTGCTTAAGTTTTAGTAAGTTAGCTGCAGCTGTTCAGGCTGAGATCTCATTGTATTATGATCTTAATAACAGCAGGTTTTGGTGCAGTTTGGGACAGGGAATCTTAAAATACATATTCTCAGTATTTTTAATTTTTGATTCCAACAATATCAGTTTTTGTTTGGTCTTCTTGTATTCTGAACTTCCATCCATCCATCCATCCATCTTCTTCCACTTAATCCTTTTTGGGTCGTGGGGGCTGGAGCCTATCCCAGCATCTTTGGGTGAGAGGCAGGGTCCACCCGGGCCAGATCACCAGTCCATCGCAGGGCCAACACAGAGAGACAAACAACCATTCACTCTCGCAGTCATAACTTGTGAAATTAATTACACTGGTCAACACCAAATTTATTGTCTAAGTTGTTTTTTTTTTAGCTGATTTAGGACAATTTTGATGTGCTGGATCCAAAAATCTCATTGGTTTTGCTCAATCAGGTCAACTTTTTGAATTATGGCCACATGTTGTTTTATACATTTTTGTTTACATGTATGGGTATTTTCACTTTATGTGATGCAAAATTCTTTTTTATGTCTTGAAATTCTCTGAATTTTGAACAATGATGATGTAACACTCAATTTACATGCACTTACCTTTGTACATGCACAGTACTAAGTAAGTACAGGTTTTTACTTAGCACCTGATGGAGAGAAACATATGTCATTTTTGGATTCATCGGTGCAAAATTGTCTTAAATCAGTTGAAAAAAACAGACAACTTACAAAAAAACTATTTTTGTAACCCTGTGTTATTTGCCCTGTGATGAAGGCTTTGAATGCTTCCCATCTTATGCTTACAGATGTTTCAGAAGTATTAAATGTAAAGTTTTCTTCAATTTGAGTTTCAAGGAACGCCATTAAAT
This sequence comes from Pholidichthys leucotaenia, assembly GCA_020510985.1. Lineage (NCBI taxonomy): Eukaryota > Metazoa > Chordata > Actinopteri > Cichliformes > Pholidichthyidae > Pholidichthys > Pholidichthys leucotaenia. Next base: position 2,898,247 of record CM035850.1, read on the forward strand.
CTGGATCTTTTAGCCATTTGGCTGGAATGCACATCCACCAACCACAATGCTCCTCACTGTGTGTCTATATATATATATTTATAGTAATATGTACATATGTATACTAGCTGCTCTTGTTTTTTCTTGCCTTCTGATTGTTGCTCTGAGTGTTGCTATCCCTGTGCTGTTGCAATCCTGGAATTTCCCCATTGTGGGACTAATAAAGGCTTATCTTATCTTATCTTATCTTATCTTATCTTATCTTATCTTATCTTATCTTATCTTATCTTATCTTATCTTATCTTATCTTATCTTATCTTATCTTATCTTATCTTATCTTATCTTATCTTATCTTATCTTATCTTATCTTATCTTATCTTATCTTATCTTATCTTAATTTCCATTTAGGTGGATCTTGTACCAGGCCTGGATCTACATAAACCAAACTGATTGGCGCATGGTCTGAGATCACAATACTGCCGTAGTCACATTCTTTTACTTTATATAATAAGCTTGCTGAGACCAAGAAGTAGTCAGGTCTTGAGTATGAATTATGTGTGCTAGAAAAGCAGGAATATGTTGATGAGCTTGGGTTTCTATCTCTCCATACATCCTCAAGTTTAATTCCTTAACAAACTGAAGAATGGTTTCCCTACTCTTACTGTGCGAGTTGTCAACTTGTGACGATTTATCTAAGCTGGGGTTCAGGGTACAATTGAAGTCACCAGCTAAAATGTAGTGGCCATTGAGTGCTGACAGCAAACAAAATAAGCTGCTAAAGAAATTAGGTTCATCTCTCTTTGGGGCATAGACTTTAACTAAATTTAGAGGCTCCGTAAAGAGGGTACCTTGGATTATCAAATACCTTCCCATCCTATCTGCAGTTACCTTATGAACATTAAAAGGGACGGACTTATGTATCAAAGTCATGACTCCTCTCGCCTGTGAAGTAAAGGGTGCCGAAAACACCTCCCCCGCCACCTCCTCTTAATCTTCAAGTTCTCTTTTACAGTATGGTGCGTTTCTTGAAGGAAGAAAATTTTGGACTGCATATCCTTTAACCTCCCCACCACCTGCTTATTTTTTTAAAGTTTTAACAGCCCTCTACAGTTCCATGAGGGAATCTTAATTTCTAAAACACTGGTCATAGCTGATCGTTACAAATGGTTCTCTCATGTTAAAGCGTAAGAATGTACCTTTAAACAACCAAAACCGTACAACAATCTCGGATGCTTCTAACTGCATCATCCTCTGAACATAAATCCCTCGGCCTAAAGGCCAAATTTCCCCCACCCTACTACTCACTTTGGTAGTATTAAACAATCGTTCCACATTTAATGAGGAAAGATCAGATTATGATCAAATCTTATCCTAGACAAACATCTCCGCCATTATTTACTTGAAAGACGTTAAAAGGATAGTTTTGCCAAAAAAAATGATTCCATACCAAACAGATGTGCAGCCAAATATTAAGATCTCCTGTATATAAAGCTAAACTCACTGAAATTGTCCTCCTATTCAAGAAAAGTAGAAATTAAATTCCCCTATTTAAGAAAAAAAAAAATAAAATTTTAGAAAAAGAAAAGAAAAAGGCAGGAGACGATGCTGTACTTGGTGAAATAATTCTACTGTTATAGAGCTTAAGCATAGAATAAAATAACCTTCCGTAGCACCTTTGGAGCCTTAGCTTTACAAGTCCCAGAGTCCCAGATGAATGGATACAGTCTCTTGGACCAGACATTTCACTAGTGATCATCGGTGCTTCTTACCCCCGTGTGACGTCCAGCGGCCTGGGCTGTTGATCCTGTGTTGTCCTCTTCTCAGAGCCGGCGTATGAAAGCCTCCACATCCTCCGGCTTTCCAAAAGTCAGTGTTTTATCCCTGAAAGTCACCAACATCCTGGCTGGGAGCAGCACACCGTGTTTAATCTCCAAGGCATGGAGCCATTGCCTCACGGAGTCAAATTCCTTCTGCTTCTTGTGTAGTCCAGCTGCCACGTCGGGGTAAAATCGTACCAGTTTATCCTCGTACAGTATTTGCTTTTTGGTTTTGATTGCTGTCAACACCATTGCCTTGTCTCAGTCATTGAGGAACTCCATGATAAGCATTCTTGGACAGTCTTTAGGGTCGCTTCTCGGGCTGATACAATGAGCTCTCTCGGGAAATTGCTTTGACTTGAGCAGTGGGATGCCTAGTGCCTCTGGAACCCAGGTTTCAAGAAAGGAGCAGGCATCGTCACCCTCTGCCTTCTCCGGAAGGTTCGCCAGTCTCAGATTGGTATGCCTGGATCTTGTTTCCAAGTCGAGTAATTTATCCTCCATGTCCCTGTTTTGATTTTCGAGGCTCTGGACTTTTGTTTGAAGGCTGGCTAGCTTGTCCTCCGTGTCAGAGATGCAAGTCTCGGCGTTTACTATACACTTCATGCATTCGCCAACCTCAGTTCTCATTCCTTCTATTGCAGCTAATACTCCATCAAATCTATTGGAGAAGTCAGTCTTTCATAGCTTCTAGAATTGGAGCATGGTTTAGTCCTTCTTTTCCTGCGCCATTAGCGTTTTTGTGATGAAGTGTTTTGAACGGCTTGTCAAACCACACATTACAGCCTGCCTCCCTGCATCACACGACCCACTCCAGTTTGCATATCGTTCAAACCGCTCCACGGAGGATGCTATAGTCACCACCCTACACTCTGTCATCACCCACCTGGACCAGAAAGACACCTACGCCAGACTCCTGTACATTGATTTCAGTTCAGCATTCAACACCATTATTCCCCAGAGACTGATGGAGAAATTACTCCTTCTCGGTCTGAACACCGCCACATGTCTCTGGATCCTGGATTTCCTGACCGAGAGACCTCAGTCTGTCCGGGTTGGAAACAACATCTCCAACTCTGTCACGCTGAGCACCGGATCCCCTCAAGGCTGTGTACTCAGTCCACTGTTGTTTACACTTCTAACACATGACTGTGTATCCAGACACGAGGGGAACCAGATTATTAAGTTTGCAGACGACACCACGGTGGTGGGACTTATTCAGAGGGATGAGGAAACAATGTACAGGGAAGAAGTGAGAGACCTGGAGGGCTGGTGCAGGGAGAACAATCTGGTGCTCAACGTGGACAAAACCAAGGAGATGATTATTGACTTCCGGCGGTCACAGCCTGAGCACATCCCCCTCAGCATCGGCGGCCATTTAGTGGAGAGAGTAGAGAACATCAAGTTCCTCGGAGTGCAGATCTCACAGGACCTGACCTGGAGCAAGAATTCCTTGGGGATCAGGAAGCGGGCTCAGCAGAGACTGCACTTCTTGAGGAAACTCAAACAGGCCTCTCTCCCCATCTGCATCCTCAGGACCTTCTACAGAGGTGTGGTGGAGAGTGTTCTGACGTACTGCATTGCTACATGGTACTCCAGCTGCAGTATGTCAGACAAAAAAGCCCTGCAGAGGATAGTCAAGGGGGCGGAGAGGGTAATTGGAGTCTCCCTCCTTTCTGTCCAAGAACTTTTTCAGAACCGTTGTAGGAGCAGGGCACTGAACATTGTCAAGGACCGTTCTCACCCTCTGCATAAACACTTTGAACTTCTTCCATCTGGTAAACGATTCCGGAGCATTGGAGGCAGAACCACCAGACTGATCAACAGCTTCCTCCCACAAGCTGTCAGGATGCTGAACGGCTGACCCGGAATCTCTCATACACACTACTGCACCTACGGACATTTTGTATATATTATAGTTAGTTAGTTTTTCTTTTTCCCCAAGTATGTCTCAGGGATGTGTGAATGGATGGGTGGGTGGGGGTGGGGTGGAGCTATGTGGGAGTGTGTCTTAATCATGCTGCTTCTTATATGGATGCTGAGAGAAACGCAATTTCATCTTGCCTGCACTACAGTTGTATGTACAGCAATATGACAATAAAGTTTGATTTGATTTGATTTGATTTTCCATGCTAATGTTAGCGTTAGCTTTAGCACCTCCACTTGGTTTAACTAGCCCAAATTCAGTCTTCCCTTCTGTGGAATTATCGCAACTCTTACTCTACTTTCTTAACCCGGACAACATAAAGGAGTTTTTAGTGAGGCTACTGTTTGTATTTTAGTAATAAAAGTTCACTTTACGCTAGTTTTGTTGGCAAACGTTTGCAGAGGGAGGAGGTGTACGCGCACCTAGTGTGTCGCCGTAGCAGAAGTCCCCTCCACTGCCACATTTATCACTGAACACCCACACAGGTGATGTGATGGAACTGTTTATAAAAGGAAAACTCAGGTTACGTTATACAGCGGTGTGAAAAAGTGTTTGCCCCCTTCCTGATTTCTCATTTTTTTGTTTGTTTGTCACACTTAAATGTTTCAGATCATCAAACAAACTTAAATATTAGACAAATATAACACAAGTAAACACAAAATCCAGTTGTTAAATGAAGATGTTCATTAATAAGGAAAAAAATCCAGACCTACATGGCCCTGTGTGAAAAAGTGATTGCCCCCTAAACCTAATAACTGGTTGGGCCACCCTTAGCAGCAACAACTGTAATCAGGCGTTTGCGATAACTGGCAATGAGTCTTATACAGCGCTGTGGAGGAATTTTGGCCCTCTCATCTTTGCAGATTTGTTGTAATTCAGCCACACTGGAGGGTTGTCAAGCATGAACCGCCTTTTTAAGGTCATGCCACAGCATCATTGTCCTGCTGCAGAACCCAAGTGCGCTTTAGCTTGAGGTCACAAACAAATGGCCAGACATTCTCCAGGATTTTTTGGTAGACAGCAGAATTCATGGTTCCTTTTACCCCAGCAAGTCTTCCAGTCTTACATGTAAATTGACCGTTATGTCATCATTGTTCAAAATTCAGAGAATTTCAAGAAATAAAAAAGAATTTTGCATCATATAAAGGGAAAATAGCCGTACATGTAAACAACAACGTAAACAACATGTGGCCATAGTTCAAAAAGTTGACCTGACTGAGCAAAACCAATGAGATTTTTGGGTTCAGCACATCAGAATTGTCCTAAATCAGCTAAAAAAAAAAGTAGACAATAAATTTGGTGTTGACCAGTGTTATATAACAATGAAAACTACATAATGATTTTTGCTGCATTAAATTTCATAATTAATTACCATAAATGGAACACACTGAAATCAAATCTGAAAAGCAGACTGCACAGATGGACATTTAAATTCTTCTCATACTTGGGGAAATAAATAAGCCGAAACATTTGCCAGCTGTCACTAAAAGAGGAAAGACAGACCAGTTTAGTGGTTATTCCCTGATCTCGGGTCGACGTCTGTTTTAAATCTTCAGGAGCAGCTGCTCTTCCCTCACCTGGACACGGTTATCCAGCCACTTCAGAGGCTTCATCACTTCCACCATGAAGTCAAACTCCTCCAGTCAGTCCAGGAGCTCTGAAATCGCTCTTCATCACTCGTCTCCAGCTCTTTACTTCTCACCACAGTCTTCTGGAAAAGTTTCCATTTCTGTTTTTTCTTGGTGGCTTTTCTTACTCTGGATTTGTCCGGGTTTGTCTGGGTCCAGCATCCAGCTGGTGGGAACCGGGCGCCTCTCCATCCACAGGAGTGTGGTTGTCTGTGGTGCATATTCCAACTGACAACATCATAAAACATTTCAAATTTTAAATTTTATGTTTACAACAGTGTGAGTTTCAGTTAAAAAATGTACCAATACACAATATCTGAAAAATAAAATCATGAAAATGACTTTGATTGTTTGAGTTTCATTGTAACCTCAGAGAGCCACAATAATGGGGCTGAAGAGCCACAGGTTGCCGACCCCTGGTCCATGTAATCATTTGATGTTTTTTCCTGTTCACCCAGACAGTGTCTCAAACTTGGGTCCCCAAAAACTCTAGAAACCACCCTGCATTCTGTCATCACCCACCTGGACCAGAAAGACACCTACGCCAGACTCCTGTACATTGATTTCAGTTCAGCATTCAACACCATTATTCCCCAGAGACTGATGGAGAAATTACTCCTTCTCGGTCTGAACACCTCCACATGTCTCTGGATCCTGGATTTCCTGACCGAGAGACCTCAGTCTGTCCGGGTTGGAAACAACATCTCCAACTCCATCACGCTGAGCACTGGATCCCCTCAAGGCTGTGTACTCAGTCCACTGTTGTTTACACCTCTAACACATGACTGTGTATCCAGACACGAGGGGAACCAGATTAAGTTTGCAGACGACACCACGGTGGTGGGACTTATTCAGAGGGATGAGGAATCAATGTATAGGGAAGAAGTGAGAGACCTGGAGGGCTGGTGCAGGGAGAACAATCTGGTGCTCAACGTGGACAAAACCAAGGAGATGATTATCGACTTCCAGTGGTCTCAGCCTGAACACGTCCCCCTCAGCATCAGCAGCCATTTGGTGGAGACAGTGGAGAACATCAAGTTCCTCGGAGTGCAGATCTTGCAGGACCTGACCTGGAGCAAGAATTCCTTGGGGATCAGGAAGCAGGCCCAGCAGAGACTGCACTTCTTGAGGAAACTCAAACAGGCCTCTCTCCCCATCTGCATCCTCAGGACCTTCTACAGAGGTGTGGTGGAGAGTGTTCTGACGTACTGCATTGCTACATGGTACTCCAGCTGCAGTATGTCAGACAAAAAAGCCCTGCAGAGGATAGTTAAGGGAGCTGAGAGGGTAATTGGAGTCTCCCTCCCCTCTGTCCAAGAACTTTTTCAGAACCGTTGCAGGAGCAGGGCACTGAACATTGTCAAGGACCGTTCTCACCCTCTGCATAAACACTTTGAACTTCTTCCATCTGGTAAACGATTCCGGAGCATCAGAGGCAGAACCACCAGACTGATCAACAGCTTCCTTCCACAAGCTGTTAGGATGCTGAACAGTTGATCCGGAATCTTTTACACATACAGTGGGGTAAAAAAGTATTTAGTCAGCCACCAATTGTGCAAGTTCTCCCACTTCAAAGATGAGAGAGGTCTCCCATTTTTATCATAGGTATACCTCAACTATGAGGGACAAAATAAGAAAAAAAAAATCCAGAAAATCACATTGTCTGATTTTTAAAGAATTTATTTGCAAATTATGGTGGAAAATAAGTATTTAAATTCCTCGGTAAAATAAGTATTTGGTCAATAACAAAAGTTCATCTCAATACTTTGTTATATACCCTTTGTTGGCAATGACAGACGTCAAACGTTTTCTGTAAGTCTTCACAAGGTTTTCACACACTGTTGCTGGTATTTTGGCCCATTCCTCCATGCAGATCTCCTCTAGAGCAGTGATGTTTTGGGGCTGTCGCTGGGCAACACGGACTTTCAACTCCCTCCAAAGATTTTCTATGGGGTTGAGATCTGGAGACTGGCTAGGCCACTCCAGGACCTTGAAATGCTTCTTACGAAGCCACTCCTTCGTTGCCTGGGTGGTGTGTTTGGGATCATTGTCATGCTGAAAGACCCAGCCACGTTTCATCTTCAATGCCCTTGCTGATGGAAGGAGGTTTTCACTCAAAATCTCAAGATACATGGCCCCATTCATTCTTTCCTTTACACGGATCAGTCGTCCTGGTCCCTTTGCAGAAAAACAGCCCCAAAGTAAGATTTTTCCACCCCCATGCTTCACAGTAGGTATGGTGTTCTTTCTCCTCCAAACACGACAAGTTGAGTTTTTACCAAAAAGTTCTATTTTGGTTTCATCTGACCATATGACATTCTCCCAACCCTCTTCTGGATCATCCAAATGCTCTCTAGCAAACTTCAGACGGGACTGGACATGTACTGGCTTAAGCAGGGGTACACATCTGGCACTGCAGGATTTGAGTTCCTGGCGGCGTAGTGTGTTACTGATGTAGCCTTTGTTACTTTGGTCCCAGCTCTCTGCAGGTCATTCACTAGGTCCCCCCGTGTGGTTCTGGGATTTTTGCTCACTGTTCTCGTGATCATTTTGACCCCACGGGGTGAGATCTTGCGTGGAGCCCCAGATCGAGGGAGATTATCAGTGGTCTTGTATGTCTTCCATTTTCTAATAATTGCTCCCACAGTTGATTTCTTCACACCAAGCTGCTTACCTATTGCAGATTCAGTCTTCCCAGCCTGGTGCAGGTCTACAATTTTGTTTCTGGTGTCCTTTGACAGCTCTTTGGTCTTGGCCATAGTGGAGTTTGGAGTCTGACTGTTTGAGGTTGTGGACAGGTGTCTTTTATACTGATAACGAGTTCAAACAGGTGCCATTAATACAGGTAACGAGTGGAGGACAGAGGAGCCTCTTAAAGAAGAAGTTACAGGTCTGTGAGAGCCAGAAATCTTGCTTGTTTGTAGGTGACCAAATATTTATTTTACTGAGGAATTTACCAATTAATTCATTAAAAATCCTTCAATGTGATTTTCTGGATTTTTTTTTCTCATTTTGTCTTTCATAGTTGAGGTATACCTATGATGAAAATTGGAGACCTCTCTCATCTTTTAAGTGGGAGAACTTGCACAATTGGTGGCTGACTAAATACTTTTTTTCCCCACTGTATTACTGCACTTTATGGACATTATGTATATTATAGTTTTAGTCAGTTTTAAGTATTTATTCCTCTTTGCTACTTAGATTCACTTAGCCATTTTAATTGTTTTATATATACATAGTCAGTTATATCATTTTAACTGCAACTGTAATAAGTTAACATTACTGTAATATCCAAATGTGTCTCAGGGATGTGTGATTGGCTGTCGGGGTGGAGTGTGAGGGGGGTGTGAGTGTGTTTTTAAATTATGTTCTTTTTACAATACGGATGCCTAGAGAAATGCAATTTCATCTTACTTGCACTACAGATGTATGCATAGCATCATGACAATAAAGGTTGATTGATTGATTGATTGATTGATTGAAAAAACGGCCCTGATTCCTGAGTTCTGATCAGTCAGGTAAACTGTGAGTGAATGTGACCAAAGGTGCTTCACTCAGATTGCAGCTTTTTATTCCTACATGTACTGAAGAATAAAACGGATCCTGCAGTAGAGCTAGTCAGGAAGGTAGAATTTGGTGAAAAAATGGAACTCTGGATAACAGTCTGGTGAGGACTTTAGTCTATTTGTAGAACTGAGGTACTGATTAAAGCTGATCAGGGTTCTGTCTGCTCTGTTGTCACTTCCTGTCAGTGGAACCTTCTTCCTCCTCCCCATCTTCATGATTCCTCCTCAGCCTGAATGTTCCCTGTGGCAGGTGGATGACGTGATTCTGGGTCCTGCTGGTGGTGGATGAGTGGGCTGGAGTGAAGCCTGGTTTGAGTCCTGTGATGCTGTGGGTGACTGAGGAGTAAGTGGAGGAGGAGGTTCTTCAGGAAAACATGGAAGACTCTCTCTCTCTGTCATAACTGATTCAGTTCTTCAGCTCCACTCGTCTGCCTTTAGCTCTTTATTCTCCTCTGTTCTCCACTGTCCTCTTTATCTTCTGTTCAGTCTCCTCCATGCTCTGGTCTAGGTGGGGCAATGCTCTCCTCAGACTGCTAAATGTTCTGTCTGGGTCATTGTCTGCATTAGTATTCACAGCAGACGCTTTGCTCGGCAGCACTTCCTCCTGCTCGTCTGGACACTGACTTCAGAACCACGGACAGTTACAGAGAACACTGTTCTATTTCAGAACCACGGACAGTTACAGAGAACACTGTTCTATTTCAGAACCACGGACAGTTACAGAGAACACTGTTCTATTTCAGAACCACGGACAGTTACAGAGAACGCTGTTCTATTTCAGAACCACGGACAGTTACAGAGAACGCTGTTCTATTTCAGGACCACGGACAGTTATCCGGACAGTTCCACACGTGATCTGTGTATTCAGCACCACGGACAGTTGCTCTAACTCATTTTCTCCCTTCAGCTCCATAGAACCTTCCAGACCTTTGCTGTTAGAACCCCAGACAGTCACACTGATGGCTCCAGAGCCGCAGGTTGCAGACCCCTGCTCTGACATGTGGGGACTGCTGACCCCAGCATGTTCTCCTGCTATCTGAGTCCAGTCTCTGTTCTCCTACCAGTGATCAAAGGACACTTCACATCCTGGACACTCACTGTTTGAACTACTGCCATCTGGGAAACGATATCGACTAATGAACACAAGGACAAACAGACTCAAACACAGCTTCTATCCAACAGCAATAACTATTCTGAATAAAATGAGGAAGTAATGTGCTAAATGGACATGATTGTATGTTGTTGAATGCTCTTTGCAATGACTGTGTGTGCATGATGTTCTGTGTTGATGTCTGTGTGAATGTGGCTTGTTATTTATTCCTTTTAATTATTATTTTATCTGATTTTTATGTTTTTTATAATGGGGCAAAGTTTTTATAAATGGGGCACTGACTGGAGAGCACTTTGAATTTCGTTGTACCTGTGACAATGACAAATAAAGATCTATCTATCTATCTATCTATCTCGCCTCTGTCACCATCTGGCCAACGTTCTGCACCACTGACCTCCTCCTCCTGCTTGTTTCCTGTAACAGAAGTCCTCTCCTCTGCTCTTCATGTTCTCCTCATCTTCATTCATCATCACCCTCTGCTGCTGTTTCCTGTTCCTGACTTTTACACCTGTGCTTTCATTCATTCTCCTTCCTTGTGTGTGTGTGTTATCACAGCACCCCCACCCTCCTGTTGTCATTCATTGATTCACTGAGACTGTTTTTAGATCCTCCACCACAGCAGCAGATTTTCCTCTTTCCCTTCCCTGATTCTGACCAACAGAAACAGTTTTTTCCCACGCTATGTCATGGTGTTGGTCTTTATATACTGGAGACACACATTAATTTACTGGGGGGGTATTATCCACTGAGTGACATAAATCATATTTTTTTTAGATGAAAAGGTATAAACTGTCATGTCTCTGAGCTCAGATCCGCACTTTATTTCTAGTTTGATTGTCTGTTGTCTTATGTTATGGTCAGCTTTTGTATATTTATTTGGTTTGTGACAGAGTTCTTCCCGTCTATCTCCACTGCCTGCTTTTCTTCCAGCGCAGCTGTGAGCAGTCAGATAATTAGGTCACCAGCTCGCCTGTGTCTCACACCTGTAGCTCATGAACTTGGGTGTATTTAAGCACTGGTGTGTCCCTTGTCAGGGCGAATAAATTGTTGTGTCCTTACTGGAATTCCCCTCCTGATCATTGTTCAGATCAGCGCCTCGTCCCCTCCTGAGTCTAGCTGGCTCAGGAGTGCCAAGCCTGTAAGTGTTATTTGCTTGCTTTTTGTATGTTCATCACTATTTTTGGATTCTTTATGTTCTTTTTGTTATTAAAATGCACAAAACTCCATTCAGCGCGTGGGTTCATCCTTCCTCTCCAAAGGAGCATACATGACAGAATTTAGCAGCCAGAAAGAGAACCCAGCTGTGGAGTTTGTGTGTCTTTCACCTCTTTTTGTGTTTTTTTTCCCACTCACCTGTGTTGGAGCACGCCATGTCTGATCTCAATGACATGGAGCGGCGGGTGGTGCGTCTCCTGGGAGACATATGGTCACGGGCGCAGGCCTCCCATTCTCTCGAGACGGTCCAAGAGAGTCAGGATGGTGCTGCGCGAGTTGTGATGGCGTTTCCCAGCCTTTGGGATCGCCCAGAAGCTACAGAAATCCTTCGTGCCATCTTCTCCCTTCCAGCCTCACCCGACTCTTCCTCAGCTCCAGCACACGTCACCAGCCCCATGGCGCGTGTGCGTCATCCTGCCACGGCACGCTGGAGGAATTCCCCTGCCTCCTCCTCGACAGCCACTTCCTCAACGCCCAGCCCGACAATCTCTACAGCAGAGCCTCTATTTCTCTTTCCTCACCTGCTTTTTCGCCAGCTTGTTCTCCCTCCACTCTGGCCGTAATCCCCATCGCCTCAACGTTCTCTCCTGCTGCCAAGAGGTCTTCCTGGGTATCCCCAGTTATACCCACTTCCACATTCCTAAGAGCAGCTCCTCCACAATCCTTTGAGGGGCCCAAATTTACCGTGGACACGGAGAGGGATGACAGCCCGTCACCTGCAGCAGCTAGCATCCAGATCCAGGATGACAGGCAGGTGCTTTTTCATTTTATTCCATCTTGTAATGATAGGCCTTGTCTGTCTCCCAGGGGAAAGACTCAGATTAAGCAGTCCTCTGAGCTCTCTCCTCCTGCTGCAGCCACTGAATTTTCTCCTATTCTCTCCATGTCTCCTCTGTTTCCTCCTGAGTGTCCGCTGGCCCTAGAACCAAGCCGCCGGGCGGTGGAGTAGCCTGTGGCCCTAAAGGAACTAACTCCAGGGGCAGCATGGAGCCAACCCCCAGCCACCACGCCGGAAGAGCCACCAGCGTGGGTCGTGCCGTCTGGGGAGACTGGGACTGCTTTAACCATCATGCGTTCTGTGGAGGCCGCCGCAGCAGAGTCTGTAGCCAAGCTGGACCTCCTGAGGACAGAGCCAAAATCGTCATCTTCACCTGGATCATCGGAGTCCTGGATGGCAGTGGAGCTCAAGATCAGGCAAGTGCTGTCTTTTGTCTTTCTATTTTGTGTCTTAGAGCAATGTTGCCTAACTCTTGGTGAGGAGAGCCAGGTCCAGCTGCCCACTGCATCTGAGCTCGCCTCGCCGGGCTCCGCTACTGCCAGTGATCCTGACCTCTCTTCTCTTTGTGCTGTTTTTGAGCTTTCTCTCAGGGTCACCAGAGAGGATCCAACACTGCCAGAAGCCTCCGAGGGTCCACGTTCACCACAGGAGGTCGCCCTGGGTCCAGTTTCTCCCACAGAGGTCATCTTGGGTGTCCCGTCCCAGCCCGGGACCTCCATGGGTGCAGCTATGGCCCAGGCCGGGTCCACCGTGGGTGCAGCTCCTCCTTCGCCCTCGTCTGGGATTCCATTGGTGGACTGCCTCCTTGGCCTGGTGCTCTTGTGGGTCAGCCTGCTTACGGTGGGTGCAGCGTTGGTCAGCCGGGGTCCACCGCGGGTGCTGCAGTGTTCCAGCCCGGAGCCACTACAGGTGCAACTTTTTCCCAGTCCGAGACCACTGAGGTCCCCTCTCCTTCCCAGCCAGACACCGTCGTGGTCCCTCTCCCTCCTCAGCCTGATAACGTCATGGTTCCCCTTCCTCAGCTCTCCTCCTTCCCTGTGGGGAAGCCACCTCCAGGACCGCCTCTCCTGTTTAGGTGGCTGAAGCACTCAGGCCGGCTGCCAGAGAGACTGAGCCACCAGGTCGGGTGGTCCATGTTCTCCGTCAGACCACCCGCCTCATTCCACCTGGCCATCCGGCTGGCCTGGGACTTCAGGCGGCCACTTGAACTGTTTGGGTTTTTTGGTTTGGGGGGCCCAGGGCCCTGGTGTAGCACAGGTGTGGTCATAAGAGGGTGTGTTTTTTCCCTCCTAGCAATGTTCCCCCCCACCTCCCTCCCAGGGTGGTTTTTTGCTGTAGTCCTTCTTTTTTTTGTGGCGGGAGGTTCCTTTGGATGTCACCTGGGGGTGTCTGGTATCCACCCCTTAGGAGGGGGGGGGGGGGGTCTGCCATGCATCTTTACTGGAATTCCCCTCCTGATCATTGTTCAGATCAGTGCCTCGTCCCCTCCTGAGTCTAGCTGGCTCCGGAGTGCCAAGCCTGTAAGTGTTATTTGCTTGCTTTTTGTATGTTCATCACTATTTTTGGACTCTTTGTTCTTTTTGTTATTAAAATGCACAAAACTCCATTCAGCGCGTGGGTTTGTCCTTCTGCTCTGAAGGAGCATACATGACATAAACAGAGTCACTGAAGGGTGGACAAACCTCAGGATTAACTTTAACGTCTCTACAGAAGTTTGTTGTTAATTTAATAAACTAAACAGAAATAAACACAAAGATAAACAACTGTGGAGAATGAAAACGTCTGAGCATCCAAATATTTCCATAAATGGTGTACACTGACGACACTTTATTATTTATGTTTTCTTTTTGTAAATGTGCAGCTTTTTATTACAATTCTGTATTTTCTTTCTAACTTTTCTACTGTTTCACCTAAATTTCTGACTTTTCTCTCATACAGTTTTATTTATTATTTTCTTTTAAATTAATATAAATAAATTAAAAACTTAGATGGAGATTTGAGGTTTTCTGTTGCATTTGATGTTTTTTAAACACATGAGTGCTGTTTAATTTTTAGACGGCTTCTTCTGTGGGTCTGTGAATGAAGGAATTTTTCAGTATTTTTTAACCTAATTTTTTTTTATTTTTTGAAAATGCCTACACAATTTAATACACTTAAGTATTTTGTAGCCTATTTATTTTTTAAGAATATTGTTCCATCCATCCATCCATTTTCTGTGACTTTTCCAGAGGTCCGGGTCATGGAGGCAGCAGTTCAAGCAGAGAAGCCCAGACTTCCCTCTCCCCAGCCACCTGCTCCAGCTCTTCAGAGAGGATACCAAGGCGTTCCCAGACCAACTGGGAGACATAGTCTCTCCAGCGTGTCCTGGGTCTGCCCCAGGGTCTCCTCCCATTAGATGTGCCTGAAACACCTCAAGTGGGAGGCGTCCAGGAGGCATCCTAATCAGATGCCCATTCCACCTCAGCTGACTCCTTTCAGTGTGGAGGAGCAGCGGTTCTACTCTGAGCCTCTCCCGGATGACTGAGCTCCTCACCCTATCTCTGAGGGTGAGTCCAGCAATCCTACAGAGAAAGCTCATTTCAGCTGCTTGTATTCGGGATCTTGTTCTTTCGGTCATTACCCAAAGCTCGTGACCATAGGTGAGCGTAGGAACGTACATTGACTGGTAAATCGACAGCTTTGCTTTAGCGCTCAGCTCCCTCTTCACCACAACAGACCGGTACAACGTCTGCATCACTGCAGATGCTGCTCTGATCCATCTGTCAATCTCTTGCTCCATTTTCCCCTCACTCGTGAATGAGACCCCAAGATACTTAAACTCCTCCACTTGGGGCAAGAGCTTGTCTCCAACCCGGAGAGGGCAATCCACCTTTTTCCAGCTGAGGACGATGGACTCGGACTTGGAGGTGCTGATTCTCATCCCAGCCGCTTCACACTCAGCGGCAAACCATCCCAGCAAGAGCTGTAGGTCATTGCTGGATGAAGCCAACAGGACAACATCATCTGCAAACAATAGAGATGAGATCCTGTGGTCACCAAGCATGACACCCTCCATTCTCTGGCTGTGCCTAGAAATCCTGTCCATAAAAATTATGAACAGGATCGTGACAAAGGGTCACCTCCCTGCCCTGCCAGTACACCTCAACTGTTTCAGGAGTCCCACAAGCCAACCAAGCTTGATAGGACTCCTTCTTCAGCTTAATACCCCCCGACAACTGGTGTCCACCACTTGGTTTGAGGGTTGCCACCAAGAGATGCACCGGGCAGCTGCTTCAACAATGGAGGTGGAGAACATGGCCCATTCAGACTCCAGACTCCCTCAGGATGTGGTTGCTGTTCTGCTGGAGGTGGGAATTGAAGACCTCCTGGACAGGAGCCTCAGCCAGACGTTCCCAGCACACCCTCACCATATGTTTGGGTCTACCAGGTCTGAATGGCATCCTCCCCTGCCATCAGATCCAACTCACCACCAGATGGCGATCAGTTGACAGCTCTGCACCTCTCTTTACCCGAGTGTTCAAGACAAACGGTTGCAGGTCTGATGACACGATAACAAAATCAATCATCGACCTGTGACCTAGGGTGTCCTGGTGCCAGGTGCACATATGGACACCCTTATGCTTGAACATGGTGTTTGTTTTGGACAAACTGTGGTTAGCACAGAAGTCCAATAACTGAACACCACTAGGGTTCAGATCGGGCAGGCTGTTCCTCCCAGCCACCCCCCTCCAGGTTTCACTGTCATTGCCCACGTGTGCATTGAAGTCCCCCAGTAGGACAATGGAGTCTCCAAGAGGAGCACCCTCCAGCACCCCAGTCACAGACTCCAAAAAGGGTGGGTACTCTGAACCATCATTTGGTGCATAGGCACAAATGATGGTCAGGACCCATTTCCCAACCCGAAGGCGCAGGGAAGCAACCCTTTCATCCACCGGAGAAAACCCCAATATAGAGGCAGCAAGGTGGGGGGGTGGGGATACAAGAATACCCACCCCTGCTCGTTGCCTCTCGCCCGGGGCAACTCCAGAGTAGGCCAAGCTCCTGCCCCTCTCCAGGAGACTGGTTCCAGAACCGGAGCTGTGTGTTGAGGTGAGGCCGACTATATCTAGCTGGTATCTCTCAACCTCGTACACCAGCTCAGGCTCCTTCCCCACCAGAGAGGTGACACTCCACGTCCCAAAAGCCAGTTTAGAAAGCTTGGGATCAGACCACAAAGGTCTCTGCCTTTTCCTGCCACCTGAGCTGCATAGCACCAGACCCCCGTGGAATATTGTTCAATATTTTCAAAGAATTATTAGTATTTTTAAACTATTCTCTGTAATTTTAAATATTTTTCTGTATTTTTTTAAAAATTCTAACCGGAGTGGTATGCTAGAGGTAGAGCATCCACCTCACAACCAGGAGGTCGTGGGTTCAAGTCCCGGCCGGGTCATACCAAAGACCATATAAAAATGGTACTTCCTGCCTGTTAGCTTGGTGCTTAGCAAAATTAGAATGGAGGAAGGAAAGTTGGTTACCCAGCCACAGGGGCGCACAAGCCAGTGTCCTCCCTTTGTTGGTCCCAAGCCCGGATAAATGGGGAGGGTTGTGTTGGGAAGGGCATCTGGCATAAAAAATCCTCGCCATATCATGGCGATATCATCATGACACGCTGTGGTGACCCTGAAAGGGAGCAGCTGAAAGACAAAAAACAAAACACTAAATTATCTGTATTTTAAAATATTTTCTGTATTTTTTTTAATTCTTTGTAGTTTAAAAATATTTTTCAGTATTTTTTTAGTTTTCTGTAGTTTTTTTCATTATTTTAAAACCTATTTCTGTCATGATCGGGGCACTGCTAGGGGCCATGCCCATGCTTTATGTTCATTTTGGTTTCTTTGTTTTTCCCCTTCATCATTATCCTGATTATCATCATTATTTTTAAGTTTCCCTGTGCCCCCCCCCCCCCAGTCAGTTGTGGCTGCATGTAGTCCTGTACTCATCCCCTGTTGTTTTGTGGCTGTCTTTTGTAATGTGATTATTACTACCATTATTATTATTAGCATTGTGTCCTCTGTTTCCCCTGGTCTGCTGTGCGTATCCCATGTCTGTCTTGTCATCGTTGTGGTCTTGTCTACATTTGTCTGGCCGCTGTCTCCAGCTCCCCATGTTTCTGTACCCACAGCCATCCCCCCTCATGTGTGACCACGCTGCCCTTGATTGTTCCCAGCTGCTTTACTGGTCTCTCCCTATATACAGTGGTGTGAAAAAGTGTTTGTCCCCTTCCTGATTTCTGTTTTTTTTTTTTGTATATTTGTCACACTTAAATGTTTCAGATCATCAAACAAATTTAAATATTAGACAAAGATAACACAAATAAACACAAAATGCAGTTTTTAAATGAAGGTGTTTTTTATTAAGGGAAAAAAAATCCAAACCTACATGGCCCTGTGTGAAAAAGGGATTGCCCCTTAAACCTAATAACTGGTTGAGCCACCTGTAGCAGCAACAACTGCAATCAAGCGTTTGTGATAACTGGCAATGAGTCTTTTTACAGCGCTGTGGAGGAATTCTGACCCACTCATCTTTGCAGAATTGTTGTAATTCAGCCACATTGGAGGGTTTTCCAGCATGAACCGCCTTCTTAAGGTCATGCCACAGCATTTCAGTCAGATTCAGGTCAGGACTTTGACTAGGCCACTCCAAAGTCTTCATTTTGTTTTTCTTAAGCCATTCAGAGGTGGACTTGCTGGTGTGTTTTGGATCATTGTCCTGCTGCAGAACCCAACTGCGCTTCAGCTTGAGGTCACAAACAGATGGCCGGACATTCTCCTTCAGGATTTTTTGGTAGACAGCAGAATTCATGGTTCCATTTACCACAGCAAGTCTTCCAGGTCCTGAAGTAGCAAAACAGCCCCAGACCATCACACTACCACCACCATATTTTACTGTTGGTATGATGTTCCTTTTCTGAAGTGCTGTGTTACTTTTACTCCAGATGTAATGGGACACACACACTTTCCAAAAAGTTCAACTTTTGTCTTGTCAGTCCACAGAGTATTTTTCTCAAAGTCTTGGGGATCATCAGGATGTTTTCTGGAAAAACTGAGACAAGCCTTTATGTTCTTTTTGCTCAGCAGTGGTTTTCATCCATTGCACCTTGCTCACCTCCGCCCCCTGGTGGGACCAGCGATGGATCCACTCCAGTTCTCCTACCAGCATGGCATTGGGGTGGAGGATGCAGTGATCTTCCTCCTTCACCGTTCTCTGTCCCACCTGGAGAAGCCCGGGAATATGGTGAGGATCATGTTCTTTGACTTCTCCAGTGCTTTCAACACCATCCAACCGATGATCCTGAAGGACAAGCTGCTGTGTGCAGGGGTGGACCAGCACCTGTCATCATGGATCCTGGACTACCTCACAAACCGGCCACAGTTTGTGAGAACCCGGGACTGTGTGTCCAACACGATCATCGGTAGCACAGGGGCCCCCCAGGGAACGGTTTTGGCTCCCTTCCTGTTCACCCTTTATACTGCGGACTTCTCACACAACACAACACATTGCCATCTACAGAAGTTCTCTGACGACTCTGCGATCGTTGGCCTCATCTCCAACGGAGATGAAGCTGAGTACAGAGGGCTTATCCGGGACTTTGTGGACTGGTGCCATCAGAACTGCCTCCAGATCAACGCGAGGAAAACTAAGGAGCTGGTGGTGGACTGCCGCAGGCAAGGACAACCCCTCACAGCACCAGTAAATATACAGGGAACAGACATCGAGATGGTGACATCCTACAAGTACCTGGGTGTTCTTCTGAACAATAAACTAGACTGGTCACACAATACCGACACACTCTACAAGAAGGGACAGCGCAGGCTGTTCCTATTGAGGAGACTCAGGTCTTTTGGTGTACAAGGGGCGCTGCTGAAGACATTCTATGACACGGTGGTGGTATCAGCCATCACTTTTGGAGTGGTCTGCTGGGGCAGTGGCATTACAGCAGCCGATAGGAAGAGACTGAACAAACTGATCAAGAAAGCTAGCTCTGTCCTGGGGCAGCGCCTTGACCCAGTGGAGGAGATAGGAGAGAGAAGGACGGTGGCTAAACTGTCATCTCTGCTGGAGTCCGAGTTCCACGCTATGCAGGACATACTGAATGCGCTGAGGAGCTCATTTAGCAGCAGACTACATCATCCTAGGTGCACAACTGAGAGGTTTCGCAGGTCCTTCCTACCAACGGTTGTCAGACTGTATAACCTAAGCAGGGCTGCTCGCAGAGATGGCAGAAAAACGTGACGACCTAATAGTATTGAATGCAAAAGACGCAACAGACTTACACAATGGTCCCCTCCAGTATACAACTAGGACAATACCAGTCGCTATGGAGGGTGAGAATATGTATGGGTACATAATCATACCATGTAGGATAACTAAGTAGACGGTTGTGCTGTTTCATTCCATCTAGCTACAATGCTCCACACTGTGTGTCTATACAGTATATATATATATATATATATACGTATATATATATATATATATATATATATATATATATATATATATATATATATATATATATATATATATATATACTGTATATATATTTATATTTATATGTACATATGTATACTCGCTGCTCTTGTTTTTCTCTTGCCTTCTGATTGTTGCTCTGAGTGTTGCTATCCCTGTGCTGTTGCAATCCTGGAATTTCCCCATTGTGGGACTAATAAAGGCTTATCTTATCTTATCATCTTGGAACTCTGCCATGCAGGCCATTTAGCTCAGTCTCTTTCTTCTGGTGGAGTCATGAACACTGACCTTAACTGAGGCAAGTGAGGCCTGCAGTTGTTTGGAGTCATTGTGGGGTCTTTTGTGACCGCTTGAATGGGTCATCACCGTGCTCTTGGGGTAATTTTTGTCACCTGGCCACTCCTGGAAAGGTTCACCACTGTTTCATGTTTTTGCCATTTGTGGATAATGGCTCTCACTGTGGTTCGCTGGAGTCCCAAAACTTTAGAAATGGCTTTACAGTATAACCTTTTCCAGACTGATAGACCTCAATTACTTTGTTTCTCATTTGTTCCTGAATGTCTTTGGCTCACAGCATGATGTCTAGCTTTTGAAGATCTTTTGGTCTACTTCACTGTGTCAGGCAGGTCCTATGAAGACCCGAATACAACGTGGCAACACCCTTGGTCAAAGCACTGGCACCTGCTGGATTATATCATCGTCAGGTGTGTTGACCTCCGTGACATCACCATTGCATGGGTTCTATGCGGTGCTGAGTGTTGAACCGACTGCCACCTCGTCTGCTTCACCCTCTGCTTCAGGCTGCAGTCCCCTGTCCACAGACAAGCAGGCACGAAACACATCAACTGCGGGGTACTCAGAGATCCTTCTAAGCACCAAGAACTTCAGCAAAGCATCTCTGTCGCTTTAGACAGTGAACAATCTTCCTGCCTGAACTCTGATGGACAAATGGGACACTCTCTCTTCCATCATTATAAACGCTGCCACATCTGCCTTAGGTCACACATCGCGTCGTCATAAAGACTGGTTTGATGACAACATCAGCAAGATTCACGAGCTTCTTAAGAAGAAAAACGCAGCACATGATACTGCGGTTCACAACCTGTCATCAGTCATACTGCGTTCCTGGTTCACGGAGCTGGACCAGAACATGGACCTTCACTGGTCCATGTTCTTCCTGCAGCAGCTGAGGAAGCTCAAGCTACCCACCAAGATGTTAGTGCAGTTCTACACAGCCATCATCGAGTCCATCCTCACCACCTCCATAACCGTGTGGTATGCAGGAGCCACTGCCAGGGACAGACTAAGGCTGCAGCGCGTCGTGCGCACTGCTGAGAAGGTGATCGGCTGCAAGCTCCCATCCCTCCAGGACCTGTACATCTCCAGGACCCGGAGGCATGCTGGCCGGATCATAGCCGATCCTTCACACCCTGGTCACGTACTGTTTGCCCCTCTCCCCTCAGGTAGAAGACTTCGGTCCATTCAGACTAAAACCTCCCGTCACATGAACAGCTTCTTCCCCTCTGCCATCAGACTGCTGAACACTAAGTGACTTATTGACTCTCGTGCACTACGTACAGCAGCTCAACCAGACTCATGTCAATCATCACTGTTTTCTTCCTGCATTACCCACTGCACTATATGGTTCTCCACAATATCTGCTGCTCGCTAATATATTTAAAAACTGCTGACTAGTATTACTCATTCTTATTCTACACTTTATTGCATGTATAGTTTATTTCTTTTATTTTATCATGTTTAATGTTGCAGCATTGCACCGAGACAAATTCTTAGTTTGTGTACTACATGAACAATGGCAATAAATCTGATTCTGATTCTGATTCTGACAAATGTCAGTGAGCGGTCAAGAACCTGAAGAATAACAAGGCTGCTGGACCTGATGGCATCCCAGAAGAGATTTTGAAGTACGGTGGTGCCATCCTTCTCCAGCGCCTGCATTGGTTTATACTTGACGTCTGGGAAGCCAAGACCCTCCCTCAGCAGTGGAAAGGTGCAAACATAAGCATGATCTATAAGAGAAAGGGAGACAAGTCCATCTGTGGGAACTACTGTGGTATCTCACTATCGGTTGCAGGCAAAGTCCTGGCTCAGATCATGCTGACTCGGATCTTTACTTCAGTCGGAGACACCGTTCTGCCTGAATCACAGTGTGGTTTCAGAAAGGACCGCAGCACTATAGATATGATCTTTGTGCTGCGCCTCCTTCAAGAAAAGTGCCAGGAACAACACCGTGACCTCTATGTTGGATTTGTGGACCTCACCAAAGCTTTTGACACGGTGAATTGGGAGCTTCTCCGGACCGTTTTATCTAAATGTGGCTGTCCCCCTGGTTTCATTAGTATCCTCCGTGAGTTCCACGATGGTATGCTCGCCCATGTCATCGTAGGGGTACTCCAGTCTGACCCCTTCGAGGTCAAGGTCAGCGTAAAACAGGGGTGTGTCCTTGCTCCTGTACTCTTTAACATCTACTTGGTGGCAGCCACCTTTCTCTCGAGGCAACAGCTGAAGATTGATGATGGGATGTCCTTTCACTATTGCCTCGATGGGAGTGTCTTCAATCTCCAGTGGCTTACGGTGCACACCAAGACCTGGTCTGTGACAGTTTTTGAACTACAGTATGCCGATGATGCCACTTTCATTAGTCACAGTGCTCCTGGTCTCCAGCACATGCTCTCTACCTTGGCTTCCATGTACGTATACCAGTGCCGGCCTAGTCGTGAATGCTCAGAAAACTGAGGTCCTTCACCAGTGTGCTTCTAATGCCATCCACCACCCTCGAGCTACCTTCAAGGTTGGTGATGATATCCTGCACCAGATTGACAGCTTCACCTACCTGGGCACTATCATCTCATCATCTTGTTCTGTCGATGATGAAGTCCAGAAGTGGATCAGGCAAGCAGCTACCGCCTTTGGCAGACTCTCTCCTAGGGTTTTCCTAAATCGCGACATCACTATCTCTACCAAGGTTGCGGTCTACTAGGCTGTAGTCATTGCTTCACTTCTGTATGCCTGCGAGGCCTGGACTCTCTATAGGATGCACATCTGGTGCCTAGAAACATTCCACATCTGATGTCTGCAGAAGATTCTTGGTCTCACATAGGCTGATAGAGTCCCCCACGTCACCATTCTTCAGACAGCCGGTTGTGTGAGTATAGAGGCACAGATCATCAAGAGGCAGCCGCGTTGGGTGGGACACGTCCGTAGGATGCCAGAGGATCAGTTGCCCTACAAGATCCTCTATGGAGAGCTTCCCAGTGGATGATGTACAGTTGGCGGTCAGTGGAAGTGGTTTAAGGATAATCTGAAGGCTTTACTGAAGAAATGTAACATCTCGCCTTCCAGCCTGGAACAGTTAGTTGCTGATTGTTCCACCTGGCATTCTACCACCAATCAAACCGTTCAGTTCTTTGAAGACTGCCACACGCATAACAGGGTGGATCGCCGACGCTGACGCCATGCGCAGCAATTCAACTCTCCACCCTGAGATGGTATTCCTTGTTCAACCTGTGGGCACAGGTGTGCCTCTGCATTTGGACTACGTAGTCATCAACGCAGTCACCAATGACATCCCCAATACAGGAACTGATGTAGGGCAGCAGAGAAGATGTCGTCATCGCATAATTGATGGACAACCAAAGATTTAAGTGATTTCTTGATTGAGAACAGGTGTGGCAGTAATCAGGCCTGCGTGTGGCTAGAGAAACTGAACTCAGCTTTCCACAGATGTGATCAACCACAGTTAATTTGTTTTAACGGGGGGGTGGGGGCAATAATTTTTTCACACAGGGCCATGTAGGTTTGGATTTTTTTACCCTTAATAATAAACATCTTCATTTAAAAACTGCATTTTGTGTTTACTTGTGTTATGTTTGTCTAATATTTAAATGTGTTTGATGATCTGAAACATTTGTGTGACAAACAGAGAAAAAAATGAGAACTCGGGAAGGGGGCCAACACTTTTTCACACCAGTGTACGTGAGCGTGTTTCGGCCGCTGGTCGGCAGGTCATCCTAGCGTCCCGTCTTGTCTCCCTGGTTGCTGGCCCTGCTGTGTGGGTTCTTTGTTTTCTGCCCACGTTCTGTCTTGTCTGGGAGTTTCTGGTCATAAATCACGTCCGGACTCCACCTGCCCGCGCAGGAACAGGACCGCGTCAGAATCTTTCAAATTACAATTATGATGTTTATTTAATAAAATGTGGAGAGACACGCGGGATGGGGGGTGGGGGGGGGGGGGTGAGAGACCTGAACAGAGAGAGAGAGAGAGAGGGAGGGAGGGAGGGGGGAGAGAGAGGTAGCCAGACAGGGGTAGAGCGACACAGACGTGGAGAGAGAGGATCAGGAGTCCTCAGACGTGACCGGACCTTGTCCAGGATCTTGTCCCTCCTCAGTCCTCGTCTGGGTCCAGGAACCGCTCCTCCTCTCTGGAATGCTTCTGCCTCCTTCCTCCTCCTCCATGTCGCCATGGGAGCCGCCGCGTCCCGGAGGAAGAATTTAAGCAACGATGCGATATGTTCAGTGGCCGCAAAAGTTCGGTGAGTGCGCCTGGTTCTGCGCCATCTCTGATTCACGCTCTGATGTTTGCGCTGATTCTGCTGCTGCTGCTGCGGGCTTTTACCTCAGAAACGTGAAGACGGACACACTGATGATGATGATGATGATGGTTCTGCTGGTGTGAATGAATGAATGAACGAGTGAGTGAAGATGGTGAATGAAGCTGTTGTGTAACCAAAGTCACGCAGAGGAAACTCATTTACCAAAAAAAAAAAAAAAAAAAGCAGCGGCCACAGACAACAGCGCCTGCTTCAACTAATTAATCAGTGACGCTAATTAATGAATTAATGAATGAACCAATCAGGCACGTGAGCTTGCTGCAGGATCAGAGTACAGGTCAGCGATGGAGGGAAATCAGCTCAGTGACACGGACACATGAGCCAATCAGGAAGAGGCAGAGACGAGCACGTGACTGATTATTGATTATTGGTTTGTTTATGGACGGTAAACATTAACCCTGTGTGTGCCGGTGCACTAATGACGTGGACGTGTAATAAACACGGCGTGATCAGAGAAGCAGCAGAACGGCTGCAGACGTCCAGCTGCATCCAGATGTTGCGGTCACACCATCTTCATCATCATCCATCAGAGCAGCGCACGCGCACAGATTTAATTCAGTCAATGAACGACCTTCAGCTGAGGTCTGGTGTGATGTTACGTCATCTGTCTGTGTGTGTGTGTGTGTGTGTGTGTGTGTGTGAGGACGTGCCCCTCATACATAAAAGCGCTGTGGGGGGGTGTCCTGGTCTACTGTAGAGCAAATGTGAGGGAGTCCATCCTGCAGAGCTGATCCACTTCTGTACACACACACACACACACACCCGCTGTAGGAGGAGAAGCTTCCACATCTGCAGCAGATCATTACAGAAACACCAGGAGAACCAAACTCAGTCTGACTGAGGACCACCAGGACGATGGTGAACATCCAGCACCAGCTTCTGTTTAGTCTTCTCCTAACCTGGCCTACTCCCTTTACGGATCATCTGCCTCCATCTCTCCTATCCCTCCATCTTCCTCTGGAACACCAACCCTCTCCATGTCTTCCTTCACTGCATCCATCAATCTTCTCTGCGGTCTTCCTCTTCTCCTCCTGCCTGGCAGCTCCATCTTCAACATCCTTTGTCCAATATGTCCACTAACCCTCCTCTGCACATGTCCAAACCATCTCAGCCTTACCTCTCTTACTTTGTCTCCAAACTTCCTAATCCAGGTTCTCTTCCACCTTCTCCCTTCTCTCATTACAGATCACAGTGTTGTCTACATACATCATGGTCCATGGTCGTTGTCATATAATGTGATAATTGTGTGTGCTGTGCCTTTAAGACTGTGGTGACGTCACAGGTCAGAGTTGACCTTCACCGAGTGATATAGTTATGAAAATGGCGATGTGTTGATGTTGCCACCTGTTAATGTTCCCGCTCCTAGTTTTAAAAGAGAACTTTGTTGAAACCACTATTCGTGTGGACCTCAGTTCTTTACATGGTGTCAGAAGTGCTTGACGGACGCTCTGCTTCAGTAAGATGGCCTTGTTTAATCCCCCGGAAAGTTTTCCTTTTCATCGTCCAAATGAATGGGCGGGCTGGAAAGAGCGCTTTCTGCATTTCCGGACGGCTACAAAACTGAATAAAGAGGACGGCGAAATTCAGGTCAGTTCACTGATTTACGCCATGGGCCCCGAAGCTGAAAACATCTTCAAATCATTCTCATTTACCGAGGAAACGGATCAAAAGAAGTTTGACGTTGTGTTAGGAAAATACGACGAGTACTTCTGTCCTAAACGGAACGTGATCCATGAGCGCGCTTGTTTTCACCAGAGGCTGCAGCGGCCTGGTGAGAAAGTGGAAATGTTTATCAGAGCCCTTCATGAGATGTCAGAACACTGTGACTTTGGTGTAAAGAGAGATGAACATATCCGTGACCGAATTGTTGTGGGCATCCTTGATAAAGAGCTGTCACGTAAACTGCAGATGATGGCTGATCTAACGCTTGCCCAAACCATTCAAACAGTTCGCCAGTCCGAGGAGGTTGTCCTCCAGGTTCACCAGCAGGGGGAGGCACACGCCACGGTGCAGGAGATCCAGGGAAAAGCAGCAGGCAGAGGAAGATCTCCATTTAAACCAAGGAAGGGAAAAAGTGGAGAGCAGAAAGACTCATGGTGTGGAAGATGTGGAAAATTAAAACACAGAGATCCTGAAAAGTGCCCAGCCATGAAGTCAACATGCAACAAGTGTAAAAAGGTGGGTCACTGGGAAAAGAAATGTCACAGTAAATCAGTCAGAGAAGTCACTGAAGAGACAGTTTCCCAGACACCATTTTTTTTGGGCGCAGTCATAAAAACAGACAGAAACGATGACCCATGGACCATACAGCTTACAATTGGAACAACACCAGTCAATTTTAAAATTGATACGGGTGCAGATGCAAACATTATGGGACAAAAGACATTTAACGAACTAGTTCCTAAGAAGGAATTAGAGCCATCTAATGTCACACTGTGCAGCCCGGGTGGTCAGTTGGACTGTATAGGAAAATTTCAAGCCTTCACAGAATACAAAGAAAAACCATATACTTTTCCTGTGTATGTCATCAGTGGCAATAATGCAAACAATTTGCTGGGCAGAGATACAGCAATGTCGATGGGGCTTGTGAAACGTGTTGAAGAAGTACACAAAGCATTTGGTGAGCATGGAACACTTAAAACAGAACCAGTTAAAATCCTGTTAAAAGAGAATGCTCAGCCATACACAGTGCACACTGCCCGTCATGTCCCTTTGCCACTTTTGCAGAAGGTTAAAGAGGAATTGCAGCGTATGAAGGAGAATAATGTGACTGAAGCTGTGATTGATCCTACAGATTGGTGCGCGCCAATGGTGCCAGTCCCAAGGAAAAATGGAAAAGTGCGGATCTGTGTCGATTTAAAGAGGTTAAATGAAGCTGTACGAAGAGAGAGGTATGTTCTCCCTACTGCAGAGGAAATCACTGCAAAACTTAGTGGAGCAACCACATTCACATCATTGGATGCTGCCTCCGGGTTTTGGCAGATTCCTCTCCATCCAGAAAGCAGTAAATTAACAACCTTTATCACACCCTTTGGGAGATATGCATTCAAACGTCTTCCATTTGGGATCTCAAGCGCTCCTGAAATTTTTCAGCGCAAAATGACAGAAACCCTCAACAGCCTGGAAGGCGTGGCTATCTACATGGATGACATACTGGTGTACGGCGACACTCCTGAACAGCACGACCAGCGTCTCAGCAAGGTACTGGAAAGGATCGAGTCAGCCGGACTTAAACTGAACAGAGAAAAATGTAAGTTTAGACAAAACAAGCTTCACCTCTTGGGCCAAGAAATTGACAAATCAGGCGTGAGACCCGACCCTGACAAAGTCAAGGCAATCCGCGAGCTCCCTCCACCACAGAACGTGCATGACCTCAAGCGTGTCCTGGGCATGTTTAACTATCTAAGGAAAATAGACACTGTAAAGACTGCTACAGCAGCTGACTGTAACCTACAGTTGGTGTTGCGGTACATCAAGTCAGGATGGCCAGAATACATAGGCAATGTCCCAGCAGCTATCAGAGACTATTTTCCCATTAAAAATGAACTGTCTGAATGTGATGGAATTATCACCAGAGGAAGCCGCATGCTGATTCCGGATGTGCTCAGAGCAGACATCTTGGATCGAATACATGATGGACATCAAGGTCTGACAAAATGCAGAGAGCGGGCCTGCACATCTGTGTGGTGGCCTGGCATCTCATCTGAAATCAAACGCAAAGTCCAGTCCTGTCAGGTGTGTCGTGAGATGAGACCAGCTCAGCGAAAAGAGCCTCTCTTGTCAACCCCTCTACCTGATCGACCCTGGAAGAGACTTGCTGTTGACCTGTGTGAGCATAACAAGCACACTTACCTTGTTGTGTCAGACTATTTCTCTCGGTTCCTCGAGATACTTCATCTGCCAGTAACCACTGCTTCTCAGATGATCTTAAAGCTGAAGGCAGTGTTTGCGAGGTTTGGTTGTCCAGATGTGGTTGTATCTGACAATGGGCCTCAATTCTCTTGCCAAGAATTTAAAAAGTTTGCAAGGGAGTTTGACTTTTTGCACATCACCTCAAGTCCACACAACCCCCAAGGAAACGGACATGCAGAGAGGGGAGTTCAAACAGCAAAAAGAATCTTAAAGCAGCAAGATCCTTTGCTCGCCCTCATGTGCTTTCGATCAACGCCCTGCACCACCACAGGCGTGAGTCCTGCAGAGCTACTTATGGGTCGAAAGATCAAAACAACTCTTCCTACACTCGAAGTGAATCTTCAGCCCCGATGGCCTGATCTGGAAGTCGTCAGGAACAAGGATGCAATGGAGAAACAGAAACAAGCATTCTACTTCAATCAGCGCCATGGAGCTAAACCCCTACCTTCGTTGAAGCCAGGAGATTCAGTCCTCACAAAGCTGGACCATCAGAAATTCTGGAAAACACCCGCTGTTGTCACAGGAGAAAGCAGCACACCTCGCTCCTTTCTTATTGAAACACCCCAGGGAGCAACTTTGCGACGCAACCGCCGTCACTTGCAACATGATCCTGAATCAGCCAGAGAGATACACTCTTCAGCTCCAAATGACCTGCAGCCAGAGATTGTCGATCAGCAGCCTGAAACTGCAGCTGCTGCTGACACTATTTTACCAGAATCCAGTGTCAAACCGCCAGACCCAAAGCAAGGACTGTTGTTTACCCGGTCTGGTAGAATGATTAAACCTGTGCAAAGACTAGATTTGTAGAGAAAAAAAAAAATGAAAAAGAGAGAAATTCACGTGTTCACTGTGATAAGTGTGGTTATATTTGGTTCAATGATTAAGCCATGGGCTGTGGGGAAGGGTGAAATGGAAATGGAAAAAATGTTTGAATTGAAAAATTGTTTTGTTCCGAAAAAACTAAAAAAGGGGGAGATGTCATATAATGTGATAATTGTGTGTGCTGTGCCTTTAAGACTGTGGTGACGTCACAGGTCAGAGTTGACCTTCACCGAGTGATATAGTTATGAAAATGGCGATGTGTTGATGTTGCCGCCTGTTAATGTTCCCGCTCCTAGTTTTAAAAGAGAACTTTGTTGAAACCACTATTCGTGTGGACCTCAGTTCTTTACAGTCGTCTCCTTCCTTTGACTTAAAGTAACGTAACTGGTGCTGCAGAAAGTGAAAGTTCCTCAGCGCACGTACATCAGACCAACATCTGCAAATTTACATCATGAATACATCTTACAGAGATCGTTAACTGATTGGCTAGACATAGGCTGGATGTTGGCTCAAACAAGCAAACGACCTCTATAAGATGTATTCACGATGTAACCTTGGCATGTTGGGCTGATGTTGGCACATGTGATGCTTTTGTTGCTAATGCTAGCTCCTCCCATAATGTGTTAGCTAGCTAACATCAGCAAAGCTTCTGGGTGACCTCCAGTCACACACTGCCCTGAAACAGTTTAGATGTTTCCTGGATGAAACTGCATTTTTGTTCCTCCTAACTCTGGTAGTGACATCACTTGAAACGAAGGCTCTCATTGGTCCAAAGAACATTTCTGTGGTGAAACTGCACTGGACTGAATTTATGCTAATAGCATCATGCATTTTTGGCACAAATCTGCACTTCCTGTGCGATGTCCTGAAGGTGTTATTTCCATCAGAAACACAGTGGAGTGGGGACACATGGGCTACCATGATCAGATCTCATCACACCACCGTCAGAGGACCCGGGCTTGAGTGGGGAACACCACCCTCAGCAGGAAGACCCACAACATGAAGATGGAGGTCTTCATTTTTATGAACACAGAATAGAGATGATCGAACATGGAACAGAGGAGACAGAACACAGAACAGAGGTAGCAGAATAGGGAACAGAGGAGACAGAACATGGAACAGAAGCAATGGAAGACGGAACAGAGGCGAAACAACAGAAGAGAGACGGCCGCTGCATCAGTCCTCCTGAATCCAGACGAGGCGTTGGACTGTTAGCGATTTTTTAAGAGACTGTTTGTGGCAGAAGAAGGAATGAGTCTAATGTTGGTGGTGATGATCAGTTTGTGGCAGACGATGTGATGTTGGCGGTGATTGTAAAAGTCCTAAACTGTCTGTGCTGTTCCAGACCCGGTCATGACTCAGCTGCATCCTGGCTCTGTGCAGCTTGTCTTTGTCCAGAGGAAGTGACTCCGAACGCGTCTCAGCAGTGGTGAAGCAGCAGCTGTAACGACCGCAGCGTTTCCAGCTGTGTTTCCTCTCATGTAAAATGGATGACTAGAGTGTGCAGCTGGTTTGTTTGCCGATTCTAATCAGAGCTGCTAAATATTGGAGGCTGAGATGAGAAGGTGTGAGGAACACCTGCTGGTCCACACAGACCCCCTCCTAGCGAGGCCGCCCCATCGTTTTCCTCCTGAATCATGAGCAGGAACTCCCCTGAGTCAGTGACGCAGACAACAGTCAGTGTTTTATTCTGTGCAGAACATTTCTGCAGCAGCATGCAGAGATATTTTTAGAACCTTGTTGGGGGAAGGGGGGGGCGTGCTACAGAACATTTTTCCTCCCCAAACTGTCCTGCAAGCTTTCCTTTGTTTTAGCTGACGTCACCGCTGCTGGGAACGGAGCTCTGAAAACATGGAGGCTTCCTGTCTCACGTTGATGAGAACAAACTTTATGAAAAGAGAAACCACATTTAACAGAAATCAAGTCACAAACTTATGAGGGAAAAGGTGCAAATATGAATGAAAAAGTCACTTATTTACCATGGAAACGGTCGTAAATTTGAGGCTGTTGTCCTAAAATAAATTTGAAACCAGCCTCAGATTGAAGAGACAACAGTCAGGCGACGAGGAACTGTGGTTTATTTTCCAACATAGACTCCAGTGTCAGTGTATCTGAAAAGAAACAATGCAGTGAGTATCAGAAAAGGTTGAATGTAATGCATGACTGGTTTTGCTGCTGTAGCATAACTCCTTCTTAGTCAGCCTATGAACTTTTCAGACCCCCCTCGTAGAGGACAGCATAATGATGTCATTTACTGTGAAGGAACCTCTGATCAGAGAGTCAGGGGATGGATTCCCGCTCTGTCTGCAGTCTGCATGTCCAAGTGTCCCTGAGCAAGACACTGAATCCCCAGTTGGTCCTGGTGGGTCAGACCAGAGCCGGTGCATGGCAGCTCTGCTGCCATCAGTGTGTGAATGGGTGGATAGCAGAATCTGTGAAGACCTTTGGTCATCCAGAGATGAGTACAAAGCGCTATATAAGTAAACGTCATTTACCATTTCTAATGCCAACATCTAGCCAATGTCTATAAGATGTATTCCTGATGTAAACTTCCCGACGTATGTTTGCTGTTGGGGCAGCTGCTTGCTAGCATCTGCTAGTGAACACAAAGGGCTAGGAGCTGTAGAAAAGTGAAAATGATAGCTGTGTGGGGACAGTGGGCTGTGGTCCATGTCTGGATGGTTGGTAGGTTTGGCTGGGAACTGTTCTGAGATACGGTGCAAATGGAGGTTGAGTAAAGCCATGGATTTCAATTCAATTCAACTTTATTTATATAGCGCCATTTCACAACAACAGTCATCTCATAGCACTTTCAACTGTAGGGGGAACCCCCACAGTTGCAGAAAGACCCCAGCAATCAGGTGATCCCCTGAGAGCAAGCACTTGGTGACGGTGGAGAAGAAAAACTCCCTTTTAACAGGAAGAAACCACCAGCAGAACCAGGCTCAGGGAGGGGCAGTCATCTGCTGCGACTGGCTGGGGGGTGAGAGGACAGAGAAGATGAAAAGAACAGACATGTAGAGAGCAAACAGCACGATGGGGACTCAATCTATGGGAGAGAACAAACAGATGTTAATGACCAGCAGAAAAACATATTTCATTGAGAGTGAAGAAAGGAGTGAGGCCCAGTGCATTACTGGAGGTCCCCCGGCTGACTAAACCTATTAGCAGCATAACTAAGGGAGGGTTCAGAAACACATGATCCCTCCCTAATTGTAGGCTATATTAAAAAGGAAGGTTTTAGCCCTATTCTTAAAAACAGAGATCGAGTCTGACTCCCGAATCCAGATTGGCAGCTGATTCCACAGGAGAGGAGCTTGATAACTGAAGGCTCTGCCTCCCATTGTACTTTTGGAGATTCTAGGTATTACAAGTAATCCAGCATTTTGGGAGTGTAGTGCTCTGTTAGGATAATATGGTAGTATCAGAGCTCTTAAATAAAAAGGAGCCTGATTGTTTAGAGCTTTGTAAGTAAGAAGAAGGATTTTAAACTTAATTCTAAACTCTATGGGAAGCCAATGAAGGGAGGCCAGAACCGGAGAGATATGATCTGTCTTTGTAGTACCTGTTAAAACTCTTGCTGCAGCGTTTTGGATCAGCTGAAGACTTTTTAAAGATGTTTTAGGACAACCTGATAATAAAGAATTACAATAATTTAATCTTGAGCTAACAAAAGCGTGGATCAGCTTCTCAGCATCACTCTGAGACAAGATGCTCCTAATCTTGGCAATATTACGCAAATGATAGAAGGCAGTCTTAGAAACAAATTTAATATGTGAATTGAAGGACAGATCTTGATCAGAAATAATTCCAAGAATAATTTCAAGGTTCCTCACAGAACTATTAAGAAAAAGAGTAACCACATCCAAACTGAAAGTTTGATTTGGAAAGGAATTTCTTAGGTTTCTTGGACCAACAAGAATGACTTCAGTCTTATCTGAATTTAATAGCATGGATGGAGGCCAATGCTAATGCTAATGTCCTCGATACAGAGGTGACAGCCATGGCTATCAGAAAGGTGTCAGATGTGTCTGAGTGGAGAATGTAATATGAGTTCAGTTTGGTTCTGATGGTGGCTGATGTTAAATCATGGTAAACTGAGCAAAACACAGAGAAAGGAGTCCTGCTACACTTTGCAGCTTATCGTGT
The DNA here is from genome assembly GCA_020510985.1 of Pholidichthys leucotaenia. Taxonomy (NCBI): domain Eukaryota; kingdom Metazoa; phylum Chordata; class Actinopteri; order Cichliformes; family Pholidichthyidae; genus Pholidichthys; species Pholidichthys leucotaenia. The sequence continues at coordinate 2,931,290 of CM035850.1, forward strand.
GATGTCATATCTGCTCTAGGTCATACTGAGTGTGTAGTCAGTAGATGGTGCTGTTCATAAGCTAGGCTAACCGAGCTAATGACATCATTTCCTCCATCAGTTCACCTCCTCTGGTCACAGTTTTTGCTAATCTGTCAAACTTTGTCTTTTTCTTTGTCTGGCTGATTTATTCTCATAGATTTTGTGTCTTGTGTGATTGTGTGTGTGTGTGTGTGTCCCCGTCCCCTCCCATCCTTTTAATGTCCTGGTGTGTGTGTGTGTGTGTGTGTGTGTGTGTGTGTGTGTGTGTGTTTCATGTTACAGAGCAGCTCAAGCCTTTGGCGACTTCCTGTCCCATTCTCACTCCGAAAACCCAAACGGATCAGGTCAGCGTCTCCATCGTCCATCTGTCTCTGGCCCAGTTTCCATGTCTCTGGTCCTCATTAAAGCTCATCAAATTAAACACCATAATAGTCAACCTGTCTTCATCTGGACTCTTTTTCTCAATAATTTACCAACTTTCAGTGATAAAAATTATTCTCCTATGTTTATATTTTTACAAATAAAGTTACCAGTTTTTCTCATTAATTTTTTTTTCCTTGTAAATGTGGGATGTTTTTCTCATAAATGTAAGACTGATATTTTTCTGGGTTTGTCAGTTAAATTTTCAGTTTTTCTATCCACCTTATTCCTCTGCCCCATGATGCCGTGCGTGAATTATGGTAGCAGCTTCCGGTACTAGTTTAGAACATATGGTTGTCACTGAAACGGGACATTTTTCCTTGTTCAAAAACAATGACTTTGGCATCAGAAATGCGGGAACACGGCCTCTTGCACCTCAGAACAGTAATATAATCAAACCACTTCGCACCACGGCTGTGGAGGGATGAGAAGATGACCTTATAAAGTGGCCTCGTACACAGTAGCTCCGTTTGTTCACGCCGCTGCTAAGATGCTAACACTGTAAACAAATGACGTGTGCTGGCAAAATGAGTCACTTTGAGGACATTTTCAAAACTGATATAACATTATTTTCATATTCTGTATTGAAAGACCTTCATAATGATATTTAAGTTGTAGAAAGTGTGCAAAAACTGACCCGGAAAAAGATGATTTGTTTATACTTTAGCTAGGTTGAAAACTCGTTTTCGATCAGTCAGGAGTTACGTCTTCTGCATAACCATAGGTATTTTTAGAAAGTGCAGTTTCTAAGCTTCCCAGTGATACCAGGCACTCATGGGGGTTTTCCTGTGACTTTGCCACTACCAAACAAAGAAAGAGTCATGATTTATGGCTTCTCGTTGCCTGGACTCATAATGACACGGTGCACATTCTGACCAGCACGTCTCCATCGCAATAAAGTCGGCTACATTTTGTTAAAATATGTTGGACAAAATCAAATTTACCTTAGAGCAGACGTACGCCACAACACCGTTCTTGGATGTCATCTGTCATCGCGTGGTGAGAAGCCTCAATTTATCCAGTCTATGGCACAACCACGAACACCAGCAACAAAGACCAGAACTACGCCAAAACATTCAACAAATACAAAAACTAGAAGAGCTGAAATTAGCTGCCACTTGAGTGCAAAACACGTACGTGGACTATACATTAAAATGAATTTGAAAAACTTTTAAAAAGGCTATTTTAAATGCCCCTGCTACTCCACGCTTACTGACTGATTTAACACGAGGTCAGCCGAAACCGGAAGCTCCGCCCATAATCGTTTCTACAGCGCCACCCACAGGAATAAGGTGGATAATATTTACAGCTGAATTTTTACTACAGTTTTCCTATAAATTTGTCTGTCTTTTATCCTAAATGTTTTAAGTCTTTTTTTCTTCTCAAAGTCACGAGAACCTTCTAGTTGTGGATGAAAGAGCCACATGTGGCTCCAGAACCGTAGGTTGCACACCGCTGTCCAACCACGTTATATCTGATACAATTATGTAACGTTTATTAAAAACATCAGAATCATCCCACAAACTAAAAACTTTTAATCTGAAATGATGAATGCTGAGGTTTAGTCATTAGTCCGTTTGCTAACCCATTGATCCTTCTTTTCTTCTTCGTCTTCTCTCTTCCAGCTCATCTCCTGTGTGAAACATTGGTGGTTCCTGATCCAGAATCGCTTACTGACCCAGTTGGCTCCAAAAACAACAACCACCTCCTCCGCCGCTGCTCCAGCGTTAAGGGCCACGAAGGTCGACTGGAGCCTGGCCTCGTGAAGCCACCCCCGGGCTCGCTCCAGTCGCCACCCCCTTCCGTCACCATCTCCGTTAAGCCGCCGCAGCTGGCCTTGGAGCACAGTTTCTCTTTGGAGGAGGACCAGCAGAAGAGGTTGGAGTGTCCCTTGCAGCCTGCCCGCGTCTACACCATCTCCACCACCTCCACTCAGCACGGAATGCTGACTGGCAGCAGCCGTGGCAGCAAGGAGAGTCTGGAGCTGGACATCCTCAAGGAGAAGAGCAGCGGTGTGGCCTCCAGAGTCAGCTCCATCCAGCCCTCCACCTCCCCGTCCTCCGCCTCCTCCTCTCCCACCCAGCACCACCGCTCAGGTGGGGGTCGGGGCACCCCCGGGTGTAGCCACCACCATCACCATGCCAACCACCACCATCACGTCATCACCAACGTGCCATCCAGCAACAGTGGGAGCAGTAACCAGCAACAGTCGCCATCACAGCAGTCGCCACCGCAGCAGTCGGGTGCCGGGCCCCACTCCCATCATGCATCACATCACCACCCCCACCCCCACCACCATCACCACCATCTGTCCCATCCCCCACTGCAGACCTCCATCAGTGCCCACAACATCCGCAGCTGGGGTGAAGGCGGGAAAGGAGAGGCAGAGTGCGGAGGACTGGTCTGTGAAACGTGCACCGGTGCTCCCTCACGGAGTCAGGGCTCGCTGGACCTGGAGAGTGCCACCCGAGATGCAGGCAAGCAGCACCGACGGCTAGAGCGGATGTGGAGTGTGGACCGGATGACTGGGCTGGACAGAGGTGAGAGGGCGGAGACATGGACAGAGAGAAGCCGAAGGGACCAGAGACGAAATAGCAGCTGAGCCTTTGACACAGTTAACCTGATGATGATGGTTAAGGGCAGCAGCATAAAGCACTTAGCCAGGATCATCAAAAACTAGTGTTGTAGTCAAGACCAGACTGAGACCTGAGAGAACAAAGACTGTAGGTGTCAGGACCAATGCAAGACCAGGACAGCAGAGACCAAGCTGAAGCCGAGACTGCTGTCTGTGTAAGCCTTGGTCTTGTATTGGTCTCTGTACACTCTGTTCTCAGTCTGGTCTTCGTGTTGTCTTGACTTCAACACTACCAAACATCAATAAGAACTCTTCTATGATAGATTCCATATGATCTGGTCTAGAGCAGGGGTTTCAAACCCGCAACTCTACAGTTACATGTGATTCTTTTGCTCATAACAAGCAGGTCCATGTGGCTTTAACAAAAAAGGATTATCAAATAAACATAAATACCCAGAAAACTGCACATTTTCTGTGGGTTTACCACCTGTAGGAAAGTGTGTGGGGTAAGGGTGTGAAGACAATCAGATGATTGCTGATGGTAGAGGTCTTGGTAGTCTGATCATTGGCTGCTAAAACAGGTGTTAGGGATTACTGAGGAAAGTTGGGGATTTTGAATCTAGACCATGTTCTCCATCTCCAGGTACAAAGCTGCGGCTTTAAGATTTTCAGTTCCTGATATGGTGCTGTTGAACCAGATGGTTTAGGGGAGGCATCAAACTGAAAAAGGATGGCCACCATCTAACCATGCTTGGGTAGATGGTGGACTCCTGAGGTAGCTGACAGGTATTGTAGGCAGAGCAGAGTGACAGTTGTTGTCAAAAAATCTCAGATGTGGGAAGAATTTGGTGAGGCCATTGGGCAAGACTTTCAGTTGGCCTTAGAGAGATCCTGGAAAATTGGCCTCAGAATGTGGTGACTGGACTACAGCACTGGTGTGTAGTGATGAATATAGAGGTGAGTTTAAGTCAAAGCTGTGGGTTTGCTAGTTAATCTGCATTTCAACCCTCACTTCTGATGACAAACTGTTGATAGAAACCAGAAGTTTGAGTTTACAAAGACAACTTGCCAAAATAAGTTTCCTGGATGTACCCTCGGAGACCAGTTGAGGACCTAAGACATTCAGGAGAGACTAAGAGCGTAGACTTGTAAGGGTTTGGACATGGGCTGTGCCCATATTCCCGTCTTGTTTTTGGTTCTTAGTATGTTGTCTTGATCGGGACATGGGTTCAGTCCATGTCCTCGTCCTTGGTTTTGGTGAGGTTTTCTGTGTTTAGTGTTTTTGGCATCTTGGTCTTTATGTTCAATATTGTCATCCCTGTTTTGTTCTTGGTTCTTTGTTGTCCTTGTTGTTGTTATTATTATTATTATTATTATTATTATTATTATTATATGGTCATGTTTTTGTTACTATATTTTTGTCTTGGTTTTGAGTGAGTTTTTGTTTTGACAGTGTCTTAGTTTAGTTTTGTTGTAGCTTTGTCTGTTCAAGATTCAAGATTCAAAGATTTTATTTGTCAGTACTACTATACATACAGGAGAATCGAAATACCCTTTCTCTCTCTCTTCAGTGGTGAAGGAATAAGGCTGGAAAAACAACAACTGCAGTCTATGTACAGTAATGCCACCCGTAGTGCAAATAGCAACAAAAATAAAACCCAGACATCCCATAGTGCAAAAAAGATAAGTGATAAAATCCATCAATCCTATATACAGAAGAAGTAAAGCAGTAATACTCGTAGTTGCGAGTCCGATGCGGTAGTGTAGGTGCACACAGTGACAGATAGGACTGCACATGATCAATATTGCAATAACAGACAGCGGCAGGTATGGCATTTGTGCAAATGGTTGCAGTAAAGTGCAGAGACAAACAGCAGCAAATATATTACTGTTGATGTGCCAGTCTTTCTGTGCCAACAGTTGAGGTAGTTATTGTGTGGGTGAGTGCATTACAGTCCGGTGGGGAAGGGGGGTGGGGGAGTTCAGGGTCTTGATGGCCTGGTGTACAAAGCTGTATAGCAGTCTTGTGGAGCAGGTCCAGAGGCTCTGGTACATTTTCCCGGAGGGCAGGGGGCTTAAGAGGGAGTGTGAGGGGTGGGAGGTGTCACCTTCAATGTTGATGGTTCTGCCGGTGAGGCAGGTGAGGTGGATGTCGGCGGGGGGGGGGGGGCAGAGGGGCACCAATGATCTTGCTGGTAGTTTTCACTGTGCGTTGTAGTGTCTTCCGGCAGGAGGCGGTGCAGCTTTGATACCACACCGTGATGCATCTGGTGAGGAAGCTCTCAGCGGTGCCCCGGTAGAATGAGCACATGATGGGGGGTAGGACTCATGCTCTCCTCAGTTTATGGAGGAAACAGAGGTGAGTTTGAGCCTTCTTGGCCAATGATGTGATGTTGTTGGACCAGGAGAGGTCCTCAGAGATGTGCACCCCCAGGAACTTGGTGCTGCTCACCCTCTCCACAGCTGCTCCAATGATGATCAGAGGGGGATGCTGTGTGTCCCCTCCTGAAGTTGACCACAATCTCCTTGGTTTTTCAATTCAATTCAATTTTATTTATATAGCGCCAAATCACAACACAGGTTGTCTCAAGGCACTTTACAGAAAAGAGTGGGTTTAGGCCACGCTTTCAAATTTATAGAACCCAGCAAAGACCCTTAAGAGCAAGCACTGCAGCGTCACAAGCAAGGAAAAACTTCCCTTTAACGGGCAGAAACCTCAAGCGGAACCATAGCTCATAGAGGACGGCCATCTGCCTCTACCGGCTGGGTTGGAAAAAAAGAGGTAAAAAGTAGGAGGCCTGGCAAGTAGCTACATTCAAAACAAACATAACAAATACAATATTCAAAGCCAGACATTCCAGTATCAAGCCTGGTTAGGCTGCACATACGAGTGAAGGCCTGGCAGCGGCAACATTTTTAACTATAGGCCTTATCAAAGAGAAAAGATTTCAACTTACTCTTGACTAAAGAGAGAGTGTCTGCCTCCTGAACTGAACTGGGAAGATGGTTCCACAGGAGGTGAGCTTGATAACTGAAAGCTCTACATCCCAATCTACTTCTGGAGACCTTGGGGACCACCAGTAGTTTGGATTTTTGGGAGCGCAGAGCTCTGGATGGATGATAGGGAACTATAAGTTCTTGCAGGTAAGAGGGAGCCATGCCATTAAGGGCTTTATAAGTTAGGAGCAATATCTTGGATTCAATTCTATATTTTATTGGGAGCCAATGTAAAGAAGCTAAAATTGTGGTAATGTGATCTCTTCTCCCTGTTCTTATTAGGATACGTGCAGCTGCATTCTGAATGAGTTGGAGAAATTTTATTGACTTATTAGGACAACCTGATGAAAGTGAATTACAATAGTCTAGCCTAGAGGTGATAAAGGCGTGGACAAGTTTCTCTGCATCTTTATGAGACAGGATGGACCTAATTTTAGAAATATTATGCAGATGGAAGAAGGCAGTCTTAATGGTTTGCTGTATATGAGAGTTGAAAGACATATCTTGATCCAAGACAACTCCGAGATTCCTAACAGAAAATGTAGAAGCCAGTGCAATGCCATCTAGTGTTGTTATCTTACTAGAAAGAGTACTTCTAGCATGTTTGGGGCCAAGAACAATGACTTCAGTTTTATCTGTATTCAGCAATAGAAAGTTGTATTTCATCCAGGTTTTAATATCCTTAAGACACTCCTGGAGTGAACCCAAATGGCTGGGATCATCTGGATTGATGGATAAATATAATTGAGGGTCGTCAGCGTAACAATGGAAATGAATAGAATGCTTCCTTATAATGTCTCCCAAAAGGCAGCATGTATAATGTAAAACAGTAGTGGTCCAAGTACCGATCCTTGCGGAACTCCATAGCTAACTGTGTTCTGGGTAGAGGACTTGTTATGGACATGAACAAACTGGGAACAGTCTGATAGATAAGACTGGAACCATCTTAATGTTGTTCCTTTCAAACCAGTTTGCTGTTCAAGTCTCTCTAGCAGAATATGGTGGTCAGTGGTGTCAAAGGCAGCACTGAGGTCCAATAAAACAAGGACGGAGACAAGTCCTTTGTCAAATGCCATAAGGATGTCATCAGTAAATTCCACTAAGGCTGCCTCTGTGCTGTGATGTTTCCTAAAACCTGACTGGAATTTCTCAAATATAGAATTATTTTCTAAAAAAGTGCACAGTTGATTGGCGACTACTTTTCAAGGATCTTGGAAAGGTAGGGGAGGTTAGATATTGGTCTATAATTGGCCAAAATCCCAGAATCAAGCAAAGGTTTTTTAAAGTAGATGTTTAATTACTGCCACTTTAAAAGACTGCGGTACATGTCCTGTCAATAGAGACATATTAATTTTGTTCAAAAGCGGTGGACTAATCAGAAATAGCGATTCCTTCAGGAGTCTAGCGGAGATTGGGTCTAAGAGACAGGTAGTTGGTTTAGAGGCTGACACTATTAGGGCTAGATCAGAATGACTAGTACGAGAAAATTCAGAGAAGTGGAGTTCTGAGCCCGTGGACACAGCAGTGTTATGCAGAGGCTTGGTATTTTTAAGGGGACTATTTTTTGGAATATTATTCCTAATACTGACAATTTTATTATTAAAAAGATTCAAAAAGTTGTCAGCACTAAGAGTTGGAGGGATGTAGGGATCTATGGCATTGTGGCTCTTGGTTAGCTGAGCTACATTGTTAAAATGAAATCTATGGTTGTTTTTATTTTCTTCAATCAAGGATGAATAGTACTGTCACCTAGCACTACGGAGAGATTTCTTATAGGTGATAAGGCTGGCATTCCAGGCTGAACATGATTCTTCTGTCTTATTTGCACTCCAGAGCCTTTCACAGGATCTAACTTTCTGTTTTAACTCACAATGTGGGAGTTGTACCATGGACCTAATCTCCTATTTTTAATAGTTTTCTTTTTAAGAGGGGCTACGGAGTCAAGTGTTGTTCGCAGTGAGGCTGCAGTACCATCAACTAAGAGGTCTAATTCTAATGGATTCAAGCAATCAATGGTGTCCTCTGCTATACTGAGACATGGTAATAGAGTTAGTGCTGAAGGGATTAATTCTTTAAAGCGAGCCACAGCACTATCAGTTAGGTATCAGGTAAATATATTCCTGCTTGATGCTGTAAAATCAGATAACAAAAATTTGAAAATTATCAAGTAACGGTCAGTCAGTGTAGGAGTTTGAAGGATGACAAGCAGCTCATCAATTTCTACACCATAGGCCAAGACCAGGTCAAGGGTGTAATTATGATGATGAGTTGGTTTACTAACACACTGAGAAAAACCAGTTGAATTTAAGAGGGAGAGAAATGCTACACTATGACTATCATTATCAACGTCTATATGAATATTAAAATCACCAGCTATGATAATCTTGTCTGAACTGAGAACTAAGGTTGTTAAGAACTCAGAGAATTCAGACATAAATTCAGCAAAAGAAGCACTGGGAGGGAGATATACTATGGTAAATAAAAGAGGCTGTTCTGTCCTCCAGGATGGATGTGCTAAGCTAAAAATTAAGCATTCTAAAGAGTTATGATTTGAGTTTAGCTTAGGCTGAGGGTTCATTGGTAATGTGGATTCATGTATTACCCCAACACCACCACCTCGGCCAGTGTTTCTAGGAATATGAATATTACCATGGCTGGAGGGGGTGGCCTCATTGATACTAACAAACTCATCGGGGCGTTGCCATGTTTCTGTGAGACAGAGTATATTTATATTGTGATCCATGATCATATCATTAATTAAGGCCACTTTATCGGACAGAGATCTTATATTCAGCAGTCTGCTTTTAATTATTTTATTTTTCTGTGGTAAATTAATGGTTTTAATCTTTATCAAGTTATGTTGTATTTGTCTTGGGTTATAATGTTTTGGGTATTGGGGGACAGACACAATCTCTATGGGGTTGTGAACTGAAGATTGATCTAAACAGAGGGAATTATTTGGATTAATAGGAGTAATATGAGAAGTGGAAGCAAAAGAAAGCTTGTTGGCAGACCCAGGCACTCTGGAGTGAGGTGACACACCAGCTTTCAGTCACTGTACTAAAAAATGCTGAATTGAATAAAACAGATTGTCCCTTTCAACACGTGCACCGAGTCTATTTGGATGGATGCCATCTGGCCTCATAAATAATGGTGGTTCCAAAACAGGTTGAAATTGTCTATAAAACCAATGTTAAAAGTAGGACATGTTGAGCACAACCAGGAATTAAGGGAAAGAGTTCTGCTGAAATAAATGCAGCCTCTTCTAAAAGGAGCAAGTGGTCCAGAGATAAACACACATCTGCCACAGTTCTTAAGAGTGGACAGAAGGCTCCTGAAGTCTCTCTTTAAGATCTCAGATGCTTCATCTGGGATGTTGTTGCATCCGACATGCACAATAACAGTTTTAGCGTGGGGGTATTCATTTAATAGGCCAGAGGTGAGAGCCTTAATGTCTGACACTTTAGCCCCAGGAAAAAAATTTGTAACACAGTACCTGCTTCTGACGTTCCTCATAAAGGAATCACCAATTACCAGCGTCATATGGAGGGACTTTGTCGGTGGCTTCTGTAGTGGTAAATAGTTTTGCCGTTATTGTTGTTGCTGCTGAGGCGGCGGGATGCTGATGCGGGTTTGATGCGGGGGGTTGCGATCTCTTCTTTTTGGAGCTGGTGTAAAGTTTGGTACACCTAGGGTAGTTTTAAATCGGGACTTGTGGGTTTGGGCCTCTGCTGAAGGAGAAGGGGCGGCCATGGGGGGAAGATCAGCGTCCAGGTGGGGGAAATCCTCCGAAGAAAAGATGTTGAATCTGTTTTCCAGTGAGAGGGGAAGAGAGGAGGCGCGGCCGTACCTGGTCAATCCCCAACGTTTGCTGTTGGACCTGACCATGGTCCAGGGCTGAGAAGAACCACCCGGGGCTTTAGGTTTAGCTCCGAGCTGAAGCCAGTGTTTAGTGCTGCAGTCCTGGACAGCTGAGGTGACCGGAGTAGGGGTGGAGGTGGATGGCGATATGTTAATTTCACCCAGGTAGGTAGCCGTCTCTGCTAACTGTGAGTCCATCACTGGCACCGACGTCTGACCAAAAATGATCATGTCCTGATGATTTTCAGCCTCCTGGATCTTACAGAGGTTAGAGAGTCTCAGTTCCAACTCAGAAACCTTCTTAGAGAGGGAAACACAGCTGTCACAGGTTGGAGAGGGAGCCATGGCTTTCCAGGCCAGGGGTGGCTAACCAAAACAGACAGGTTAGCCTAGCCCACTTTGTTGACCAAGAAAGATCAAGTGGCAAGAACCCTCGGTCCAGTAAAATTATAAATGGGTAAAAATCGTCGAGAACAATGATGCAGTAATTCCAATTGTTTGACAGCGTCTGACAGTGCCTGACCAGTCTGGTTCAATGTCAAACACAGTCAGTTTAATTCTCGCTGTGTCACATTGTTTTTCCCACGTTCAAGAAGAGATTATTGTCTTTACCTCACTGGACCAGTTGGCTCACCTCATTTCTGTAGTTGGCCTCTTCACTTTTGGTGATGAGGCCAACGACTGTCGTGTTATCCGCAAACTTGATGATATGGTTGGTGTTGTAGGCTGGTACACAGTTATGGGTCACCAGGGTGAAGAGCCTCCTTCATCTGGTTCCTTGTTTTGATTAAGTCCTTGATTATCCACGGCTGTTGTTCATTTTCCTGATTTGTCCTCAGCTGTTGTTTTTCTTGATTGCTTCTTGCCTTATTTAATGGACGCCACTCCTTTGTTCAGGGCAGCATCATTGTCAGTTTTGGCATGATTACACGCTTCTGCCAAGCCTGTTTGTTTTGGACCAAGTCCTGTTTTGTTATTTCCAAGCTTTGTGATTCTTGCCTACCATGCATCTTAGCCCGAGTTTCCAGCCCCTGAGCTGTGTTTTGGTTTTCATTTAATAAATTTACAAACTAAAGTCTCACGTTTGGGCCCTATTTCTTGCCCCAGAGGGGCAAACCATGACAGAAGGATACTGTGTCTGGTTCGCTGCCTGCCATCACACCTGCTTCTCCGCCGGGCTCCACTGCTGCTGCTGGTAGTGGCCCGGCTTGTGGTTCTTTCTCCCTGTCGGAGGTGGCTGTGTCGGGATTGAGCCCCAGGCATCTGGGCTCGAGGTTCTCCAGCCTTTGCCACCTTGGCTCGCTGCTAATCAGCCTACATCACCTGGTTTCACCACTGATCAGCCTGCCTCGTCTGGGTTCGTCACTGATCAGCCTGCTTCGTCTGGGGTCGCTGTTGGTCACCTTGTACCGTCTGGTTTCGCTGCTGATCCGCCTGCCTCATCTGGGTTCACTGCTGATCAGCCTGCACCATCTGGTTTTGCCGTTGATCAGTCTGCACTATCTGGTTCTGCCGCTGATCAGCCTGCTCCATCTGGGTTCACCGTTGATCAGCGTGCATCGCCCATGTTCGCCGCTGATCGGCCTGCTTCGTCTGGTTCTGCTGCTGATCAGCCTTCCTCATATGGGTTTGCCGCTGATCAGCCAGCTTCATCTGGTTCCACCACTGATCAGCCTGCTTCTTCGGGGTTGCCGCTGGTCAGCCTGTGCCACCTGGTTGTGTCGCTGACCAGTTTGCATCATCTGGTTCTGCCGCTGATCAGCCTGCCTCGTCTGGGCTCACTGCTGATCAGCCTGTTTCATCTGGTCTCGCCGCTGATCAGCCTCCTCCATCTGGTGTCGCTGCTGATCAGCCTGCATCATCTAGTTCCGCTGGTAATTAGCTAGCCTCATCTGGGCTCACTGCTGATCAGCCTGTTTCATCTGGGATCACCGCTGGCCAGCCTGCTTCGTCAGTTCTCACCGCTGGCCAGCCTGCTTCATCTCTCGTTGCCGATGGTCGGCCTGCATGATCTGTTCTCACTGCTGGCCAGCCTGTATCGTCTGTTTCCGCTGTTAGGTCAGCCCACTTCGTCTGGTTTTACCAGTGGTTGGCCTGCATCATCTGGATCCACCACTGATCAGCCTGCCTCATCTGGGCTCGCTGCTGATCAGCCTGCTCCATCTGGTTTTGCCACTGATCAGCCTCATTCAACTGGTTTCGCTATTGGTCAGCCTGCTTCATCTGTTCTTGCCACTGGCCAGCCTGCTGTGTCTGTTGTCGCGATAGTTGGCCTGCATTGTCTGTTCTCGCCACTGGCCAGCCTGCATCATCTGTTCTCACCGCTTGTCAGCCTGCTTCGTCTGGTCTCTCTGATAGTCAGCCTGCATCATCTGTTTTTGCCACTGGCCAGCCTGCTTCGCCTGGGTTTGCTGCTGGCCAGCCTGTATTGTCAGTGGTTGGTGTGTTGTGTTCTCTGGTCTGGGAGTGCGTGGACTCTGGTAGGGGCCCCGATACGCCTGGTTCTCTGGTCTGGGGACCCATGAACTTTGGTAGGCCCCCAGACCCACCTTGTTCCTTGGTCTGGTGGCCTAAGGCCTCTGGGAGGCCCCCAGTCCGTCTTGTTCTCTGGGTTGGGGACCCATGGACTTCGGTAGATCCTCCAACCCACTTTGTTCTTTGATCTGGTGTCCTAGACACTCTGGGAGGCCGCCCAATCCGGCTCGCTCCTTGGTCTGGGGTCTTGGACTTTGGTTGGCCCCCATGAACTGGGTTTTTGTTGTTGTTGTTGTTTTGGACTCTGTGGGGGGAAAGGATTTGTTTCGGCCCGCCTGGTTTTGTGCCCCCACCACCCACCCTGGCCAGGTATCTCTTTTTGTTTGGTGTCATCTAGTATCCGACCCTTAAGAGGGGGGCACTGTAAAGGTTTGGACATGGGACATGGGCTGAGCCCATGTCCAAACCTTTAACCATGTCCTGTTGTTATTTCCGAGCTTTGTGATTCTTGCCTGCCATGCATCTTAGCCTGAGTTTCCAGCCCACGAGCTGCGTTTTGGTTTTCATTAAATAAATTTGCAAACTAAAGTCTCACGTTTGAGGTCCATTTCCTGCCCCGGAGGGGCAAACCATGACAGAAGGACGCCACCCTGAACTAAGGAGTGGTGTCCATTAAATAAGACAAGGAGCAATCAAGGAAAACAACAGCTGAGGACAAATCAGGAAAATAAAGAACAGCTGTGGACAATCAAGAACTTAATCAAAACAAGGAAGAAGCAAAGCTACAGTGGAACTAAACTAAGACACTGTCAAAACAAAAACTCACTCAAAACCAAGACAAGAACAGGGTAACAAAAATATGACCATGATGATGATAATAATGATAATAATAATAATAATAACAAGGACAACAAAGAACCAAGAACAAACAGGGATGACGATATCAAACAGAGAGATAGAGACAAAGATACCAAAAACACTAAACATAAACAATCTCACAAAAACCAAGGGTGAGAACATGAGCTGAACCCATGTTCTCACCTGGCCTGGCCATGTCCAAACCCTTACAAGTCTGCTCTCTCCCTCCCTCAGGAATTGTCACTAATTATCTCCGCTAAGGAGGTTATGGTTTTGTTGGTGTTAGTTTATTTATTACCTCTACCAAGGAGGTAATATGTAATCCGGGGGGGGGGGGGGGCTGTCTGTTAGCAGGATTACGCAAAAACTACTAGGTGGATTTTGATGAAATTTTCACCAGAGGTAGCCCTTGGCCCAAGGATGAACCCATTAAATTTGGTAATGATCTGAGAATGCATACCTCCACCAAGGGCCTTGTTTTTATTTGTGCAGCAGGAATACACAAAAACTATTCAATGGATTTGGATGAAATTTTCACCTGAGGTGGTTCGTGGGTTACAGAGGAACCCATTACATTTTGGTGATGATCTGAGGATGCATACCTCTGCCAGGGCTCTTATCTTCTCACATTGTGTTAGCAACAATACTCCAAAACTAATGTGCAAATGTTGATGCAATTTTCACCAGAACTGGCTCGTGGCCAACACACAAAGCCATTAAATTTTGGAGATGATGCATGAAGGACAGAAGGAGCCTTGGTGGATGTATGCACTCTCTGAGTGCTTTTTTTAGTTTTCTCTAATACTTCTGTGTTCTGGTGGATTTTAACCAGCTGTATCTTCCATTTGTATCTGTGCAACAGTAGCACTCCACCTCTGCTTTGGACCAGTGCCGACTGTTTTCTGCCATTGTCAAAAGATTGTGGAAAGACTTTTTTTCTGATGCCAGAACTGGGAAAGTGATCCGTGCTGCAGTACAGTATGGAATCACACTAGTCCCAACAATCTAGACTTTAGCAGTCAGCATTGGTCATTACTGTTGGAACAGTGCTAGTAGGCCCCCAAAGTAGAACTGCTGAGGAGGTTTGACATCTGACCAGGATCCATCTGGACCCACCTAGGTGATCAGTTTCAGGCATGTCCCACTGGAAGGAAACCTTTGGATAGATCTAGGGCAGGGGTGTCCAACCATGTGCCATGGAGAGCCAAAACCCTGCAGGTTTTCTCTTCTACCCAGTCTCTTCAGCAGGTGTTTTCACTTATCAGCAATCAGTGGGAAGAAGTTCACTGAAATCTGCTGTTGAAGACACTGGTTGGAGGTAAAACCTGCAGGGTCTTGGCTCTCCATGGCACATGGTTGGACACCCCTGATCTAGGGCCTTCTGGAGGGATCCTGACTGGCTACTGGTGTCCCCAGGAGAATCTGGAGGTGGTAGTTGAGGAAAGTCTGGACATGTTTGATTCGACTTCTAACTCTTGGCCAGGATCTGGATAAGTTCAGCTAAAATTTTGGGGTTTTTACAGTCAAAGCATTTCCAGACAGTCCTGGTTGTGAACCGGTGCTACACAGTCAATTAAGGGTTCTAACTGATGTCACCATTCAACATTATCTGGATCCAACGCTGATCTTGATTCATGTTTGGATCTAGATCACCTTCTAAACACCTCTATACAAACTTACATTTACTGTATTTATCAGCTCCATGAAGAATTCTTAGAGAAATGGATGAAAATGTTGATGCTGTTGTCAAGACCAGACCAAGACCAAGACAGGTAGAGACCAAGACCACTATGTATATTTATCTTGGTCTTGACTTGTTAAACATGCTAGAGACAAGATTCTGACCTCCTGACCAGTAGGTGTCATGCTTACTCTTGCACTAACTGGTTGGTAAAGATACACAACATCAACCCAGTCATGCTACTGGCTCTGACATCTTTACCGGCTATAGATATGTAAACATTAGATAGGACACGTTTCGTATACATAGCTTACTCATTTTATGGTCTGGTTTAAGTCTCTAGACATGTATAAGTAAACATATGGCAGGATAAACCATCACAGATCAGTTTTAAAACTCTGCAAAAGGCACAAAGTATGGAGGTTTAGACCTACCAAATTTTCATTGTTATAATGGAAGCACCAAGGTGCTGATGCCTTGGTACCAGAGCCTTGGAGGAGGTATGCATTTTTGGATCATCACTAAAATGTTATGGGTTCCGCTCTAGCCCAAGGACCACCTCTGGCAAAAAATTTAATCCAAATTCATCCAGTAGTTTTGGAGTACACGCATACACAGTGAAAATAATCTGCAGTTCACATGCCTGTACTGTCGGCGGCAGCCAAGAGCCACCAACCTGATTTAAATAGCTGCAATCCAAACACAGAAGAAGAGCATGGTGGCAGACGTTTTAAATGGCGGAAGCGATGGAGGTATGTAAATACAAGGACAATCAAGACCAGCAGGAGCTTTTGCTGTTTAGTGGCATAGGAAGAAAACAGACGGGCAAAAAGATGGACATTTGTTAACCCAGTATTGGCGGATTGCTCAGTACTTCCCTGTGGCGGGAATTTCCAGGTGCATGCGCAGTTCACTGTGGCGATTTGTGGGCGAGGAATGTTAGGAGTTGAAGTTTTTAGCAAGTTTTTAACAAGTTTTACCTTGTCCTTCCTCTGCAAAACTAAACAGCAAAACCAGTGTGAAAACAATCGATGTGATGAATAAATGGTGTAGTTGCTGAATACATCGTTTTTTTTCAGTAACCGCTATTTTATAACAGTTCAACTAGAGATCGACTGTGACAGGAAGTCATCCATGTGCTGTAAAAAAGTCACACTGCCGCCTCTAGTGGCCCGGCATAATTATTACAATACCTTTTCCCCTGGCTTCATTGACATTAAAAACAAAGCCTTATCTTGGAATTCTGGCAAATTAAAAGTTGAGAAAATATGGCGATACAATGATACAAGCCTTTAGTTGCACTTAATTTTGACCGGGCGAGCTGAAACAGAGAGGCGGACGGACAGATACACGTACATCCACAAACAGACATACTAACTGATTACCGTATGCCTCTCAGTTTCACCGAGGCATAATTATTATTCTAATTATTATTATTAGCTCTTCTCTGACAGCCTGGTGGAAATTTACAAAAATAACTGGGTCTTCAGTTGTCCATTTCAGACTCACCCATTTGAATCAATCCCGATATCCCACAACCTAAGAGAATGTTAAACTTTTCACTGTGGTATGAGAAAAGAATAAGAAACTTAGACCATTTTATTCAATATGGAAATCTGATCCACTTCCATGAGCTGGTGTCATACTGCTGTGACATGACTTGTTGTGAAATGGTGCTATGTAAGGGTCAAGATTCAAAGGCTTTGTTATCATGAGCACGGTTAAGAAATGCAACATTTCCTGAGCAATGAAATTCTTACTCTGCTCTCCGAACAAATGCTAAGGTAATAGGTACACAACAATACTAATAAAGGTAATAAACACACCTTAATACTAAATACTTATACTAATAAATACTAAAAAATGCACATTAAAAGCAATTAGGACAGTTAAAGCAGTGAGAACTAGAGGAAACAAGAAGAATGAAAATTAAAAATTCACTGGATGACTATAACATGACCATGAATAAGTAAAAAATTCACTGAATGAGTATGACTCGCCTCTGATAATACCCAATAGACTGTACAATGATAATTTTAATATCAGAGATGATATGAACCTGAGATGGCATGAGACTATGTACAATATGCAAATGAGCAATGTACAAATTAGAACCCAGTGTGAGAATTCTTCTGTGTAAAGCCGTGTGCCCTGATACTACCCAGTAGACCCTGCAAGGCAGCAGGACTAAGGCAGCATGCACACTGTGCAAGTGAGCAATGTGCAAATTTAGCATCCAGTGTGTGAATTCCTGTTTGCAAAGCTGTGTCCGGAGTTTTGTTATTTATTCAGGAGTCTGATGGCAGTGGGAAAGAAGAACTTTTTTTTATCTGGTTGTCCTGCATTTCACACTCCTGTACCTCTGGCCTGAGGGTAGAAGTGTGAACATTCTGTGCTGGGGGTGGGTGGGGTCCTGGAGGATGGCATCAGCTCTCCTTTGGACTCTGCAGTGGTAGATGCTCTGCAGAGAGGAGTGGAGTCCTGATGATCTTCTCTGCTGTCTTCACCACTCTCTGCAGGAGTTTGCGGTCCAGGGCAGTAGTGCTGCCGTACCATGCAGTGATGCAGTTGGTCAAGATGCTCTTGATGATGCAGCTGTAGAAGTTGTTGAGGATCTTGGGGGACATGACAAACTTCCTCAGCCTCCTCAGAAAGTACAGCCACTGTTGAGCTCTCTTAACCAGCTCTGTGCTGTTAAGTGCCCACGTAAGGTTGTCGCTGATGTGGATGCTGGTCAAGCTCCCGGATGAACAGCGACCGATGAAGTCTCCTCCCCTTCCTCATATCCACCATCATCTCCTCGTCTTGTCCTTGTTGAGGGTGAGGTTGTTGTCCTCACACCATGACACCAGGGTGGCCACCTCCCTCCTGTAGGATGCTTCATCACCACCAGTGATGTGTCCTATCACTGCTGTGTCATACGCAAACTTTAGGATGACATTGTCCTTGTGGGAGGAAACACAGTCATGGGTGAAGAGGCTGTAGAGGATGGGGCTGAGAACGCAGCCTTGTGGGACACCTGTGTTTGTGATCAGAATCAGAATCAGAATCAGAATCAGATTTATTGCCATTGTTCATGTAGTACACAAACTAGGAATTTGTCTCAGTGCAATGCTGCAACATTAAACATGATAAAATAAAAGAAATAAACTATACATGCAATAAAGTGTAGAATAAGAGAGTAATACTGGTCAGCAGTTAAAATATATTAGCGAGCAGCAGATACTGTGGAGAACTATATAGTGCAGTCGGTAATGCAGGAAGAAAACAGTGATGATTGACATGAGTCTGGTTGAGCTGCTGTACTTAGTGCACGAGAGTCAATAAGTCACTTAGTGTTCAGCAGTCTGATGGCAGAGGGGAAGAAGCTGTTCATGTGACGGGAGGTTTTAGTCTGAATGGACCGAAGTCTTCTACCTGAGGGGAGGGGGGCAAACAGTACGTGACCAGGGTGTGAAGGATCGGCTATGATCCGGCCAGCATGCCTCCGGGTCCTGGAGATGTACAGGTCCTGGAGAGATGGGAGCTTGCAGCCGATCACCTTCTCAGCAGTGCGCACGACGCGCAGCAGCCTTAGTCTGTCCCTGGCAGTGGCTCCTGCGTACCACACGGTTATGGAGGTGGTGAGGATGGACTCGATGATGGCTGTGTAGAACTGCACTAACATCTTGGTGGGTAGCTTGAGCTTCCTCAGCTGCCGCAGGAAGAACATCCTCTGCTGGGCCTTTTTGATGAGGGAGCTGATGGTCGGCTCCCACTTGAGGTCCCTGGTGATGGTGGTGCCTAGGAAGCGGAAGGAATCCGCAGTGGTGATGGGAGAGCCTGTGAGGGTGAGGGGGGCAGAGGGGTTGTGACTTTCCTGAAGTCCACAATCATCTCCACTGTCTTCAGAGCATGATGATGCTGGCTGAGGTCCTGTTATCCATCCTGACAGACTGGGGCCTGCCAGTCAGAAAGTCCTGTAGCCAGTCACAGAGGGTGGGGTGCAGGCCAAGTGAAATTGAACTGGATTATATGATTACAATAAACGCAATGAACAATAGTTTGTGTAGCCTGTTAGAGCAATGCTGCAGGTGCTGTCAACCATTGTAATTGCCTACAGGATGTGTGGCCTCCATGAAAATGTTAACCAGGCCCCATCTAGTGTTTATATATCTATGTCTCCTCATCCAGCTGCTCACATGTAAATGTGATTATTTTGGACCCATAATTTTTTTCATCAATATACATTTTGTTTCTGGAAGAATATAAAGACTTTAATTCTGCACATTTCTGATCATTTTGTTGATTATAGTTTTTAAAAATATTTTTCATGAAAATACAGTCTAGCTCACCTTCAAAGTCTTGGTCTTGTGGTCTTAGTAGACTGTGGTCTCCGTCTGATCTTGTTGTGGTCTCAATAGACTTTGGATCTCCTTCTGATCTTGTGGTTACAGTAGACTGTGGTCTAAGTCTGGTCCCAATCGACTTTGGGTCTCGGTCTGGTCTTGTTATGGTAAATGGCTTCCTCTTATATAGTGCTTTTAACTCATCTCTGGATGACCAAAGCACTTTACAGATCCTGCTATCCACCCATTCACACACTGATGGGGGCGGCGCTGCCATGCACAGGTACTGGCCTGACCCACTAGAAGCAACTGGGAGTTCAGTGTCTTGCTCAAGGACACTTTGACACGAAGACTGCAGACAGAGTGGGAATCAAACCCCTGACCCTCCAATCAGTAGTTGGCCACACTACACCTGGGCCACAGCCGCCCCGGTTATGGTCTCAGTAGACTGTGGTCTCAGTCTGGTCTTGACTCCAACTCTAGAAAACAAAACTAAAAACATCTCAAACCTTTAGTCAAAGTGAACCTTTAATCCTGGATCTTCTCCTGGATTCTCATCTTCTCTGAAGTCTAAATTTATCTGAAACCAGGTCAGTCATTCTGGGAGAATCTTGATGTGAGAAAAAAATGGTTGAAAAAAGCTAATTTAGTTGAGAAAAAAGTATCGAAAATAAACTTAGTAGAAAAAAACTGCAAATTTATGGAAAAAGTTGCAAAATTCTGAGAAATGAAAATGAGTTTTTAGTGATAAACTTAAATAATATTTTCAACTTCAGTCTGAAAATATGTTTAAAACTCAGAATAAAGCAGATTAAATAAAATCCTACATGGGATTATTGATGGTTGAGTCTATTTCCTCTCAGGTCTGGTTCTGCTGGTTTTTGGTGTTTCGGTGTCTTTATTTCTGTTTTCTTTGATTTTGGTCTCCTCCCTCTCTCATGTGTGAAACGCTGCTGTCACTCTGTCTTCATATTTTATCATTTAAAACCCAATGAAAAGAGGAGGACTTGAGTTTTTGTTCTTTCATTCTTCATTTTCTGTCTGGAATCACAGAGGAAACAAACTGGTTCCCGAAGGAGAACATGTTCACGTTCCAGACGGCCACCACCACCATGCAGGCGTGAGTCAGCGCAGTAAAACGGCATTGACACTCACACATGCAGAAATGCAGTTTCATTG
This sequence comes from Pholidichthys leucotaenia, assembly GCA_020510985.1. Taxonomy (NCBI): domain Eukaryota; kingdom Metazoa; phylum Chordata; class Actinopteri; order Cichliformes; family Pholidichthyidae; genus Pholidichthys; species Pholidichthys leucotaenia. Next base: position 2,951,685 of record CM035850.1, read on the forward strand.
TTGGTGTTGTAGGACAGACGTGTACGAACTGCAGCTCGGCAACTTACAAAGAGAAAGTCCACCACAGACCAGACTAAATGAGTCCGTTTAACGGCTTCGTCGTTTAAAGACGCAGATTTTAAAGAGAAAATCACACCTCTTCAAAACTGAAGTTCCAACATTATGAAAAAATGTCAAATGAATTTATAAAAAAAGTCACAATTTTTTTCTCTAATGCAAAGCATCTTTGAGTGCCTTGGAAAGCTCTATACACATAAAATTTATTATTATTATTACAAGGACAAGGACCCCCTCATGGATCGTCACCTTATCGTGGTGGGGGGGTTTGCGTGCCCCAGTGATCCCAGGAGCTATGTTGTCCGGGGCAATTTGCCTCTGATAGGGTCTCCCAAGACAAACTGGTCCTGGGTGAAGGGCCAGACGAAGAACGATCCAACAGACTCTCATGATAAATTGTATATCAAGGATTCAGTGTACCCCGCCCGGTATGGGGTTACCGGGGCCCCACCCTGGAGCCAGGCCTGGGGGAGGGGCTCGAAGGCTAGCGTCTGGTGGCCAGGTTTCCACCCATGGGACCCGGCCGGGCTCAGCCCGAAGGAGTTACATGGGTCCGCCCTCCAGTAGGTTCACCACCTGCAGGAGGGATCATGGAAGTCCGGTGCTATGTGGATTAGGTAGCAGTCAAAGGCGGAGACCTTGGCGGACTGATCCCAAGCTTTCTAAACTGGCTTTTGGTACGTGGAATGTCACCTCTCTGGTGGGGAAGGAGCCTGAGCTGGTGTACGAGATTGAGCGATACCGGCTAGATATAGTTGGCCTCACCTCAACACACAGCTCCGGTTCCGGAACCAGTCTCCTGGAGAGGGGCTGGAGCTTGGCCTTTTCTGGAGTTGCCCCGGGCGAGAGGCGACGAGCAGGGGTAGGTATTCTTGTATCGCCCCACCTTGCTGCCTCTATATTGGAGTTTTCCCCGGTGGACGAAAGGGTTGCTTCCCTGCGCCTTCGGGTTGGGAAACGGGTCCTGACCATCATTTGTGCCTATGCACCAAATGATGTTTCAGAGTACCCACCCTTTTTGGAGTCTGTGACTGGGGTGCTGGAGGGTGCTCCTCTTGGAGACTCCATTGTCCTACTGGGGGACTTCAATGCGCACGTGGGCAACGACAGTGAAACCTGGAGGGGGGTGATTGGGAGGAACGGCCTGCCCGATCTGAACCCGAGTGGTGTTCAGTTATTGGACTTCTGTGCTAACCACAGTCTGTCTATAACGAACACCATGTTCAAGCATAAGGGTGTCCATATGTGCACCTGGCACCAGGACACCCTAGGCCGCAGGTCGATGATCGATTTTGTTATCGTATCATCAGACCTGCGACCGTATGTCTTGGACACCCGAGTAAAGAGAGGTGCAGAGCTGTCAACTGATCACCACCTGGTGGTGAGTTGGATCCGATGGCAGGGGAGGAAGCCATTCAGACCTGGTAGACCCAAACGTATAGTGAGGGTGTGCTGGGAGCGTCTGGCTGAGGCCCCTGTCCGGGAGGTCTTCAACTCCCACCTCCGGAAGAACTTCAACCACATTCCGAGGGAGTCTGGAGACATGGAGTCTGAATGGGCCATGTTCTCCACCTCTGTTGTTGAAGCGGCAGCCCAGAGCTGCGGCCGCAAGGTGGTCGGTGCATCTCGTGGTGGCAACCCCCGAACCAAGTGGTGGACACCAGTGGTGAGGGGGGCCATTAAGCTGAAGAAGGAGTCCTATCAAGCTTGGTTGGCTTGTGGGACTCCCGAAGCAGCTGAGGTGTACCGGCAGGCCAAGCGGAGTGCAGCTCGGGTGGTTGCTGAAGCAAAAACCCGGGTATGGGAGGAGTTCGGTGAGGCCATGGAACAAGACTTTCGGTCGGCTTCAAAGAGATTCTGGCAAACTGTTCGGCGGCTCAGGAGGGGAAAGCAGCTCCCCGTCCACACTGTGTATGGTGCGGATGGGACACTGTTGACTTCAACTGGGGATATCGTCGGGCGGTGGAAGGAATACTTCGAGGATCTCCTCAATCCCACTGATACGCCTTCCACAGAGGAAGCAGGGTTTGGGGACGAGGGGGATGACTCGCCTATCACAGGGGCTGAGGTCGCCAAGGTGGTTAAAAATCTCCTTGGTGGCCGGGCCCCGGGGGTGGACGAGATTCGCCCCGAGTACCTCAAGGCCCTGGATGTTGTTGGGTTGTCATGGTTGACACGCCTCTGCAACATTGCGTGGAGGTCGGGGGCAGTGCCTTTGGCATGGCAAACCGGGGTGGTGGTTCCTCTCTTCAAAAAAGGGGACCGGAGGGTGTGCTCCAACTTTAGAGGGATCACACTCCTCAGCCTCCCTGGGAAGGTCTATGCCAAGGTATTGGAGAGGAGAGTCCGGCCGTTGGTCGAACCTCGGATTCAGGAGGAGCAATGTGGTTTTCGTCCTGGCCGTGGCACATCGGACCAGCTCTTTACCCTCTCGAGAATTCTTGAGGGTTCGTGGGAGTTTGCCCAACCAGTTTACATGTGTTTTGTGGACTTGGAGAAGGCATTTGACCGCGTCCCTCGTGGATTTTTGTGGGGGGTGCTTCGGGAGTATGGGGTATCGGGCTTGTTGTTACGAGCTATTCGGTCTCTGTACGACCGTTGTGAGAGTTTAGTTCGCATTGCCAACACTCGGTCGGAGTCATTCCCAGTGAGAGTTGGACTCCGCCAGGGCTGCCCTTTGTCACCGGTCCTGTTCATAATTTTTATGGACAGGATTTCTAGGCGCAGCCAGGGAATGGAGGGTGTCATGCTTGGTGACCACAGGATCTCATCTCTGTTGTTTGCAGATGATGTTGTCCTGTTGGCTTCATCCAGCAATGACCTACAGCTCTTGCTGGGACGGTTTGCCGCTGAGTGTGAAGCGGCTGGGATGAGAATCAGCACCTCCAAGTCCGAGTCCATGGTCCTCAGCCGGAAAAAGGTGGATTGTCCTCTCCGGGTTGGGGACAGGCTCCTGCCCCAAGTGGAGGAGTTTAAGTATCTTGGGGTCTTGTTCACGAGTGAGGGGAAAATGGAGCGAGAGATCGACAGACGGATTGGAGCAGCATCTGCAGTGATGCGGACGTTGTACCGGTCTGTTGTGGTGAAGAGGGAGCCTAGTTCTAAGGCAAAGCTGTCGATTTACCAGTCAATCTACGTTCCTACTCTCACCTATGGTCACGAGCTTTGGGTAATGACCGAAAGAACGAGATCGCGGATACAAGCGGCTGAAATGAGCTTTCTCCGTAGGATTGCTGGACTCACCCTCAGAGATAGGGTGAGGAGCTCAGTCATCCGGGAGAGGCTCAGAGTAGAACCGCAGCTCCTCCACATTGAAAGGAGTCAGTTGAGGTGGTTTGGGCATCTGATCAGGATGCCTCCTGGACGCCTCCCACTTGAGGTGTTTCAGGCACGTCCCACTGGGAGGAGACCCCGGGGCAGACCCAGGACTCGGTGGAGAGACTATGTCTCCCAGCTAGTCTGGGAACGCCTTGGTATCCTCTCTGAAGAGCTGGAGCAGGTGGCTGGGGAGAGGGAAGTCTGGGCTTCTCTGCTTGAACTGCTGCCTCCGCGACCCGGACCTCCGGAAAAGCGGTAGAAGATGGATGGATGGATGGATGGATATTACAAGGAGAGAACTTGTAAAGTTAGTGAGAAAAATGTACCAAATTTTTGACAGAAGTTTAAGGAAAAGACAAAACATTTACAGAAAAAGAGGAAATGTAATGTTCAAGAAAAACACACAAATTAGCGAATAATAAGCATAAGATTTCTGCAAAAAGGGTTAAAATTTGCGAGAAAAGTTGTGCATTTTAGACAAAAATCTAAATTTTTATGAGAATAACTGCATATCAAAGAGAAAATCATTAAACATTCAGAAGAAAAAAACAAATCCATGAATCAAAGTGATAATTTTGTGTGAAATTTACAAATTAAATCTAAATAAATAAGTGGCAAATTTATGAAAATGGGAAGGTGGGGGAAAATAAAAGGTTGTAAATGTCCAAACCAGCCTACAGTTATGAGAAAGACTACAGAATTAAATAATGAAATATTGCCAATTAGTGAGGGAAAAAAGTATGAAATAAGTGTGGAAAAAGTCACAAATTAAAGTTAAAAAAAATGTAAAGTTGCAACAATTTAAAAGGAAAAAGTGAGGTCATCGTGCTGTGGAGCCACAGGTTGTAAACCCCTGATTTAATGCATTATTATCATCATTATTACTATTATTGAATGATCCGATTGTGATTTTCTGCTCTTTTAACATTTTTCTTTTCTTTTTTCTCTCTCTGACTCAAATGTGGACTCAGAATATCGTGAGTATTTTTATTGTTTTATTTCTACTGCTTTTATTTCCTTTAATATCAACCATGAAAACTAATGTAAAATAACAAATGTCGGCATTACAGAGCAGAGACGGGAAGTCCAGACCATTTCTGGGCTTTTCTTGGTCCATCAGTGAGGTTTTCAAAGGTCTTCATGTGAATGAAAAGCACGGCGAGCCTCTGATGCTGGACCAGCTCTCTGTGTGATTTTCTTCCTGAACGTGTCACATTAACGAGGAAAAACAGCGTGGGATTTTTCCTCGTTAAGCAAAGCCTTGTATGGGCTGTCTGGATAACGAGTCTCTGATGTCACTGACACAGGGGCAGATGGTGAATTCTGACACCAGCGAGAACATCTCAGATCCCTCACACCGTCGTCCATCTGCAGCGTCAATAAAGTTTCCCCTCAGAAAAGTGCAGAAGGGACGGACTGTCTCGTCCCACTCTGAGATTTAAATTACATTGAACTGCTGGAGCGGACAGAGCGGCTGATGATGTCACAGACGGGAGTTTTTACTGTGAAACATCCAACGTTTGCTCATGAGCAGGATATGGGCTCCACGTCGGCGTCACGCCGACAGCCTCCATAAGACGTCTTCCCCATGTGAACGTGCCGACGTTGGCCCAACGTCTGTGTGCCGCTGCCCAGCCAGCATGTCCATGTGGGCCCCACCAAAGGTTAAACGGGGCTGTCTCATTGGTCCATGTGGGTTCCATGTTGGCCCCATCTGTGTTTGCCCACATGGATTTGATAAGCAACCTGCTCTAAACCCAGCTGGGCCCCATGTGGGTTGAATGCAGGTGAGCAAGTTTCAGCAACGTGAGAAAGTAGGAGAAAAATCACAAATTTATGAGGAAAAATGTGAAAATTTATGAGAAAAAATGAGAATTTATGAGAAAAAATGAGAATTTATGTCGCCCAAAGATGCTGGGATAGGCTCCAGCCCCTCTGCGACCCGAAAAGGATTAAGTGGAAGAAGATGAATGAATGAATGAGAAAAAAGTCACAACTTTATGACAAAAAAAATGTGAAAATTTATGAGAAAAAAAGTCACAAATTTGAGGAAAAAATTTGAAAATTTATAAGAAAAAATGAGAAAATTTATGAGTTTCAAATTTTCATGGAAAATTTATCAAATTTACAGGGAAAAAAAGTCACCAATTTCCAGTTTACATTGCAGATTTTTGAGAAAATCAGTTGAAACTAGATAAACAGATCAAGTCCATGTGGGCCAACATGGAAGCCATGGACAAACCCGCATGGACCCCTCAGACAACCCTTGTGGTGAAGCTGTGGGGCCCACCTGGACACGGTGGCTGGGCTGTTCTGTCTTGTCGGTGGGGCGGTTCAGGACTTCCTGCCGCTACCGTGACTCCGCCTCCCTGAACGCGGCCCTCAGGGCTCTAAATTAAATCTGCAAAGAACAGAGACAAGTCGGCTCCAAAGGTTTCAGGCCACAGATACAGCATTTTTATTTTAATTTTTAGAAACACATTTTTAAAAAACGTTTAAACAGCAGCGTTCTTAAGTGAAGACGTGAGACCAGCAATAAAACTACCTCAGACTGTGACTCTGCTGCACGCAGAAGAGACGAGCGGTGAGTTGAAGGACGCAGCTCAGGCTTCACACAGTTACAGTCAAACACACAACAGAACGAGCTCAAAAGGAGAAGTGCGTAACAGAAAAACTAAAAACTTGTCATCCACGCTCGCGTCTCGCTTCTCGCTACAAAATAAGCTAAAATCAGCAGAAAACCACAAGAAGAGAAATGAAACGCGCCACAAGGTTCTACAAGTCCTCCTCTGATTGTTACGGCTGATGACCTTGAAGTTGCCGCTGCCGGTGTTGATGCAGCTCAGCTCGAAGATCCGACCATGCCCCTGAGTGGATGTACCAACCGTATCTGGGTTTCCCGTCCAGTCTTGCTGCCGAGTCACCTCCAGTTGTAGCTGGAACTGTCCAGGACTTTCCACCTGCTGTCTGATTGGTTGAGCAGCAACGGGATGTCAGAGGGGGGTATGAAGGCCGCAACCGCTCCTCCAGAAAATCCTCCAGTCTAACGCCGATTGATCTGTTAGAGGAGGGAGGGGGTGAGCTGTAGTCATGGTGGAAGGACCTCTGACCCCTGAGGGGTTGTGTGTGCCACCTTAACACGTGGTTAAGCCTCATTCACACTCCTGACTGGATGGTTCCCTGGAGTGGACGCAGTGTGGGGATGTAGAGTCAGAAGATGTCTAGATGGACACGAACCATCAGAATCATGAGGCTTCAGTAGAAACTGGGGTTTTAATGGAAGCGCCGCTTATACAGCTGAGCTAACATAGCTAATATGCTAACTATTAGCATGAACCCAGAACACAGCAACACAGTTTCTAGGTCGTGAAGTCTGTCTGTTTTGTCCGCTGCTTCTGGCCCGGGTCATCTTCGTAACGGAAAACTGATTCTTAATTGACTCACCGGTTGAACAGGGCAGCACGGTGGTACAGGGCTTAGCACTGTTGCCTCACAGCTAGAAGGTTCCAGGTTTGAATCCTCGGGCTGGCAGGGGCGGGAACCTTTCTGTGTGGAGTGTGCATGTTCTCCCTGTGCTGTGTGGGTTCACTCCGGGAGCTCAGGTTTCCTCTCACAGTCGAAACACGTGCATGTTAGGTTAATTGGTGATTCTAAATTGTCCCTAAGTATCTGTCTGTGATGCTTTGGTTGAATCCCTCTGCAGTTCACTTCACAGGGCACTAGTAGGCGATCGGAACACAGCCACTGTTGTGTAATTGAAGCTCGTGTCAGAGCTGCCTCCTCCGTGTGCTTCTGTCTCCTCCGTGCGTTCTCCTTCAGACTGAGGTCCTCCTCTGTGTCTCCGCATCACCAGGACGTGTTTCCCAAATTAAAGGCTGACTAACATCTGTGTTTGTCCTCCCTCCCCCGCCATGATTGTGTCGCCTACAGGAACTTCAGGAAACATCTCCGGATGGTGGGCAGCAGAAGGATTAAAGCCCAGAGTGAGTCACGTGTGTGTGTTTGTGTGTGTGCATGAGTGTGCTTTCACCTCCATCCTCCACCATCACTGCTGTTATTCTTCCGCTTTGTGTATGTGCGTCTGTATGTGTGTGCTCAGAACAAACATGAGCTGACCTGGTTTGTCTTTTATTTGAGGATCCATCAGTGCTGAAGACGTTTCTCCACTGATGATCTCAGTTCAGATTTGATCTGTCCGTCGTCCTCGTGAAGCGATAGTTCTTCAGCGTTGTCTTCCTGCTGTGTGTCCATGCACCTGTGTGTGTTGGAATCAGGCTGTGTGCACGTGCGGGTGCATAAATGTGTGTGTGTGTGTGTGTGTGTGTGTGTGTGTGTGATGATCTCTCCCGCCTGCTCCAGCATTCGCTGAGCGTAGGTCCACCAGTTTCAGCCGTTCCTGGAGCGATCCGACACCTGTGAGGGCGGAGTCTGGAGCCGAGGCTGGAGACAGTGAGTTCACACACACACACACACACACACACACACACACACACACACATAAATGTGTGATGTGTTCTTACATCTCCCTGTTGTTCTCATGGAACATGAACAGGTGTGAGTGAAGCTCTGTTTCCTGTTTATCTCATACTGGCCTTTGATTGGCTGACTCGCACCTGACTTGTAAACAAAGGTCATCTTCTGGACTTTGTGATTCAGAGCTCAGATGGTGTTTAGAATACTGTCTGTAAAATTCCTTCACCCATTATTCTACTTGTGACCAGCAGGGGGCGACGTCTGTGTCTGTCTGTGGCTCCGCCCCAAGTCTCTTCCTCCTGTTTTCCATTTGATGTCCAGATAAACTTGCTGCAGCGTTCCATCTGTAGACCGTCTGTGGCTCTTCTATGAGCTCGTCCCATCTCTGTCCTGTGGTGGTATCTGCTGTTTTGTGGGTCAGATGTTCCAATGCTGCAGAGCTTCTTCAGGGTGCCTTCGAAGTGTTGGCGTGGTCAGTGTGTTTATGTGTCCGTGGCTCAGTTCTCTGAACAGCAGCTGCTTTGGTGTTTGGTGATCTTCCTCTTGACTACATGAGCAGACTGCTGCTTCTCATCTCTGCTCTGTCCAGGATTTCAGAGTTGCTGGTGAACTCTGAGGATGAATTAAAGGACATGTTGGTGGAACTTTGTCCTGATATTTCAGTCCACAGCCATACAGCAGTGATGGTGGTGGTGGTGGGGTGACTATGGTGTTGTACAACGAAGCCTCAGGGCACAGCCTTCCAAAAACTTGACTGACTTTAATTATTCTGGAGATTTCTTTGTCGATGGTGCCATCATTGGAGATCATGCTGCTCAGATCTTTGATAGAATCCTAAACCATCACTGGAGATGTGTGGCTGTGGGTCATTTGATTGGAGTTCTGGTTGGAAGAGAAATTTGTATTTCTGAAGGCCAATAGTGAAGACAAAGTTCTTTGAGGCCTCTGAGAACCTGGTGGGTATGACTTGGTTTGTGAACCATCAGCATACCATCATCAGCAAAGTGGGCCTGTGAGAAGGGATTGAGTCTGTGAGCTGTCATAGCAGAGATAGCGTAGAATCGAAGAGTCTGAGAATAGGCAGAATGAGTGGGAGTCAATTCTATGTAGAGGCTGACAGCACCTACTAGTAGTGCTGTAGTCAAGACCAGACCAAGACCAGAGAGTAGAAAGACCAAGAACTTAAAGGATCGAGACCAAGACCAAGCCACGCAGAGTTCAAGTCAAGACTGAGACCTCTGAGTATGTAGGTCTTGGTCTGAACTGGGTCTTGACCCTTTATGGTCTTGGCCTTTTCTGGTCTTGTCTTTGTATTGGGAGACTCTGGTCTGGGTCTGGTCTTAACAAAGTCTTTAAATCCAGGCTAAAAACCCACTTGCCATCATCATCACACGTTAAGGTTGTTTAGCCAACTAGCTATGGAACCTCCACAGAACTTTTGTCAATCAGCTCTATCTCTTCTCCTCCTACTTCGGGGACAGTCAGTCCTGTCAGGTCCTTGACACTGTCCGAGCATCTGTATTTGCCCAAATCTTCAGCAGACTCACTCACAATGAGCCTCAGGTGGATCTGCATCCAAGTTGTGCTCAAGGTCAACGTCAAAGGTCAGGAGATCTGGGTGCTTATGATTTCAGAAAAATCGCTACTTCTTCAAGGAAATTGCCTTGATATTCACCAAACTCACTCACAGTGACCCTTTGGTGGGTCTTATAGTGGAATTGCGAAGTGGGTACTCTTGAATGTTAAATGGATATCTTAGGATAACCTTAATGGTCTGAGAATGAAATAACATTGTTGGGTCACTATGATCTGAAATGCCCTTATATCACGTTAATGCAGACTGTCCAGACTGCGATACCAGATTCTAGATGTGGGTATAGTGAGTGTTCAGTCTGATCAGGTTAGACTGAAAGATTGTGAGACTGAGTTCAGCAGAAACACCCATGTTGCTATATAACTTCTGTGTTGTCGTTCTTTGGAGTCTTCTGATGTCCATGGACAGGAGATTCTGTTGTATCCTGGCTGGCTGCCTTCCATCATATAAATAAAACTAGATTTTTACGGGAAGAATCTCCTGTACAGTTTCTCTTTGAGAAGTTCTTTCAGAGGACCGAGGGAAACCAACCACATCTGCATCCAAGTGGTGCTCAAGGTCAGGAGATCTGGGCACGCTATGATTTCAGAAAAATTGTTACTTGTACTAGGAAATTTTAATTTCATTTCAACGGCACATACACATCACACCAATATTGGCCCAATGTACAAAGTTTACATTGGGATTACATCTTAGAGAGGTTGTTTCCACACTGGCAAGATATTGGCTAGTTAGTATCTTGTCAATGTGGAAACAAGCTCTCTAAGATGTTTTCCCAGGTTCTCCTGGTGCCTCTGAGATGTTCTGTCCTCACAGTCTCACTGATCACTGCCTGGTAAATTTCTGGCAGTTAACACACAACAACACAATACGATCAGTGATGACTGAGCCGTGGACCATGTCCGTCCATCTGTCTGATCCTGATCCAGTCTCACAGTCCTCCTCCATGTCCATGGTCTCCTCCTGTGAGTAAACCCTCCGTCTGTCCACCTGTCTGTCTGCTGCTGTGTGTCTGAGTTTCTCTGTGTTCTCTCATCTACATTAGCATTTCATCTCCAGAGTGAATAAAGTCTTGGTTGTAACGTCTCCTCCTCCTCTCTGATTGATGGTGTTTTCAGAACCGTTCTCTCCCCCAGGTTCCTCCTTGAGTGTCACATTTCTACAGCCTCTTTAATGCAGCGTGAAATTAAATCCAAAACCTAACTTCCACACATGGATGTTCATATGAGAACTTCATTTTAGTGACCAGAGAGAATTCATCCTGCTGGTTTCCTCTCAGCTGTTGCAGGGCCACGTACAGAGAAGATATGGAGAGAGAAAAGAATCATTTCAACCAGAAAAGAATAATTTATTAAACCAGAAAAGAATCAGTTAAACTAGAAATGAATTATTTATTTAAGCAGAAAAGAATAATTTAAACCAGAAAAGAATCATTTATTAAACCAGAAAAGAATAATTTTAACAGAAAAGAATGCCCCACAAGGGTGCATGCTCAGCCCACTGCTCTTCACCCTGCTGACCCATGACTGCGTACCAGCCTGCAGCACCAACCACATCATCAAGTTTGCAGACGACACAACGGGCGCATCCTTATCAGCTGCATCACGGTGTGGTATGGAAGCTGCACCGCCTCCTGCTGGAAGACACTACAATGCACAATGAAAGAAGCCAGCAAGATCATCGGTGCCCCTCTGGCCCCCTCTTGGACATCTACCTCACCCGCCTCACCTGCAGAGCCATCCACATTGCAGGTGACACCTCCCACCCCTCGCACTCCCTCTTCAGCCCCCTGCCCTCAGAGAAAAGGTACCTGAGCCTCCGGGCCCGCTCCACAAGACTGCTAAACAGCTTTGCTCATCAGGCCATCAGGACCCAAAACTCAGCCCACTCTCCCCACCCCTGGACTGTAACCCGCTCACCCGCACAATAACTACTTCACCTGTTGGCACAGAAAGACTGGCACACCAACAGTAATACAGCTGCTGCTGTATGTCTCTGCACGTTACTGCAACCATTTGCACAAATGCCATATCTGCTGCTGTCTGTTGTTGCAATACTGATCATGTGCAGTCCTATCTGTCACCGTCTGCACCTACACTACTGCATCGAACTTGTCATTAAGGGTATTATGGCTCCACTTTTTCTGTAAATAGGATTGCTGATTCTTTTATCTTCATTTGTACTACAGGTAACATTACTGTACACAGACTGCTGTTGTTTTTCATCTTGATTCCATCTTTTCTTATATATTTTGTACACCACTAAGAGAGACAAACGGCATTTCACTTCTCCTGTATGACCTGCACATATAGAAGTATTAACAAATAAAAGTCTTTGAATCGAAAAGAATAGTTTATTAAAGCAGAAAAGAATAATCTAAACTACAAAAGAATCATTTAAATTAGAAAATAATTGTTGAAACCAACCAGAATAACTGGGGATGAAGGAGAGTTGTGGTAGCAGCAGGAGTTTGGCTGCAGACAGGAGGTGGTTAGAGGTGGGACGAGTCAGGACCATGTCCTCCTGACAGGAGAACCAGCCACAAGGAGTCCCCTCACTACCCTGCAATCCCCCGTCCCCATTCAAAGGTGGAATTAATTTGAAGCTTCAATTCGAAGCACAAATGAAAAAAAGGAAAAGTTAGAAATTTGCAACTTTTTCCTCATAAAATTTCACATTTTCCCCAGTAAATCTACAACGTTTTTCTCCTAAATTTGCAGTTTTTTCTCATAGATTTGAAACTTTTTTCTCATTAATTTTCAACTTTTTTCTCACAATGTGCCATTTTATTCTTGTAAATTTGCATCTTTTTTTCCTGTAAATTTGCAACACTCATCTGAATGCTGGTTAAAATTTTATTCATTGTAATCAGATTTTTGCATTTTTATAAATTGTTGTCTTTAATCATCTCTTTGCACCTTTATTCTTGCAAATTTGTACCTAATTTACATTTATCCTTTTGTACCTTATGCCAAATTTGTGAACAACATCCATCCCCCTCGTTAAAACATGACAACTGACCTGCTGAATATACAGTGGAGAAAATCAGTATTGAACACGTCAACATTTTTCTCATTAAACATATTTCTGATGGAGTCACTGACTTGAGATTTTCACCAGATATCAGTAACAACCCAAGTGATCCATACATACAAAGAAATCAAGGCAACTGTGCTGACAAAACAAGTTCTATTTAATAAAGTGGAATGACACAGGGAATAAGTATTGAACACATGAAGAAAAAGCGGTGCAAAAAGGCATAGAAAGCCAAAAAAACAGCTGAAATCCATCAGAATTTAGGAAGCCGTCCCATCCCCCATCAGTGCAACTTAATTTCAGTTGGTTAAGTCCTGATTGATAGACTTTAAAAAGGTCTGTGAATATCAGATTGTGACACCACAAAGAACTCATGATGGGTAGAAGCAAAGAGCTCTCTCTAGACCTTTGCAACCTTATTGTTGCAAAACATAATGATGGCATTGATTGCAGGTGCATTTCTAGAAGCCTTCAAGATTTGAAGACAGTTTGTGCGGAAGAAGGGTCTCACATCACTCCTGAGCAATTCCTGTGCCTAGCTTCTCCATACAGGAGGTGTTTGGAAGTTGTTACCAACAAAGGCTTTTCTACTAAATATTAAATGAATTTCACCAAGCGTGTTCAACACTTATTCCTTGTGTCATTCCACTTTATTAAATAGAACTTGTTTAGTGAACACAGTTGCCTTGATTTCTTTGTATGGATGGATTACTTGGGTTGTTACTGATATCTGGTGAAAATCTCAGGTCAGTGGCTCCATCAGAAATATGTTTAATGAGAAAAATGTTGACGTGTTCAGTATTTATTTTCCCCGCTGTGTAATTAACAAAATGAACCAGAGGTTGTGTAGTAACATTCAGGAAAAAAAGAACAATTTTACCACATAAAAGATTTGAAATTTAGGAGGAAAAAAACCCCAACAAAATTAACAAGAAACATGTTTGGAATTTGCAAGACAAGTTATAAATTTACATCAAAGTTAAAATGAGTGAAGATATGAAACATTAACGGCACCGTCCCCTGTCCCTTCAGGTGGAGACATGCAGACGTCCTCTGGGACGGCAGACGACGGCGTCCCGGACGTCTCTGTGGACTGGGAGGAGGAGAAGGAGATGGAGAGACAGGCGTGTGAGGGGGACGACTTCAGACCACCCAAAATCATGGTGAGATGCTTGAAAATGTCCACTCAGAGACACAACACTGGGGACTTCAACACGCGGCTCCGGACCCACATGTGACCTTTGTGGACAGAAAGAATAAGGGAAAAATCTGCACATTTACAAGGAAGAAAGATGCAACTTTTACACACTGCATATTCTATTTTTATTTATTTATTATTTATTTTAAAAGAAAAAAGGTGCACATTTATTGGGGAAAAATGAAAAAATTACAAGATGAAATTTGTGAAATTCAGAGGATAAAGAAAAAATGTTTTAGAACATTTTAGAGAACAAGGTGCAAATTTTAAAGAAAAAAATTGGCAAATTTAAGAAAGAACTGAAAAATTTAGGGATGATTTTTTTCACACACAAGGAGTTGTTCACAACTGCTTATACAAAGATACAGAGTGATGATCAGAATCAGAATCAGAATCAGATTTATTGCCATTGTTCATGTAGTACACAAACTAGGAATTTGTCTCGGTGCAATGCTGCAACATTAAACAGAGTAGCACTAAAGATAAAAATAAAAAACTATGCATGCAATAAAATGTAGAATATGAGTAATACTAATCTATGCAATTTTTAAATATATTAACAAGCAGCAGATATTGTGGAGTTCCACATAGTGCAGTCAGTAGTGCAAAAGAAAACAGTGATGATTGACATGAGTCTGGTTGAGCTGCTGTACATGGTGCACGAGAGTCAATAAGTCACTTAGTGTTCAGCAGTCTGATGGCAGAGGGGAAGAAGCTGTTCATGTAGCGGGAGGTTTTAGTCTGAATGGACCGAAGTCTTCTACCTGAGGGGAGGGGGGCAAACAGTGCGTGTTCAGGGTGTGAAGGGTTGGCTATGATCCGGCCTGCATGCCTCCGGGTCCTGGAGATGTACAGGTCCTGGAGGGATGGGAGCTTGCAGCCGATCACCTTCTCAGCAGTGCGCACAACGCGCTGCAGTCTTAGTCTGTCCCTGGCAGTGGCTCCTGCGTACCACACGGTTATGGAGGAGGTGAGGATGGACTCGATGATGGCCGTGTAGAACTGCATCAACATCTTGGTGGGTAGTTTGAGCTTCCTCAGCTGCCGCAGGAAGAACATCCTCTGCTGGGCCTTTTTGATGAGGGAGCTGATGGTCGGCTCCCACTTGAGGTCCCGGGTGATGGTGGTGCCCAGGAAGTGGAAGGAATCAGCAGTGGTGATGGGAGAGCCTGTGAGGGTGAGGGGGGGGCAGAGTGGCTGTGACTTTCCTGAAGTCCACGATCATCTTCACTGTCTTCAGAGCGTTCAGCTGTAGGTTGTTGTGGCTGCACCAGGACACCAGCTGGGCCACCTGTCTCCTGTAGACGGACTCGTCGCCGTTGGAGATGAGCCCGATGAGGGTGGTGTCGTCCGCAAACTTGATCAGCTTGACAGACTGGTGGCTGGAGGTGCAGGAGTTGGTGTACAGGGAGAAGAGTAGGGGGGAAAGTACACAGCCCTGGGGTGATCCGGTGCTGAAGCTAACAGAGTCTGAGACAGTCTTTCCCAGCTGCACATGCTGCCTCTGGTCCGTCAGGAAGTTGGTGATCCACCTGCAGAGGGAGTCAGGCACGTTGAGCAGGGACAGCTTGTCCTGGAGCAGAGCGGGGCGGATGGTGTTGAATGCAGAGCTGAAGTCCATAAACAGGATCCTGGCGTAGGTTCCCGGGGAGTCCAGGTGCTGCAGGATGGAGTGGAGGGCCAGGTTGAGTGCGTCGTCCACAGACCTGTTGGCTCGGTAGGCAAACTGCAGCGGGTCCAGGAGGGGAGTGGTGATGGACTTGAGGTGGGGCAGGACCAGGCGCTCAAAGGACTTCATGACTACAGAGGTGAGCGCTACAGGTCTGTAGTCATTAAGTCCAGTGATCCGTGGCTTCTTGGGGACAGGGACGATGGTAGAGGTTTTGAGGCAGGTCGGCACATGGCATGACTTCAGGGAGGTGTTAAAAATGTTTGTGAAGACAGGAGTCAGCTCCTCCGCACAGTGTCTCAGGGTGGAGGGAGACACGCCGTCCGGACCGGGGGCCTTGCGCGGGTTCAGTCTGGAGAACTGTCTGTGCACGTCCTGCTCACTGATGGCAAGGGCAGGGGGGGAGGAGGGGGGGCCGCCTTTGATGAAGTAGGGATCGTGGAGGCAGTGGAGCTGGAGGGAGGGGGGGAGTTGGACATAGCTGACGAGGTGTCAAAACGGGCATAGTGTTGGGACAGTCTTTGACGAAGGGCTTTGTCATCCTGACCCTTAGGAGCCTGAGGCCGATAGTTGGTGATTTGCCTCAGTCCTCTCCACACAGAAGCAGAGTCATTAGCAGTGAACTGCTGCTGGAGTCTCTCTGAATACACAGATTTAGCCCTCTTCAGCTCTCTGTTAAACCGGTATTTAACCTCCCTGTAGCAGTCCCTGTCTCCACTTTTCAGCGCTGCTTCCTTCTCCTTCCTGATCTGTCTGAGCTTAGCAGTGAACCAGGGCTTGTCATTTGAGTACCTCACCCTGGTGCGCGATGGAAGAATGCTCTCCTCACAAAAGTGGATATATGAGTTCACAGTGTCCGTGTACTCATCCAGTTCATGCGTGGCTCCTTTAAACATACCCCAGTCAGTTATTTCCATGCACGTGCTCAGCTTCTCCCCAGCTTCACTGGTCCATTTCTTCGTAGTGCTCACAACAGGTTTAGTGAGCTTCAGTCTCTGTCTGTATGTGGGAATGAGGTGGACCATCACGTGATCAGATAGTCCGAGCGCAGCGCGGGGAACAGCGCAATACGCGTCCTTCACTGTGGTGTAACAGTGATCCAGCGTGTTCTTTCCTCTGGTGGGGCATTTAATAAACTGTTTGTATCGGGGGAGATCGTGGCTTAGGTTGCTCTGGTTAAACTCAGAACTCAGAAAAGGATTTATTGCCAAGTACATTAACAGTAAACAACTGATAACATACGAGGGATTTGACTTGACACTGAAAACAACATGCATTTCCGGTGACACGGCAGCGTCGATAACGCGCCTGCCAGCAGACTAGGAACAGGAAGCATAGGGAAGAAAAGGATAAACACAATAGGAGAGAGCAAAAAAGCATTGATTGTCAGAATACCGGTCATAAATGATCATCGTCAATAAAGTCGCCAACCACAATAACCAGAGAGTCCGGGAAAGTCCGCTCCGCTTGTTGAATGTGATCCGCGAGCGCGCGCTGAGCCTCGCGCACGTCCGCATCGGGCGGGACGTAAACAGTGGCCAGGATGAATGATAATCAGGTCAGTGGCGCTAATGCACCTGTAAGCTGGTTGCCAACCACCAATCAAATCTAAAAGAAGAAGAATAGAATAAAATAGAATAAGCTTTATTGTCATTGTGCAGTTGTAAAGTACAATGAGTACCGTACAGACTAAATTTGCAATAAAAATTGCATTTTTTTCTTGTATATTTGCTATAAAAATTGCAAATTTACAAGAAAATAAACACTGAAAATGTATAAGGAAAAAAGCTGAAAATGTATGGGGGGAAAATGCAAATTTATGAAAAACTGTTGCAAATTTGCAAGAAAAATTTGACAAATTTATTAGAATTTAAAACAAATTAATTGACAAAATTTGTAATAAAATTTCAAATTTCCAAGAAAATAAACACTGAAACTGTATAAGAAAAAAGCTGAAAATTCATGAGAAAAAGGTACAAATTGATGAAAAAAATGTAACAAAATTGCAAGAAAAGTTTAGCAAATTTATTATAATTTTTTTTATTAATAGACAAAATTGGCAATACAATTTGCAAATTTCCAAGTCATAAATTTATTTTCAAAGAAACTGAAAAAAATGATGAGATAAAATATACAGACCCCCCCCCCCAAAAAAAAAAAAAAACTAAGAAAAAAAGAAAACGTTATGAGGAAAAAAAAGCTTCAAATTGACAAACAAAAGTAAAATTCCCGTTAGAATCTGCTGTGTGACTGATGTTAACGTTCCTGTTTATTCTAACAGCTGAAGCCTGTTTTACGGATGTCAGAACAAAAGATTTTATTTATAATAAAATAGCTGAGAGCGTCTCGGTTTCCTCCCACGTCACATGTAAATTTTCTCTTCTCTCATTGGTGGAAATAATACTGAATCAATTTTCTCTCATATTTCTGTTTCTTGACTCTCATATCAACTTTATTCTCAGATTTTCTCTGTTTTTTCATGCTGTTGTCATCCTGCAGCTGATCTCCTCTAAAGTCCCCAAAGCAGAGTACGTCCCCACCATCATCCGCAGAGACGACCCGTCAATCATTCCCATCCTCTACGTGAGTCTGAGTTCTCAAAACCCAGAATTCTAAATGTAGAATCATCATGAACTCCATGATGGGACCAGACTGTCTTCCTCTGTCTCTCCTCAGGACCACGAACACGCCACCTTTGATGATATTTTAGGTGAGTGTTTTATTTATTGATTTATTTATGTTGGTATACTTTATTATTCCCAGAGGGAAATTACAAGACATCCACCTGGAGGGATGAGGCAGCCACGGTGCGGCACCAGTCCCTTCACCATTCACACTCACATTCACACCCAGGGCCACTTTAGACTCTCCAATTAACCTAAGCTGCATGCTTTTGGCTTGTGGGAGGAAACCGGAGCACCCAGGGTAAACCCACGCAGACATAGGGAGAACATGCAGACTGCAGACAGAAGGGTCACTGATGGTCAGGGGTGGAATCGAACCCACGATGGTCAGGGGTGGAATCGAACCCACGATGGTCAGGGGTGGGATCGATCCATCCCCATTTCTCCTCCAAACATGCTGTGTGTTGTGGCATCCAAAAAGTTCAATTTTGGTCTCATCTGACCAGACTATATTCTCCCAGTATTTTTCTGGCTTGTCCAAATGTTGTGCAGCAAACTTTAAACGAGCTTCAACATGTTTTTTCTTCAGCAATGGAGTCTTGTGAAGTGAGCAGGCATAGAGCCCATGTCAGTTGAGTGCATTACTTATTGTTTACTTTGAAGCAGCAGTACCTGCTAACTCCAGGTCTTTCTGGAGCTCCCAATCAGTGGTCTTTGGCTCATGGATAACTCTCTAATAATTTGTTTGACTCATCTGTCAGAAAGCTTGTGAGGAGCTCTTGGTCATGGCCAATTTATGGTAAAATGATGTTCTTTCCACTTCTGAATGATGGCTTCAACAGTCCTCACTGGAACATTCAGCAGTTTAGAAATGCACCTGTAACCAATGCCATCATTATGTTCTGCAACAATAATGCTGGGAAGGTCTAGAGAGAGCTCTTTGCTTCTACCCATCATGAGTTCTTTGTGGTGTGACAATCTGATATTCACAGACCTTTTTAAAGTCTATCAATCAGGACTTAACCAACTGAAATTAATTTGCACTGATGGGGGATGGGATGACTTCCTAAATTCTGTTGGATTTCAGCTGTTTCTTGGCTTTCTATGCCTTTTTGCACCTCTTTTTCTTCACATGTTCAATACTTATTTCCTGTGTCATTCCACTTTATTAAATATAACTTGTTTTGAGGACAAAGTTGCCTTGATTTCTTTTTATGTATGGATTATTTGGGTTGTTATTGATATCTGGTGAAAATCTCAGGTCAATGGCTCCATCAGAAATCTATAAATGCAAGAAATCTCTGTGTGTGTGTGTTCGTTCGTTCGTTCCTCAGATACCTCTCAAACTGTTCGTCAGACTGACCTCAGATTTTATAAATGCTTTGCTGAGGTTATGAGGGTGTGCATTCCCGAGTATGGAGTTGCTCATTGAAAATATGTAATTTTTATCAATAAAAGTTTAGCCACTGCTCTGTTTCTTTATGCCCTGGCTTCTAGAAGTGTGGGCGAGGCTTCGGATTGACTCCATACTAATTGGATAATATGCAGCATGACAACCAGTCCACAGAGCACTTCACAAACAAAACAAGGAAGTTTTGGAGTTATAAGATGGCGGCAGCGCACTCGGACGCAGCGGCCCCTCTTGGCATCAACGAGTGTGAGAATTTTTGAGTGTTTTGATCTTCCCAGACGTACATTCTGTAAAACTTACAACCGTGAGACCTTATTAAACATCAAGGTACTGCACGCTGCAAGAATCGCGGCGATCGGTTGTGATTTGGACATTCTACGCCAGCATGGAATTCTGGCGGAGTCCCCGCTGGAAGCTGCCCGAGAGAGGAGGAAGCGGAAGCGGAGCGAATGCAAGCAAAAGCGCGGAAAAAGGGCCGGGATCCATGCTAGGCTAAAGGCTAATCCCTCCAGACCAGCGGTACCGTCGCTTCTTCTCTCTAACGTCCGCTCCCTCGAAAACAAGCTGGACGAGCTGCGTCTGCTGAGAGAAACCCGGAGAGAGTGGAGAGACTGCTGTGTGTTTGTTTTCACCGAGACATGGCTCCACGGCAACATTCATGACGAGGCCATTCAACTGGAAGATATGGCGATGTTCCGGGCCGACAGGGAAATGGCGAGCTCCAGTAAGAGCCGGGGGGGGGGGGGGGGCTATGCATCTATGTTAACAAGAACTGGTGCGTCAATGCAACATTAGTGTCTAAACACTGCTCTCCGTTGGCGGAGTTCCTTATTGTAAATTGTCGGCCATATTATTTGCCGAGGGAATTCAGCAACGTGTATGTAGCTAGTGTTTACATAGCGCCGAGCCCTAATGCTAAAGCTAATGCTAAGAAGGCACTCGGGGTACTGCACAATGCGATTAGTGAAATCCAAACTTCACACCCGGACAGTTTTGTGGTGGTTGTGGGGGATTTTAACCACACCAGCTTAAAGACTGTGCTCCCCAAGTTTAAACAATGTGTAGACTTTAAGACCAGAGGAGAGAATATGTTGGACTCAGTGTACACAAACACAGATGCATATAAGGCGATACCCCGCCCCCATCTCGGCCGTTCTGATCACATATCCGTGATGCTGCTGCCTGCCTACAATTATTATTTATTGAAGTGCAGCAGGCCAGCAGTGAAACAAATCAGGATTTGGCCAGAGAGTGTAACCTCTGCACTGAAAGACTGTTTTCTGCACACAGACTGGGAGGTCTTCAAAATAGCAGCCTCCCAGGAAGACAAGACAGATGTGGAGGAGTATGCTGAGACAGTCACCAGCTACATCGTGAAGTGCACAGAGGATGTCACTACAGTGAAGACCATCACTATGCGGGGTAATCATAAGCCCTGGATGACTGCAGAGGTGCGCTCGCTGCTTACAGCCAGAGATGTAGCCTTCAGAGCAAAGGACAGGATCGCCCTCCGCTAAGCCAGGTCTGCGCTCTCAAAGGGAATTAAGGTGGCAAAGCGCGCCTATGGGGAGAAAATCCAGGGACACCTCTGTGACACTAGGAACACCAAGCAGATGTGGCAGGAAGTTCGGACACTGACGGGCTGTAAGTCTAGGCAGGGGGTCGATGATGACGACGCTTCGCTTCCAGACAGGCTCAACGAATTCTTTGCACGTTTTGAAGCATCAAACTCGACAATCAGAGGGAGGGCTGGCCCACCCCCACCATCGGTCGGACCAGCTTTTACCATCAACACAGCGGACACACGGAGGACCCTAACCAGAGTCAACCCACGCAAAGCTGCAGGTCCGGACAACATTCCGGGACGTGTGCTCCGAGACTGCGCGAGCGAGTTGGCGGATGTCCTGACTGACATTTATAACATCTCCCTGAGTCAGGCCATCGTTCCCAGATGCTTCAAGACCTCTATCATTGTACCGGTGGCAAAGAAACCAGTTGTGTCCTGTTTGAATGACTATCGTCCTGTTGCACTGACACCAATTGTGATGAAGTGTTTTGAACGGCTTGTCAAACCACACATTACAGCCTGCCTCCCTGCATCACACGACCCGCTCCAGTTTGCATATCGTTCAAACCGCTCCACGGAGGATGCTATAGTCACCACCCTACGCTCTGTCATCACCCACCTGGACCAGAAAGACACCTACGCCAGACTCCTGTACATTGATTTCAGTTCAGCATTCAACACCATTATTCCCCAGAGACTGATGGAGAAATTACTCCTTCTCGGTCTGAACACCGCCACATGTCTCTGGATCCTGGATTTCCTGACTGAGAGACCTCAGTCTGTCCAGGTTGGAAACAACATCTCCAACTCTGTCACGCTGAGCACCGGATCCCCTCAAGGCTGCGTACTCAGTCCACTGTTGTTTACACTTCTAACACATGACTGTGTATCCAGACACGAGGGGAACCAGATTATTAAGTTTGCAGACGACACCACGGTGGTGGGACTTATTCAGAGGGATGAGGAATCAATGTACAGGGAAGAAGTGAGAGACCTGGAGGGCTGGTGCAGGGAGAACAATCTGGTGCTCAACGTGGACAAAACGAAGGAGATGATTATCGACTTTCGGCGGTCACAGCCTGAGCACGTCCCCCTCAGCATCGGCGGCCGTTTAGTGGAGAGAGTAGAGAACATCAAGTTCCTTGGAGTGCAGATCTCGCAGGACCTGACCTGGAGCAAGAATTCCTGGGAGATCAGGAAGCGGGCCCAGCAGAGACTGCACTTCTTGAGGAAACTCAAACAGGCCTCTCTCCCCATCTGCATCCTCAGGACCTTCTACAGAGGTGTGGTGGAAAGTGTTCTGACGTACTGCATTGCTACATGGTACTCCAGCTGCAGTATGCCAGACAAAAAAGCCCTGCAGAGGATAGTCAAGGGGGCGGAGAGGGTAATTGGAGTGTCCCTCCCCTCTGTCCAAGAACTTTTTCAAAACCGTTGTAGGAGCAGGGCACTGAACATTGTCAAGGACCGTTCTCACCCTCTGCATAAACACTTTGAACTTCTTCCATCTGGTAAACGATTCCGGAGCATCAGAGGCAGAACCACCAGACTGATCAACAGCTTCCTTCCACAAGCTGTCAGGATGCTGAACAGTTGACCCGGAATCTCTCATACACACTACTGCACCTACGGACATTTTGTATATTATTTGTATATTATAGTTTTGTTTTTTGTTTTTTTTTCCCAAGTATGTCTCAGGGATGTGTGAATGGATGGGGGGTGGGGGTGGGGGGGGAGCTATGTGGGAGTGTGTCTTAAATCATGCTGCTTCTATTTATATGGATGCCGAGAGAAACACAATTTCATCTTGCCTGCACTACAATTGTATGTACAGCAATATGACAATAAAGGTTGATTTGATTTGATTTGAAGTGAAAAGCGAAAAATTTGACCAGAAAAAGAGAATACTGACGATTTAATGCTGGAAAAAAATGTACTATAAATGTTGCTGTGATTGCGTAGCTCTAAAGGATAATTTGGCATATTATTGGCTGAAATGCAAAACGTCCTGTCTGCAGGATTTTCTGATTTGTGGATTTCACTTTGGATGATGAGAACAAGGAAGTCTGCTCAGATCTGCCTGCAAGACAGTCCCGCCCTTTATTGTGACTGAAAATTATTCTGATGAAAAAAAAAATAGCATAGCATTCTGCAAGAAAACAAGTTTTTTTTTAGTTTTCTTAAAAAAAATGCATTTTTCAGATGGGACGTTTTGCGTTTTGGCCATCGGTATGTGGAGAACACGAGGTGCATGGGTGTGTGGGGGGGGGGGCAGCCAGAGGGGCTTATCACAGTCCTTCCCAGGGAGCCAAGCCCAGCCTGCCTGATTAATGGGATGGAGTCTCGGCTGCTGCTTCACCCGTGGGCCACCGCTGTCCTTTGTGGCACCACAGGTTCAACAGAGCACTCCTCCCAGTGCTGGTGTGCTTGCACTGCGATCTAAAAATTAGAAGTTAATAATAATACCACCATGATTGTGGAGCGGAATGGCCAGATCAATTGCATATCACATGCTGACACATACACACATGGACAAAATTGTTGGTGTCCCTCTGTTAATGAAAGAAAAAACCCACAATGGTCACAGAAATAACTTGAATCTGACAAAAGTGGTAATAAGTAAAAATTCTATGAAAATTAACCAATAAAAATTAGGCAATGCTTTTGAATTGTGGTTCAACAGAATTATTTTAAAAAACAAACTCATGAAACAGGCCTGGACAAAAATGATGGTACCCCTAGAAAAGATTGAAAATAACGTGACCATAGGGCCATGTTCTACCAAGATGTGTCCTCTAATTAACATCACAGGTGTCTACAAACTTGTAATCAGTCAGTCGGCCTATTTAAAGGGTGACAAGTAGTCACTGTGCTGTTTGGTGACATGGTGTGTAGCACACTAAACATGGACCAGAGGAAGCAAAGGAGAGAGTTGTCTCAGCAGATTAGAAAGAAAATTATAGACAAGCATGTTAAAGGTAAAGGCTATAAGACCATCTCCAAGCAGCTTGATGTTCCTGTGACTACAGTTGCACATATTATTCAGAAATTTAAGATCCACGGGACTGTAGCCAACCTCCCTGGACGTGGCCACAGGAGGAGACGGATAATACGAATGGTAACAAAAGAGCCCAGAACAACCTCTAAACACATTCATGGTGAACTCCAAGGTCAAGGTACATCAGTGTCAGATCGCACCATCCGTCGTTGTTTGAGCCAAAGTGGACTTCATGGGAGACGACCAAGGAGGACACCACTGTTGAAAACAAATCATAAAAAAGCCAGACTGGAATTTGCCAAACTGCATGTTGACAAGCCACAAAGCTTCTGGGAGAATGTCCTATGGACAGACGAGACAAAACTGGAACTTTTTGGCAAGGCACATCAGCTCTATGTTCACAGACGCAAAAATGAAGCATACCAAGAAAAGAACACTGTCCCTACTGTGAAACATGGAGGAGGTTCTGTTATGTTCTGGGGCTGCTTTGCTGCATCTGGCACAGGGTGTCTTGAATGTGTGCAGGGTACAATGAAATCTCAAGACTATCAAGGTATTCTAGAGAGAAATGTGCTGCCCAGTGTCAGACAGCTTGGTCTCAGTCGCAGGTCATGGGTCTTGCAACAGGATAATGACCCAAAACACACAGCTAAAAACACCCAAGAATGGCTAAGAGCCAAACATTGGACTATTCTAAAGTGGCCTTCTATGAGCCCTGATCTAAATCCTATTGAACATCTGTGGAAGGAGCTGAAACATGGCGTCTGGAGAAGGCACCCTTCAAACCTGAACTGGAGCAGTTTGCTCATGAGGAGTGGGCCAGAATACCTCCTGAGAGGTGCAGAAGTCTCATTGACAGTTACAGAAATCGTTTGATTGCAGTGATTGCCTCAAAAGGTTGTGCAACAAAATATTAAGTTAAGGGTACCATCATTTTTGTCCAGGCCTGTTTCATGAGTTTGTTTTTAAAATAATTCTATTGAACCACAATTCAAAAGCATTGTCTGATTTTCACTGGTTAATTTTCATAGAATTTTTATTTATTACCACTTCTGTCAGATTCAAGTGATTTCTGTGACCATTGTGGGTTTTTCTTTCATTAACAGAGGGGGACCAACAATTTTGTCCACGGCTGTATGCACAGTTTGACTAAACGCCAACCATGACCAAACAGGACACAAAAAACAACCAAATAATGAAAGAAGTCATTTTTTTATTGACTGACAAATGGGCAACACTGATGCAGCAGTTGCAGCCAAATGGATCATTCTGCTGAGTACAATAATGTTGGGGGTTTTGTCATCATAATATTGCTAAAATATAAAAGGATGCACTACAATGGGTCTCAAATATTTGTAAACATGCCCTGTTATAGTAGTGCATGAGTTTACTACTATAAACTACACATATCAACTAAAACTATTATAATGGTGACTGACAAACTCACATTCCCTAAAGTGAAGATACACTATTATGAATATAAATAATAAAAGATCAGACAGATAAGTGATCTGACAAACAAATAAAACAAGGGTTCTTAAATAGTGGCTAATATTGGATGTCATTCATTTTCAATAATTCTGTAATTAATATTCACACAATAAAATAAATCTTAGTGTTCAGTCCCTTTCATATTCGCCAAAGTCTAACATGTGATTGCCTACATAGAGGCTACACCTCTGTATTCCACTTTCAACACAGCCTACAGTTGGACCTGGAAAGCCAGACTGGGATCCTTGTTTCCGACAGGAAGACTTGGTTCTACAGACATGCACTAGTACATCACAACACAGGGAGGGAGCATGGCTCCAACCCACGTCCTCACAGACGTGTTAAATACTTATTTTCCCCACTGTACAGTATATATAACAATTATGTGTATAATTTATTTATTATTATGCAGTTATGTCTATTCAGTTATTTGAACAAATGCCATACCTGCTGCTGTCTGTTATTGCAACACTGATCATGTACAGTCCTGTCTGTCACTGTCTGCACCTACACTACTGCAATGAACTTGGTACTATGAGTATTACTGCTTTACTTTTGCTGTATATAGGATTGCTGGGTTTTATCTTTTATCTTCATTTGCACTACAGGTAGCATTACTGTACAGAGACCCTTGTTGTTTTTCATCGTGATTCCTTCTTGTCTCATATATTGTGCACACCACAGAGAGAGAGAAACAGCATTTCAGTTCTCCTGTATGTCCTTTACATATAGAAGTATTGACAAATAAAAAATTTGAATCGTTGAATCTCTACATCTGTATTTTTATATTCCTATACATGTTTATACATATGGATATATACTATACAATAATATATACTGCTCAAAAAAACAAAGGGAACACTTTGAAAACACATCAGATTTTAATGGGGAAAAAAATAAGCTGGATATGGAAATTGTGGCAGGCTAGTCCAGTTTACTCAGATTAAAGGAGCATTTTTTTAATCTGAGTAAGCTGGACTAGCCTGCCACAATTTTGATATCCATCTTATTTTTTCCCATTAAAATCTGATGTGTTTTCAAAGTGTTCCCTTTATTTTTTTGAGCAGTATACTTCACATCCATATTATATAGTTATATACCATTGAACATGTACATAATCATATCTATAGAGTGTTTGTTTTGTCCTGCAAGATACTGTTTTCTTGATGATGATGATGATGATGATGATGATGAAATACTTTATTTCAAACAAAGGCTTGCTGAGAGCCACCAAGAGTATGCGATCCAGGGACAGATGTTTTTTTTCACGCGTGGGTAGTTGTTCGGGGCTCCTTGTGCAGGGATGTGAAGTGATGGCAGTGATACAACACAGTCCGGTGAGTGGCGGTGGTGCGTCTGTGGGCTGGTTGCCGGCCGCCAATTGAGTCTGGAGGAAGAAGAAGATATAGAGTGATGATAATCAAGTCAGTGGTGGTATTGCACCTGAAAGCTAGTTGCCAACCGCCAATCAAATCTAAAAGAAGAAAAAACAAAACAATGTAATAACAATATAATAAAAACAATGTAATAACAGTGTAATAAAATATGTAATTGTAATAAAACAATGTAATAGTGTAATAAAACAATGTAATAACAGTGTAATAAAAGTGACAGTGTACGAAACAGAGAAGGAAGAAGTTAACACTTATTTACTCCAACTCCTCTTTTCCCTAAATACAACCCATGTGAAATATATACATATTGTTATTCGTCCGTCATTCTCGACGATGACCAAGGACATCACAGGGAAGAGGACTGGGTGCAGTGTGTCCAGCTGTGGCTGATCAGTCCAATGCGGGCGTGAAAGGCTCTGCCGCAGGTTGGACACAGGTGGTCTGCGCGGGCAGAAGATACAGGGTTGGCTCTGGACTTGTGAAGCTCATGTTTTCTCTGGGCCTTGGCAATCCTATTCAGCTCAAAGGAGGCAGCACCTTTGCTGGTACGGCTACACCAGTCTGGTCGGTCTAGCACTAGGGTCTTCCAGGTGTCAGGACTGATGTCAAAGCTCTTCAGGGAGGCCTTAAGAATGTCTTTGTAGCTCTTCTTCTGACCACCTTGTGAGCACTTGCCCTCTGCTAGTTCACTGTTGAACAGTGTCTTTGGTAGATAAGAGTCAGGCATACGAACAAGGTGGCCAGCCCACCTCATCTGGGTTCTCTTGAGCAGGGTGTGGATGCTAGGCAGCACAGCTTGGGAGAGGACCTCTGTGTCAGGGATTTTGTCCTGCCAGGTGATCTTCAGGAGCTTTCTGAGGCAGTTAAGGTGGAAAAGGTTTAGCTTTCTGGCATGGCGGTTGTAGACTGTCCAGGTCTCACAGACGTACAGTAGGGAAGGCAGGACAACTGCCTTGTACACCTTCAGTTTTGTGGTCAGCCTGATGCCTCTCCTTTCACACACTGTTGCACGTAGCCGTCCGAATGCTGAGCTTGCATGGGCAGTGTGCAAATCAACCTTGTCTTTGATGTTGACAGATCTGGAGAATGTGCTGCCAAGGTACGTGAACTTGTCAAAAGCCTTGAGGGACTCCCCGTTGACAGTGATGGCTGGTTCCACATAAGTCTTCTGCAGTACATGTTGGTGCAGGACCTCAGTTTTCTTCATACTGATTGTGAGCCCAAAGTTGTCGTAAGCAGTGGAGAAGCAGTTTATGCTCTTCTGCAGCTGGGCCTCTGTAGCGGCGTTGAGTGCGCAGTCATCTGCGAACAGGAAGTCACGCACTGAGTCCTCTTCCACCTTGGTTTTTGGCTTGGAACCTCCACAGGTTGAAGAGCCTGCCATCCATCCTGTACCTATCCTGATGGCGCTTTCTTCATCATTGCAGAAGGCATCAGACAGCATGGCTGTGAACATCATGCTGAAAAGTGTGGGCACAAGTACATAGCCCTACTTGACCTCGTAGGTGACTGGGAAGACTTCGGAGAAGTCTCCATCGTCCAGTACTCTAGCAAGCATGCTGTTGTGGAACTGGCACACCATGCTGATGAACTTGTCCGGGAAGCCGAACTTCGCCATGATCTTCCTCAGCCTCTCATGACTGACAGTATTAAAAGCCTTGGTCAGATCTACAAATGTTGTGTAGAGGTCCCTGTTCTGCTCTTGACACTTCTCCTGAAGTTGGTATGTGGCAAAGATCACGTCAGCAGTTCCACGACCCTCTCTGAAGCCACACTGGCTCTCGGGCAGGTGACCACCTTCCATGTGCTGAATGAGGTGGTTGAGAAGGACTCTTGCGAGGATCTTGCCAGCGATGGTGAGGACAGAGATCCCACAGTGGTTGTTGCAGGATTGCCCGTTTCCTTTTCTCTTGTAGAGATGGACAATGAAGGCATCCTTGAGCTCCTGGGGGATAACTTCCTGCTGCCACATGGTCTGAAAGAGCTCGGTGAATTTCTGTATTAGAACTGGTCCTACTGCCTTGTAGATTTCAGCTGGGATGGAGTCAGAGCCTGGTGCTTTGCCGTTCGAAGTGAGTTTGATCGCTTTTTGGACTTCTAATTCCATTGGAGGTTCTGCCAGTGACATGTTCACCTCTACTTGGGGCATGCGAGTGATGGCTTCTGCACTGATGGACGAAGATCTGTTCAGGACGCTGCTGAAATGTTCTGCCCATCTTTCCAGGATTGTATTCTTGTCGGTGGGGAGAGTGGACCCATCAGCACTGAGCAGTGGTGATGTTCCAGAAGACTGAGGCCCGTAGATGGTGTTAAGGGCATCATAGAAGCATTTGGCGTTGTTGCTGTCAGCGTGCTGCTGTATTTCATCTGCCTTTTTGCTGAGACAGAAGTCCTGCATCTCTCTGAGCTTTGCCTGCACCTTTCCTTTGATGGAGTTGAAGGTTGCCTTCTTAGAGGCAGATCTGCTGTCTTGCTGGTACACTCTGTGGGCTTCACTCTTCTCGTCCAGCAGCTTTTGGATGTCCAAAAGCATAGCAAAAGCAAGTGGGGGCATATGCACTGATGAATGTGGCATGGCGTTTTCCTCAGAGGGAAAGCCCGCAGGATCGTGAGGTGGTTGTTGGTTCCTTTGGGGAAGCTGGTAAGCTTGCTGATCAGATTGCATCTGATCACAAAACCCACTCCTGCTTCGCGGCATTCTTCACTGCCTTGGACGCTCCAGAAAAAGGTGTAGCCAGCTTTGACTTCTGTCAGCTGACCTTCGTCTGCAAACTTGGTCTTGCTCAGAGCTGTGATGTGGATGTTGTACCTGCTGAGTTCTCTTGCAACAAGTGCTGTGCGTCTCTCAGGTCTGTCTGCTTTGGAGCTGTCCATGAGCGTTCGCACATTCCAAATGCCAATGGTGAGTGATGTCGCCTTAGTCGATTTCTTCTGAAAATTTCGTCCGTTAGGGTGGGATCCCTGCCAGCCGCGGCTTGCTGTCCAGGGTGTAGTGAAGGAGGCTATGTTTAGGGCACCTTTTCTAGCCCCTTCCTCAGGCCATGGAGGTGAGCAGAGCGAATCCTAAAGAGGGCTGCTCAGACACCCGGGGGCTGCTGAACTCCAATGCTGCTTCGGTCCAGTAGAGAGCGACCCTATGCTCTGGGCTGCCTGTGTGTGGGATTGTGGCTACAGCTTCCAGTGTATCCGCACCCGCTGCTTCGTCACTTGCCCATCGCCACAGGACTTGGAGGGGGGGATGAGAAGAAAATGGGGGGGGGGGGTGATGTCTTGTGCATGAATTTGATTTAAGTGAGGGAGAGTTGCACAGGGTTGTCAGCCTCACTCTCTCATCCCAGCCTATCTGGATCCAGTGGCAAGACGTAGTCAATATGGCTGGAGATAGATTAGGATGCAGTGGATGGCCAGCAGTGTCCTACTATGCCCTAGTTGTGCTCCACAATGCTTTGTTGGGTCTGCCTTCCTGCCCATTGAGCAAATCTTGTGGTTTCCTCTGCCCAGTCCGCCGGGTCCAGTCTGCACCTGCATAGGTAGACAAGCCCTACCTCACCGAGGGTTTCAAACCCGTCGGCTACCCTCACCTGGTTTCACCCGCCAGTCGAAGTGGTTTACTGGGGTGTGGCCGCTGTTGCATGCAAACAGCTACTTGGAGCCACAGGTGAGAGCTGAGTGCCAAGTGGGAACCAAAGCGGACCGACCACCCGGAGGTGCGACTGTTGCCCCCGTCAGAGGTACTATCCCTTCCTGATGCGCCATTCACCACATATACATATAATATACATATTACCTCTATTAAGAACCTTAAGTAGACATTTGAAAGAACACTTTGAAAACACATCAGATTTTAATGGGAAAAAATAAGCTGGATATCTACACTGATATGAACTGGATAATGTGTTAAGAATGAAAAGATGCCACGTCTTTTGATGGAAATGAAAATGATCAACCTACGACCTACAGTGGGCTGAATTGAAAACACTCCAAAACTTACTCAGATTAAAAAGTGTTCCTTTTATTTTTTGAGCAGTGTATATATATATATATATATATATACTGTATATACACACAGAAATATAATATATGTATAGCACAGAAATCCAAGATTTGAAACAGAAACTCAAAGACAATCAGCACTTTAATATTGAGATGCAGGACGTTAAAAGGGAGTTCTGTGCTGTAAAAGTGAACAAAAGTCAGGGCCCTGATAATATATGTGGGCGCTTGGTAAAGTCCTGTGCACATGAACTGAGTCCTATATTTCATTACATTTTCAATAAGTCCTTACAGACACAACATGTGCCTAAGATCTGGAAAGAAGCCGTGGTTGTTCCCGTTCCAAAATCCAGCTGTCCTAAAACGGTAAACGACTTTAGACCAGTTGCTTTGACTTCAGTTTTAATGAAAATTTTTGAAAAACTGGTCAGATGTGAGGTCCTAAGGCAGACTGAACATGCATTGGATCCTCTGCAGTTTGCCTATAGGCCTCACAGAGGAGTGGAGGACGCCATTGTCACTCTGTTTAACATGCTTTTTAAACATCTAGATTTTAATGGGACACACGCCAGGCTTTTATTTGTGGACTTTTCTTCTGCCTTTAATTCAATTCAATTCAATTCAACTTTATTTATATAGTGCCATTTCACAACAACAGTCATCTCATAGCACTATCAATTGTAGGGGGGACCCCCACAGTTGCAGAAAGACCCCAGCAATCAGGCGATCCCCTGTGAGCAGCACTTGGCGACGGTGGAGAGGAAAAACTCCCTTTTAACAGGAAGAAACCTCCAGCAGAACCAGGCTCAGGGAGGGCAGTCATCCGCTGCGACTGGCTGGGGGGTGAGGGGATAGAGAAGAAGAAAAGAACAGACATGTAGAGAGCAAACAGCATGATGGGGACTCAATCTATGGGAGAGAACAAACAGATGTTAATGACCAGCAAAAAAAAAAAAAAAAAATATTTCATAGAGAGTGAGGAAAGGAGTGAGGCCCAGTGCATTACTGGAGGTCCCCCGGCTGACTAAACCTATTAGCAGCATAACTAAGGGAGGGTTCAGAAACACATGATCCCTCCCTAATTGTAGGCTATATCAAAAAGGTAGGTTTTAGCCCTATTCTTAAAAACGGAGATCGAGTCTGACTCCCGAATCCAGATTGGCAGCTGATTCCACAGGAGAGGAGCTTGATAACTGAAGGCTCTGCCTCCCATTGTACTTTTGGAGATTCTAGGTATTACAAGTAATCCTGCATTTTGGGAGCGTAGTGCTCTGTTAGGATGATACGGTAGTATCAGATCTTTTAAATAAAAAGGAGCCTGATTGGTTAGAGCTTTGTAAGTAAGAAGAAGGATTTTTTTTTTTTCCACAATATCTTTATTGAACCTTTTTTTTTTTTAAACAAACATGATACAAACAATCAAACACTAACACTAAAGTACTACAAAAAAAAAAAAATGCAGTAAAAACACCAACAACCACCAACAAAATCAAGTCTTCAACAATGCTCCTCTGTTTAGTCTAGACAATCCAATACATAAGTATACATATTATGTTCACCAGTTTGGAATTTACAAGGTCCACACACATCATTCACCTTCTTCTTCAAGAGTTATGTTTAAATTTTTTACATAATCAATAAAAGGTCTCCATATATTCTCAAACACAATTTCCTTTGATTTCAGTATATATGTTATTCTTTCTAATGGAAGGTTTGTTAACATCTGTCTTAACCACTGAGTCACATCTGGTCTATGAGTCTTTTTCCATAATAGTGCAATACATTTTTTGGCATTAAGCAAACTGAGGTCTATGAATGTTCTTTCACTTTTATTAAAATTATGCTTTTCTGGGTACAGACCCAACAAAAACAGTTTAGGATTCAATATGATTTGTTTTGAGATTATTTTTTCAATTGTTACCCTCACCTCTTCCCAAAACATTCTTATTAATCTACATTCCCATAAACAATGAAATAGGGTTCCTTTACTTTCCATGCATTTTGTGCATGTATCTGGTATATTTTTGTTATATCTATTTAACTCCTCCGGTGTAACATACATCCGCATTAACCATTTGAAATGTATCAATTTAAGGCGTGCATTTATTGATTTGGTTTGAGCTTCTGTACAAGCCAATTCCCATTGTTCCTCTGAAATTTCAATTTGCAGATCTTCTTTCCAGTAGTTTAATCTTTTCAGTGAATTTTCACTTGAAGATAGTGTCAATGAGTTATAAAACTCTGAAATAATACCCTTTCTTTTACTATCTTTCATCATCATTTTTTCCAAGGATGAATAAATAGGTCGAGTGAGAGCTTTATTTTGATTTGATCGAATAAAGTTTCTAAGTTGAAGATATTTAAAAAAATGTGTTCTATTGAGATTAAATTTGATCCTCAGCTCTTCAAAAGACATTATGTTGTCTGCACATGGCAAATATAAATCCTGAATCTTTTGTATCCCTTTTAAATTCCATACTTTAAATACAGCGTCCGCTCTCCCTGGTTTAAAATATTGATTACCCCATATTGGACTAAATTGTGACAATAACTGTGGTTCTTTTAAATAGTTTTTAGCTTCACACCATATTTTGATCATATGCTTTACAAATGGATTTTTAACTTGTTTTTGTAATTTTTTTGCCGAATCTGAGTATATGAATATGGGAAGAGGTAAAGGTAAATTGTATGATTCCATTTCAGTCCAGTGAGGGAGATCATTTGATGAAAAATAATATGTCATAGACCTCAGTTGTGCCGACCAATAATACAACATAAAATTTGGACATTTCAGACCTCCACGATCAAATGGTAAATATAATAAAGACAAACGTAATCTAGCCCTCCTGTTGTTCCATATAAATTCCACTAACTTTTTTTTTATTCTTGAGAATAGATCTAAAGGTGGTGATAAGGGAATGTATTGAAATAAATAAAGTATTTTAGGTAAAATATTACTTTTAAGTATATTGATTCTCCCGATCATCGACATTGGTAGTGACATCCATCTCTGAGTTAACTCATTGATATCTGACATTAAGGCTTCATAGTTGGCACTGGCGACTGATTCTAGCTTAGGCATAATTTGGATTCCTAAATATTTAAACTGATTTACAACATTGAATTGATTTACCTCAGGGGCTGGGTAATTTCTCTGGGTCTCATTTAGCATTAATATTGAAGATTTAGTTTTATTTATTTTATATCCTGATATTTCCCCAAAATTCTTTATTAAATTCAACAAGGTTGGAATTGATTTTTTTAGATTCGACATAAACAAAATTATATCATCGGCGTACAGGGAGATTTTATGTTCTGTTGGTCCAACTTTAATTCCATATATTTGTGAATGTAAACGTATCGCTATCGCTAAAGGTTCAATTGCCATAGTAAACAGTAAAGGTGAAAGTGGACAGCCTTGTCGACATCCTCTATTGATTTTTATTGGTTTTGAAATATTGTTATTTGTTAGGATTTCTGCTGTAGCATTATTGTATATTATTTGAACCCATTTTATGAAATTATTTCCAAGTCCAAACCTTTGTAGGACTTCAAAAAGAAAGGGCCATTCAACTCTATCAAAGGCCTTTTCGGCGTCCAATGATAGGAGAGCTGTATCCGGTGCTTCTTTATTAAAATAAATAATATTAAATAGTCTTCTTACATTATGGAAGCCTTGTCTACCCTTTATAAAGCCATTCTGATCTCGATTAATAATATTTGGTAAAATGTCTTGTATTCGTCTTGCTAAAATTTTACAGATTATCTTAAGGTCGGCGTTTAATAGGCTTATTGGTCTCATATTTTCACATTTATTAGAGGGCTTACCTGGTTTTGGCAGCAGTATAATTAAGGCATTATTTATATATGATGGTAAATTATTATTTTGAAATGCTTCTAAAACCATTTCCAAAAAAGGTTTTATTAATTTATTCTTAAATTTTTTATAAAGGTCAACTGGAAGACCATCTGGTCCTGCACTTTTTCCTGATTTCATATTATCAATGGCTAGCCCAACTTCTTCTTGACTAATTTTAGACTCCAATATCTCCCTGTTTTCATTTGGAATACACGGTATAGATAGTTCGTTCAAAAACCCATTTAGTTTTGTTAAATCAGGTTCATTTTTGGTATCATATAATTTTTCATAGTAATCTCTAAAGGCTCTATTAATTTCTAAAGGATCTATAACTACCTGTCCGTTACTTATAATACTGGTAATTGGTGTTTTAATTTCCAATTGTTTAATCTGCCATGCTAATAATTTTCCTGATTTTTCACCTTGTTCATAAAAAGATTGTTTCAATCTTAGAAGACTCGAGGCAGCTCTATTCGCTGATTTTTTGTCGTATTCAGCTCTCAAAATCAGTAATTCATTCTCCAACCTTGGGTCACTTCCTGCATACACTTTTTCCTGAAGATTTTTTATTTTATGTTCCAATTTAGCTCTCTCCTCTCGAGTCTTCTTAGATTTTGATCCTGTATAACTAATAATATGTCCCCTAATAAAAGCTTTGAAAGCCTCCCACTTTACACATGCTGATGTTTGTGTAGTATTGATGTCAAAGAACTCGTCTATCTGTTTTTCTATATACTTGACAAATTCTTCAGGATGAGGAACCATCTACCTGATTCCTTTGTCAATTTTTTATCTACATATATTAGACAACAGGGTGCATGATCAGAGATCACGATGTTATCATAAAAGCAGTTTTGAATCTTGGACCTTAATTCTGTGGAAATCAAAAAATAATCAATACGTGAGAATGTCTTGTAGGTACTGGAATAACAAGAATAGGCTTTAACTTGTGGTTTCATTTCTCTCCATATATCTAACAATCTCAATTCTTTCATAAAATGATTAATAGTCATCCTACATCCAATGTGCGTACAATCCAGTCCTGTTGATCTATCCACACCTGGATTCAATGTACAATTAAAATCCCCTGCTATTATATGTTGCCCTGTAAGTGATGATAAGATGAGAAATAAATTAGCAAAGAACTTCTGATCATCTATATTGGGACCATATAAGTTCACAAGATTTATATTTTCTAATAGCAAAGAACCTTGAATGATTACATATCTTCCAAATTTGTCTCCAATTACATTTTTCACTTGAAAAGGAACTGATTTATGTATGAGAGTCATAACTCCCCTGGCTCGGGATGAAAATGAAGAGGTGAATACACTTCCCTGCCATCTACTCCTAATTCTTTTAACATCCTCCTCTATCAGATGAGTTTCTTGTAAAAACACAATTCTTGAACCCATGTCCATTATTTTATTCATAACTTGTTTAAGTTTTTTTAAATTTTGTAGACCTCTGCAATTCCATGAAGTTAAATTAAGATTAACACTTTGGTCCATGATCAATAGAGAGTTTGGGATTACCTTGCAGTGTAAACATGCTCATACAGAGAAGCAAAAACATGAGTGGTTGAACATTCATCCTACAAACTACACACAAACAAATTTCCCCTTCCCACACTTGTGGCAAACCCCCCAAAATCAAAAGAAAAATTCTGTCTCCCGATATAGCCATCGACCGTTCCACACCCACGGGGAACAGCCTAAGCCACTCCTTCTTCATCCTCCCAATCACCCTAACTCTACTGCTTTTAATGACGTAACATTAACTCTCCTCTGTAGTTTTCCAACTTAACTCCAAAATTTTTAACAACTTTGTACATCATAGTTTTTTTTTGTTTGTTTGTTTTGTTTTTGTTTTGTTTTTTTAATATATAATACAATCTATATTTTGTAAACTTACTATTTACTTCAAGTCATTCAGATGCCTGTGCAAATGCTTAATTATTCTACCTTATATTTTGTTCATGCTTAGCTCCCACCAGTCTCTTCTTCTTCTTTGATCTTCTTGATGAACTCCTGCGCCTCCTCTGGGGTCTTGAAGATGTGGGTTCTGCCCTCATACGTGGTCAGCAGTCTCGCAGGATAGATTACACCATGACGAATCCCAAGGTTGCGCAGCTCCTTACGTACGGGATCAAACTGCTTCCTCAATTGCTGGATTCCTGTGGCCAAATCTGGGTAGAACCGCACCTGCTGGTCCTGGTGTTTAATCTCTCCTTTAGCACGTGCAGCGTTGAAGATCTTCATCCTATCTCTGTTGCTAAGAAACTTCATAATTAAGGTCCTCGGCGGTCCCTTATCTCTCCGTGGGCCAATACGATGTGCTTTTTCCAGAACCACTGCTGATTGCAACTCCTCGCTGCCCAGCACCTCCGGAATCCATTTTTCCAGAAAGGAACATACGTCCCGACCTTCTGATTCCTCTGGAAGACCCACCAGCCTCAAATTATTCTGTCTCGACCGAGATTCCAAATCCAAAATATTATCTTCCAGAGATTTATTTTTTTTTTCCAAAGTGTGCACCTTTAATTGAAGACGGGTGACGTCATCTTCAGCACTAGCGAGACGGAGCTCCATCTGCGCCGTTCGTTCTACACAGTCACCCAATTCCTTTCTTATTCCTTCCAACGCTGTCATAATCCCATCAAATCTAGAGGAAAAGTCCGCTCTCATTGAACTCATGGCAGCCATCAGCGCATCTGCGCCATTCCCCGCAGATATCGCACCGTTGCCAGCCTCCTCCGCCATATATGGAGTTTTGTTTGCTGCGTCACAGACCTGAAAGTCCGTTAATTTGGACTGTTTCGGCGGCTCGCTTTTTCCTTTTCCTGGTTTTCCAGCCTTAGGCTTCGCCGACATATCCTCGCCCAAATGCTGGGATACGTTCTGTCCCAAATGAGAGAGTTATTTGCCGATTTTTTTTCTCCAGGAGCAGAGCAGAGCGAGACACGTCCGTCCTACGTGGCAGCCATAACCGGAGTCAAGAAGAAGGATTTTAAACTTAATTCTAAACTCTATGGGAAGCCAATGAAGGGAGGCCAGAACCGGAGAGATATGATCTCTCTTTCCAGTACCTGTTAAAACTCTTGCTGCAGTATTTTGGATCAGCTGAAGACTTTTTAAAGATGTTTTAGGACAGCCTGATAATAAAGAATTACAATAATCTAATCTCGAGCTAACAAAAGCGTGGATCAGTTTCTCAGCATCACTCTGAGACAAGATGCCCCTAATCTTGGCAATATTACGCAAATGATAGAAGGCAGTCTTAGAAACAAATTTAATATGTGAATTGAAGGACAAATCCTGATCAAAAATAACTCCAAGGTTCCTCACAGAGCTATTAAGAGAAAGAGTAACCTCATCCAAACTGAAAGTTTGATTTGGAAAGGAATTTCTAAGGTTTTTTGGACCAACAAGAATGACTTCAGTCTTATCTGAATTTAATAGCAGGAAATTACAAGTCATCCAAGCTTTGATTTCTTTAAGACAGGCTTCTAACTTGGCTAATTGATTACTATCATCTGGCTTCATTGACAGGTATAATTGTGTGTCATCTGCATAACAATGAAAATGTATACAGTGCTTTCTAATAATGTTGCCTAACGGAAGCATATATAAACTAAAAAGAGTAGGGCCTAGCACAGATCCCTGTGGAACTCCATGACTAAGCTTTGAGTTGAAAGAAAACTCGTTATTTACATGAACAAACTGGAACCTATCAGATAAATAAGATCTAAACCATTGCAACGAAGTTCCATTAAGTCCAACATAGTGTTCTAATCTATCAAGTAGAATATTATGATTGATAGTATCAAAAGCTGCACTAAGGTCTAAAAGGACAAGTACAGAAACTAGTCCATTATCAGATGCAATGAGGAGGTCGTTAGTGACCTTCGCTAAGGCTGTTTCAGTACTATGATGGATTCTAAACCCAGATTGAAACTCTTCAAGTAAACCATTTCCCTGCAGGTGGTCAAATAATTGCGCAGCAACAACTCTTTCTAAGATTTTTGAAATGAAAGGGAGATTAGAGATTGGTCTATAGTTAGCTAAAGCTCCTGGATCTAGCGTTGGCTTTTTGAGTAAGGGTTTAATTACAGCCGTTTTAAAAGCCTGCGGTACATGGCCTAAAGTTAATGAAGAATTGATTATATGAAGAATAAAGCTACCAATAAGTGGGAAGACTTCTTTAAATAACCTGGTAGGAATAGGGTCTAAAAGACAAGTTGAAGGTTTGGATGTGGAAACTATTTTGTCTAACTCACAAAGGTCGATTGGAGTAAACTCATCAAGACAGACATCAATAGAAGGAGTTGTAGTAGTTACAGTATTTAAGTTAACTGTGGGAAGAATCTGATTGATTTTATCTCTGATGGATGAAATTTTATTATTGAAAAAGTTCATAAAGTCCTGACTAGTAAGCTCTAAGGGAATGCTAGGATTGACAGAGTCCTGACTCTTTGTCAACCTGGCTACAGTACTGGAAAGAAACCTGGGATTATTCTTGTTCTCTTCTATTAATGCAGAGTAATAACTCGTTCTAGCTTTTCTAAGAGATTTTTTATAAATTAAAAGATGATTTCTCCAAGCTAAATAGATTTCATCTAAATTAGTAGAGCGCCATTTTCTTTCTAATTGACGAGTCTTCTGTTTTAAGGTACGAGTTTCTGTGTTGAACCAAGGAGTTAGAAATCTCTGATTAGACTTTTTCTTTTTTAAGGGGGCCACCAAGTCTAGAGCCTGATGCAGAGAAGCTGAAACACTATCCACCATGTTATCAATTACAGAAGGAGCAAGCTGTCTATAGCTTATTTCCGTTGTGTTGACACATGGCATAGAGGAAACAATCTGCATAAATTTGGAAACAGCATCATCTGAGAGGCATCTACTGTGATAATATTTTTCTTTTAATACAATCCAACCTCATATTTTAGTTGAAAGGCTCCTGCAACAATTTGATTTGAGCAATAATCTGGTGGGTTGGATTCTGGATTTCTTAACCAACAGGACGCAGAGAGTAAGGGTCAATGGCACATTGTCTGACCTAAAGTGCTCTTCTACTGGCTCTCCTCAGGGGTGTGTGTTGTCACCACTACTCTTCATCCTGTACACAAACATGTGTCGGAGCAGACATGACAACAGACACATTATAAAGTATGCTGATGACTCAGTCATTGTCAGTCTCCTCCAGGATGGTGAGAGTGGCCACGGCCCAGTAGTTGATGATTTTGTTCACTGGTGTGAGGATTCCTACCTGCAGCTGAATACAACAAAAACGAAAGATATGATTATTGACTTTAGGAGGAAAACTCCCAGGCACAAAGTCACCGTACTAAAAGGCCAGACCACCGAATGTGTACAATCGTACAAATATCTTGGGACGATTATTGATAGTGGATTGAACTTTGAGGTGAACTGTGAAAGGGTGTGCAAAAAGGGTCAGCAACATTTGCATTGTTTGAGGAAACTTGCACGCTTCCAAATTGACCGAACCATAATGACTATGTTTTATCGGGCTTTTATTGAATCTGTTTTATCCTTTTCTTTAGGGTCATGGTTTGGTCAGATAAAACTGAAACAGAGGAAATCCTTGGATCAGGTAGTCAGATGGTCCAGTCGCTTGCTTGGTGAGTCACAGCTGAGCCTGACATCCCTGTACGCCAGACAAGTACAGAGGATGGCCGACTCGATTTTAAATGATGACTCCCACCATTTGCACTGCAACTTTCAGCTTCTTCCCTCCAGACAGAGGTTTGCTGTCCCAAAAAGTAGAACCCAGCGCTACAAAAACAGCTTTGTCCCTACTGCTGTCAAAGAGTTGAACAAGCTATAAAAATTATATTGTACATATTTTATATTTACCTATTTTGTAAGATGTTTGCCTGTGTTTGTGTCTATGTTGAATGTAATTAGTGGCTTGTAAATATGGATGTCACCAACTGCAAAACAAATCTACCTACGGGTACAAATAAAGTAACCTGAACCTGAACCTGAACCTACACTACCGTTCAAAAGTTTGGGGTCACTTAGAAATTTCCTTATTTTTGAAAGAAAAGCACTTTTTTTCCAATGAAGATAACTTTAAACTAATCAGAAATACACTCTATACATTGCTAATGTGGTAAATGACTATTCTAGCTGCAAATGTCTGGTTTTTGGTGCAATATCTACATAGGTGTATAGAGGCCCATTTCCAGCAACTATCACTCCAGTGTTCTAATGGTACAATGTGTTTGCTCATTGCGTCAGAAGGCTAATGGATGATTAGAAAACCCTTGTGCAATCATGTTAGGTCTGCAATGCTGTAATTGCTGCAAATGGAGGATTCTTTGACCAAAGCAAAGTTTGAAGGAAAAAATTATTATTTCAAATACAAATCATTATTTCTAACCTTGTCAATGTCTTGACTATATTTTCTATTCATTTTACAACTCATGGTGGTAAATAAGTTTGACTTTTCATGGAAAACACAAAATAATTGTCTGGGTGACCCCAAACTTTTGAACGGTAGTGTGTATATATATATATAGTATATATGGCTGCACGGTGGCGCAGTGGTTTAGCACTGTGGCAGCACAGTTTTACCCTCGGCCGGGGGATCGTGGGGATCATGAGATCGTGGGTTCGATCCCAGCCCCCGACCAACAGTGAGCTGTGTGGAGTTTGCATGTTCTCCCCGTGTTGCGCGGGTTTACTCCGGGATTTCTCCGGTTTCCTCCCGCATACCAAAAACATGTAGGTTTAGGGCGCTCGCGCACGCAGCGACCAACAGCCGGTGGCTTGTCACCAGACTGCAAACCAAGTCTACCTACGGGTACAAATAAGTAACAAAAAAAAAAAAAAAAAAAAAATATATATATATATATATATATATACATGTATATATATATATATATATATACACACATATATACCCAGCCCAAAACAACATAGATATCCACAGTACCATCCCACCTACCATACAAGTATTCAGCCAGTGTCCCAGAGTAAGTTTAATGCATTTTACATATTAATACTACACTTTTTCAAGGTATTGTTTTTTTCCAAAGCCGAGCGTTGCCGTTCAGAATCATATGCTACCACACACTAACATATACTATCATATGCTAACATACGCTATCATCAGTGTTGGGCAAGT
Organism: Pholidichthys leucotaenia; assembly: GCA_020510985.1. Lineage (NCBI taxonomy): Eukaryota > Metazoa > Chordata > Actinopteri > Cichliformes > Pholidichthyidae > Pholidichthys > Pholidichthys leucotaenia. The sequence continues at coordinate 2,993,519 of CM035850.1, forward strand.
TACTAAAAAATAGTAACTAATGACAGTTACTAGTTACTTCTTTTTAAAAGTAACTGAGTTACTTACCAATTACTGCATGATTAAACTTGGAACTAGTTACTTGGAAAAGTAACTTTCAGGTTACTTTTAAATGCATACTTAAACTAGAAAAGCACTCAGAGCGCATACCTCCACCAAGTCTCCTTCCGTTTGTCATGGATCACCTCCAAAATGTAATGGGCTTGTGTGTAGGCCTATCGCCACTTGTGGTGAAAATTGCATCGAAGTCTGTCCATTAGTTTTGGAGTTTTGTGGCTGACAGTCTGTGAGAAGAGCCTTGGCTGAGGTATGCATTCCCAGATCATCCCCAAAATGTAATGGGTTCCTCTCTAGGCCAAGAACCACCTCTGGTGAAAATTTCATCCAAATCCATCCAGTAGGAGGGTGAGAATATGTATGGGCACATAATCATACCATGTAGGATAACTAAGTAGACGGTTATGCTGTTTCATTCCATCTAGCAACAATGCTCTGCACTGTGTGTGTTTATATATTTGCATATTTATTCCATCTAGCTACAATGCTCCGTACTGTGGGTGTTTATATATTTATATATCTACATATTATTCCATCTAGCTACATTGCTCCGCACTGTGTGTGTTTATATACTTGCATATTTATTCCACCTAGCTGCAATGCTCCGTACTGTGGGTGTTTATATATTTATATATCTACATATTATTCCATCTAGCTACATTGCTCCGCACTGTGTGTGTTTATATACTTGCATATTTATTCCATCTAGCTACAATGCTCCGTACTGTGGGTGTTTATATATTTATATATCTACATATTATTCCATCTAGCTACATTGCTCCGCACTGTGTGTGTTTATATACTTGCATATTTATTCCACCTAGCTGCAATGCTCCGTACTGTGGGTGTTTATATATTTACATATTTATTCCATCTAGCTACAATGCTCTGCACTGTGTGTTCATATATTCATAGATTTATTCCATCCAGCTACAATGCTCTGCACTGTGTGTCTGTGTGTGTGTGTATATATATATATTTTATAGTAATACGTACATATGTTTATTAGCTGCTCTTGCTTGCTTGTTTTTTTTTTTTTTTTTTTTCTTGCCTTCTGATTGTTGCTCTGAGTGTTGCTATCCCTGTGCTGTTGCAATCCTGGAATTTCCCCGTTGTGGGACTAATAAAGGCTTATCTTATCTTATCTTATCTTATCTTAGTTTTTGTGTAATCCTGCTGCACAAATACAAACAAAGCCCTTGGTGGAGGTATGCACTCTCAGATCATCACCAAAATCTAATCATCTGTTCCCTGTGCCATTACACACCTTTCCTGAAAATTTCGTCAAAATCCGTTCATAACTTTTTGAGTTATGTTGGTAACAGACGGACAGACAAACAGACAAATGGCAGTAAAAGCATTACCTCCTTGGCGGAGGTAATAAACTCAAGTGTTGCTGTTGTGTCCATCTCCTCCATCTGCAAACTCCCAGGCTGCGGACGTTGCAATTCATCGCACAACCGCGTACAACCCACAGGCCAATGGGTTATGCAAGTGTTTTCATAGATCACTGAAAGCAGCACTCAGGGCTTCACTGACGGATGCAAATTGGGTAGACAGGTTGCCGTGGGTTTTATATTGGGGTTGCGCTCCACGCCAAAAGAGGATTTGGAAGCTTCCCCGGCAGAGAGCTCGTTTTTGCGCAGCCCCTATGGCTGCCCGGGGAATTTCTGCCAAATAATCCCGCGCCGGACAGGTGCCCATCTCAGCTTTTGCAGCGTAGCGCAAACACAGGCACGCTGCCGGGCCCGGCCCACCACTGTTTTCCGCATGCTTTTGTGCCTAAAACTTTGAAGAATGCGGAGTTCGTGTTCGTCAGACACGACGACCAGCGCCCTCCATTGCGCCTGCACACATGTTGAAAATGGCCCTATCTCACAATGTTAAAGAATCCTTTAAAAAATTCCTGGATCCAGACGGTGATCCAGATCATCCCCAAAATTTAATCAGTTCTTCCTTGTACCATTTCCAACAACGCCTGAAAGTTTCATCGAAATCCGTCCAAAACTTTTTGAGTTATCTTGCTAACCAACAGACAGACAGACAAACAGACAGACAGACAAACCCCGGCAAAAACATTACCTCCTGGCCTGCAGCCTGGCAGAGGTAATCATACGCTGACATACACTAACATACACTATCATATGCTCTCAAATGCTTGTTATGTCGGTAGTAGGAGCCAAGGACAAGACTAAGTGTTGAACAGATCACAAGTTTATTGGTGACGTCTTCTCACTGTACATATGCACCCACCAGGCAGAGAGGAGGCCAAGAGACCGCCCCTCTTTCTCACTGCCCTCATACCCTGGATGGCAGCGGAACCGGAAAGGTGGAGCCACCACCCGTGTCACACAATAAAGATCCCCAAAACCTCACACAACATACTCCCTCCTCTTCAAAAAGGTCCAAAGCACATACATACAATTGAGGCCCTCCCCAATTTGGAACCTGAATCATGCACTCAGGAAACTAAGCAGAAATACCTAAAAGGAGCCTGTCACAGTCACTCAAAACAACAAAAAGCTAGGGGAGGACAGGTGGACTACCGTCGCACCCCCACATGGCAAGACGGATTATTCTGCCGTCTGTACTAAGAGAACAGTCCAACTAAAAAAAATAACTGCTGTGTTCCTAAATTAAAAAAGGAAATACACAAAATAATCCCCACAAACATGAACAATATGGACATAACGGTTATCCCCCTTTCCTACACATGTATTAAACATACTGTCCAACCATCAGTCTGCCCCAGGAGAAGAACCACCCCCCGGAAAACCGTTGGTTGATTCAATTCCAGTGTGCCTCCTCTTCCTCACCGCCGGGGATGACCCACGTTCAGGCCTAGGCACCCCCCTCTTCTCCCAGGCGCGCCACAGCTCATTAGGTTGTCTTCATGAGCCATCTGATAGCTGGAGGTAAGCATCCTCCCAAACAGCCACCACCTGCAGCCGCCCCTGGTCGTCTTCTCTTCGATGTTTGACCCAAACTCCTCTCGACTGGGCCTCCTCCCGGGGCTGGACCACATCCGCGAACCCCAGAGGGGCCCTACTTGGCTTCCAGTGTTCCTGTTTGGCACATTGTCTCACTGTGCCAGCCAGTCCTGCCCCGCTTGCTTTCATTTCGGCTGCCGGCGTCGCTGTTGTGACCCCCTGCTCTCCAGCCCCTCCCAGCCGAAATCCAGGAGCAGATGGAGCCAGCCACTCGGCACCACCTGCCATCACGGGCGTCCCACCGTGCTGCCCAGTTCCCTCAGCTAGGGCTACTTGGGCACTGGCACCGGAACCCTCCGACGATGGCCCTGGGTGGGATTGGCTCTGCTCTTCCTCCAGAGTGCAAGGCAAGTTCTCGTCCCACAGAGCTCCGTCCACCATTCGCGGGACTGGCGGGTCCCACAAACCATAACCCAACCACTCTTCTCCAGTGCTGCTCGTGATGGTGAAGCCCAGGCCATAAAACAAATCACACCCCATAATGTTCTCTCCACTGGCAGTCACAATGAACTTCAGGTTGCACACCTCCGCTGACTTGTACCTAGCCGTCAGTCCCACCAATCCCACCGTGGCCAATCTTCCTCCACCATAACCACACAGCGGCGCCAAATCACCTCTTATATGATAATGAGGGAAAAAGTTCCTCACAGTTGCCCAATTCAACACAGAGCTCACCGCTCCCGTGTCATTCAGCAGTGGCACTGTTACCCCATCCAGTTCCACCATACAGTAGGAACGGCCATTGGTACTTGGGGACACAGTGCGAACAACCGTGGGAGCGGGAGGGTCCTCCTTACGTCTCGGATCCCCTTGCTCGAACTTGTGACATGGTCTGGTGAAACGATGCAAGAGTCCGCACTTGCCGTAGTGTTTCCCTCTTTCCAGACACTCCATGGCTTTGTAGCGGCGCTTCATGGACCCACAACCCAAACACCTGGGCAATCCTGGGATGGACCTCATCCTGACAGCATTAGCGCAGCTTTCTTCATCTTCCACGCTGTCGTCACTGTCCAGATCCACTGCCTGCGCTGTCGGCTGTGATTCAAACTGGCAATGTGGTGCTCTCTCGCTGAGCTCCCGCAATAGCTTGTCTGCCGCCTCTAACTGCTGAGCTAACTCGATGGCCTTGGATAACGTCAGCTCGCCTGAGAATGTAAGGAGCTTTGACCTTGTAGCCAGGCAAATAGTATGTTCTGCCAACTGGTTGCGGACCATCTCTTCCTCCAATGCTCCAAACTGACAGTCTTTGGCCAGCTGGCGCAGATCTGCCACAAACCTTTGCACCGACTCACCAGTCCGCTGGTGGCGCTGCCGAAACTGGATACTACGGACGATGACGTTTTCCAGGGCGTGAAAATGTCACACCATGAGCTCCACCACTTCCTCAAAACTATCACACTCGCTGAAGTGCTGTCCCTCCATTCCTAAATTAAGATAAGATAAGATAAGATAAACCTTTATTAGTCCCACAATGGGGAAATTCCAGGATTGCAACAGCACAGGGATAGCAACACTCAGAGCAACAATCAGAAGGCAAGAAAAAACAACATCTAGTAAACATATGTCCATATTACTATAAATGTATATACTGTATATAGACACACAGTGCAGAGCATTATGGCTGGTGAATGTGCAGCAGAAAGTCTAAGCTCTCTCTCCGCGGATGCAGCAGGCCAGCTGGAAGTCTTTGGGCATGATGGTGACCCCCTTAGCGAAGAAGAGACCACCAGGTGGGCCTCGCTGGTCTCCTGCAGAGCCATGACGGCGAAGCTCAGGAAACGCAGGACGGTCTTGAAGTCCTGAGCGATCTCCCTCACCAGGCGCTGGACGGGCAGCTTACGGATGAGCAGCTCCGTGGATTTCTGGTAGTGACGGATCTCTCTCAGAGCCACGGGCCTGTGACCTGTGACGGCGAGGCCTCTTCACTCTGCCGGTGGCCGGAGCGCCTCTCTGAGCAGCCCTGGTGGCTAGCTGTCTCCTGGGGGGCTTCTTCCTCCAGTAGATTTTACGGGCGGTCTGCTTGGTTCTTGCCATCGCTCTTTATTATTCTGTCTTATATTTCTTTCACGCCGCCTAAACTCCAGCCTGACACCCGCGTCGTTTTCGCTACAGCTCCCGGTATGTCGAGTTTCCAATTAGCACCAGGCGGCGGCCAAGTGCTAGCTAGCACTAGCTCCTCCCCGCTGTAACGTCTCCCGCTGCAAACCGTGGCTCCGTCCGCCGACCCGGGAGACCCCCGCGGCGATCCGTGCGTCCGTGATATATATACAGAGTGAAAGGTGTAGAAAGAAGAAGGAAGATTAAAAAAAAAAAAAAAAAAAAGGCTGTTGCAACAGGCAGCCCACTCGTGTGGCGCCGCCGGTCCGGCGGAACCGATTATGAACCAGCAGTGCTCGTGCCCTTAACTTCTCCAGTCTTCTAAGGTCCAATGCCACTAAGTATGTTTGAAAAACGGCGAGCCACCTCGCCCATGAGACAGGCGGCTCACCAGGAAGCTCCAAAAATGGCCGAATCGAAGTAATACACGTGTCCATACCTTTTATCCTCTTTGCCAAATGTTATGTTGGTAGTAAGACCCAAAGACGAGACTGTGTTGAACTGAACACAGATTTATTGGTGACGTCTTGTCACTGTACATGTGCACCCACCAGGCAGAGAGGAGGCCAAGAGACCGCCCCTCTCTCTCACTGCCCTCTTACACCCTGGGTGGTGGCGGAACCGGAAAGGTGGAACCACCACCCATGTCACACAATAAAGATCCCCAAAACCCAACACAACAATGCTCGCACACACTGACATACACTAATATACGCTATCATACGCTGACGTACGATATCATACACTATCATACTATCATTTAAGGGGGGAGTCATTTCTAATGACAGTGGGTGTACGAACAACTAGGAGAAGCTTTTGTGTTTCGATTTGTGGAGTTAAGTTATGGAATGGATTAAACATGGAGATAAAACTAACGTCCAAACATTTTGAGTTTAAAAAAAAGGACAAAAATGAGAAATTAGATCAATACAGTGAGGAAGACGGTTCTGTTAATACTAGGGTTGGTTGGGGGGAAATCTGAGAGTCACTCATGGATTGTATGATCAGCAGGAAGTTGTTTACTCATGTTTTCATCTTGTACTAGTGCATGCCCGTAGAACCAAGTGTTCCTGTCTGAAACAAGGATCCCAGTCAGGCTTTCCAGGCCCAGATGTAGGCTGGGTTTGAAAGTGGAACACAGAGTTGGAGCCTGTATGTAGGCAATCACATGTTGGACTTTGGCAAATATAAAAGGGACTAAATGGCACTAAGATTTATTTGATTTTGTTAATATTAATTACAGAATACCTAAATATTGAAATTGAATGGGACATCCAATATTAGCCACTGTTTCAGATCCTTGTTTATTTGTTTGTCAGATCACTTATTTGTCTGATCTTTTATCACTTATATTCATCATAGTGTATCTTCACTTTGGGGAATGACAGCTGTTAAGGTATCATTATAATACCCGTGCACGCCCGCAGAAACGGGAGTAACCAAGGGTGTAGGCAAGCACGTCACCACTCGTTCAGTGATGCCTGCCTTTGATCTTTGATGATGTCATAGCGAGTCCTATGATCTTTTAGTGAGTCCTATGATCGTGACACACACACACACACAGATTTTCTTTAATTATATATATATATATATATATATTATTATATCACTGAAAACTCCTGCCTGCTGTAGGAACAACCAGATGTCTGGCCACGGCCAAGACAGATAATTTTTTCACACATAAGGAGTTGTAGCTCCTTATACAAAGATATACAGTAGAGTGATGATAATCAAGTCAGTGGCAGTAATGCACCTGTAAGCTGGTTGCCAACCGGCAATCAAATCTAAAAGAAGAAGAAGTTCATATCACTGTTCAGTCATGGAGTTCAGTGTAACATTGAATTTCTTCTATCGTCAGTAAACTCATACTGTCATGATCTGAGCACGGGGGGATCCCGCTGTGCTCTGTCTCTTTGCCTTTTTTTATATTTGTGTGGTGTTGTATTTTTGAGTTCTTATTGCTGTTATTTTATCTTTGGTTAGTTTTCACATTTTCTGTATTGTTTCTTAGTATGATTTATTTTCCTGTTTATGTTCATTGTAGTTTTGTTACTTATATGTTTGGGTTTATTTGTCTTTATTTGTTATCTCATTTTATTCATATTCTGTTGTGTTTCCTCTCTTCCCAGAGCTGCAGCTGTCAGTGGCACTTCCAGGTTTTTTGCTCTGTTGTGGGCGGTGCTTCTGTCAGCTGTCAGTCCTGTCTTCTTCCTCTCATTACTCCCAGCTGATCCGAGTTTGTAATCATTGTTTCCTCTTGCCTGCTCATGGTATCCACACCTGCCATCATTTGTTTCATTTGTTTCTGGCTCTATTTAAGGACTGTTATTTTCCTCCGTCATTGCCAGAGTCTCAGCTATCATCTCCACCAGAACCCTGGCCCTGTTCTGGTGTGCTGTGTTTGTAAGTTTGCTTTGTATATCAATTTGGATTTTCTGTTGGTGCACTGTTTGGGACTTTGTGTTTTTGTCAATAAATATCACAAACTGCCATCTACAGCGTGGATCTTTCCTCTCTGCCCCGAAGGGCAATTCATGACACATGCAGTACTATAACAAGATACATTTACTAATATTTCAGACCCATTTTAGTGCAACAGTTTATATTTTAGCAATATTTTGTTATTAAAAGGTTTTTTAAAATTTTAATGCTAAGATTGAGGCGGTGCTTATATCGTCATGCTGGGGCAATACTGAGGCCAAATAATGATCTGGACCTTGAGGGCGTGACTGGCAAAGACTAACAATGAATGTTGTAGGGCTGTCATGGTTGACACGCCTCTGCAACATTGCATGGAGGCTGGGGACAGCAAACTGTGGTAGTGGTTCCTCTCTTCAAGAAAGAGGACCAGAGGGTGTCCTCCAACTTTAGAGGGATCACACTCCTCAGCCTCCCTGGGAAGGTCTATGCCAAGGTACTGGAGAGGAGAGTCCAGCCATTGGTCGAACCTTGGATTCAGGAGGAGCAATGTGGTTTTTGTCCTGGCTGTGGCACATCGGACCAACTTTTTACCCTCACGAGAATCCTCGAGGGTTAGTGGGAGTTTGCCCAACCAGTTTACATGTATTTTATGGACTTGAAGAAGGTATTCGACTGCGTCCCTCGTGGTTTTTTTGCGTTTGGGTGCTTCGGGAGTATGGGGTATTGGGCTTGTTGTTATGAGCTATCTGGTCTCTATACGACTGTTGTGAGAGTTTGGTTCGTATTGCCAGCACTCAGTCACTCATTCCCAGTGAGAGTTGGACTCCACCAGGGCTGCCCTTTGTCACCGATCCTGTTCATAATTTTTATGGAGAGGATTTCTAGGTGCAGCCAAGGAACAGAGGGTATCATGCTTGGTGACCACAGGATCTCATCTCTGTTGTTTGCAGATGATGTTGTCCTGTTGGCTTCATCCAGCAATGACCAACGGGTCTTACTGGGATGGTTTGCCATTGAGTGTGAAGCGGCTGGGATGAGAATCAGTACCTCTCAGGTCCAAGTCCATGGTCCTTAGCCGGAAAAAGGTGGATTGTCCTCTCCAGGTTGGGGACAGGCTCCTGCCCCCAGTGGAGGAGTTTAAGTATCATGGGGTGTTATTCACGAGTGAGGGAAGAATGGAGCAAGAGATTGACAGACTGATCAGAGCAGCATCTGCAGTGATGCGGACGTTGTACCAGTCTGCTGTGGTGAAGAGGGAACTGAGCTCTAAGGCAAAGCTGTGGATTTACCAGTCAATCTACGTTCCTACTCTCACCTATGGTCACGAGCTTTGGGTAATGACCGAAAGAATGAGATTGCAGATACAAGTGGCTGAAATGAGCTTTCTCTGTAGGATCACTGGACTCACCCTCAGAGATAGGGTGAGGAGCTCAGTCATCTGGGAGAGGCTCAGAGTAGAACCGCTGCTCCTCCACATTGAAAGGAGTCAGTTGAGGTGGAATGGGCATCTGATCAGGATGCCTCCTGGACGCCTCCCACTTGAGGTGTTTCTGGCACGTCCCACTGGGAGGAGACCCCGGGGCAGACCCAGGACTCGGTGGAGAGACTATGTCTCCCAGCTGGTCTGGGAACGCCTTGGTATCCTCTCTGAAGAGCTGGAGCAGGTGGCTGGGGAGAGGGAAGTCTGGGCTTCTCTGCTTGAACTGCTGCCTCTGTGACCTGGACCTCCGGAAAAGTGGTAGAAGATGGACGGATGGATTATTATTATTATTATTGTTTTTATTTTTCCACCTAAACGATTGCATTTTGACCTTCTAAACATTAACCAAAACACAATTATTTTTTTTTTTTGCACACACCTCAGACCCGGTGAAAAATTTTATAAACTGGAAAAATTATGTGGCCTATGCTGAAAATTTATCCAGCGTATGGCTGATATATCCCGCATTCGTCGAACAAAGGTTGTAGGGCCATCAGTTAGCGTGCCTTTGAGCCAGGTCATGTCTGGCCTCTGCTTCTCCCAGCATGTTTTGTGTTAATTTGTCAGACCCGGTCCCCACTGACGCTCCGCCCAGTCTGCTGTGTACCTCATGTTCTCCACATATGCCGAACTATCCTTTAGACCTATGCAATCACGGCAACTTTATGGTATAATTTTTTTACACATTAAATCTTCAGTATTATCTTTTTCTGGTCAAATTTATCATTTTCACTTGCTTGTTATGTCCAGTCAGCATGGAGTCAATCCAAAACCCCGCCCACACTTCTTGAAGCCAGGGCATGAAGAGACACAGAGCGGTGGCTAAGCTTTTATTGATAAAAATGACATATTTTGACTGAGTGACTCTGTACTTGGGGATGCACACCCTCATAACCTCAGGAAAACATTTATAAAATCTTAGGCCAGTCTGACAAATGCTTCAAGAGATATATGTGGAACAGACAGGCACACAGACAGACAGACATTTCTTGCATTTATGGAGAGATTTCTATCCCCTCATGGATCGTCACCTTATCGTGGTGGGGGGGTTTGTGTGCCCCAGGGATCCCAGGAGCTATGTTGTCCGGGGCAATTTGCCTCCAATAGGGTCACCCAAGACAAAGTGGTCCTGGGTGAAGGGCCAGACTAAGAACGATCCAACGGACTATCATGATAAATTCTAGATCAAGGATTCAGTGTACCCCGCCCGATATGGGGTTACCAGGGCCCCACCCTGGAGCCAGATCTGGAGGAGGGGCTCGATGGCTAGCGTCTGGTGGCCGGGTTTCCACCCATGGGACCCGGCCAGGCTCAGCCCGAAGGAGTTACATGGGTCCACCCTCCAGTGGGCTCACCACCTGCAGGAGGGATCATGGGGGTCCGGTGCTATGTGGATTAGGTGGCAGTCAAAGGCGGAGACCTTGGCGGACTGATCCCAGGCTTTCTAAACTGGCTTTTGGTACGTGGAATGTCACCTCTCTGGTGGGGAAGGAGCCTGAGCTGGTGTACGAGGTTGAGAGATACCGGCTAGATATAGTCAGCCTCACCTCAACACACAGCTCCGGTTCCGGAACCATTCTCTTGGAGAAGGGGCTGGAGCTTGGCCTTTTCTGGAGTTGCACCAGGTGACAGGCGACGAGTAGGGGTGGGTATTCTTGTATCCCCCCACCCTGCTGCCTCTATATTGGAGTTTTCCCCAGTGAATGAAAGGGTTGCTTCCCTGCACCTTCGGGTTGGGAAGCGGGTCCTGACCATCATTTGTGCCTATGCACCAAATGATGTTTCAGAGTACCCACCCTTTTTGGAGTCTGTGACTGGGGTGCTGGAGGGTGCTCCTCTTGGAGACTCCATTGTGCTACTGGGGGACTTCAGTGTGCACGTGGGCAACGATAGTGAAACCTGGAAGGGGTGATTGGGAGGAACGGCCTGCCCGATCTGAACCCAAGTGGTGTTCAGTTATTGGACTTCTGTGCTAACCACAGTCTGTCCATAACGAACACCATGTTCAAGCATAAGGGTGTCCATATGTGCACCTGGCACCAGGACACCCTAGGTCGTAGGTCAATGATCGATTTTGTTATTGTGTCATCAGACCTGCGACCGTTTGTCTTGGACACTCAGGTAAAGAGAGGTGCAGAGCTGTCAACTGATCACCACCTGGTGGTGAATTGGATCCGATGGCAGGGGAGGATGCCATTCAGACCTGGTAGACCCAAACATATAGTGAGGATGTGCTGGGAACGTCTGGCTGAGGCCCCTGTCCGGGAGGTCTTCAACTCCCACCTCCGGAAGAACTTCAACCACATTCCAAGGGAGTCTGGAGACATGGAGTCTGAATGGGCCATGTTCTCCACCTCTACTGTTGAAGCGGCGGCCCAGAGCTGCGGCCACAAAATGGTCGGTGCATCTCGTGGTGGCAACCCCCGAACCAAGTGGTGGACACCAGCGGTGAGGGGGGCCATTAAGCTGAAGAAGATAAGATAAGCCTTTATTAGTCCCACAATGGGGAAATTCGATAAGAAGGAGTCCTATCAAGCTTGGTTGGCTTGTGGGACTGCCGAAGCAGCTGAGGTGTACCGGCAGGCCAAGCAGAGTGCAGCTTGGGTGGTTGCTGAAGCAAAAACCCGGGTATGGGAGGAGTTCGGTGAGGCCATGGAACAAGACTTTTGGTCGGCCTCGAAGAGATTCTGGCAAACTGTCCAGTGACTCAGGAGGGGAAAGCAGCTCCCTGTCCACACTGTGTATGGTGCGGATGGGGCGCTGTTGACTTCGACCGGGGATATCGTCGGGCGGTGGAAGGAATACTTTGAGGATCTCCTCAATCCCACTGATACGCCTTCCACAGAGGAAGCAGGGCTTGTGGACGAGGGGGATGACTCACCTATCACAGGGGCTGAGGTCGCCAAGGTGGTCAAAAATCTCCTTGGTGGCCGGGCCCCGGGGGTGGATGAGATTTGCCCCGAGTACGTCAAGGCCCTGGATGTTGTAGGGCTGTCATAGTTGACACACCTCTGCAACATTGCGTGGAGGTTGGGGGCAGTGCCTTTGGCATGGCAAACCGGGGTGGTGGTTCCTCTCTTCAAAAAAGGGGACCGGAGGGTGTGTTCCAACTTTAGAGGGATCACACTCCTCAGCCTCCCTGGGAAGGTCTATGCCAAGGTACTGGAGAGGAGAGTCCGGCTATTGGTTGAACCTCGGATTCAGGAGGAGCAACATGGTTTTCGTCCTGGCCGTGACACATCGGACCAGCTCTTTACCCTCTCGAGAATTCTCGAGGGTTCATGGGAGTTTGCTCAACCAGTTTACATATGTTTTGTGGACTTGGAGAAGGCATTTGACCGCGTCCCTCATGGTTTTTTGTGGGGGGTGCTTCGGGAGTATGGGGTATTGGGTGTGTTGTTATGAGCTATTCTGTCTCTGTACGACCGTTGTGAGAGTTTGGTTTGTATTGCCAACACTCGGTCGGACTCATTCCCAGTGAGAGTTGGACTCCACCAGGACTGCCCTTTGTCACCGATCCTGTTCATAATTTTTATAGACAGGATTTCTAGGCGCAGCCAGGGAATGGAGGGTGTCATGCTTGGTGACCACAGGATCTCATCTCTGTTGTTTGCAGATGATGTTGTCCTGTTGGCTTCATCCACCAATGACCTACAGCTCTTGTTGGGACGGTTTGCCGCTGAGTGTGAAGCGGCTGGGATGAGAATCAGCACCTCCAAGTCCGAGTCCATGGTCCTCAGCTGGAAAAAGGTGGATTGTCCTCTCTGGGTTGGGGACAGGCTCCTGCCCCAAGTGGAAGCGTTCAAGTATCTTGGGGTCTTATTCACGAGTGAGGGGAAAATGGAGCGAGAGATTGACAGACGGATCGAAGCAGCATCTGCAGTGATGTGGACGTTGTACCGGTCTGTTGTGGTGAAGATGGAGCTTAGTTCTAAGGCAAAGCTGTCGATTTACCAGTCAATCTACGTTCCTACTCTCACCTATGGTCACGAGCTTTGGGTAATGACCGAAAGAACGAGATCGCGGATACAAGCGGCTGAAATGAGCTTTCTCCGTAGGATTGCTGGACTCACCCTCAGAGATAGGGTGAGGAGCTCAGTCATCCGGGAGAGGCTCAGAGTAGAACCGCTGCTCCTCCACATTGAAAGGAGCCAGTTGAGGTGGTTTGGGCATCTGATTAGGATGCCTCCTGGATGCCTCCCACTTGAGGTATTTCGGGCATGTCCCGCTGGGAGGAGACCCTGGGGCAGACCCAGGACTCGGTGGAGAGACTATGTCTCCCAGCTGGTCTGGGAACACCTTGGTATCCTCTCTGAAGAGCTGGAGCAGGTGGCTGGGGAGAGGGAAGTCTGGGCTTCTCTGTTTGAACTGCTGCCTCCGCGACCCGGACCTCCGGAAAAGCGGTAGAAGATGGATGGATGGATGGATGGATTTCTATTATTTTAATAAGTAATAAGATTTTGAAATGCATGTAGAGATTTGTTTATTCACATCCTTGCTCATTAAGTTTTCATTTGTTATTATGGCAGTATACTGTATGTATGTATGTGTGTGTATATGAGCAAGCAGGTATATTAATTAGTTAATGATGGGACAGGACAAGATAAGCTTTTGGCTTCAATCCTGTTCCTTTTCGGACTGCATTTAAATTGTTTGTTTTTATTCTTGTTTTTTATGTTGTCTTGTTTGAAATAAATAATATTAATACACTAGCATACGATATCACATGCTAGCTTATGCTAACATATGCTATCATAAAGACCAATCTGATGGGGTGACCCCGGGAAATTCCTCCATATCTGGATGACGTCATGGAATGACTCATTTTTTTCTCCCTCCGTTTCTCACATTAATCCTGTTTTTTGTGCGTGTGTGTGTGTGTGCGTGCGTGCGCGTGTTTCAGAGGAAATCGATAAGAAGCTGACGGCCTACAGGAGAGGAAGTAAATTCTGGAGGATGCTCATCTTTTGTCAGGTAAAAAACAACAAAACAAGTTTCTGTGAGTTTTATTCAACTCTGACCTTTCTAGCCTTATTGTTGTACATCTGTAGTTTTACTTCCGTTCATTTCCCTTTTGGTTCTCTTTCTATTAATTTCACACCTTTTTTCTCATAAAATCACAACCTGATTCTCACATTTTTTTTAATCTTTTTGAGTTTTTCATATTTTAATTTTGAGGGGTTTTTCTCTTAGGGCGCATTCGCACAGCCTCTGATTGGTCCGGACCAAAGGAGCTCTGCTCCGCTTCCGTGGATAGTTCGGTTGGTTTGGTGCCGTCTGAACGTGCGTTGGAACTCTGGTGCAGCACCAAACAAGCCAAGTCTGGACCCCCTGAGAATGAGGGTCTCTGTTCACTTGCAAGCGAAGTCTGGTGCGCGCCGCATGCAGCGTGAATCCAAACGGAGTATCCAGCGGACCAAAGGGCGTTTGTGTAACCATAGCAACACGTAGTCTGAGAAGAGGAAGCGGTGTTTACCATAACACATTTTGGGTCGAAAATAACAATAAAGACAACCGTGCAGATCCAAGAAATCCTTTTGCCGGTGAAAGCTGAGAAGAGAAGTTCAAAAATGTCTCATTTGTGGCGGACAAACAACCCGGCTAAAGGGAACAGATTTCCGTTTTCAGTCCTGGCCAATCGATGAGCCGGATTTTTCTTCTTCACTGTGTTTTCTTCCTGGTCAGTGGTGGTTTGGTGGCCCCAAACAAGCAGCTGTTGTAACTGTGTGACCTTGTCCATGCAGTTTATTCTGCTGCAGTGTGAATGCAAACCAAAGAGAGGCGTGAAAATTCTTGGCGTTGCCGCCCAGTGGAACCCAGACCCCAGACTATCCCGGTCTCCATCCAGCGCCAATGTTGTCTCTTTTCATGTCTAATTTTGTGACTGTTTTCTCTCAAGTTTTCAACATTTTTCTGTAGAAAAGCGCTATATAAGTGCAGGTTAGTTAGTTAGTTAGTTAGTTAGTTGTAAATTTATGATTTTTTTATCTTAAATATATAACTGTTTGTAATTTTTAGACTTATGATATATTTATGCATCATTTTATTAATGTGTGGTTATATTTCTAATTGATATATTAATGTTTATATTAATAACACACATATATGGTTTTATTTCAAGGTCATTTATGATTATTTTGATGTATTAATGACATATGTAATTATTATTATTATTTTAGGGAGGTCCGGGTCATCTGTACCTGCTGAAGAATAAAGTAGCAACGTTCGCTAAAGTGGAAAAAGAAGAAGACATGAGCCAGTGAGATCATAATCAGACTGACTTTAATTAATGTGGAATATTGTTTATAATGGTGTTAATAATCTGCTTAATTCACTTTAGTTCTACTGGAATTTACCTTTTAAAACATCGTAGTTCAGTAGCTGATAAACATAGACCATGGTCCTCCGTGCACCGCCCCCCCCATAACCCTATAAACCTGGTATCATTAGAAAGCTTAGCGTGTCTAGATTACAAAAATAACTGGCAACAGTAAAAATACTGGGACTCACTATGACAAATAAACACGTTTATTGACCTACCCCAGACAAATAAAAGTGCAATTACGCACAACATAAGCGGTTATCATGTCGTCATCTTTTAAACAAATGAGACGCGGTGGCGGAGTGGTTAGCACTGCGGCAGCACAGCAACTCACCCTTGGCCGGGGGATCCTGGGTTCGATCCCAGCCCCCAACCAACAGTGATCTGTGTGGAGTTTGCGTGTTCTCCCCGTGTCTGCGTGGGTTTACTCCAGGATTTCTCCGGTTTCCTCCCACATGCCAAAAACATGCAAGTTAGGTTAATTGGCATCAAACTGGGGATTCTAAATTGTCCTTAGGTGTGACTGTGAGAGTGAATGGTTGTCTGTCTCTCTGTGTTGGTCCTGCGATGGACTGGTGATCTGTCCAGGGTGGACCCTGCCTCTCACCCATAAGATGCTGGGATAGGCTCCAGCACCCCCGCGACCCGAAATGGATTAAGCGGAAGAAGATGAGACATGAAATACTCCAAATGAAAGCTGTTTTATGCAGAATCGATTACTTGTTGGATTATCTGCATAGCTATAATGAGTCAAAAATATTCTTGATTGAAACATGATACCCTGTGAAAAATAAAAATACTTGCATGAAAAACAAGTCTAGTTGAATTAGATACTTAGCATCAAGAAAATCTCTGTACATCTGCACAAAATGTATGTACCATTCAAAAGTGTGACCTTTCACCTTTTATTTCATCTAAATCACATATTGATAAAGACACACTGATACAGATATATATATAAGATATACTGATACACTCATTTCTAATCTTGTCCCTCCTAGTAACTAGTAATTAATTATCTCCAAACCATACATCATAGCAGGTCTCACTACCATCTTATAAATCTTCCCGTTCACTCTTGCTGCTACCCTTCTGTCACAAATCGCCCCTGACACTCGTCTCCACCCACTCCACCCTGCCTGCACTCTCTTCTTCACCTCTCTTGTGCATTTTCCATTGCTCTAGATGGTTGACCCCAGGTATTTAAACTCATCTATCTTCACTACCTCTACTCCTTCCATCTTCACCGTTGCACCTGCCTCCCTCTCATTCACACTCATGTATTCTTTCTTCTACTGACTTTCATTCCTCTTCTCTCCAGAGCATACCTCCACCTCTCCAGGTTCTCTTTCACCTGCTCCCTACTCTCACTACAGATCACAATGTCATCTGCAAACATCATGGTCCACGGACACTCCTGCCTGACCTCGTCTGTTAGCCTGTCCATCACCATGGCAAACAAGAAGGGGCTCAGAGCCAATCCCTGATGGAACCCCACCCCCACCTTGAATCCATCTGTCAGTCCTACAGCACACCTCGCCACCGTCTCGCTGTCCTCATACATGACCTGCGCTACCCTCACATACTTCTCTGCCACTCCTGACTTCCTCATACAGTACCACACTTCCTCTCTTGGCACCCTATCATCTGCTTTCTCTAGATCCACAAAGACACAGAGCAACTCCTTCTGATCTTCTCTATACTTCTCCATCAACACTCTTACAGCAAACATTGCATCTGTAGTTCTCTTTCTTGACATGAAACCGTACTGCTGCTCACTGATTATCACCTCTCCTCTTAACCTGGCTTCAACAACTCTTTCCCATATCTTCATTGTGTGACTGATCAACTTTAAACCTCTGTAGTTACTACAGCTCTGAGCATCACCTTTGTTCTTGAAAACTGGTACCAAAACACTTCTTCTCTACTCCTCAAGCATCCTTTGAATTTCCACTAAAAAGTCCACTGCCGTCTCTCCTAAACATCTCCATACTTTCACAGGTATACCATCTGGACCAACTACCTTTCGATCTCTCTTTCTAGCCAATCAATACAAGTCCTTTTCTCCTTCCCTAGTGTCCAGCCTCTTGTACAACTCACTATATGCCTTTTCCTTTGCCACCTCTCTCTTTGCCATGTGCCTAGATTCCAAATACTCCTGTCTACTTTCTTCATCTCCCTGACTATCCCACTTTTTCTTTGCTAACCTCTTCCTTTGAATACTTTCCTGTACCTCCTCATTCCACCACCAAGTCTCCTTGTCTTCCTTCCTCTGTCCACTGGATACACCACATACCTTTCTACCTGCTTCCCTCAATACTTTTGCTGTACCTTCCCAGTCATCTGGTAATTTATCCCTACCACCCAGAGCCTGTATCAACTCCTTCCTGAACTCTGTGTGACCCTCTTCCTTCTGTAACTTCCCCCACTTAATCTTGTGAGCAGAGGGAAGCATGAAGTGCTCTAAAATTTCCTGGTAGACGACTGCGCTGACTTTAGTCTTGATAAAACACAGTGGACCAACAGCAGCAGATGACATGGTTCCTCAAATCATCACTGACTGTGGAAACTTCACACTAAACCTCAAGCAACTTAGATTCTGTGCCTCTCCACTCTTTCTCCAGACTCTGGGACTTTGATTTCCAAATGAAAGCAAAATTTACTTTTATCTGAATAGACGTCATCTGCTGGTGTTGGTCCACTGTGTTTTATCAAGACCAAAGTCAGTGCAGTTGTCTACCAGGAAATTTTAGAGCACTTCATGCTTCCCTCTGCTGACAAGCTTTATGGAGAAGCTGATTTCCTATCCTACACTTTATTACATGTATAGTTTATTTCTCTTATCTTATCATGTTTAATGTTGCAGCACTGTACCGAGACAAATTCCTAGTTTGTGTACTACATGAACAATGGCAATAAACCTGATTCTGATTCTGATTCTGATTTCATTTTCCAGCAGGACTTGGCAATATAGGGGTTTCACTTTCTGAAATGAGTGACAAAAAATATTGAACTTTTTCATGATATTCTAATTTTCTGAGATGTACCTGTAGATTGATGATAATCAAGTCAGTGGTGGTAATGTACCACATTACCACCACAAGCTGGTTGCCAACCGCCAATCAAATCTAAAAGAAGAAGAAGTTTAATTTGAAGTATGAGTTGTTTAATGTACTGTACCTGAAGTAAAACTGCCTGTAATGCATTAGCTTGTCTATAGCATTTTTATGGTATTAGTATCAACCAAATTTTTTTACAAGGCAGGTATGAAATGGCCAATAACTTTGTCAATATATGTCCAATTTAGAGTTTTTTCACAAAATAAAAGGTGAAAGGTCACACTTTTGAATGGTACATACATTTTGTGCAGATGTACTAACTACTAACTAACTAAGCTGCACTTATATAGCGCTTTTATGTACAGAGATTTTCTTGATGCTAAGTATCTAATCCAACTAGACTTGTTTTCATGCCAGTATTTTTATTTTTCACAGGGTATCATGTTTCAATCAAGAATATTTTTGACTCATTATAGCTATGCAGATAATCCAACAAGTAATCGATTCTACATAAAACAGCTTTCATTTGGTGTATTTCATGTCTCATTTGTTTAAAACATGATAACCGCTTATGTTGTGTGTAATGAAAGTGTTCATTTGTCACAGTGAGTCCCAGTATTTTTACTGTAATCTCGACACCCTAAGCTTTCTAATGATACCAAATGTATAGGGCTGTGTGTGTGTGTGGGGGGGGGGGGGTGTATGGGGGACAATGTTAGCCCATGGCCTAACAGATTTTAGTCAATGATGTTTTAAAATCATCTGAGTTAATCTGTCTGTTCAAAGGTTCTGGAGGAGACTGAGCCGGTTTATGAGTAAAGTGAATCCAGAACCGAACCTGATCCACATCATGGGCTGTTATGTCCTGGGGAACCCAAACGGAGAAAAGGTACATTATTATTATTATTATTATTATAAAGTCCATGCATAGTTCTAGGTTTTTTTCCTGAGAAATCACAAATTTATGAAAAAATGGTCCCAAATTCACAGGAAGAAAGTGGCAAAGTTGTAAGAAAAAGTTTAAAAATTTATCAGAAAAAGTTGCCAATTTTCTGTGAACAAAGCCAAAATTTTTGATATTTTGTGGCTTTATGCAACATGTCTTTGTCCAGAAAATGTCCACAAGAATGTGTGACAGGAGATCAGTGGCAGGAGCAGAAGAGCAGCAGAATCTGGAAATCGGGGTTAATTCATTCTCTCCTCCTCATCATCTTTGCAGCTGTTCCAGAAACTGAAGAATCTGATGAGGCCTTATTCAGTCGACTTCCAGTCACCGCTGGAGCTGTCGGCTCAGGGTCAGGCACACCAAAACATACACGAACACATGCTAATATATGCTAATTTGTGCTAACATATGCTAACATACAGTAATATACGTATACCAACATAAGATAAGAGATAAGATAAGCCTCGATTAGTCCTACAATGGGGAAATTCCAGGATTGCAGCAGCAAAGGGATAGCAGCACTCACAGCAATAGTCAATAAGATAATAAGATAAGAAGTGGTTAGTCAAAGCAGTAAATAAATATACATATGTACACAGTTACATCCACAGTGCAGGAGCATTGCAGCTAGATGGTTCAAGACTCAAGATTCAAGATTTAACCCTTTAACTGTATGGCGACTGTGACTGTGTTAAGGGGTAAACATAACCCCGAGTGGTCAAGAGTGGTAAATATTTTTTGTCAAAATAGTTCAGATTTCCAAGGCTATAACTTGAAAGTTGCAAGAGATAATGGCTTACTGTCAAATAGAAAGATGTAGAATATGATCCAAAGTTTCAGCTAGGGATAAATTTACGCATCTAATTTGCATAATGTCGCAGCAGCTAGATAAATTGCATAACTGAGTCAAAAGTGGACTTCGGACATATTTACACAAAGAATGGTTCGGGTTTTTTTGACACCATTTTGTCTACAGTGGTGTGTTTTTATCTTGTCTTCAAAGTATATGAACCAGAAAATCAATAAAATGTAAAAAAAAAAAAAAAAAAAAGATAAATACGTCACTTACCGGTGGCGAGGGGCTCGCTCACGTGGTTGGTCCGTTTTCACCAATCGTGGTCGTTTTGTGTTTGGTCGGTCATTTACGCTCTCTACCACATCTACAAACTCTTATGATTATCCCACGTGAATTTCGTTTGTATTATGCGGCTATTTTCCCTGTATGATGCAGTTTCTGTGAGGATCCAGACGATCGTGGTGGCAGCCATCTTGGTCTTGTGAGCTCATGGCAGAAAAAGGAAGAAGAATAATGAGGATTTCTTCTTCTTTGCTGTATTCCATGTCAGCCATGATTCCACCAACGCGGGTCTGCCAGCTTCTGAAGTGTCAGATCAGTACAGCTCAGTACAAATCCTCAGGAGAGCCGGGGACGTCAGAGTACAGCCAGAGAGTTGACAGGCGCAGTTGCTGCGCTGTGCCTGTCCATGAAATGTGGGCAGTTAAAAGGTTAAGATTTTATTGGTCAGTAATACTATACATATATAGGACATACAGGAGAATTTAAATGGCATTTCTCTCTCTCTTCAGTGGTGTGCACAATATAAAAAAAGAAAAGGAATAAGGCTAGAAAAACAACAACAGCAGTCTATGTACAGTAATGCTACCCATAGTGCAAATGGTGACAAAATATAGACCCAGACATCCCATAGTGCAAATAAAGATAAATGATGAAACCCAGCAATCCTATATACAGAAAAGTTGAGCAGTAATACTCGTAGTATCAAGTTCCATGCAGTAGTGTAGGTGCAGACAGTGACAGATAGGACTGTACATGATCAGTACTGCAATAACAGACAGCAGCAGATATGGCATTTGTGCAAATGGTTGCAGTAAAGTGCAGAGAGATGCAGCAGCAGATGCATTACTGTTGGTGTGTCAGTCTTTCTGTGCCAACAGCTGAGGTAGTTATTGTGCGGGTGAGTGCATTATGGTCGGGGGGAGGGGGTTAGTGGACAGAGTTCAGGGTCCTGATGGCCTGGTGAACAAAGCTGTTTAGCAGTCTTGTGGCGCGGGCCCGGAGACTCCGGTATCTTTTCCCCCCGAGGGCAGGGAGCTGGAGAGGGAGTGTGAGGGGTGGGAGGTGTCGCCTGCAATGTTGATGGCTCTGTAGGTGAGACGGGTGAGGTTGATGTCCAAGAGGGGGGGCAGAGGGGTACCGATGATCTTGCTGACTGCTTTCACTGTGCGTTGTAGTGTCTTCCGGCAGGAGGCGGTGCAGCTTCCATACCACACCGTGATGCAGCTGGTGAGGATGCTCTCAATGGTGCCCCGATAGAATGAGCACATGATGGGGGAGGGACTCATGCTCTCTTCAGTTTGTGGAGGAAATGGAGGCGAGTTTGTGCCTTCTTGGCCAGTGATGTGGTGTTGTTGGACCAGGAGAGGTCCTCAGAGATGTGCACCCTCAGGAACTTGGTGCTGCTCACCCTCTCCACAGCTGCTCCATCGATGATCAGAGGGGGGTGCTGTGTGTGTCCCCTCCTGAAGTCGACCACAATCTCCTTGGTTTTTCCCACATTCAGGAAGAGATTATTGTCTTTACACCACTGGACCAGTTGGCTCACCTCATTTCTGTAGTTGACCTCCTCATTGTTGGTGATGAGGCCCACCACCGTCATGTCATTCACAAACTTGATGATGTGGTTGGTGTTGTAGGTTTGTACACAGTCATGGGTCAGCAGAGTGAAGAGCAGTGGGCTGAACATGCAACCTTGTGGTGCTTCTGTGCTCAGTGTGATGGTCTTGGAGGTGTTGCTGCCAACCTGCACATTCTGTGGCCTCCCTGTGAGAAATTCCAGCACCCAGTTACAGAGAGAAGTTTTGAGTCACAAGTGAGTTTTTGTATTTGGTGCTGGGGGATGATTGTGTTGAATGCTGAACTGAAATGCAAGAACAGCAATCACATGTAGGAGTTCCTTGAGTCCAGGTGGGTGAGGGCTGGATGGAGAGCAGCAGAGATGGGCTCTTCTGTGGATCTGTTTGACCTGTATGCAAACTGAGATGGGTCGTGGGAGGGAAGGAAGATGAACTTGATGTTCTGCATGACCAGTCGCTCGAAGCACTTCATTATGATGGGGGTCAGTGCTACGGGCCAGTAATCATTGTAGCTGGACGGGATGGGCTTCTTTGGGACTGGTATTATGGTGGTAGTTTTGAAACATGTAGGAACAACAGCTTGACTCAGGGAGATGTTGAAGGTGTTGGCCAGGACATTCTTGAGCTCCTCTGCACAGTCCTTCAGGACACGACCCGGTATGTTGTCTAGTCCAGCTGCCTTGTATGAGTTGTTCCTTCAGAGGGTCCTCTTCACGCTAGCCAGATCCAGACTTATGGCCTGCTCGTCTGGAGGAGTGGTCTTCTGTGCTGATGTGCTGTTTTGTGCTTCAAAACGGCCGAAGAAGTCATTTAGGTTGTTAAGCAGTGTGATGTCACTCCCACAGGTCTGATGTGGAGGTTTGCAGTTGGTGAGGGTCTGTATGCCACGCCAGAGAGAATGTGCATCTCTGGTGTTGCTGAAGTGGCTGCATATTTTCTAGCCCTCAGGAGCCTGTGGACCTCTGCTGTCATCCATGGCTTTTGGTTAGCATGAACAGTGATGGTTTTGCAGTGAGTGACATCATCAATGCATTTAACTACGTACAGGTACATCTCAAAAAATTAGAATTTCATGAAAAAGTTCAATATTTTTTGTCACTCACTTCAGAAAGTGAAACCCATATATTATATAGATTCATTACACAGAAAGTGTAAGGCAGGGTCCACCCTGGACAGATCACCAGTCCATCGCAGGGATCATCAAGATGTTTTCTGGCAAAACTTAGACGAGCCTTTATGTTCTTTTTGCTCAGCAGTGCTTTTCGTCTTGGAACTCTGCCATGCAGGCCATTTTTCCCCAGTCTCTTTCTTCTGGTGGAGTCATGAACACTGACCTTAACTGAAGCAAGTGAGGCCTGCAGTTCTTTGGATGTTGTTGTGGGGTCTTTTGTGACCTCTTGGAGAGTCGTTGCTGCACTCTTGGGGTAATTTTGGTCTGGTGGCCACTCCTGGGAAGGTTCACCACTGTTCCATGTTTTCATCATTTGTGGATAATGTCTCTCACTGTAGTTTGCTGGAATCCCAAAGCTTTAGAAATGGCTTTATAACCTTTTCCAGACTGATAGATCTCAATTGCTTTGTTTCTCATTTGTTCCTAAATTTCTTTGGATCACAGCATGATGTCTAGCTTTTGAGGATCTTTTGGTCTACTTCACTTTATCAGGCAGGTTCTATTTAAGTGATTTCTTGATTGAGAACAGGTGTGGCAGTAATCAGGCCTGGGTGTGGCTCGAGAAATTGAACTCAGCTTTCCAAACATGATAAACCACAGTTAATTTATATTTTAACAGGGGGGCAATCACTTTTTCACACAGGACTATGTAGGTTTTGATTTTTTTCCCCTTAATAATAAAGACCTTCATTTAAAAACTGCATTTTGTGTTTACTTGTTATCTTTGTCTAATATTTAAATTTGTTTGATGATCTGAAACATTTAAGTGCGACAAACATACAAAAAAATGAGAAATCAGGAAGGGGGCAAACACTTTCACACCGCTGTACATGAATGTACACTTAGGCATAATTTAAACAACAGTAAATGGCACAAAACACGAAGAGAGAAGGGAGGCCACTGCGTGTTCATGCGCCATCTAGATAAAAAAAAAGGTATCAACAGCGTTACAGTTAAATTACCCAGCAAAATATAAATATAGACCCAGACAGTCCATTTCACATTTGAATCAACAGTGCTGTTGCCAACCTTGATAATAATGTAATTGTCTTAGTTGTGCAAAGTTGTGATGTTTAATACGGCCTCTACAAGCAGCACCGGTTAGATTATAAAGTCTGACAGCCGTAGGTAGGAAAGACCTTTAGAATCTCTCCCTCCAGGACTTAGGATGGTACAGCCCACTGCTCAATTCAGCGCGTCCTGCATGGGATGGGACTCAGACTCCAGCAGAGATGACAGCTTAACCACCATCCTCCTCTCTCCCATCTCCTCCACTGGGTCGAGGCAGCGCCCCAGAACACAGCTAGCTTTTTTGATCAGCCTGTTCAGTCTCTTCCTGTCGGCTGCCTTGATGCTGCTGCCCCAGCAGGCCACTTCAAATGTGAGGGCTGATGCCACCACAGAATCACAGGTGGTCTTCAGGAGTGCCCCCTGTACTCCAAAGGACCCAAGTCTCCCCTGGAGGTACAGTCTGTGCTGCCCCTCCTTGTAGAGTGCGTTGGTGTTGTGTGACCAGTCCAGTTTATTGTTCAGGTGAACACGCAGCTACTTTTAAGATGTCACCATCTCAATGTCTGTTCCCTGGATGTTTACTGGTGCTGTACTGATAACATACACTAACATACACTAATATATGATAACATGTTTGTGTATGCTAACATACAAACTAATATGCACCTACATATTGAATACCAGATCAGTCACATTCACCCGTTCTTCACCCTGGTTCACTCCTGCTCTCAGACAACTTAAAGCCAAGGGACGCCAGTTGGAACGTCTCTTTAGGAAAACTGGTTTAACTGCTCATCAAGAAATGTACCAAAATCATATCACTCATTACAAGGACTGCTGCAAACACGCCAAATCCACCTACTACACCAGTTTGATCAGTTCATATGAAGGTGACATTAAGGCCCTATTCTCCTTACTGAAAACCATCACTCAACCGCCGGACTCCCTTCCCCCGCACATTGTCTCCCCTGTGTTCTGTGATAATTTGATTTCATTTTTTACCTCCAAAATTCAGAATATTCATCAATAGCTCGTCCCAATGATCTCTCACAATCCTTTATCAACATTTCCTCCTGTGTCTCCTACCTTCTCCTTCTCTGCATTTACTCTTCCCTCCATCACTGCTATTTCTGAACTGATAAGCAAATCCAAATCATCTACCTGTCGTCTAGATCCCCTCCCAACCATTCTCGTCAAAGCATCTCTGTCCTCACTCGCACCTCTTATTACTCATATCATCCACTCCTCCCTCACTACTGGTCTAGTCCCCTCACCCCTAAAAACAGCTGCCATTACCCCTATACTCAAGAAACCTGGTCTGGATCCCAACAATCTAAACAACCTCCGTCCCATCTCCAACCTGCCATTTCTGTCTAAAATTTTGGAAAAATCAGTAGCAGCCCAAGTCCACTCCCACCTCTCCTCTAATAACATTTATGAAGAGTTCCAGTCCGGTTTCCGTCCCCACCACAGCACAGAAACGGCCCTTCTTAAAATCACAAATGACTTGTTAATGTCAGCAGACTCTGGACTCCTCTCCATCTTCATCCTTCTTGACCTGACTGCAGCCTTTGATACCATTTCTCACCCCATCCTCCTCCATAGACCGGCATCTCTCGGTTTTTCTGGTACTGTTTTAAATTGGTTCACATCCTACCTTTCTGACCGCTCCCAATTCATCCAGTTAAAATCATACACATCCCAGCCATCGTCCATCTCTTCTGGTGTCCCCCAAGGTTCAGTCCTTGGTCCAATTATGTTCATCATTTATCTTCTCCCTATTGGTCATATTTTCCATAAATTTAATATTCAATTCCATTGTTACGCTGATGACACCCAGCTATATCTTTCCTCCAAACCTACCTCCAACCTCCCTCCCACCTCCCTCTGTGACTGCCTCCATAAACTCACTTCTTAGTTTTCCTCTAACTTTCTTAAACTTAATAGTGATAAAACAGAAGTCCTCTTAGTCAGTTCAAAATCCACCTTTTCAAAGTCAAACAGTATCACCATCACCATTGACAACACTACTGTTTCCCCCTCCCTCAAGTCAAAAACCTTGGGGTAATTTTGGACACCACCCTCTCCTACAAATCCCACATCAATAATGTCACCCGGTCAGCATTTTTCCATCTACGTAACATCAACCGTCTCCATCCCTCCCTCACCCCTGCCAGCACCACCATCCTGGTCCATTCTCTCGTTACCTCCCGCCTGGATTATTGTAACTCCCTTCTTTCTGGTCTCCCCCTCAAATCTCTTAAAAAATTTCAACTGGTTCAGAATGCTGCCGCCCGGATCATTACCAGAACTCCATTCACCCATCATATCACCCCGGTTCTGCAGCACCTCCATTGGCTCCCCATCAAACACCGCATTGACTATAAAATCATCCTCCTCACTTACAAAGCCCTCCATGGCCTTGCCCCCCCATACCTGGCTGCACTCCTCTCCGTCCATACACCATCCAGAACTCTCAGATCATCAACTACCATCAACCTCATTGTCCCTCCTGCACGCATGACCACCATGGGCCTCCGATCATTCAGCTGCACCACCCCCCACCTCTGGAACTCCCTCCCACCGGACCTCAGGAATTTAAACTCACTCTCCACCTTCAAATCCCACCTCAAGACTTTTCTGTTCACTAAGGCCTATTCTTTGTGATTCTTGTACTTGTGATGTTTTTAAATGTGTTTTATTGATTGTTTTATTCTTGTACGGTGTCCTTGAGTGCCTTGAAAGGCGCCTGAAATAAAATGTATTATTATTATTATTATTACATATGTTAACATATGCCAACATACACTAATATACGGTAAACTATTGCTAACATACAATAACATACATTAATAGTTGTTAATATATGCCAACTTGCACTAACATATGATAACATACTCTAATAGGGCTGTGCAATATGACCAAAATTTCATATCACGATATAAGTAATCTTATTTGATGATAATGATATCAATCACGATATACATTTTATGTAAATTCTATAGTTTATATATGATAACCAATTAAAGGACCGTCTTTTTCTACATTTTAAATTACATACTGAAAAAAAAATCAATTGTACAGTTTCATCTGTCATTAATTTTATGCACTTTTTTCCCTCTTATTTTTGCAGTGTTGTTATAAAATTGTTTTTAATGTGCATTTGAAATGACTTCAATTTTAGTCTTTATCGCTACTGGACTCATTAAAAATGATTAGAAATCAAGTTACATTAAGAACCAGTTTGTTCCTCCGACACGTTTTAATTTATTTATTATTTATTTAGTGTGTATGCAGTTGCTGTCATGCACTTTTGCAGCTTTAGTAATGTTTTTAGACAAAAATAAGAAACTCATCAGTGATTTCAACCAGAACGATGGTCTGATACATTATAATGTTTCCTATTAGTGACAAGTTAGCATCATCAGAATCAGCTTTATTGCCAAGTATATTTACAAGTAAACACACAAGGAATTTGACTTGACATTGGGCGCGCACGTTAGGCGCATCCAATGACGCGGCAGCCATGAAGGCGCCTGTCATGCAGTGAGGGTAAAGAGGGGAAGGGGGGGGGAAACACAATAGGCAGAGAGAAAAAACAGTTATCAGAATAACGCTCGTATAAGCTCATATAAGCTCAATGAGCCAAATTTTGATTACACAGAAAAAAACCCTCTATGCACATTAGCAGACAATAGATACAATCACACAGCAGAGGGAGGGAGAGCAGTGTGTGTATATTTGCATGTCATTGTGTAGTGTAAGTGTAACAGTTGTTAGTGAGCAGCAGAGGGCGCCTCCTGGCAGTGGATAGATGTTATAATCATGTGACTTATAAACAAGTCCAGAGTTCAGAGTCTATCTCTCTTTTTCTCTTGCTTGCAGAAGGCACATGGGCATTGTCCTTGAGAGTCCAATCCGCTGACGACAACAACTGATTGTTGATTGTATGGGTAGACATAAGAGCCGGTTCTTCCGCTAATCTCAGTCAGGAGGAATGTAAACACGGGGCAAACAAGGTCAAATCAAATCAAATCAGCACAGTGCACTCAGAGAGTAGAATTTTGTCCTCACCTGTGTAATTCTGTGCTTCCATTATATATGCAGGCTTAAACTGTTTTTCCATAGAGAGCACAGGGCTTCAGATGTATTCCTTCACTGAAACACTGTCATTCAGTTCACCGTTTGCCGCTACTCGTGCCCTCCCCAACTGGTCGAATTTGATGAAGGAGCTGGCTGGGTCCACTTGATCCGCCCTCTCACCTTCCTTCAATTTCTGATGCATCAGGGAACTCCACAGCCAAAAATAGAAGTCCTGAGATCATAGCCAATAATATTTCCATAGACGCATGGATTCCAATGTTCATGAGTCTCTCGTAGGTTCCAATTCTTGGGCTCCCCCTTGGCCCAATTCTTGTTGAAAAATAGTGACAATAGCACATTTAAGCCGCTTCCAAATCCATAATTTCCGTTTAGATTAAGATTCAGCAGAAGAAGAGCGACTAAACACAGACAAAAACGCAACATTGCAAAAGCTGGGAATAGGTCAGGAAGGCAGGGGAGGAGGGAAGAAAAATGCGACTGCTCTCTCTCAAGGCAAGAAGAAAAAAAAAAAAAATCATTTAGCATTTCATCATTTAGCATTTGCCGTCTTATAATTAGAGAGAGATGGTGTTAACGGGACTTACCTCCAATTAAAACGTGGTGAGAGGACTATCCTCTCTGACGCAGCACGGTGGAAAAAAGTCCAACATCCCTGGCTGGCACAGAAGTAGCAGCTCCACAGAAGGAGCGGCAAAACATTAGCTCGCAGTTAGCTGCTGCGGCGCACCTGGCACACTGCGTGTAATGTTGTGTTATGACTTTTATTATGAAGCGCGGTGTAGTGGCTGCCACTTTCTCTTCCACCACTACACCGCCCTATAAATACCAGGGGCATCCATTTTCACGGCCTCTTTGCCGATGCCTCTGCCTGGCGGTTGTATTGTGCAAGCATCTATCAATAAAGCTGAGTTCTACTGTGCACCTGGCCTAGTCATTTAGAAGGTAATTCCAGACACAACATTTTGGCAACGAGAATAAAAAATGGAGGCATGTATTTCACCGCTTGGGCCTTTCCTGGAGGTCCCAGGTGAGCTGCCTGTACCCTGGCTGAGATGGTTTGTGGCCTTTGACAACTACACCGTGGTGCTCAACCTGGGTAAGCTAGATAAGCTGAGGGCACATGCGCTTCTGGTGCATAATTTGGGGATTGAGGGCAAGTGGATCCTGAGCACACTCGGGACTTCGGACTCATATGAGGACGTGGTCGAGTTGCTAGTGCACTATTTTCACACCATGAACAGCGTGACTGTCCAGGGGATTAGGTTTTGGCAGCTACACCAACCGACGGGTGAGCCTATCCACCAGTTCGTTGCTGATTTGAGGCAGCTAGCTAGTGAGTGTCGTTTTGAGCTGCTGGAGGAAGAGATGGTACGCAGCCAGATGGCAGAGCACACCAACAGCACCGTGATACGAGCAAAGCTGCTCACAGCGCCAGATGACTTAATGCTAGTCAGAGCTATCGAGTTAACTCTCCAATTGGACACCACAAACAAGCTAGCCTCTGAGCTATGTGGGCACCAGTCACAACAGCAGCTGGAACCTCCCAGCGAGGATAGCATGGACAATGACGCTATGGAGACCAATGCTACCAACCGTAGGTCTGCCCCGGGAAAACCCGTTTGTATGGGTTGTGGGTCCGTGAAGCACCATTTCAAGACCAGGGACTGCCCGGCGAGAGGGGAGTGCTGCGGCAAGTGTGGATGCTTGAACCATTATGCCAGGGTGTGCCGAATGTCTGAGCCGGAGAGCCCACGGAGAAAAGCAATTCACCCGCCCCGACAACTGTCCATGCGATGTCTCCAAGTACCAGCAGGTACACGTTCTGCAAAGTGACGCTGGATGGGTAGGAGGTACCGCTGCTGATCGACACGGGGTTGGAGGGATCATTATTGAGTTGGGCCAGGGTGAGGAAATTTTCCCCCCACTACAGAATTAGAGGTAACCCAGCGCCGCTCTACAGTTATGGAGGAGGAAGGCTGTGCACAGTTGGAACACTGGAGTTGACAGTTCGGTACAAGTTGGCAGAGATGGCTGACTTCATGTTCCACGTGACGGCCCGAGGCACCAATATCATGGGCTGCGACCTGTTTTATGGACTGGGTTTCGCCATTAAAGACGATGCTGGGGAAGAGTGGTCTGGTTGTGGCAAGTGGAACTGCCCGGTTCCAGTGGTGGAGGATGATGCGGTGTGGGATGGGGATTTACCGGGCACCACGGTGGTAAAGCAGGACCAGCCTCACTCAGGTTCGATGCAGGAGGGTATCAGTGCCAGCGCTAGGGGTACCGTGGAATAGGGTACTGAACATAGCGGCGAGGTGCCGATGCAAGTGACGCTGATGAAGTAGCCACAGATTCCTCTGGAGCTTGGCCACAGAGGGCTGTAGAATCTGGAGCTACAACGGTGACTGCGGCAGCAGCTTTAAAAGAGGTTGGGGCCAGACCGACAGGCACGGAGCGGCCGCGTGCAGGTCGAGCAGAGCTCCTCTGCGAGTTATGGACCTGGTCTGGGCTTGAGGGGAGGGACATCCACGGCGGATGTGGGCCAAACGTTAGCCAGAGGGACACCAGAAGCGGCTGCGCATCCTGCTAAGTGGGGTGCGGCCTACTTCTAGCTGTCAGACGGATCATGGAGAAACGCCAACAAGCTGCAGGGTGCCCGGGAGGAGGCTTCGGATGACGGGTCTGGATGAGAGAGGCGGCCGATGGGGAGAAGAAGAGGCACTCTTGTGTGTAAGGTCAGCTGTGGCCCCGGGGGCATGCTGCCTCCAGGGGCAGGTCTACCGAGGGGCTGCCCTGGGCCTCCGCAAGCCGGTTCTACCCCTGTTCTGCCAGAAAGAGAGTAGTGTGGGTTGAAGAAAAAGCTCTAATGTTCATATGTAAATGGTAAATGGCATTGACTTATATAGCGCTTTTATTCTCATCTCTTGATGACCAAAGCGCTTTACAGATCCTGCCATCCAGCCATTCACACACACATTCACACACTGATGGTGGCATGCTGCCCAACATGGCGCTTCCAGACCCACCAGGAGCAATTGGGGGTGAAGTGTCTTGCCCAGGGACACAACGGTAGGATATCTGGGGAGAGCGGGATTCAAACCACCAACCATGTGGTTACTGGACGACCTGCTCTACCTCACACACTTAATAAACATCAGTATTAATACTAATAAAGATAATAAACACACCTTAATACTAAATACTAATACTAGAAATACTAATAAATACACATTAAAAGCAATTAGGATAGATAAAGCAGTTAAAACTAGAGGAAACAGGAAGAATGAAAATTCACTGGGTGACTAACATGTCCCCGAGTAAAATAAAAATTCACTGAGTATGACTTGTCTCTGATAATACCCAATAGGCTGTACAATGGTAATTTTAATATCAGAGATGATATTAAAATATCAGACAGCCCCAGTCTGTCAGGATGGGTAATAGGACCTCAGCCAGCATCATCACAAACACAGGTGTCCCACATGGTTGTGTTCTCAGCCCCATCCTCTACAGCCTCTTCACCCATGACTGGGTTGCCTCCCACAAGGACAATATCATCCTAAAGTTCGCGGATAAAACAGCAGTGATAGGATGCATCACTGGTGATGACAAAGCATCCAACAGGAGGGAGGTGGCCAGCCTAGTGTCATGGTGTGAGGACAACCTCACCCTCAACACGGACAAGACAAAGGAGATATAGTGGACTTGAGGAAAGGGAGGAGGAGACCCCGTCAGCCGCTGTTCATCCAGAAGCTTGAGGTGGAGAGGGTGAGCAGCTTTAAATACCTGGCCATCCACATCAGCGAGGACCTTAAATGGATACACAACACCACAGAGCTGGTTAAGGGAGCGCAACAGTGGTTGTACTTCCTGAGGAGGCTGAAGAAATTTGGCATGTCCTCCAGGATCCTCAACAATTTCTACAGCTGCATCATCGAGAGCATCTTGACCAACTGCATCACTGCATGGTATGGCAGCACCACTGCCCTGGACCACAAATGCCTGCAGAGAATGACAAATACAGCGGAGAAGATCATCAGGACTCTCCTCCCCTCTCTGCAGAGCATCTACCACTGCAGAGTCCAAAGGAGAGCTGACACCATCTTCCAGGACCCCACCCACCCCCAGTACAGACTGTTCACACTTCTGCTGTCAGGGCAGAGGTACAGAAGTTTGAAATGCAGGACAACCAGACTGAAAAACTTCTTCTTTCCCACTGCCATCAGACTCCTGAACAAATAACAACTCTGCAACACAGCTTTGCATATAGGAACTCACACACTGGCTGCTAAATTTGCACATTGCTCTCCTGTACAGTGTATATAGTGTCACCCCTCTGATGTCCATATCATCTCTGCTACTAATTATTATCTCTGCTGCTGTTTATCTTGTACATTCTACTGGTGCTACCGTTACAGAGAAATTAGCACCGGGTGCTAATTTGTAATTTATAATTGTATACTGCTCGCTGCACAATGCTCATTTGTACACTGTACATAGGTTTATGCCATCTCAGGTTCATATCATCTCTGATATCAATGTACCACCACCACTATAGTCATCCAGTGAATTTTCAATTTCATTCCTCTTGTCTGACTACATCAACTGCTTTAACTGTCCACATTGCGTGTTATTAGTACTCATTAGTATTAGTATTTAGTATCACGGTGTGCTTAAGGAGTCCTAATTGCCTAACTGTGTTGGTGTGTGTGTTATTAGCATCCGTTAGTATTAGGATTGAGTTACTGTGTTATTGTGTTATTACCTTAGTATCGTTATGTACCTATTACCTTGGCATTTGTTGGGAGAGCAAAATCAGAATTTCATTGCTCAGGAAATGTAGCATTTTTTAACTGTGCATATGATAATAAAGCCTTTGAATCTTGAATATGAACGTGAGATGGCATGAGACTATGCACAATGTGGAAATGAACAATGTTAAAATAAGTATCCAGTGTGAGAATTCCTCTGTGTAAAGCCGTGTGCCCTGATAATACCCAGCAGACTGTACAATGATAATTTAGCAGCAGAGATGATATGGACGTGAGACTATGTACAGTGTGCAAATGAACAATGTGCAAATTTAGCATCCAGTGTGTGAGGTCCTATTTGCAAAGTTGTGTCCAGAATTGTGTTATTTGTTCAGGAGTCTGATGGCAGTGGGAAAGAAGGTTTTTTAATCTGGTTGTCCTGCATTTCACACTTCTGTACCTCCAGCCTGAAGGTAGAAGTGTGCGTATTTTGTGCTGGGGGTGGGTGGGGTCCTGGAGGATGGAGGCAGCTCTCCTTTGGACTCTGGGGTGATGGATGCTTTGCAGAGAGGGGAGTGGAGTCCTGATGAACTTCTCCACTGTCTTCACCACTCTCTGCAGGTGTTTGTGGTCCAAAGCAGCAGTGCTGCCATACCACACAGTGATGCAGTTGGTCAAGATGCTCTCAATGATGGAGCTATAGAAGTTGTTGAGGATCTTG
This sequence comes from Pholidichthys leucotaenia, assembly GCA_020510985.1. NCBI lineage: Eukaryota > Metazoa > Chordata > Actinopteri > Cichliformes > Pholidichthyidae > Pholidichthys > Pholidichthys leucotaenia. The sequence goes on from CM035850.1 coordinate 3,027,322, forward strand.
TGGGACATGTCAAACTTCCTTAGCCTCCTCAGAAAGTACAGCTGCTGTTGAGCTCTCTTAACCAGCTCTGTGGTTTTAAGTGCCCACGTAAGGTCCTCGCTGATGTGGTTGCCCAAAGCTGCTCACCCTCTCCACCTCAAGCTCCCGGATGAACAGCAACCGATGAGGTCTCCTGTCCTTCCTCATGTCCACTATCATCTTCTTCGTCTTGTCTGTGTTGAGGGTGAGGCTGTTGTCCTCACACCATGACACCAGGCTGGCCACCTCCTTCCTGTAGGATGCTTCATCGCCACCAGTGATGTGTCCCATCACTGCTGTGTCGTCTGCAAACATTAAGATGACATTGTCCTTGTGGGAGGCAACACAGTCATGGGTGAAGAGGCTGTAGAGAATGGGGCTGAGAACACAACCCTGTGCGACACCTGTGATCGTGATGATGCTGGCTGAGGTCCTGTTTCCAATCCTGACAGACTGGGGCCTGCCAGTCAGAAAGTCCTGTAGCCAGTCACAGAGGGTGGGGTGCAGGCCAAGTGAAGACAGTTTGTCGGTGAGTTTGTGGGGGATGACCATGTTGAAGGCAGAGCTGTAGTCTACAAAGAGCATCCTGATGTAGGAGTCTTTGTCTTCCAGGTGGGAGAGAGAATAATGGAGTGCTGCAGGTGGACCTGTTGAGCCGGTAGGTGAACTGCAGGGGGTCCAGGGGGTCCGGTATGCTGTCTTGAATAAGGGCCAGCACCACTCTCTTGAAGCACTTCATGATGATTGGAGTGAGTGTTACTGGCCTGTAATCATTCAGACAGGTTGGCGGGTTCTTTTTGGGGAGGTGGACGATGGTTGTGGTTTTGAAGCAGGAGGGGACTATGTTCTGGTTGAGGGAGAGGTTAAAGATGGATGTGAGAAAATCAGTCAGCTCAGCAGCACATGCTCTGAGAGCCCGCCCATGGATGTTGTCTGGTCCTGCTGCCTTGCGGGGGTTGATATTCCTCAGTGCTTTGTTTACCTGGCCTGATGAGACTTTTAGTGGAGGGGGGGGGGGGGGGGGGGGAGTGTGTGTGTGTCTCCTCTCTGCACTGTAGCTGCAGGTCTCAAAGCAGGTGTAAAAGGTGTTGAGATCATCTGGCAGGCTGTCTGTGGAGCTGGTGGTGCTGCTGTTGGTCCTCTTGTAGTCTCTGATGTGCTGCAGGCCTTGCCACATGCGCCCCGGGTCAGGAGTGGAGTAGAGGCTGTCCAGCTTTTCTCTGTACTGTCTCTTGGCTGTTGTTATAGCCTTAGCCTTCCTCAGTCCATACTTTGCAGCTATGTACTCGACCTCATTGCCTGATTTAAATGCATGAGAGCGAGCACGCAGCATCTGACATATCCAACTGTTGATCCAGGGCTTCTGGTTGGGGAACTTCCTGACCTGTATGGTGGGTACGATGGTATCAACACAAGTACTAATGTACCCAGTCACATACTCAGTATAGTCCTGTATGTTTACAGAAGAGTCCTCCCGGGTGGCTGCAGCTTTCAACACATCCCAGTCTGTACAGGCAGAACAGTCTTGCAGGGTGCTCTCAGTCTCTGGAGTCCAGTGTTTAATTTGTTTAATAACAGGGTTTGTTTGTTCCAGTCTTTGTCTGTAGGCCGGGTACATCAACGGAGAGATGTGATCTGACTGTCCAAAGTGGGGGAGGGGTGCTGCTCTGTATGTTCTATGTATGTTGGTGTAAACATGATCCAGTGTGTTTTTATCATGGGTGGAAATGTCCACATGCTGGTAATATTTGGGAAGTACAGTCCGTAAATTGCACTGGTTAGTCACCAGCATCAATAAAAACAGCATCGGGATGAGACGTCTCTAATGTGCTGATGATGTCATGGAGTTTGCGGAGCGCTGCTGTGTTGTTGACTCACGGGGGAATGTAAACAGCAGCCAAAAACACAGCGGTAAATTCCCTCGGTGGGTAATAGGGACGGCATTTCAGCTGTAAAAACTCCACATCAGGCGAACAGTGCTTGTAAACAGTCTGTACATCTCCACACCACGAGTTGTTTATAAACACACACACACGCCCCTCTTGTCTTACCCGCGGCTGATGTCTGATCTGCCCGATGTACAATGTAGGAACTTTCTGTATCATAATTAAAATAAAGATAGAATTACACTGTTTTGAGATCATTTCGTAGACATAGCATTAGATAGCACACTACATTTTTAGTCTGGTTCTGGGGGGAATTACCTAGGGGGAATGGACCTGATACTGCTTCAACACCTTGAGCATGAGCTATGCTAACAGCTACACCAGTCTGTGTCCTCTATTACTGCGGTCCACAAGTATAACCTTAACACAGCCTAGCATGACAGAAGCTCAGTGGCACAAAAGATAAAGGAAAAGGAACAAAACTGACTTACGGTCCAATAGTATAAGGCTAAGTCAAAATCATCTGATGCCCCGCCCACATTTTTACCTCCCAGGTGCCTAAAATAAAACTCTCATTGTCTCTTTAAGGCAAGGAGATGATCGAGATGTACTTCGACTTCCGTCTGTACCGTCTGTGGAAGACACGACAACACTCCAAACTGCTGGACTACGAGGACTTTTTGTGACCAAAGTCATCAGCAGAATAAGGAGGCATCAGAAGGACCCTGGAAGGCGAGGACCCTGAAAAAACAAAAAACCCGACGCAGAGACTGTGATTGTGGTCGTCGACGGAGTGAAGGTCATGGACTTAAAAACCCAAATCAAAGCCAGATTATGGACATGAGCCATCAACCGTGCAAAATCAGTCCTCACCAAGTCCTCCATGTGTCCTGATGATGTGGTTCGGGTGGAATGCACCCTCTAAGTCTGGACGATGAAGATTTAACGAGGTTTGACGTTAACGTTGACATCACCAGCCTCCATTAGCACCGGTTCGCCTATAGGTCACAGTGTGTTTTGTTATGGCTTATTTTCACATCAAACTGGACTGAGTCAATGGCGGTCTGAGCAGGTGATCATGGGACGTAGAGTTTTACAGTTGGAGGGGCCTACAACATGTGGCTCTGGTGCCACTGTGCGCTCAGTTGAATATAACTATGGGACCTGAAAAAGGATGAAAATAAATTAGTGGTGAAAGTGTTCCTGGAGTTTTAATCATGATTAATCGCAAAATATGCAATAAACGTGATAACTTGTCAGACAGACATTATTGTGATTAATCGCACATTATGTGATTAATCGCGATAACACAATTAATGGAATTAACTCTAAATAAATACATTCATGAGGAAAAACAATTTCAATTATCGGAGGAAAAATAAGCTTCACATTTACGGAAGCGTATTGCATTCATTTAAAAAAAAAAAAGTACAAATTTCTGTTTTTCCAAATTAATGAGATGATTTTTCTGGAAAAAAAATTTGCTCTTTTTTCTGAATTAATGGGATAAATTTTCCTTAAAAACACAGTTCTGTTTTCCTGAATTAATGAAATAAAATCCATCCATCCATCCATCCATCTTCTACCGCTTTTCCGGAGGTCCGGGTCGCGGAGGCAGCAGTTCAAGCAGAGAAGCCCAGACTTCCCTCTCCCCAGCCACCTGCTCCAGCTCTTCAGAGGGGATACCAAGGCGTTCCCAGACCAGCTGGGAGACAGTCTCTCCACCGAGTCCTGGGTCTGCCCCGGGGTCTCCTCCCAGTGGGACGTACCTGAAACACCTCAAGTGGGAGGCGTCCAGGAGGCATCCTAATCAGATGCCCATACCACCTCAACTGACTCCTTTCAATGTGGAGGATCAGCGGTTCTACTCTGAGCCTCTCCCGGATGACTGAGCTCCTCACCCTATCTCTGAGGGTGAGCCCAGCAATCCTACGGAGAAAGCTCATTTCAGCCGCTTGTATCCGCGATCTCGTTCTTTCGGTCATTACCCAAAGCTCGTGACCATAGGTGAGAGTAGGAACGTAGATTGACTGGTAAATCGACAGCCTTGTCTTAGAACTAAGCTCCCTCTTCACCACAACAGACCGGTACAACGTCCGCATCACTGCAGCTGCTGCTCCAATCCGTCTGTCGATCTCTCGCTCCATTTTCCCCTCACTCGTGAACAAGACCCCAAGATACTTAAACTCCTCCACTTGAAATAAAATCTTTTTGAAAAAAAAACTGGGCCTTGAAGAATCTCATTAATTCAGAAAAACAGAACCAGATTTAAGAATAAACAAAAATTATCTCGTTAATTCAGAAAAACAGAGCAATTTTTTTTCCTTTTAAAATTGATCTCATTTCAGAAAAACATCCTTTATTGGAGTGAATGCAGTGATTCTGTGCAAATTTATGAGACAAACAGCAGATTTTAAAGAAAAAACTCACAAAATAGCATGAAAAAATAAACTTAGTAGGAAAAAGGTGGTAAATTCACAAGAAAAGGCTTTAAAAATGCTAAAATTTGTGAGGGAAAATTTAAAATGGAAACTGAAAATGTTACAAACTCACAAATTTACAAGGAAAAAAAAGCTGCAAAAAAGCTTCAAATTTATCAAATCAGTTGAAAATTTTAAAGAATTTTTTTACGAATTAGCAAAAAAAAAAAAAATTATGGGGAAAAAGTGGTAAATTTACTATAAAAAATAACAAAAAAATTCCAAATTAAAAAAGGCCCAAATGTAGAAGAAAATGTGCAAATTTTATAATGAAATCAAATTAACCAGAAAATACAACAGTTTTAGGAGGAAAAAAAACATTTTACCAAAAGGTTCCAATTCAGCAGAAAAATATTACATGAAACGCTGCAAAATTTATTCAAAAAACTTACAATTTTAAAAGAAGAAATATCTAATTTTACAGAAAAAATGTTAAATTTACAAGAAAAAGGCTCAATTTTATATGAAGAGCTGAAATTTTAGAGAGAAGCATTTATATATGAGGAAAATGTGTTAATTTTTAACAGGAACAAAATCAAATTTCTTAGAAAAACTTAAAATCTATAAGAAAGAAGAAAGAAAGTCACAAATTTAGTAAAAGAAAAGTTGGAAATTTGTGAGAAAATAGAAACTCAGGCTTTCATTTTAAGGCTTAAACATTATTTTATTTTATGAGATAAATATTAGTTTTGTTTTCCTCGGAAAACTCAAAGCTGCCAAACTGAATTTATCAGAAATGTTTAGTCTGGTGATTGTTAATTTTAATGTGAAACCCTGAATTAACCCTAAAAGCATCCAGTGTCCATCTGTGAGTGTTTCAGTGTTTCATGTATGACTACATTAATATTAACAGTAATAATAATGATGATGCAGCATCATTTATTTTTGCATTGTTGGAATAACTCAGGTTTTCAGCCATGAAATAAATGATTGTTTTTGTCTTGATCTGCATTACTGGGATGATCATCGGATTGATTTTATTGTGTGTGAGAGGAAAAGCTGGATGACGATCGTTTGAAGGAAAACTAATTATCCCCATTGGCTCCATTTAAGTCACAAGTTAAACATTTTAAAAAATCATGGGAAGAAAATTCTAAATTTGCAAGAAAAAAGTGACAGTTTCTTCAGTCAAAATTTACCGAATTTGGAATTTATGAGAAAAAAAATGCAAATGTTGGGAAAAGTTTCAAATTAATGAGGAAAACGTTTTGTCAGAAAAAAAGTCACAAATTTGCAAAAGAAAGTTACAAAATTACAATTAAACAATTGGCCAGAAAAAAAAAAATGCATATTTACAAAAAAGTCACAAATGTAGGAGAAAAAAGTGAGAAATTTGGAAGAAAACTGCTGAACTGAAGAGAAACTGATGTGAATGTATTTTGTCTGTTTTTTGTGTGTGGAAGGAACAAATGTTGATGTGCTGTTCTGTGTTTAAATATGAAATAATTCTTGTTTTGTGGTTATTTTTCATGATGTCAAACAGGATTTAACAGCCATGAGAGTCATGAGTTTCCCTCTGATCTCATTTACCGTCTTTGTCATTTTTAAATCATATTTCTGATGAATCAAATAAAGAAAAACTGAGATCATGTCTGTGTTCACGTCATTAATCCTGCTACACAGGTGACAGCAGCCACGTCTTAATCAAATGCCAAATAGCAGATGGAATGACTCCACGACAGGAAGTTGGAAGAAGTTCCTGTCGTGGAATCACTGAGTTTATGAGGAAAAAAATAACCCGGAAATTTACAAAAAAAAAGTTGAAAACTTCAGAGACAAAAGTCCAATACCGAACAGAAAAACAGCAACATTTAGACGGAAGCTTGTAGAAACAGATTGAAACGTGTCATGTACAGTGGGGCAAAAAAGTATTTAGTCAGCCACCAATTGTGCAAGTTCTCCCACTTAAAAGATGAGAGAGGTCTCCATTTTTCATCATAGGTATACCTCAACTATGACAGACAAAATGAGAAAAAAAAATCCAGAAAATCACATTGAAGGATTTTTAATGAATTAATTGGTAAATTCCTCAGTAAAATAAGTATTTGGTCACCTACAAACAAGCAAGATTTCTGGCTCTCACAGACCTGTAACTTCTTCTTTAAGAGGCTCCTCTGTCCTCCACTCGTTACCTGTATTAATGGCACCTGTTTGAACTTGTTATCAGTATAAAAGACACCTGTCTACAACCTCAAACAGTCAGACTCCAAACTCCACTATGGCCAAGACCAAAGAGCTGTCAAAGGACACCAGAAACAAAATTGTAGACCTGCACCAGGCTGGGAAGACTGAATCTGCAATAGGTAAGCAGCTTGGTGTGAAGAAATCAACTGTGGGAGCAATTATTAGAAAATGGAAGACATACAAGACCACTGATAATCTCCCTCGATCTGGGGCTCCACGCAAGATCTCACCCTGTGGGGTCAAAATTATCACGAGAACAGTGAGCAAAAATCCCAGAATCACATGGGGAGACCTAGTGAATGATCTGCAGAGAGCTGGGACCAAAGTAACAAAGGCTACATCAGTAACACACTATGCTGCCAGGGACTCAAATCCTGCAGTGCCAGACGTGTCCCCCTGCTTAAGCCAGTACATGTACAGGCCCATCTGAAGTTTGCTAGAGAGCATTTGCATGATCCAGAAGAGGATTGGGAGAATGTCATATGGTCAGATAAAACCAAAATAGAACTTTTTGGTAAAAACTCAACTTGTCGTGTTTGGAGGAGAAAGAACACCATACCTACTGTGAGGCATGGGGGTGGAAACATCATACTTTGGGGCTGTTTTTCTGCAAAGGGACCAGGACGACTGATCCGTGTAAAGGAAAGAATGAATGGGGCCATGTATCGTGAGATTTTGAGTGAAAACCTCCTTCCATCAGCAAGGGCATTGAAGATGAAACGTGGCTGGGTCTTTCAGCATGACAATGATCCCAAACACACCACCCAGGCAACGAAGGAGTGGCTTCGTAAGAAGCATTTCAAGGTCCTGGAGTGGCCTAGCCAGTCTCCAGATCTCAACCCCATAGAAAATCTTTGGCGGGAGTTGAAAGTCTGTGTTGCCCAGCGACAGCCCCAAAACATCACTGCTCTAGAGGAGATCTGCATGGAGGAATGGGCCAAAATACCAGCAACAGTGTGTGAAAACCTTGTGAAGACTTACAGAAAACATTTGACCTCTGTCATTGCCAACAAAGGGTATATAACAAAGTATTGAGATGAACTTCTGTTATTGACCAAATACTTATTTTACCGAGGAATTTACCAATTAATTCATTAAAAATCCTTCAATGTGATTTTCTGGATTTTTTTTTTTTCTTATTTTGTCTCTCATAGTTGAGGTATACCTATGATGAAATTTGGAGACCTCTCATCTTTTAAGTGGGAGAACTTGCACAATTGGTGGCTGACTAAATACTTTTTTACCCCACTGTATGTGTTTTTCAGTCGAATTTTCTTTAAGTATACCAGAAGGTTCCTGAGGTCAGTCAGGATCCCCGGGTCAATGGCTGCCTTTATTAGTGTCTTTATCAATGTGATTACAGAAGGAATCTCATTTAGCCTTGTACGGTCCGGTCTCAAAAACTTCTACAGAATCTTCTAAACGTCTATAATGTCCAATAAACACTACAGCGTCTCCTGAACGCCTAGCCACCTTATTCCTGAGGGCGCTGCTGTAGAAACGATTATGGGCAGAACTTCCGGTTTCAGGCTGAAGTCGCGTTAAATCAGTCAGTAAGAGTGGAGTAGTGGGACATTTAAAATTAGCATTTTTAAAAGTGTTTCTAATTCATTTTAATGTCTAGTCCACATACGTGTTTTGCAGTTAAGTGGCAGCTAATTTCAGGACTTGTAGTTTTTGTATTTTTGAATGTTCTGGCGTAGTTCTGGTACTTATTCATGGTGTGAGGATCCTCAACCTCAGCTAAACCGGTGGCTTCAACAGCAATGAGCAGATCATGAAGCGGAAACTAAAGGACTCTTGGTGTGATGGTGGTCCAGACACAACAGCAGCAGGTGTGTTTTCACTTGTATGGATGTCACAGATCGGACATTTATATACGTCACCAGAATAAAGGCTGCATGAAGTAAAATAGTAAATAAAAAATGGTAACAGTTTGCTTCCTAAGGCTTAACGATTTAAGAAAGATGTCAAATAGGTGGGTGTTTTTTGCATTCGTTGCACTGCATTGGAACAATATGAACTTGATAGCAGCTTCAGCATGCATTCATTTTTAAATTATCACAAACTATAGATCAATCAAATGTTGAACAATCGTCAGACAAGGTCTGTACGTGTTAAGTTAGATAAGAAGCATTCAGGGCATGACGGCAGCAGGAGCATTTTAATGCCAGACAGACAGCTGCAGCTGCCTGTTTTACCCCGACATTAAAACAGCCGAGCACGGTGTCGTGGTTCTTTGTGGCTCTGGCTAGAGTCTCCGTCTGCTCTGAGGTAAAGCTGACTATATATGGTAAAATACCTTGGGTGAAGGATGAGGCCAGATGACTGGACGAACACAGCTTTACTGATGTTGGAGAACAGCAGGAACACGGTAGGCACCTGGCAGAGGGCACCGGTCAAAGAGGCCACAATATGGGTGCCCTCCACCTTATATAGGGTGGTGCAGTGACGTGACAGGAAGTGCACGTCACTGCACCACACTTCACAATAATGTGTCAAAACACTATACAACATCCCCCCCCCCCAAGAAAAGTCCAAAACCATATACACAATTGAAACCCCCTTCAAATTTGGGACCTGAATCACGCACTAAGATAATGAAAAACCATGTACCACAATGGCTGAACACATTCACACAAAATAACCTAAAATAGGGCTGACGGGTGGACTACCGTGCAGCCCGCACAGCGGGGTGGATCATTCTGCCACCCGTATCTAAAGAAAAAGTCCATACATGAACTGAAACTGCACGCTGTGCTCCTATACTAAACAAAATACACAGGATAATCCGCTAATACAACACATACATATCAGAACATAAGAACTATAAACACCAAATTATTTACACCACTGTTCTTCAGGTAGGAGGAGTAGAACCGGCATGGGGGGGCCCAGGGCAGCCCCTCAGCAAGCATGTCCTTGGAAGCAGCGGACCCCCGGGACGATGGCCGATCTTCCGGACAGTGGAGCCTCACTTCTTCACCACCAACTCTGGCCCTCGTCCAGCCTCGTCACCTGGAGCCTCTTCCCAGACATGCCGAAGCCAACTGCCCTCATCGAGCCATCAGACAACCTGAAGTACGCTGCGCCCAGCTTGGTCACTATGCGCACGGACCCTCAATGTTTAGCTGGCTGTCGTCTGGCCCATCTTCGCCATGGATGTTCTTTACCTCAAACCCAAACCAAGTTCAAAACCCTCAGCGGGGTCCAGCTCAGCCTGAAGTAGTGCTGCTGAGCATGCGGTTCCTCCGTGCTCAACGGTCTGGCCCTGACCTCTTCTAAAACTGTGATAGTGTTCACCATCGTAGCTGCAGACCCTCCATCCCCCTGCAGCCAAGCTCCGGAGGTATCTGGGGCTAGGCACATTGGTGTCACTCGCCGGCGCAGGCGCCCCGCCACCACGCTCAGTACACCCCTCTAGTGTTTCCCAAGCGCCGGCACTGAGACCCTCCTGGGCTGAACCTGAGTGAAGCTGGTCCTGCTTGACTGCCGTGGTGCCCGTTAACTCTACGTCCCACACAATGTCCTCATTGACCACCAGAACCAGAGGGTTCCACTGGCCACAACCCGACCATTCGTTCCTGGCATCGTCTTTTATGGAGAAACCCACTCCGTAAAACAAATCACAGCCCATGATGTTTTCGCCTTGGGCTGTCACATGGAACGTGAAGACAGCCATCTTCGCAGACTTGTACCAGACCGTTAACTCCAAAGTCCCAACTGTGCACAGCCTGCCACCTCCATAACCATACAGCAGCGCTGGGTTACCGCTAATCCTGCAGTGGGGGAAAACTTCCTCACCGTCGCCCAATTCAGCAACGACCCCTCTGCTCCCTTGTCAAGCAGCAGCGGCACCTCCACGCCATCCAATTCCAGTGTGCAAAACGTGTACCCATTTGTACTGGGGGACACCGTATGGATGATCGTTGGGAGCGGGCAGAGTGATTTCTTCCGCGGGCTCTCTGGTTCAGATACACGGCACACTCTAGCATAATGGTTCAAGCATCCACATCTGCTACAACCTGCTCCCCTGGGCGGGCAGTCCTTAGCCTTATTGCGGTGTGCCGCAAACCCGCAACCCTTGCAAAGGGGTTTTCCCGGGTCAGATCTTCAGCTGGCGGTGTTGGCTTCCGTAGTATCATCGTCCAAGCTATCCTTGCTATCCGAGTCCGCAACATTTGCCACGGCAGGAGGCTCCTGCAGTGCTGTGACTGCCGCCAGGTTAGCTCCGAAGCTAGCTTGTCTGCGGCCTCCAGCTGGAGAGCTAGTTCGACAGCTCTGGCTAATGTTAAGTCATTGGGTGCCGTGAGTAGCCTAGCCCACAATATGGTGCTACACGTGTGCGCTGCAAGCTGGTCACATACCATTTCATCTTCCAACGGCCCAAAGTGACACTCACTAGCTAGCTGCCTCAAGTCGGCAACAAACTGATGAATAGGCTCATCTACTCGCTGATGTTGCTGCTGAAAACGAATCCTCTGGACAGTCGCACTATCTGGGGTGTGAAAATGGTTGGCTAGCAGCTCCACAACATTTTCAAGAGAGTCTGAAGCTCCGAGTGTGCGCAGGACTCACTGGCCCTCAATACCCAGGTTGTGAACAAGTAGTGCACATGCTTTTAGCTTGTCGAGCTTACCCAGGTCCAGGACAGTGATGTACGTCTGGAAAGCCTCAAACCACATGGGCCAAGGCACCAGTGGTTCACCTGGGAGCTCGAGAAAGGGGCAAAGTGGTGTGATACACGCCTCCATGAGTTAATCTTCGATCGCCAAATGTTATGTATGGAAAATACCTTGGGTGAAGGATGAGGCAAGATGACTGGATGAACACAGCTTTACTGATGTTGGAGAACAGCGGTAACATGGTAGGCACCTGGCAGAGGGCATCGGTCAAAGAGGCCACAATGTGGACGCTCTCCGCCTTATATAGGGTGGTGCAGTGACATTACGGGAAGTGCACGTCACTACACTGCACTTCACAATAATGTGCCAAAACACTATACAACAACCTGATTATGTCCAACATATTTTAACAAAATGCATCCGACTTCATTGTGGTGGAAACACCGATATATCTCAGAGCTTTTATTTGTTTACAGCATTAGCATTTTAGCAGCGGCGCTAACTAACGGAGCTACTGTCTGCCAGGCCACTTTTTAAGATCATCTTCTCATCCCTCCATAGCCGTGGGAAGTGGTATGATTATATTACTGTTTTTGAGGCGCAAGAGGCCGTGTTCCCACATTTGTGATGCCAATGTCATAGTTTTTTAACAAAGAAAAGTGTCCCGTTTCCGTGACAACCACACATTCTAAACTAGTACCAGAAGTTGCGCCCATAATTCGTGCATGGCATTATGGGGGCTAGGAATAAGGTGGATAGAGGGGTTGCACTGACGTTACACTGGTCACGTGTCTTTGTTTACTGCACCATTTTGGACGGCAATGAATAGTCAACTCACCAACAGGAAGCATGAGTGAGTGTAATCAACCAGATAAATGGCTACACAGAAATCAACATCGTGGTCCAATGACGAGGTGCAGACTTTTCTATGCTTGGTAGCTGATTAAAGAAATCTAGAGGTAGCTGGACGGAGCGACCTGAAAAGAATTCACGGCCACCGACTGGCGAAGGCAGACGGGAGGCAGAGTGGAGAAAGAGTAAGCTCCATGGCAGAGTGGCGTAGACCTGACCACGGCGTCATCATTGTTAAAAACAGTGATGGAGGATGGTGAGTGATGGGATATTATGCATCTTTGCCGTTATTTATCCCAGTGGTGGAAAGCTCACTTTGAACAAACAACATCGTTGTCTCCTGTATGCAGACAATGAGCTAGCTAGTTAGCTATCAATGCTAACTCCGTGTTCTGCTTGTATTTTGCATTTGTGTCGACAACATCTGACGTAAAAAGCTAGTGTTAATGCTGGTTAAAAAGTAGTTGTTTGCATGTTGCTTTTTCGTGCTGTGCATGTGTGTGTATTTTTGTTCTAGAGTCCCACCGCAGACTGAAGACCTGCTGAACTGGTGTCATGCCAAAAAGTGATCGGCTGCCAAAAAGTGGTCACCGGATACAGGAGCTGGGAGCCCCTGATTATTAAAGGTACTGCCTGGGCTCAGCCCACCTACAACATGTCTGTAAATGTTTTGAGGTTTTAGCGCATCTGAAAAATTATAGTGTAATGCTGTTAACATCTTTGCATTATTGTTATTAATATCCCCATGCCCTGTGGCTGAGCCTATTTGTTAGCATGGTTACAACTTATACTGTTATGAAGGAGATAGTTTTTTGGTTCCTGTCTCTTCCTGTTATGTTGTTGCCACGATCGCTCGCTGCTCCGGTGTGGACTCTAGAAGCCCGTCTACGTTAGAGCCAGAGTGTCGGCAGCGTATATGACAGTCTGTATTATTGTGGCATGTTTATTCAGTAAAGTGGGGAAACGGCATGTCCTGTGAGTCCTTCAGCTGCATGATATCCGAGTTCCCTTGTTAGCTGAGGAGTGAACAACTGGTGTCAGAAGGTGGGATTCTACGAGCCCAGTGTGGAAAAAAAAAAGAGAGAGAGAGAGCCTCCGCACGTCGGATAAGTTCAGCAAGAAAGAGGTAGAGACTGTTATAAAGACAAAAAAGTCTGGAGCTAATGGAATAGTCACTGGTCTCACTGCATGCTTATAGCTGGCAGAGCAGCACTGCTAAATCACAGCTGGAGGTTGAAAGCTAAAAACGCGCAAACAAGCTGGCTGGCTGCGAGTAAAGGATACGCTAGTTAAAAATAAGTCGCCAACATTATGGAGAAAGTGAAAGTGGAACAAAAGAACATTTAAGAACCGTTTCTAAAGCTGAAGTAAATTAATGACAACTCCACAACTTTTCTTAAATTTAAAAAAAATAAAAATAATTAAAGAGAGACAATGCAAGAAAACGAGGAATTACTTGGGGCTGCAGCAGTGGCTCCAGAAGTGGGGCCACCAGCTTGGTTAAAAACACTATTGCACCATCAAGCCCAGCAGTTTCAACAACGTTTGACACCAATTCTACAGCATGTGACATCGGAGCGAGGGGTGACAACTGCAGCTATACCTGCAATGCAAAGCCATTCAACTCATCATGGAAAAATAGCCCCCCCCCCCCCCGCATTAATTCAAGAGTTGTCTGAGCAGCCAAATATTAATGTGGACACACCATTTGCTGCAGAATCAAAAGTGACTCGACAGAGGTCACACAACATTGGCCCTGCCAGTATGCACAATCCAGCTGTGAGGCGCCAAGGTGAGCGACTGCATCAACGTGCTGCCCCTGTGCGTTTGGCCCCAGACGAACAATACACAAGCCATGGCAGTAATAATAATAATCACCACACTCTGCTTCAAAACCATCCTCATCAGACAACAAAAGTTAAGCTGGCGACATATGATGGTAAAGAGGACTGGGACTCCTTTCTGATACCTTCTGAGCACCAGGCTTGCAAGTATGGGTGGACTGGTGCACAGTGTGTCTACAGGCTTCATGAGTGTCTCATAGGACTTGCAGTTCGCTACGTGTGCTCCCTACCCTAACATATTCGGGAAGACTACACTCTTCTTAAAGAGCAACTCACTCAACGGTTTGGAGTTAAAGATGCCCCCACCACAGTCCACAGAAAGCTAGGGGAGCTGCAACAGGGAAAAGAATCTGCGGCAGAATTTGCTGAAGTGCAAGACCTTGTCAGCCTGGCCCACCGTGGAATGGAGTTGATGCTGCAGGACCAGCTGGCTACTGATGTCTTTTTGAAAGGACTGAAAAACCAAAAAGTAGCCTCCGAAGTAATGAATAGGGATCCACAATCACTGGCTGACGCTCAGAAATTAGTTGGAGTCTATGAACATAATTTTAAAGCATCTCTGGGCCATGATATTGAGCTAAAGGTTGGGAAAACTAGGCGGATCTCCTGGGCTGATGAGGAGAATGATCCCCCTGATGAACTTTTCTTTATCTCCACGTGCCTTCAGAGCCCAAGGTATGTTACTGAGGAGCAATTTAAATTACTGATGGATAAAGTGGAGCAGCTGCATCTAAAGTTACTGCACCTACAGTCCGTGGCTACTGACTGTTGGAGTGGGGCATTCATAAATCTTTCTTCATCGTATAGTGACATCGTGAATGAGTATATGGTCAGAGTAGTGGACAGAGACGGCCACATCAACCTACCCCTCAAAGTTCAAAGGTGACAGCACCAAGCCCAAGCCAACCAAACACCACCTGCTTTGGTTGTGGGGGGCTGGGGCATATAATGAGAGTGTTCAAGGTCACCCAGCCCAACCCGCCATAAGAACATCTTCACTGCAAATAATTCTGAGGGTTTGGGGAAGCCTACAGTCATGGAGGACCAGCCTCCCACCCCACAGGTAGGACACACAATGAAGAGAGAGCCTAGTCTGCAAACTGAAATGACAGTGAATGGCCTACTTGTACAAACTGTTGTGGATACTGGGGTAGAGGCCACAGTGATATCGGAAGAGCTTTACAACATGCTCCCAAAAAAGCCACAGAAGCCTCTCAGCAAAACTTGTCTTCATAATGCTGGGATTGGAAGCACACTGACTGCTCTGGGCCAATTAGTGGTGACCCTAGAAATTGGGAGCCGAGAGCTTCCATGGGAGGTTTTTGTAGGCCAGATCCACGACTGTTCTCCTGGGCCTCGATGCAATGCAAGCTGCTGAGATCACTGTCTTTGTTGGTCACAAGGTGTTTGCTGGCAAAGAGCCAGTTCCTGCCCGCATTGTAGATAGTAATGGAGGAGACTACTCTGTGGTACGTGTGCTCCTTGAAGACAGTGTTACCTTGCCACCTGAGAGTGAGTGCCTTGTTTGGGGTAAAGTTGATAAACCAAGACCTGGCCTCCCAGCAGTTATGGAGCCACTAGACATAAATTAAGCTGTTTCATCAGGGAGTATTGCCACCTACGTGGATCCTAGAGTTCCCGTTAGACTGTAATTTCTCCACTGACAAAGCATCCTTGCCTTGGAATTTGTGTTGGCATTCTGATCGAGACCTTTCCTGAAAACCCCCGATATTGTCTGATTCAAAGATGGGACAGTAGGAAAACAGGCCTGATGATGTAAGTAATGAAACAGTGTGGCCGAGGGTTGGGCAACTGACAAGAAATGTAATGGACCTGCCACAGCATCTGCAAGCTCTGTACTTGCCTCAAGTGAAGCTCTCAGTTATGAGCAGCAGACAACACTGATTGAGCTCTTCCTTAAATACCAGTCCCTCTTTGCATCCAGTGGCACAGACCTTGGTCATCTCACAGCAGTAACTCACAAGATCGACACTGGAGATGCCAGACCAGTACGCCAACCAGTCCGATGGATGCCCCTGGGTTTCCAAGGTGAGGAAGAAATGCTTGAAACTGGTGTAGTCATACCATCCTCCTTAGAATGGGCATCACTAGTTGTCCTTGTCCGCAAGAAAGATAGTGGAGTCCGCTGGTGTGCTGACTATAGATGACTAAACAGCCTTACTTTGAACAACGCTTATCCGCTTCCCAAAATTGATGAGTGTCTCGATGTCCTGGGAGAGGCCGCTGTTTTCGCCACCCTAGACCTCTAGTGTGGCTACTGGCAGATCGCTGTAGACCCTAAGGACCATGGAAAAACAACTTTTCTTACTCGCTATGGGCTCTATGAATACAGTCGAATGCCATTCGGCTTCTGTAATGCACCTTTTACTTTTCAGAGAGCCATGGAACTTGTTCTCAGAGGTTTTCAGTGGAAGACAGTCCTTATCTACTTGGACAATATCCTTGACACTGGTGCCTCTAGTCACAGCATTGGTGCAATACTGTCCCAGATTCAGTGGGGGGAGGACAGTCATCTCATATGCCAGCCACCATCTCACCCCTGCACAACAGCGATACTGTGTGACAAGATGGGAGCTGCTAGCCATTGTCACATATACAAGACATGTTCGTCATTTTCTCCTGGGCAGAAAGTTTCTACTTCGTACGGACCACAGCAGCCTGACTTGGCGCTTCTGTTTTAAACATCCTGAAGGCCAGCTGGCTCAATGGCTTGAGGAGCTCTCCCAGTATGACTTTGGCATTGAACACCACGCAGGCAAGAGCCATGCAAACGCAGATACATTGCCGAGGCACAGTACTGGTAGAACAATGGAATGTGACTGTTACCAAGCTGGTAAAGAAGTGACAGATCTCCCATGTCAGGGGTGTTCACACTGTCAAAGACTGCACAAGCAGTGGACCAGATTTGAGGAAGATGTGGATGATGTGTTACCCCTGGTCAGGCAGATCACTGTGTGAGAGGTGCAGAGTAATTAAAAACCAGCAGCCAGCAGAAACCAACCTCGATACTTCCACAGTAAATTGGCTACAGCCAGTAAGTTGCCAAGAGTTAGCAGCTGTCCAAAAGAATGACCCAGTACTGTCCATCTTACACAGTTGGAAGGAAGCAGAAATGCTCCCAACCAGAGAAGAAGTTACCATGGAGAGTCCTGCAGTTCGGAAGTACTGGCTCTGCTGGCCACAAATAGAGCTTCACCAAGGGGTCCTACATTACCTTTGGGAGAATGGTAGCGGAATTAACCCATCTTTGCTGCTTATTGTGCCCTCCTCATTGCAAACTGAAGTTGCGCAGGCTTGTCACAACCCCCCACAATCTTGACATTTAGGAGAAGAAAAAAACCCTGCAGCGTCTCTGGCAAGGCTATCACTGGTATGGCATGGGGGAAGACCTACACAAGTTCATCCAGAAATGCCCTCAGTGCAAAGCTCTGAAATCAAGCAGTCCCAATCACAAAGCTAAGCTTCAAACTTACCAGGCTGGAGTACCGATGGACAGGTTGCACCTTGACATATTGGGTCCTTTTCCCACCTCGTTCTCTGGGAACAAGTACATTCTGGTTATTATGGATTAGTTCACCAGGTGGGTGGAAGCAGTCCCAGACCAGGGAGCAGAAACAACAGCCAAGACACTTGTCAAAGACAAGGACAAGGGTTTTGGAGACCCATTAGAGTTTCATAGAGACCAAGGACGCAACTTTGTAAGTGCTCTGTTCGACAACGTTTGCCAGCTGTTTCAAATATCCAAAACCACAACACACTATACCATCCGGCTTCAAATGGACAAGTCGAGCTTTTTAACCATACACGTCTCCAGATGATCCGTTGTTATGTACACTACCGTTCAAAAGTTTGGGGTCACTTAGAAATTTCCTTATTTTTGAAATAAAAGCACTGTTTTTTTCAATGACGATAACTTTAAAGGCCAAATGTCACGTAATTTTTTTTTCTAAATGACAACGAATTTAGATAAAATACACATAGCTTAAACCAAATATTCATACCGGAGACCATATCACCCACCTGTATTTACATAATTGCACAAAATACACCAGGTGAAGGCCCCACCTTGCTCGCTGGCTTGTGACAGCCAGTCCAGACCACGCCCATGTTTTTGACATCACCAGTTGTACCCTGGCTGCCCTGCCTATCCACATTCACACTTATCAACATTGGACAATCATGACGGAAAGTGACAGCGATTGTGAACAAATTAGTTTAGTTTTGTCTTTTTTTTTTTGTCTTTTTTTTTTTGTCAGTGGTTCAGACAGTGACAGAGGCATAGAACCTTACCGGTTCGAGCCGTCCGAGACGGAATCAGATGCTTTGTCTGATGACAACAGTTCCAACGATGACCAGAGAGCAGAACCAGTGGAAAATGTCATTGAACTGGACATTAATCGCCTCCAGAATTGCGAAGCCGAAGGGGGTCTGTCCAGGGCGCCCCATAAATATTGATTTTTCGGAAGCCATTATTATTACAGTGGAGGAGAGCCGCTGCTGTCAAGAAATTGACCAGATCAATATGAAAATGGAGGCGCATACCTGTCAAGTGAGACGTTTTCGCCGTATTTTAATACCGTAAAACGCGGCTATAAGGGACAGCGGAGTAATAATGGACATTTCTCTGGGAAATGTTTTCATACCTGTCAAGTGAGACGTTTTCGCCGTATTTTGGTGCCAAGCGCGGCTGTGGGGGACGGCGCAGTGGTGGAGAACACTTTTCTGGGAAATGTTTTAAATGTAGTTCGTGTTGTTATTAAGATAAGATAAGATAAGCCTTTATTAGTCCCACAATGGGGAAATTCCAGGATTGCAACAGCATAGGGATAGCAACACTCAGAGCAACAATCAGAAGGCAAGAAAAAACAACATCTAGTAAACATATGTCCATATTACTATAAATGTACAGTATATATATAATATTATTATTATTGTCAAATTATTGTTGTTGTATTATTGTTATTGTCAAATATTTTAAGGAAAATACGGGGAAAATGCAATTTTAGCAAAAACGGGCGTATTGCCATTTCTGTACGCCCAAAACAAAAACATACGGGAAAAAAAATTGAGTGTCTTGAGGAGCACTCCTGTGTGTGATCCCCCACAGCTGGTGCTGGCAGATCGCTCAGCCTGAGCTATTATCACTACAACGAGAAGTGTGGAGTC